>VIBL01000066.1:0-1200000 GCA_008271625.1 Lutraria rhynchaena
ACTAACCCTAGCCGATAGGATTCTTGAAAGTGTTCCCCAAACCATGCGTCGAAAAACTCAACTCTTATTACACTTTCTTCAAAATCATCCTCATATGTCATGGAATGAACAAGGTGTTTTGGAATATGATGGAAAACCCATACAAGGATCCAACATTATAGATTTAGTCAATGATGTGATTCGTCAAAGAAAAGGGTCTAGCCCTAAAGGATGGGAGCAGTTTTCTCGTGGATTAGTCAATGTACCCCAAGAAGTGGTTGGAAATAAACGGAGATGGTCCTGGATACAACAACCCGAGTCAGACTCTGAGGAAGATGAATTTTACGATAGTTTTGTCGATCCTTCTGCGTCTTTTACTTCTTCTCCTAGGAAGAAACCTGCGACTTTTACTTCTTCTCCTAGGAAGAAACCTATAAAACAAGAAAAAATCAAACCAGAGCCTCAGTGGGAACCTTACTAGACTCTTACTACTACTTAGACCTCTATGGATCCCAAAGTAGATACCGTGTTACAGAAGATCTATTATGATCCCTTACATCCTGCTGCTTTTGGAGGGATACGCCGTCTCTATAAGACAGTGCGAGCTCACGGCATTACTTTGAATCAAGTGCGATCCTGGCTAAAAGGACAAAAGACGTATACCTTGCATAAACCTATCCGTCGGAAATTTTCAAGACGGAAAACCATAGTGGGTGGTATCGATCATCAGTGGCAGGCGGATTTGGCGGACATGCAATCCTTAGTCAAACACAACACACCGTATCGATATCTGTTGTGTGTCATTGATGTATTTTCAAAATATGCTTGGGTCGTTCCACTTAAGGATAAAACGGGACTCACTTTGATTGAAGCGTTTCGCTCTATTCTGAAAACGAGACAACCCAAAGCGCTGCAGACGGACAAAGGCACTGAATTCAAGAATCAAAGATTTCAAGCGTTTTAGAGAAAGAAGGTATTCACTATTTCACGACTGAAAATCCAGAAACTAAAGCCAGTGTAGTAGAACGTTTTCAACGTACTTTGAAATCCTACATGTGGAGATATTTTACCCATCATCACACACGACGATATATTGATGTATTACCTGATCTGGTGCAAGCCTATAATCATCGATTTCATCGAAGTATTCAAATGGCACCTGCATCCATGAATGAACACAATGAATCTGAGGTGACCTTGACCTTGTATGGAAAAAAAGAAAAACAGAAATTACGAGAACTTCATGTGGGAGAGATTGTGCGCATCAATAAAACCAAACGTACCTTTGATAAAGGCTATCTACCAAACTGGACGACTGAAGTGTTTAGAGTGACCCATGTCAAAAGAACTTCACCTCCGACCGTCCAATTGACAGATTTAGATGGAGAACCTATTCTAGGTTCGTTTTATCTCTCTGAAATACAATCTATAAAAGACGATGGTATCTATGAAATTGAATCAGTGTTGGCTCGTCGTAAGAGAAAAGTAGACGGAAAAATAAGACAAGAAATAAAAGTGCACTGGAAAGGATACCCTTCGAAATTTGACAGTTGGATTCCTGAATCTCATCTCGTTTAAATACAGCATGTCTCAGTCTGACACAGCCAGTGTGGCAGTGAGTACCTCAGTGAGTACCTCAGAGTGTACCTCAGAGCAAGTCAGACCCATTGAGCCGAAGAACAAGGTCGCCTTTTTTGCCCAAATTGCGGTGGTGTTTATCATTATTAGCGTGTCACTCTTTAATTTGTGTTTTGAACGACCCGATCGTGAATTGTGGCTCCTTCTTTTAAGTAGTTCTCTGGGTTATATTCTACCGAATCCCTCTTTGAAATTCAATAAACCCAAACCAGCATGAGTTCGTTTTACATTACCCTGATGAGTGACAGTTCAATGGATCTGTTCCCAGACAATACCCAATGTTGTTTTCGTACCAAACTACTCAAACCCATCCATCTCAATAAACAAGACTGGGAAATTGGTTTAGTAGAAATGATTGTACCTAGTCAAGTCATTAATATCACGGAGGAAGAGCGACATTTTTCCATTGTTACACGGGATCCTATCCTGGCCAAAACGTTTGAGGCTTTTCCCCATTACTGTCTTTTCCCCAATGATGAAAAAGGAATACGTCTTTGTATTCCGGTAGGAACTTATGTTACACCACAACATCTGATAGAGACTCTGGACAAAGTCATTAAAGATTACCTAGGTCAACTGTTTAGAGAGAAAAACCTCCGTTTTACTGTAGGTTTCTCAGGAACAAGTAAACGTATTAAGATGGATAGTTCAAAGAACTTAGGCATTCAGTTTCATCCTAGTATGTTTATGAAATTGGGTGGGTCTCCTCATAGTGCTCCTACCATTTATTTAACTGAGAATCCAGATCCATTTCCTCACGGGGTAGATTTGAACATGGGTCATAATCATTTGTTTGTCTATTCTGACCTGGCGGCTTATACCTATTTGGGAAACATTGAAGCTCCCATTTTACGTGTGGCTCCTTTTGACCCAAGAACCAAAGCAGGGACTAATCCACATATTCATTTCGAGTTCTTGAATGTACACTACGTGCCACTGGCTAAAGCCCACTTTGACACCATCGCCATCCATATAAGGGGTGACACAGGGCAACCCATTCAGTTTATTCATGGGAAGTCTATGGTAAAGCTACATCTACGCCAACGACAATGATGCCTATATACCAAGGTCAACCTCGTCAGTATGGACAGGGGCTAGGATCTATGTTTAAGAAAGCCATGAAACGTATCATGCCTTTACTGAATCCTTTGGTTCGATCTGGAGTTCGAACCTTGAAAAAAGAAGGACTCCAGCAAGGAAAAGCGGCCATGCAAGAGATCATGTCAGGATCCAACCCTAAAAAAGCGATACGAAAAAGAGGTGCTAACGTATTGAAAAATGTAACCGCATCCCTGTTACGTGAAGTCACCAAAAAACCTAAGAAAAGTATAAAGGCCAAACCCATCAAGAAAAAACCTCATTCGAAACTTCATCGTCGTCGAGTGAAGCAGGCCAGACCACTTGATATTTTCGACTAAAAGAAAAGAAAAGAAAAAAGAAAAAACAATCATGATGCAACACGGTTCTTGTGAATGTAGTAAGACAGAATTGGACGTGTCTGTCGTTCCCCCTACGATGACTGCCATGCAGGAGGGACAATGGACTGAGCATTATCCCATTTCTGCCCTGGATAATAATGCTCCTATTGAATTCGTGATTCCTGCACAAGTAGAAAAATGGACAGATCTGAATCAGTCTTATCTGTATATGAAAATCAAAATTATACAGGCGGATAATTCCGACTTGGCGAATGACAGTGAAATTGCTACCGTCAATAACTTTTTTCACAGCATGTTCAGTAGCATCGATGTGTATCTGAACAATAAACTGATCACCAGCAATGCGGACACGTATGCCTATCGTGCTTACCTAGGAAATTTACTCTCCTTCAATCCAAGTTGTAAAAGCACTCAGCTTCAAGCATTAGAATTATGGGCCGCAGATACCCCTGGTCAGATGAATACCAAAGTCCATGATGGAGATAACAAGGGTTATGTGGAAAGGCGAAATCGTGTCCATCAAAGTCGTGTAGTGGAACTATGTGGTCGACTTCATTTGGATCTGGTGATGCAAGATAAATATTTACCTAATGGGATAGAAATACGTCTAAGACTGAACAAAGCATCACCCAATTTCTGTCTCATGGCTGCTGCACCTGCAAAAATCAAGTTTATGGAAGCAGGTTTCAATGTGAGAACCGTGGATTTACTCCCTGTGGTGGCCAATCAACTCAATCAACACATTGCTCAACATAACATGAAAATTCCCATCCGACGGACTGAGGTGAAAACCTTTACTATTCCTAACGGTCAACGTTCCAAGATTGAAGATCATTTATTTCAAGGTCAATTACCAAAACGACTGATCATTGGTATGGTGAGAAACGGAGATATGAATGGGGATATAGGGACCAATCCTTTTGATTTCCGTCATTTTGATCTCAATCATCTGGAGGTCAGTATTGATGGAAAAAGTATTCATAACAAACCGTTTCAACCCAATTTCGAAACGGGAGAATGTCTACGGTCCTACATGTCACTCTATCAAGCCACAGGAGCTCTTGGACTTAATCGTTCCTTTGGATTGAGTTTGAATGATTATCAACACGGTTACACACTCTGGGGACTGGATTTGACAGCCGATCAAGGTTGCGAGGAAGGTCAACTCCATCCTATAAAAACGGGGAATCTGAGATTGGAATTTCACTTTGCCAGAGCGCTAGGACAAGCTATTAACGTGATTGTGTATGCGGAATACGATAATCAGATTGAAATCAACCAGTTTAGAGAAGTACTTTTAGATTATTGATGGAAAAAATGGAACACAAACAAAACTTTAAAATGCAATGGTTGAATCTAGAAAAAATGGACATAGATAACATGGAACCAGGACAAGACTTTGAAATGCAATTATTGGCGTATCCTTGTGATACAAGTGAACGAACGGAATCCTTGCGAGAGGGGTTGAACCACCATGTGACAGAAGCACTTCAAACGTTGATTTATGATCAAGTGCATAAAGACTGTTACGGTTGTCAAGTGGATCATCCTAGTCAAGTACAACATGTCCTGTGCTTATACACGAACACATCAGAGTGGACAGAACTGTACATTCAAAAAGCGATTCAAGATTTGGATGTGTTCAAGGTCATGGAAAAGTGGTATCCTGAACTCGTGACCTTGACCGATAGTGAAAAAGGAGATGCCTGTCGATTATGGATTCAGTTTAAAAACGAACTCTATCAGAATCAGTCAGAACTGAACGATTCCTGGATAAGTGTATGGGCAGAACGTGTGAATAGACATTGGCATTATGGAGACGAATGAACTTCAATACATCTTAGATCATTCACCGATGTTATCGACATTGCATGCTCGTGTTTGTGCAAAAGATCAGTTACCTTCGGAGAATCCTCATCATATAAAGGCTTATATTGTGAATACACACAATGCGAATCAACCAGGAGAACACTGGGTGGCTATTTACATCAAAGACCATACCATCGTGTACTTTGATTCTTATGGACTACCACCCTTTGAGGAGATTCTCTCTTTTGTGAAAAAACATTCAAAAACGTATCAGTGGAATGCATTGTGTATACAAGGGAATGTTTTACCTGTGTGTGGTGTGTATTGTATATTCGTTCTGGACTTTATTTCTCGTGGATGTGACCTGAACCAGATCCTTCTGACTCGATTCAAAGTGCTAGAGGATAGACCAGGAGATAACGATACGTATGTGACCCGTTGGTTTGAACAATATTATGGCACTTATTATAGACAAGCTCAGTATGTGAACAAATGTGGACAAAAGTGTTTTGGACGACACAATGATAGAATAGGAGGTGAAAGACATTTGCAATATAGAATCATGAATACAAACATGATGTATTATTCACTTTAATTTGTGTGATTAGTTTCTATCTTGTTCTGTTTAAAAATATGTACAAAAAAAGTGCTAACAAAAAAAATATGTACATAACATGTTGTTCTAACAAAATTTAATTGTTCTATGTTGTTCTAACAAAAAAATATGTACAAAAAAAATGTTCTGTTTAAAAAATATGTACAAAACATGTTGTTCTACCAAAAAAATGTACAAAAAAAATGTCGTTTTGTTTAAAAATGGTTGATTTACAAAAACATATGGTTCATTATTGTTCTATGTTTAAAACATGTGGTTCGTGTTGAATAAAAATATAAAAAAATAATACCACCTGTTTGTTTTACTTTGTTGGTATTAGGAGTTAAGAAACACAAAACAAACACAAAAACACACCAAAAACTAGCGACTAAAAATATGGACGTGACGTCATTTAACATGTTCTCACACAGGTTCGCGCTTGCCGTATAAAAATCCAATGCATTGCGTCACGTCATTTCATTTCCTTCTAAGCGCTCAAGATGAATGCATTGTTGAATCAGCTAGAAACGGCTAGACAATTGACGGCACGACAGGCTAGGGTATGGCGGAACATCCGTCAACTGGCGGCTAATGTGGTCAACAAGAGAGAACAAGAAGAACGGGCTATTGGTGAGTCCATGAATTGTATTGAAGTAGATCGCTATCATCAACGTGATGAAATGATTCGAATGAGACAACATTTTCTGAATCTTGAGAAACGAAACCAGAGACCCGCCAGGACAGCTAGTCCTCGGCGGCAGCGGCGACGTGAGCAACAGGCTGCTAGAGATCGGGCTCTGAATAGACTCAGAGAGCGAGAAAGTAGACAACAGGCTATGGATGATATCGAGGCGAAGGAGCAGGCCGATAGGGAACGGGCGTTTGCCGAGTACGAGTCAGAACAGAGGCAGAAAGAAAAAGCTGTCTGGGAACAAGCAGCTAGGGAGCAGGCTGAACTTCAGTCTGAGATCAGACAGCAAAGACAAGGGCTGGAAGCGTATTATCAACAAAAAGCTGAAGAAGAAGACCATTGGCAATTGATTACCACTGCCGAGAGAGAGTACTTTCAACCCTCTGTTCCAGAACAAGAATGGTACTGCGGGGATCCGACCTGCCGAGACTGTTATCCTCAACAAGATTGGTACTGCGGGGATCCGACCTGTCAAGACTGTTACTCTGACAAGCGTAAGGTCTACGTCAAACAGGAGCCTGCTGCTAACTAGTTCTACTACAAAAAATACCAACGGTCCTTTTTAGGACCAAACTGATCTAATGACCAAAACCAACGGCCCTTTTCAGGGCCACCATGTCATTTCGAAATTGACTTGGGTCAAATTGTCTTTATTTCTAAAAAAACAAAATCCCACACCAAACAAATTGAAAATTCAAATTGAAAAATCCCACAATTCAAATTCAAAAAATGGTACCCAAAAACACAAAATGAGGTACCCCCACCTATCCAAAATGGGTACCAGAAGAAAACAATAAATTGACCAAAATTTCACAATTTCACCCCTTTTTTCAACAAATTATGGTACCATTTTCCGAAAATTTGGTACCAGGGTACCTCCCATAGTGTCGGAAATGTGGTACCAGAAGTCAAAAAAATGAAAAATCGTGGTACCAGGGTACCTCCCTTCACTACTCACGCTTTTGTTAATGAGATTCCAGATTCATGAAACAGGTCAGTAAATTTTGTTTCTAAAGTTTGTTAGTCCATCAAGAGTAATGATATACTATTTAAATAATTACCGGTACCATAATGTTATAGCTTAATGTTATCATCTGTGTTTCTTCCCCGTGTATCTATCAATACGGCATTAGCATGTGTTTATTATCCCTCGAAATTTGAAATCTGCGGAAGATTTATGAGTAATTTATTTACATTATTGTTACGATTGCATGTAGGGTATTAAAAGGTCATTGGATGATTTATTCACTCATTGTCAATGTATAACTACTGTTTTCCTTGTTGATGTATCGTACTTTTATATTGTTATTCCATTGTTGATAGACGAGAACTGACAACAACATCAAAATATTGCCTCACACGGAAACTTCAGTACAAAAAATAGAATCAACGAGTAACGAACTCCAGGCGGGAAGATCAAATGCAAAATGGGAAGTTTTGATAATAAATCATTCATATGAGGAGCTTAGGCTCAATATACTCGGCTTTTATATAGAAGCGGTTTATAGCTACAAGGAAGAGGAAATATTAACGACTGGCCTGAAAGTAAGTGGGCGCTGATGTCGTGAGGTGGTTTTAACAAGTAGGTCGCAAAATGAGGTTTTACCAGTATATGCGGAATATTGTGGAATGCAAGATTAGTAATAATGTAGAATCCTGGAAAAAGTGGTTAGATTAACTGTCCTGTGGAGTATTACTAAGATTCTGTTGAAACTAACTTCTTTTCTTCTTTTTTGGTATGCTGCTTCAAATGTCTCTTTTCAAACCCAAATAAATTAAGAATTTGATGTGTCCAAGGATTTGAGATTAGTAGATCTTGATATTTGCATTGCAGGTCACAGTGGCATTAACTGTCACCGAATACCATACAATGTTATTTATATACTCATCTACCAAAAAGGGATCTGAACATTCAATGTCAGTTATAAATGACTGACATTAGATGAGCAGAAATTTGTAAAAATCCATTTATCATGCAAATTCAGTGAAATATAAACTAAACGATGTCGTATCTTTTTATCATCATTTGACACCAGTGGTGACTGATGTGCTTTTAGAAACTAGATTTTAAATGCGTTGAACAACTTAATTACTAACTGGATTGGTCCGGTGTGTAGCTACCCCTTGTTCATTGTACCGTTTATTATTACCATAACAGCAGATCTGATGTTTTAAATCTGATCTGAATTTATAAGCACTTAAACAGTAAACCAAATATTAAGACAATTGTTAAGAAACAAGGTACTCCTAGAAAGAAAATAGATGAATGCTCGTTCCTCTAATATTTGGTACTGAATCTGACCTCCGCTCTCCAAGTACTTCAGCGTGATTAGCATTGCAGGAAATATTGAGGCAGCTTGCAGAACCCCACTTGTAATGCATAATCTTGTAAACATTGTAAAATTTGAATTCTTTTCATTACTAGAAATATTTGACAATTTCCTAAACCAAAGCTACACCAATATCAAAATATTACCCATAACAATTAGACAAAATGAAACTATACATAGTGTCCAAACTGAAGATATTCTGTAAAGGAAGAAATACCAGAATCGATTTTGAGTATCGATGTAACAGAACTGTGAGGAACGTGTTTCACGCAATTCAAACAAAAAGGAATGGCTGTTAATTCTAGTTAATACCAGTATCAAAACTGAAACTGCAATCTTAACACGTGTTCTTGAACCATTTGGTGAGTACACAAATGGAAACGTTACACGCTGTAATTTTTCAATGGAAATGAACACCACCAACCATGTGGACAGTTGAGGAGCAAAATTGATTAAAAAGTTTGGTCTGATGCGCAACGCCGCGTGTTGAACCATATCAACGCCAACAATCATTACAACAGCATAACCACAAGCTATAAGAGATAATATATCTGTAAATGCTAACAATTTGAAGTATGTTAAGCAAGCTATATTGCTACATTTCTTGCCCTTGGACCAAACTATTAACGAAAATACCGCGTAAATGAATCGAAAAAAATCTTGGATTTCCAATCTGGTATCAAAGTCATTGTCATAGTTGTTATTTGTCCAGTTTGATGGACCCTCTGATTTATATCCATCTTTGAAATCTAAATTTGAATAGAACGAATGGTTTATCTCATGCATAGTCACAACGAAATCTTATCTTAAATCTTAATAATCATAATAGCTTAGAACACAATTTTACTAATACATGTATTTAGAATTCATCCGAGGCGCCGTATAGAAATACACGCGAAAAACACTTAAAGTGTTTGTATTGTACCGAACAATATTGGATTCTCATATCGCCAGGTCACTATGGAGCTTGTAATCATGTACTTGAAGATTACCTCCGATCGTCAGCTAATAGCTGGACAAAGTTATGTGGCGATCACATAAGACATAGTGAGCCGATCATCGTACGATTTTTTTTTTCATTATATATGATGCTTATTCAATAACTGCAGCTGCTCTTGTAAATAAATTAATGTCATGGTATCTTCTTGTTTAAATAGTAATCCAAGAACATGAAGTATCCTTTAAGAATTACACACCACAGATGTCTTGGTGTCGACGACTACATGTGATAGTGTTTAATTGTCCAGTACAACACAAACTAACGTTGTATATGAAGGTAAACTCAGTAATGTTACTGGAATTACATTCTGCATATTGTTCGATCATTAATTCATTATACCGGATTCAGTTCAGTGCTAGTTGGCTTCGAGGGGAATATGAATTAATACTGATTTAATTAATTCAAAAATATTGATTTATTTCTATCAGATGCAGGTTTAGTCATGATGTTGTTACACTTTGACACTATTGTACTAATGAAAAAAGCGCTGGTTAACTGGGCACATGTTGGCTACCCACCGTACAGGCGACAATATTTATGACAAATCTTGGATTAAAACACATTTGTAATAATTTCAGATAAAGCAAGTAAGCGGATGTGGCATGCATGTTTAAAACAGGGGATAGAAACCTGAAATGGGTGAGATTACACGTCAGCTTTTTTAAACTTGATTCCTGGAACTGAACTCGAAAGAGTAAATTTTTACAATACTTACAATCAATGTACGCAAAGAAATCGAGTATTCAAAGTTAATAGGGGATTGAATATATTGAAAGTTCACCTGGTATTCAATCATGTGTTCCTCCAGTTTTGTAAACGTTTGGGAATTATGCTCATTGTATGAATATGGCCTTAAAGCAATCAATATCGGCTTTAATTCAATGCAGGCTGTGGAAGTCTTGCTTAAAAATAGGGTTGGTCGGGTAACCTGTAGTACGGTTCATTTTTGCTCTGGCTTTAATATAAAACAATCCTTACCTTTGTAAACTGCAAAAACGTAATAAAACGTAAACAGACATGCAAACTGAACGAATCCATACCTACAGACCTATATTTTTAGGCATGTGACCGGAAAGAAACCTTCCATTCGTTTAGGCCATATTTTTGGGCATGTGACCGGAAAGAAACCCTTCTTTTGTTTAGGCCATATTTTTGGGCATGTGACCGGAAAGAAACCCTTCTTTTGTTTAGGCCATATTTTTGGGCATGTGACTGGCAAGAAACCTTTCTTTTGTTCAGGCCTCATGTTAATTAGCACAAAACAATATTCTTCTCTTGAAGAATGCATCCCATGAACATGGTTCAGACATGATTATTATTCCAATGCCTTGGACAAACATGTAATATTATGACTGTTTCTGTAAGCTAAACAACTTTGTTATGACACTCAATATATAATGAAGAAATTGTTCAGATGGTATATTTGGACTAAATCAATTTACATTTAAAAGCTACATTCAGTTCAGTGACGCACGAGGATCGACCATAATGATCGGTGTTGTGAAAAAAAAAACTCATTTCAAATGTGCACAAACTAGTGTTGAAAACAATTATACTTGTATAATCTTATATATATATATATATTACACATGTCTACTTTGGATGGATGGGATTTTGGGATTGTAGTATTTGGGGGAAAGCGGGTCTTGTTTATGTATGTTTGTTCTACGAATCCTTCTCTCATTACACCACTAAGCAATTTCAAATATTTGGAAAAATTTAACACGGATGAAATTCTACCAATGCATAGTTGTTTATTTCTGGTATTTTGGTAACGTAGTCTATATAGCTAGGCGTAATGATTTGCTCATGGCGATTCGTATGCATACCAAATGTTCGTCCGTTGTGACGCTAAGTTTCCAAAACCTTACCTACCAATAGACAAACATCAAAATAATAGTTTGATTCAAAGACAGTCATTCAATATATGCGCAATTAAAATATTGAATTATTGTACAGATGCAAAATGTTGTTTTAGCTGTGGGAGTGTATGTTTTGTTGAGTCCACTTCTGTTGTGTATGAGATGTGATATCAACCATTACTTGTCAATTGTTGTTAGCTTCAATCTTCTCAGTACGTTTCTTCCAGTTGGTCGTTTACAAAATTGGTGTTAATTTTATACCCCAGCTGTCTTACCCAAAATACACTGACATTAGCATGTTTCTTGTTTACCTGTTCCGACGGCTTTGTTGAGCATCATACGTATTGTCTATCAACATTTATCAGTTCCACTTCGTGCTGCTAACTTCGTAAGAATTGTTTCTTTGCTTCAATAGACACTCGACATTTGGTGTTCTGTCTAACATAGAAAATGCAGTTCAATGCTTATTCGCCGAGCTCTGAAAAGTAAGTGAATTACTTTATTTAAATTTCGTGCTTGGTGCTGAACGTAGTTTAACAATGGCTTTACATTTATATGAAATTGTAATATTTTTCATCAACTGTTTTATAACAACGACAATAACAACAAAACCAACAGCAACAACAAATTCCACACTTTTTTACATTTTATAATATAACAAATATTATTATTTATTTACAGCACACGATTATGAATATTGTAGTTGATAATATATTTTTTTTATCGACATTTGATTGCGTATGTGTATAAAATAGCAATTTGTCATCAGATTTGCTAATAGCATTTACATGTTTCGTCACAGCACTTTGGTTTCTAGCTTGGAAATGAGACTTCGTTCAGGTTCGGATTTTCTTCGAAACAAAATCCGTGTCCCGGTGATGGGTTCTGAAGGGACTGGAAAAACATCATTTGTTGATCACTTTGTTCGTGAGGGTTGTGTGAAGGAGTATCGTGCACGTGACTTAAACTACCCGGAAGCGATTACAAGATCGAAGCTGATCACGGAGTTTATAGTTGTCAGAAATAAACTCAACCATCAACTAAGAAAGTTGGCAATTAAACAAGCGCATGCATTTATCTTAGTTTACAGTGTGGACAACCAAGCATCATTTGACCATGTTTGTGAGTTAAAAGACCAACTTCAAGAAGCAAGAGGTGAAAACGTTCCTATTATAGTCATTGGAAACAAGAATGATGTGACTGATAAAGAGGTTCACCCTGTCATCGCTGATTGTGTTGTAACAATGGACTGGGAGCTATCGCATGTGGTTGTATCTGTTAAAACTGGCGAGAACATGAACTGCATTCATAGAAAACTTCTAGATGAATTATGCAAGCAAAATATCGTGAATTACGCTTCATGTGAACCTGCGCCTGACATTGATCCTAGCATACCACCTCAGCAATCTTCATTATTGCGTCGATTATCGATGCCCGTCGTAAGAAATCAGTCTTGTGAAAATACAACTTTCCGACAACGAGTTGGCTCTGGATCAAAGTCGAAATGGGTGCTTATAAAAACTTTCTTCGTCGGTGATAAGAAAGAATCGCAGGAATAATTCTGAACGGTATATACGTTGCTTTAAAACTGTAATGATGGTAAAATTGTACACACGTATAAACATTCTGTTAAAAGCACCGTATATTCAGATAAACATTTTGAGGAAAAATTATACTCAGAGAATGTGTATTATGCGACACGAGCCTTAGGAACACTTCAATTGTTGTGTTTTTTGTATGTCGTTCCTTAAATTGTGTTGAATCATTTATTGTCAATACTAATCGTAGAAAAGGAAAATAAAATGTGTGATATTGGTAAAAAAAACTGGGTCTTAGCTGAGTGTAGAAACTGAGAAAGAACAAGTCGTTAAACGGTGAAACATCGAGTTGAATATAGTGCTAAGTACGATAATGAGATTCTGATATTAAGTCAATAGTCAGTACAAAATTAATGAAAAATAAGAGAAAAGGTGACATTTGTACAAGGCCAAAACAAATAAATATCTGGTTTCCGCTTATATAATAATATAAGGTCTGTAGGTCTACAGAAACTTATTTTTCGAATATATATTTTAAGTTCGAAGATACTGTTCGTACGAAAATGAAAACAAAATCAGGAAGAAAAAAATGACCAAGACCGAAAAAATGTAAATGGTCGTCAGAAAAAAATGGGGTCGGTCAGGTTAACGAAAAGAAGGAAACATTTTACGCCTCATCAGGGACTCTTTGTCTCAGCTATTTCAATATCAAACTTGATCATCAACGAGATACCGTACTAGTTTTTGCTGACATTTAAAAATTAAGTCCGCAGAAATATCCTTAATGCTGAGAAATAAGGTAGCTCTTTGCATTGAACTCAAAACCATAATGTAAATGTAACAATGAATTAAAGACTGTGTTTATTTACTTCAACCCTTGCTGACGTTTTCAGATAATTGCACAGTTGAATTTCGAAAGTTTGAAATGTGAAAGTTCGAATTCGTTCGTTAGTCCCAGCAAATTTCTTACTCCAGTACAACTTCTTCGGATCGGTCATCATATGAACTTTGTTCTCAAGTATGATTGCATTTGAGTTATTGTTAATCGCACATGCATTGATAAATAAAGTTATTCAGTGTTTTTATTAAAAGATAGTTGTTATTTAAACCTGTATAAAATATTTCATAAACTTTACAAACACGTAGAAATGACTCTTCACCGGGTGCAGTCTTGTTATTTTCATAACTTTTCAACATAAAGAAAAGATCCGATTCAACTGTAACTAAATAAGTCCAGGACAATTAGTCATGTGTATGGTTGCTTGAACAAGAACAGGTCCGATTGGTCGAACAACTTTTCTTTACAAATTTGTTTCTCTAAACACACCTTTCGTACATCGGGGGGTACGATTCATCCCCAAGTACTTGGGATGTTACAATACTTATTTCATGATTTGGCTTTGTTTTGAAAAACATTAGCATCGATGCCAAAAATATGGTATGTCGGGTAATACACGACTATTTGCTCTGGAATAAGGTCTAGTCACGCATTAGAAAACTGCGAATCTTCAGCTGCTTATTGCGTTTGATGCCATATGCTAGAGCTTCATTATCCAATTTTATAGAAATACATTCATTTTTAGCAGTTATCGGAGAGGCTCATGTATCTATTGACCAGCCCTCGTAATTACTTATGAATAAAGTCGTTGTGTATTTTCATGGCATGCCAAGAAAGCAAACAATTATGACAGACACTTTAAGCGACTTTCTGCAAAGTTTTTGTCACATGTTATACCGATGAGTTGAATACAGTAAAATTGTCGAAATCACAATCTATCTCGAGGAGATTTTAGAATCTAGTCAATTTTTGTTCAAAATAATCTTGAAAGATTGGACGTGATATGTCAGAAAGCGGGTAAGTCTATTTCATCATCTTTTTTGCTGAATCTAATGATATACAAATGTATATTACATGTTTATTTCGATCGAGTAAACCCTGTTTAAATTAAATAACCAAATATTCATCAGGAATAGAAATGAATTGCACTGGACACTTTAACATTAAAATAATATAAAAAATGAAAGGAAGAAAAAAAGCACAACATACAAAACCATACACGTTCGCATTTATTTTGAAATTACAACAACATGAAAAATCTAACGGCAAAACAATATACATTTGTTGTACATGCACTTATTTCATTTATTAACACGAACAAATATCTCTGCTCCGAGTTGGTATCATCTTACGATGAGCATTTATTACAATGGACCTCCTGTGTTTACATGCATAGAACAAAATAAACCAATCCCTAGAAACGCTTTGGGGGAAGGGGCTTTGTTGTCTAGTGGTAATTGTCGCTCACTAATAAGCACAAACCGCGCACAGATATGAGTTTAACCCTTTGCCTCACAATATCGCATTTCCCCGGATCTGAAGCAGACGACTTTTGAAAAACATTGTGCAAAAGAAGCCATTGCTTGTAATGAGTAATGGCTTCTTTTGTCACGTTTTCCACTCTGTCAGAGAGAAATAGCCCAATTTTCTTAAATAAATTTTTGAATTTGGAGGAGTCTAAACTATGCCTATGAAGCAAAGGGGTAAATGTCACCAGACAAACATCGCATGCGGGGAAGCTGTCCAACTAGCTTACTAAAGGCCGGTAATTCCACCTAGATGTATGTCTGCGCTTTACTTCTACTGGTAAAGCTGAAGAGCCAAGAAATGCCTTTGCTGTTGTCGCGGCGTTAACTGTTTCCTTTTTGAAGATATTGTCGCGCGAATTGTTGCTTTTATACATTCTTCTTGTTCCACAAGAAAAATCTGAACATCCATGTGGAAGAGTTAGCATTGACTTGCCGAAGACCGGATTAGTACTGGTACAGAATATCTTGGTACACTTATATGGTTCATAGGTAAAAAAACTGATTCAGAAATGCTGTTGAAACAGCCAAAAAGAACAGTGGAAGTAATTCACTCTGCATCTACATACAAATATGTCCCTTCTTTGTTATTTTAGTTAGGTTCAAAATATCCCCTATTTACATAGAAGCATATACTATAAATATTACAGTCAAACTTCATGTATCGACCACCTCAGTATTATGACGACCTTGATATACCGATCACTTGTTTTCTTACCAGCTTCCAATAATTCCCCTATAATTCAATTTGATAATGAGGTCACCTCATTATTACGACAGGCTTTTCCAATGAAAACTCATGTAAAACAGATACAAAATACAGTATCAATCTAATTTGATAATTTAAAAGAAAAATATCGGTCACTATGCAATATCTACATAAATTAATATTTTTTTCAACTAAGGCAACAACTCCTACGAAATTTTCAAAGTATCGTAAAAAGAATTGAATTATCTACGGTAACTATCAAAGAATTATCGAATATTGGACTATCTTAATGAAGTTAACATTGTTGCGCAGCATAGAGCAGACATGCCGGGACATTACAACATTATGGATGTAATACCTTCACGCCACCACAGAAGAAGCTCGATATTCTGACATGTTAAGTAGTAGCTCTCACACATGACGTCATCTTTTGGGCACTCGTATGCGTATTCACTGATATGAATATTTCACGTTTGATTTTTTTCGTATAATTTTAATGGTTTCACTTTGTTCCCTATTGTTCAGACTTTGAGACTCTTCTGTAAGGAAGGACAGTGTATTCATTGATTATATAATGAAGACACTGTCGTCAGTGAAACAGTTTTAGGCTTCAAAATTGTAGGTGTTCAAAATTCGAAGGGATAACAATGACTCCATTGTTCTGATCCAAAATCTAATAATTAGGACTTCGACATAGCACAATACCAGCTTGCTCAAAGCATTCTCCTTCTGCTTTGAAATGGACCAAAATTTGCAGACAATAAACACCACTCACACAAAACAATGGACAAGAAATGCGATCTGAAAAAATGGACTACAGTGGAACCCCTCTAAGGTTTAGAGGGGATTTTTGAATAATATACATGTGTAATGATATCGGGATGAGAACAATTTGCCGGTTTAAAGGGGAAACCGGTTCATAGAGGAACCGGTTTAGAGGGTTTCCACTGTATTGATTATTTTATCTTCTACACATTCAGTCAAATGACAACAAAGTGTAGTTAAGCAAATGATATTTTATTGCTCAACGTTTATAGGTTAGATGTGCATATTTAACAAATATGTTTTAACGTCAGATTGATATTTGATATTCTTTCGTGTCTAAATATTGTACTTATGAAGAGAGAATTAATGAAAAATAGTATCTATAATGTCGTTGGTTCGTGCTGATCGTTAAGATAGGTTTTCACTTCTTTCCAAAAGGAAGCCTGATTCGTGGAAGCCTGATTCTTGGAATCCGGATTCGTGGAAGTCGGATTCGTGGAAGTCGGACTCGTGGAAGTCGGACTCGTGGAAGTCGGACTCGTGGAAGTCGGATACGTGGAAGCCAACCTTTCTTTGCCAGATTGTTTCCAAATGATTTACTTAAATAAATAAGTGCACATTTAAGACTAAAACATACGTATATGATGGAACGCTAATATCAAAAACGTCAAATTTAGGGGCAAATTCACAAAAACTAGTTAAGCATCAATTATAAAATTAACAAGTTGCTTGGATTATGGATGATTTTAAATTGATTTAAAAACCAATAATTGATAATTGGAGATTTTGAGCGTGCTATTTGTCTGAGTTACAATCCAACGAAATAAGTTATACCCAGTTTCTGTCTTTTCTGTCCTGGGTCTCATTTAAAGATCAAATTGGAATCAAGAGGAACGGCTTAGTATCGGTCGAGGAACATTCGACATACTTGCGGCTTACAGTTATCTCGTGTGTCAATTGCCATTCAGTCAGCTCTTGAAGACAGCTGTGTTCTAACGAATGGGGGAGGGTGGGTTTAGACAGCATATGCTATGTTTTTCACTGGGTTTTAACGCTGTTTTTCAACAATTCTTCCGTTATATAGGGCGGCTAGTTCACCTAACTAATTTTCCTGGACTGTATACTAACCAGTACTAACTTAACCTTCCACAAGGAGCTGGAGACTTCTCCGCATAAAGAGGAAAATCGACATTTTTTGTCAAATTTTCATACAAGGGTATAACCCGTCACGACCGGGATTTGAACCGGGCTACAAATCTAGGGCACTGACCACTGGACTACGGTCGCGGCCGTATGTTAACGGATAACACAACCGTTTATCACGTTTATCATATGTACACATCGCGCTCATTTGAGTCATATTTGACAGTTTTTAAATTGTCAAACTAACGGTGTATTTATTACGCGAGTGGTATTCTCTATTGCTAATGAATTGTTCATAAAATCTCTATTTTACATTCACATCCACTAGGAGACCAAACCAGGGAAACAAATTCACTAATAATACTCGTATTACACTTACTCCAAATCATCATTGTCATCAGCTTCAGACAGTTCTACCTCGAAACTTCTCTTGTTACCCTATTTCAAAATAAAATTAATATAACTAAATGCAACATCTAAGTCATGGGTTGCTGGCATTCGGCACACCTGGACCGATTACGTCCAATCTCGGCTTTACCTGATAACATTGGAACTACTTTCCCGGATTTGAAACTGACGTATATGGCAGCGTTCATGACGTATATGACGAGGCCTGTCAAATTTATACTCTTTTTACAAAATGTTTCTTTTTGGCATGCTTTGTATTATAGACAACAATCAGTAAGAATTCTTGGAGAACAGTTATGTCATGAAAAAGCTAGGAAGTCCTCAACAGACGCCAGTTTAAGGACTAAGTTGTTCAGCAGTAATATTTCCTTAACAGTAAATCGGCAGCCGCATCACAAATGTAAGGCGTAGTCGCATATTAAGCTACATCGGAGGTTAGACGGGGGTATGGAATCGGCCGAAATGTTCCTGATGTGGATGCTGGTATATTAAGATAGGTATGAAATTTTCAAAGCGTTTGCTACCAAACCAAAATGTGTACATAATTATTTCTCCTTTGTTTTTTTGTTCAATGGGTTTAACGCCATTTTTGAACAATTTTTCAGTTACATACTGCGACCAGTCCACCTAACTAGTTTTTCTAGACTGTATACTAACCCATACTAGCAACGTCTGCACAATGGGAGAAAATCGACATTTTTTGTCAAATTTCTCCAATTTAGCGATAATTTTCATTCTCATTTAAAAACAAATACAGTGCAATCCCATTTAGCGACCATCTCCATCATTCGACCATGTCATTACAACAACCACTTATTTTCGGACCGACTTTCTGTATTTGACTATAATTATGAGACTATCTGATGCAATATTTAACCATTCATGTATCATTATTAAAATGAAAACGGAAATTATTCTGCCCGGACAAGCGTGCTTGAAGTTGTCTACGACATTTAATGTTGCCTACGCAACGATCAGACGCACGAGGCCCATACGTCATGATTACAATAATGACAACGAATGTTGGAAAGGAAATATGAAAAATAGTGTGTTAATCCACACGAGTTTCCGCCAAGTCCTGATGGATACATTGCAAGAATACATTACAGGAATCGGCAACGTAATATAAATAGTTGACTTTTGTGTGCTCCAACTTGCCAGGACCGGCAAATTAGTTCTAGCAAACGGCATTACAGTAGAACTTCGATTATCCGAAATCGACGGGACCGAAAAAATATTTCGGATAATCCGGAGTTTCGGATAATCCGGGGTAAAGGAAATCTAGACTGTTTTATTATAAAAAAATAATGGGAGAGCACTCCAAAATAAATCATGACGAACATGTAAGTTTATAAAACTTGATCATTTAGAGAAGTACAATGCATACACATGTTATGAGAATATAATAAGCATACGTTTTCAATAAAAACAAACACTGAAATAAAGTAAAAAAAGGTTAATGTTAATATTAAAGTCAAAATTTGATAATCATGAAAGAAATTTATTAATAAAGCCAAACTTAGAGGTGAATTATTTAACCAAATTCGCATCATAATAGGTTAATTATGTTCCCGGAATTGCAAACAATAATTTCAAACAAACAATACTTTGTTCAGAATTGTTGTTCGCACCTTTTGACAGGTTAAAGAAATCCTTCAATGGACAAATCTTATCAAATGGAGTTAATTGTCTATTTCGGATTACAGGTGTGAAAATACGCTTTCAAATGAGTTTGCGGACCTGATTATCATTTCGGATAAGCCATGGTATTCGGATTAGGCGTTTCGGATAATCGGGGTTATTTTACAATGAAATATATTGGGAAAAATCGGGACTGAAATCTCTTTTCGGATTACACCAGGTTTTCGGATAATCCGTTGTCAAAAATCGGGGTTTTGCTGTAGTAGATTATAGCCTGCCGAACATACTTTCTCGTTGAATATGTAAGCTGATAAGAGTCCAATGTGTATAGAAAGACGCGGTTATAGTGAGTTCCTATGGACCATAATATTTTCTTAATTATATTAATATCTACTATATCTGTAGCAATAAAATAAAAAAAAAAACAACGAGTCAGGAGAAAATAAGAATTCAATGTGTCCGATTCTACCATATTTTATTGTACGGCGCAACCTCTCCAGAGCGATCTTTCCTGAGCAACAATCTCCCTTTAACAACAGCATGATTTTTTATCCACTGTACAATTTAATTATCATTTTAAAATCTCTAGAGTAACAACCTCTCGACAACAACAACATATTATTGCTTCTCCCAAAAGGTGTTGCTTTGGTGAGGTTGAGCTGCATATAATTTCTCTTACCGAATTGAAACAGTTATTTTGGCATTCTTCATCATCATCGTTTGTGCACCAAGCCAAACATCCCTTTAAAAAACGAAATGTTCTTTGTTATATAATGCGGTTATTTTTCGCTATAACACCGTTTCTTAGATATAATTGTTATATTGCCATTGAAAGTAAAGATTTGTTGAAAATGTACGTGGAAACTCCATGTAGCTAGCATGGTTTTAATTGGACTTGTTTCAACATTACCCTACTTACGATATGGTACAATTTTACACTTTGACATCATTTAGGGAAAACACTAACATCGTACCGATGGTATTCGGTGGTTCTGCCATTGGGTCTTCCTCCATTGTTAAAGCCGGAAAGTCGCCAAATGACCCCGGCAGTTGGTGCGACGTTAATCTCCAGACCAATGAATTCAATGCAGATTTTATAAAATTTGCCCAATTGCACGGTGTATAAACTAATCAAGTTTCGGTAATCACAACAAATCGTACAGTGATTGGAAGTAGCCGGTGCTTGTGATCGCAAATAAATAGTACAATTTGAAATATATAACATCTCAATGATTCGTACTGTGATTTTGTTTACACACCGTGAAATGTATTCATACACGACTTTGTTTTTCTTACCGACTTTGTTTTTCTTACCTCACAGTTAGCCATACAATCATCATCATCCCCACATGATGTCGCACAAGCTAACTAAATAAAAATGATATACAGTAAAACCTCGTTATCTCGATAAGTCATAGGAACAGACTAACTGCTCGTCATATTGCTCGTAATAATAAGGTTTTTGTTTGTTGGTTGAATATTATACACAAAGAGAACAAAAATTGACGGCACTTTGACCCCTTCTCGAGATAAGCCGGGTGCTCGTAATACCAATGCTCGTAATAACGAAGTTTATAATTTTGTTATAAAACATCCATTTATATTAAATACTATATCACAATTTATTTAGGATTTTATAATATATTATTTTATTATGCAGTAAAACCTGTGTTTATGGACACCTCCGAATAAAGACCACCCTGTGAATGAAGGCCACTCTTTGAATGACCGTCACTGATTATTTAGAACAAGCTGATCTCCCTATAAAGGCCGTGTGTCAATGAAGGACACATTTTGTCTTTCCGAAGGGTGGCCTTTGTTCACAGATTTCACTGTTTATGTATTTACTAAAGGTCATTTTATATCATTATCATAATATGAAAAATATTGAGAGTTTAATTAATTAATTTAATCGGTAATATGCGAAACAAAATTCGTGACTTCATTTTGCAGTGTAATTTGTAATATGTAAAACTCCCGCTGTCCATATAACTTTCGTCACCATGATCCAGTCCAGCCAAACGTTCGCTCAAATAATAAAAAAAACC
This sequence comes from Lutraria rhynchaena, assembly GCA_008271625.1. NCBI lineage: Eukaryota > Metazoa > Mollusca > Bivalvia > Venerida > Mactridae > Lutraria > Lutraria rhynchaena. Next base: position 21,960 of record VIBL01000066.1, read on the forward strand.
TATTGATACCATATGTTTGTAAAAGGAATCTCTTTTAGAGCATTTCAAATATGATACAGGGTTGTAGAAATGAGCCGGAAGCCGGAAAAATCAACCAGCTATTTGAACATTCTTGCCGGCTACTTTATCCCCGCAGGGGGCGTTGCCTCTTTGCCCCCTACTGGGAGGAACCCTCAGCCCCCTCCTTCTGTTTTTAGTAGCTTACCGGCAACATTAATACATTTCTACACCCCTGTGATATATCTACATGTATTTAATATTGTATTAAATAAGTGATTTTTTTTCACTCAATAAAATCGAACCGCATAACACTCTAATATGCATTCATTATCATCCGCATCACAAGTTTCACAAAAATCGTCATCCGTTACGTCACGTTTATCTTCAACGTTCTGAAAATTATAAAGTAGAAAATACGATAAAGATATAGTTTTAGGGTCATCAGTCAATCATATAACAGTACAGTAAAATCTAGGGGTGTAACGGTTAACCGATATACCGGTTAATATTGCAAATCGAATTCTGACGGTTTTTACCGGTTCGTTTTTCCCTGAACCGGTTTTGTAGTCATGGCGACGCCACCGATGAAAAGATCTCAGAAATATACACGATGTATAACATTTACATCAGCATTTTCTCTCCATTCTGCATTCATCATTAACTTTTAAACGTTAACTTGTGTATTTGATTTGCTCATCAATAAACACTATTTCACTTTGAAACTACATATGAATTTCATATATACTCGTAAATATATATAATATCGTTCCATTTAAGACGATGCATATGCATCAATTCCTGCCTTGCTTTTCTGCGCGAAATAACAATTCGAATTGCAATATAATGCAATACGGTTTTTACCGTATTGTTATACCCCTAGCAAAATCCATTAATGAATCTACCTCAATATTAAAACCACATTATTATAACGGTCACTAAATTTCGGACCAGTTTCGAATACTGTATTCCTGTAATACTTCAACTGAATAACGAGACCACCTGTTAATAAAAATCTTGTCTCTAAATGATTCAAATCTTTTCCTCGAAGTTTAGTCAAGCTAAGCTGTATAGTTCTAATAGTCTACCATTCGTCCAGGGTCCGAAGCAAATTTTTATGCGCCCTTTCCCTGTGTCGTCGTTTTGCCATGATTGGCAGAATGCCTGCGTATAACTACCGGAAGTATACTTAATAGGAATTTTTGGCTCAACAGGAAGTAGGTCAGATATTGATACTTAGTACAGTTAGGTCATTACATCGACAGACTGCTGGCCATATAAAATGATATCAAAACAAATTATAGTACAAATTAGTTACTATATATAGTATGACATGAAAGAATGCACGATATAACAACGACAAAACTGCGGGATAGAGGTCATCCGTAAAAATGTTGTTTTGTTGTTAGTGGACCGACTCATTAAAAAATCACCGGACCCAATTTTTTAAGTGATTTTGATGATTTTTTTTTGTCTATTCCGGCTTTCGTTTTTTGTATAAGCATATAATTTTAACCCAAGAATGCTCAAATACCTGTCCACTGTAAAAAGTTTGCGCTCCGTAAATCCAAATAATGCAGTTCAATTGCAAATACAAATTACTTTTAATGACATTATTATGACAATGTTTTGAGTGAGTGAGACCCTTTGGAAGGGTCATGATGGACCCTTTTTAAATGTTTATGTGGAAGATGATGGAGTTCGAACCTCGGACACGGCGCAAGTTCTGTGTGACGGTTCGGTTGAAGACGAATGCGTCTAAGGTCACTCGTCTTTCACCGCTATTCCGAGTGATTCGTGTGGATAAGTTGACAGTTTCTTGCGGAGAACCAGTTTAGTACTGGTACAGTATCCAGGGATGTCATTTGGACCGTATGTCCATCGGGTATGAAACTGTAGCTCTAATAAAATAAGCATAAAAGCGAAAAACAAATCTGATCAGGATGACGAGCAAAAATATAGCTCGTACGCGAACATTTCACGGAGGTGAATAAACTTTTGATATATTAATACACAAACCTCGTCCAGGAATTCCTTCAACTCTAGTAACGCCTTTTCATCGTTGGTCAATGAATCTTCGGCCTGCACTGTAACAGGAATAGAATCAAAATGTATGTAGATAAATCAGGACATTTTGACATGGACGGTATATCATCGTTCGCCATAATTAATATTTCAAGCCATGTTCGCTGACAGTCTGTACAGTAAAATATGGTTATAAAACTCGAATATAATGAATGTAATGAATGTACAGATATAATGAAATATGTATTACTCCCCCCCCCCCCCGATCAGGCATAAATTCACTATAATCATATTCTACTTAATAATGATACAATTTCACAGAGCTGATGCTGCGGAAATCTTATCAGACAGAAAAAAATTTGTCTATCCCTTAGTGTAAAATCCTTAATACAAAAATACAGAATTTTTAAGAGTATATTCATTTGTTTCATTTAACAATGATAACAATTTGTGTACATTAGGTCTATTTCGAAAAAAAAATAAATAAAAATATTTTTAAGTTGACTGTATAAAGGGCAAATAAAAACGAAGTGAAAATATCCCATAAAATACAACTAATACACAACCTTTCATTCCTAGGCATGTTCAAACGATGGTCAGTTTCACTTAATGATTGAAGAGCAAAAAATTCTTAACTTTAAACATGGTATTTTTATAGTTCCTATTCAGTAATATTTTAAGATAGCGCACTCATTTGAATGACGTGTTAAGTTCTTTGTAGGTCATCATATTCGGTGAAATATTCACACTTGTACACCAGCTACTTAAATATAAATCTTTAATTCGTAATTTAAATACAGTAATAAATATTATAATATTTATTGATTCCGAGTGATACCACACTCCTGAAAATTCATCTTTATTAAGTGAATCTCAAACTTTATATACCCAAGAAGTGCCTTGCGTTGTCGTTTTCTAAATTTGCTATTTAATTTCTAATTTAAGCACTGATTACACAATTTTAACTTTCATCTTTTAATTTTTTATCTTTAAAATTGTAAAATTATAATTAAGTTTAAATTGATCCGTACCATAATTATATGACAAACTTTGACAATATTCATGGTCACTAAATACTTTAAGTGTCTTTTTACGTTTTATTTCAGCGTAAGGATACAATACAGTCAAACCTGGGTTTGCAGTCACTTCCGAATAAAGACCACCCTCTGAATAAAGACCATTCTTTGAAAAACTATCACTGATTATTTAGAGAAAACCAACTTTCGGGTAAAAGTTATCTGTCATTAAAGGCCACATTTTCTTTCACATGGGTGGCCTTTGGTCATAGGTTTTACTGTACTTTTCAATTTAAAACGATAAGATTTTCATCTGCAGCATTGAAACAACTTTTTTAAAACCACATTATTGAAATCAAACAAAACAACTAGTGGATGAACATGCATTGGCGCCATCTGAAGGGCGGAACTTGATAATACAAGTACATGAGGCCATTCTTAAAAATGTTAGTTCGCAGTTGCGCAACCGATTTATTAAAAATCTCCTTGCATCACTCTTCGTTCCAGCTTTTCACTTTCAGTGCAAGAATATAATATTAACAAAAATGCCTGCCTACCTATCCACTGTTAAATGCTTGTGTAACTGCAAACCAATATTGTTAAGGATGGCCTCAAGTGAATATTTCTTCACCAAATAAGCACTATGGAGTACAATTATTTAAAGTCTACATAACACAGCCTTCGAGACTCATATTTTCCTATTAACAAATCGTAAACTAAAAATGACAGAACTTGATTTTAAAAAATGGAGGCTTTTTATAGTACAGAACCTTAAAAAGTCATGTTTCAAAACGATATTCGGGGTTTCCGTTTCAGGTCTAACGATAAACAAAATTCATGTTTACTATGAAACACCACTAAATCATGTCATTTTAGACTCGACATTTTGGACATTTTTTGGTGTCATTTTTTCATAATAAAGCCACTATAAAAAAAATAAAAAAAGAAAAAATGTCTTCTGCATGTTGGAAATAATCCACAATTGTACGTTTTCGTAAATTCGAGTTCTCGTTTTCCGCCACTGCTTTACGTACATGAAGCCGAGAACCAGTAGTAACTGTAATGAATACATCAGACCATTCTAACGCTGGTATTTATTGAACATACATGTCCAATAAATTTAAAATAATATTCCTAAAAATAACGCTGCTGTCCAAAAATTCGTGGTGATCAACATAACATTGCTTAAAATTAATATGAAATGAAATAAAAATCACTGGTGTAAAAAATTCACAAAATTAAGTTTGCTTCTAAAATGTGGACTCACCCTCTCTCAATTGCCATTGTTGAGCGACAACAAGCGCAACACCCAGCACAATCCACTTCAATATCATGATCTGAACAAGTTGTTCTCAGTAGCTAGTATGACAAGTTCGCCCAACTACTACGAACATATTATATTTTTGCTTCTTTATATACATACTGAGTCTGTATCACAAACGATCTCTTGTTGAGCCACGCTCACTGGAACCCAATCATGGATGACTGCAGAAATCACTTGAGTAAAACTATTTAAGCTTCGGGTGATTTTGTTTTACAACGTGAATAGCGTTCACGCAGCTTGTTTATTTCGCAGTTTTCGTCGAAGTAACACGGTCATTGATCATTTACAATTGAAGGAGACAGTATAATAAGATACCAATATCTGTCTCTGTTAATATGGATATAGGCCCTTCTTGTTCGCACTTCTTCATTTCTGTCAAACATGTGAACAAATGCTACCTTTGGGAAAGCTTAAGTTTCGCAGATGACCTTTATTTGGAGGCCAGTTTTTTCCAAATAATTAATGATGTTTTATTTTCTAAAAATGGCCTTTATTCACAAAGTGACCTAATCGGAGGTGGCTTTGACTGCATTTGATTTTATTTTGTATTAGAGTATACGTCGTTTTTTAACTTGGCTAATCCATAGGCACTCGATTTCCGTGATTTAAATACTCGAACAGACCTATTTTTTAAATCTAAACTCATCAAACAATTCAAATGAGCCAAGAAAAAAACACCATTTCGCTACTCTGAGTATCTGAAAAACTAAAAGGTAAGTCACTCGCCATTTTTCGATTGACGGAAGTAACGGTATTCAGCCTGGGTCCCGGCATCCCTTCTAAAATGCGCGCGCATTTCGGGAACCTCGCTGTTTAACTTGGCGCGCTACAGCAAGAGCGAGGTTCCCGAATAGAGCACGCATTTCAGAAGGAATGCCAGGACTAAATAAAGTAGAGTGCATAAATCATAGATAATCGAGTGCCTATGAGCTAATCTATCTCGATTTGCTACATTGCTAATACTAATCGGTAGGATATCTCTCGTAATACAATTAATATTTTACAATAAAATATGGCTGTTCCATTTTACCACTCGGATGACTTATCAATAAAATTGCTAATCACGTAAAGAATATAAGTTTTATACAGAGGAGGAAATATATGCTATATGGTACTATAAACTATTGTGCATGAAGTTTAAGCATTGAATAAATCTTATATAAATGTGACTAACAAACATTTATCATAAACATGAAATATCTGCAATAAGTATCCATACAATCATCGAAGCAAAGCTAGCATTTTTCCCTAGCATAGGAATCACTGAGACGACAGTGACAATCCATGTTTCGTCCACACTTAAGACACGATCTTTCATTAGCCAATCATATTATTCTACTGCGTAAATTTTAAATTGAATTTAAAATGCTCTTGGAATACAAGTCAGATAAAGAAACTTTGTGCCAACCAATGTGATTTTGGCTTCTGTTGCTCATGGAAGGGACCACTCCACAAGGGCATAAGAAAATCTTTATCGTAAATACTTACATATAGTACCTTTAAGGTTTGTTTAACGCCGTATTTCAACAATTTTTCCGTTATGTATACGGCGACCGGCTAACCTAACCAGTTTACCTGAACTGTATTCTAATCAGTACTAAATTACCCTTCCACAATGAGCCGTAAACGTCTTCACATATGGAGGAAAATCAACATTTTTAGATGGGTATGACCTACGGGCGACCGGGATTTGAAACCGGATCACCACTATCCACTGGACCACGGTCGCGGCTGCAACTTCAAAGGATTAAATACAATCGTTAAATATTATTTTTGTCGACATCTGATGAAAGTTGACATTTTGCTGGATTCTAAATGATTGCAACAGCTTTTTCCACATGTTTAACGCTAAAAAATATATAAACTTAACTAAGCAATATAATTAACAGCCGTTTTAATCCTAGATATAAAAATGGATTTCCAATATTCGGAAAGTGAATTATAAAGGTCTGATATCTTTAATGGAAAACTAATATATAAACACATCCTACTGTAACTAATTAATTTAAGTTTTCTGCATCGTTTGATTATCGTATACGTAAAATATTTTTAAGACTTGTCTAATATTTCTGTCTTAATTGACAATCGTGATAACTTCACTTATTTTAATTGCATCAACAAATAGCTTTTACTCGATATTATCTGTTTAATGTAAAAGGTATGGATTCATAATTGGGAAATTGTTTTATTTTCGACAAAAGTGATTTTTGTAATGAATGTTTTAAAAGGTTTCGTTCACACGGATATGAAATACCCTGAGGGAAGATACGTTCCATATAAAATATTACGCGCGCACACACACGCACACAAACAAAAAAAAAAACAAAAACAATTTCTGAAGCTTAAACCGGATACAGGATGTGTCAAAGAATATCATCGTCATGACGTGAGTGGCCGGGTTGACATTACCAATCAGTAAATAACTGAAAAATTGTTGAAAAACGGCGTTAAGCTCCAGTGAAAGTGTTACATAAAAAAACATAAAAATTCAAAGTACGAAAATATTTGGGGACGAAATATATATCGTATTCTCATAGAAGGTATGTTTGAAAACAAAAAGAAATGCAAGAGAAAATGTTTTTGACGTTACAACCTTAGTTTTTTTATCAAGTCAGCTTGGACGTTGCCATTTTTATCTAGTCTAAACAACTAAACAAATGTGTCGAAGGCAGATCTGATAGTGTTTTTGTTTTACCTGACTTTGAGTGTGTGATGCTTTTATTGTCAATTTCCAGACATTTAACCATAGTTTTAATTATATACATATAGTTTGGTTCTCTGCAAATACTGTTCAAGGTAAAAGGTCGATGTCTTAGCACATTTCAAGGGTATAATTTATATATTTTGATTTTTTTCTATTTTCAGACATAGTTGATGATGCCGTTTTGAATAATAATGATTGCCATGTTTTTTTTAAATCATAAAATTTGTATTTAATGAACGTGGCCGGAATGTCTCGTGTCCAATTCATTAAAAGTTAATTTTCATGCAACAATTAAGGGATAATTCTGTTTTCGCCAATATTTCAGTTGTTTCTTATTTGGTACGGTAAAACCTTCATTTTAAGACCAACTTTAAGACACAATAAAATGGTCTTAGCATTAATGTGGTCTCATTATCATATTCCAATATTGTATATATACTGAAAATCAGTACGAAAATAAATGGTCGTTATACGAACGCGGTCGTATTGTTCAGACGGTTGCTAAGCGAGGTTTCGCTGTAATTTTTATTCATAAATATCAAAAGGCGAATCAAAAATAAAATAACCGTACATGGTACATTACCTCGCACCAAACGAAATAGCCGTAGAGTATATTATGAAATTAAGATAGTATCGTATATAGCTTAGTTTTACCTAGCTACTTTTTACGACTACGAAAATACATTTCTTTAATTATATTGCATTAGCAACAAAGTGAATTGTAGTCAGAATGTCGACAAATGTTTAGATCATATCTGATGTAAAGAGTATTTACATCCAAAGTGTAAAATTTCTTGCACAAAGAATGTTATTAAAATGATCAAAGTCATGGTACACTTCATAAAGGATTATCTGCAGCGACACGGCAATATGTAAATAAAAGTATGTACGCAATGGGATTTTTAACAGCGTATTTTGTATTTTTCCCACGAAACGACATCGTCTCGATGTATTTAGCAGTATATATTGAATATTTCATACAGTATAACTCCTGAAAACCGGACTCTCTGAAAACCGGAATTCTCTGAAAATCGGACGAATTTTTAGGTCCTATATTTTCTTTTCGATAATCAATAGTTTTTCGAAAACCAGAATTCTCAGAAAACCGGACTTTTGTATCAGTCCAGAAAGGGTCCGGTTTTCAGGGGTTTTACTGTACTTGAAAATTGTACATGAGCACTGTGAATGTAAAACATCTTTAAACACGTTTCCTAACCGCTTATAACATTGCAGTTGCATCCATTGACAATCAAACGCAACTACATTGAAAAAATTGTAGTAAAGTCGCTACATGGGTGGCTGCCAGAGGAACTAACTGCTTTACAAACCAGTCTTCTTTTTTGGGGGGGGGGGGCGCTTTGACGACCGATATTGGGTTGCGTTCCCAATACAAAAAGTATGTTTATACCCAACTGCAAGGTGAAAATTCCCGCTTTAAATGAGGAAAAAATATTTAAAGCAGTTCAAATGTTGACTGAATTTCTAAATCATTCAAAAACAAAGTTATCAATATTTAAAAACAAAACTAAACATAATATTTGTTATGTTTTAGTTTCATTTAATTATTTCACGTAATTTTATACAGTATGACTTTTTCTTTGTCCAAAATGTTGATCAAATAACCTGTTACTTGTTACATGTAAGATAGCATCATCCCCCTCCCATAACTAAAATGCGTAAGACAAGAATATGAAATTTAATAAACCGGTTGTTTGGTCGGTATGTTTGTGTCAATTAATATTTAAGATGGCAATCAGTTATGCTCAGTACAGACACGCATCAGTGTTGCACGTTTTATTTTTAATGGATGTTTAATGGATGAATTTTGCTTGAGAGATTTTTCCTACAAGATATATCCATTATCATTTTACATAGCATCACGTTTAAATATAGTGTAAAGCTTTTTCATTATACAGTATTTCCTAATACAAAATAGTATACGCTTACATATACCAAGCCAACCATAAAAATGTTGTTGTTTGGTTAAGCGTGTATAGTGAAGAATCGGATAGAGTGAGGTACTCATTTTTCCCCGGACAAAACCTTTCTTTATTTCATTGTAATGAATATAATGAAATACGGACATGATGACATTTTTATTCAGATACCCAGGAATTCTCTATAACCGTGTTATACTGTAATTCGTCGCCATTACCTAGTCCATCGATACAATAATGAGATGTTCTTAAATGTTTCTATAGCGATTAGAAAAAAGGGATTCAAGTATAAATATAAAATGGGAGACACTCATTAAATGTTTTCTATCTATGTAAATTTAAGTTAATAACCTTACAAATATCCGAAGAACGAAATTCGTCAGAAGACGATTTTATCTGCAATGTTTTCATAAATTGATAATACTAGATCATTGTACAGTAAGACTTGTGACCAATGGTCCCTCTTTGGAAAGACAAAATGTGGCCTTTTTTGACAGGTGGTCTTTATTTGGATGTCAGTTTGATCTAAATATAATCAGTGACGGTGTTTCAAAAGATGGTCTTTATTCACAGGTTAGTCTTTATTTGGAGGTGGCTGCAAACACAGGTTTGACTGTAAGAGATTAATTTCAAACGAGCTAGAAAAGACTTGTTACCATTTTTATGTCTTCAAACGCTCTTGATAAATATCAGTAAAACAATTAGTGTAGCCATTTATGTAATTTCGACACAACGACAAAATTCAAAGTGCAGATTATATGACTGAACTATCGTCATCATCAGTAAACCTTCATAAAGATAGGTATTCATTACCCTGCGCAAAACACCCAAAAAATACAAGATTACTAATCATCGCAGTATTGCGCAGATCACCTGGTAATCTAGGATTGTTTGTGTGTTGAGAATTATTGTTTCAATTTTAATTTACCAATTTTATAAAAGAAATAGTCAGAGTAATAAATACTTGAGTACTTAGTGTTCGGGCGAAAAAGGTAGTTCCGCTAATCTTACCGACTCGTTTTTTCTGCCGACATAAGATTTTTTTAGTCTCGGTCATTTTTTATCCTTGCCGATATTTTCATTTTCATGTGAGCTATATCTCGGAAAGAAATAGAAATGCATATACAATGTACAATCAATCTGTAAAAAGAAGCCTGCAGACCTGTTAGCGGACACCAGGTATTTATTGTTTTTGATTTTGTACTTCATTAAAGTAAAGATAAGCATCGCGCTAAAACTTCCTATAAGCCAAGGACTATTGTGATGTACTGTTCAGAAAAGTTCGCCACAATCTCCAAGCCGTATCACAGCAGAAATAAACTACAGTGCTACCTCCGAAGAGCAACACTTGTCGGAGTTGCAAAAAAGTGTTGTTCTTTGGAGAGAGTTGTTGTTCGGAGGGAATTGATACATTCGCGACAGGCTTCTTTTAATATGTTTATGTGTGCCTTTTACTGTCGTTTCTCGGAGGGAATCGGTGTTTGGAGATGACGACAACTGGGAAGGAGCACTGTACAAAAAATGATGAATTCATTTAATAAACTATACAACAAAATACATTGACAAGAATCTATCAAGATACTTTTTATATATAGTAGAACAAAGTTATAGTTAATTCCTGGATACTTAACTAAACACTTCATTAAATCAATATTTCACGATATACAGTAGAACACGGTTGGTTATAGTGAATTCCTGGATACTTGCATAATTACGTCATTACATTCATTATTCACAATATGTAGAGTAAGACACGGTTACAGTGAATAACAATGAAATAAAGAATGGCGTGTTAAACGGAAGATTAATACTTCACGGTATCTGATTATTCACAATATCAGAGTTCACTATAACCGCCTTGCGCTGTACATAAATTCATTTTTACTAAAACAAAGCTCCAATTCTTATATCATAAGATCTTTGTTGGAAAGTACAACTATTTTAGTTGGTCGCATTTATCTTAGTATCTTCACGCATGACTCTCACAAGGCTGTTTACCTTAAAACTATTATTTTAGTCAAAAGGTAAAAACATCATCCATTGAATATTTATTGATGACAATAAAGATGTACTTTTCAGAGAAGCTTACCGCCAAGCCGTGGCACAGCAACAATAAACTCCTAAAATGAATTTGTTTATAAATTCATAAATAAACTAAAAAATCCTATAATTTGACAAGAACCAGTCAATATTGGTTTCATATACAGTAGAACACGGTTAGAGCGAATTCTACTGAAGATTTAAACAATAATTTAATAATATCCATATTTCACTACATACAATAGAACCCCGTTATAATGAATTACCCAAAACATTGAAATAAAGATGGCCGTGGTTGAGGAAAGACTAATTCTTCACTATATTTTGTTCTTCACTAAATCCGAATTCACTATAAACTTGTTGTGCTGTACATAAACACTTTGTTTACCAAAAAAAACCCCTCAAATTCTTATAGTTATCGTGACATCTTTGTGGGAAAAATAAAAGTATTTTAGATGGTCGTATTTACCAAATTATCTTCACGGATAATACACACAGGATTGTTTACTTTCGAACAAGTACTTTAGTTAAAAGGTAAAAAACGGCTTCTATTACATATTTATTGATCGCTTTAGATAACGTTACGGTGTGAGCATAAATTTAAGATAAGACATCGATTGGTTAATTTAAGGATTTCTTAATGTTGAGCGAGATATTTATGGTGTAAGTGATATGCGGTAAAATGAATATCGTGATAGGAACTCACACGTTTTATTTACATTTGTTTTTAGTTTATAACGTTACTATTTTAGCTTGATTGAGAGACAAGCAATTTTGCTTATGTTAATCACTCTCAAGTCCGCTTCCTGGACACTACACCAGTACTACGTCCGAAAAATGGGATTGTGAAGTTCATGAACGAAACCCGAAATCGAACGCTCTACCCTTCCCCCAAATCCCATACCCAACACCGACCCAACACATAAGACCATGCAAAAAATGGAGGACAAAACACAGCCTCCCGGAGAGTAACGCCTTAAAGCGGGCTGTAGTAAAGCTATAGGGGAGGGGTGCAATAACAGACACCAGATTTAACGCATTTGTCCTTCAACTATGATTTTTAAATTATTTTTCGTTGTTGTTTACTGTGGTGTTGGTATTCTATTTTGGGTATACGAAACTTTTCTCTTGATAGGTAATAAAAACACTGTAAGGCTAACCTTGAAAATGTTGGCGTGCGGTTATGTGCCCAAAACTTTCAACAGTGAATACTCATGTAGGCATTTTTTGTAAACATTACATGCTTGTGCTGAAAACGAAAACCAAGAATAAAGAATATTTTTTTTGGTCAAAATCACTAAATTAGTGCTTGGTCGGTGCATATTTAAATAAGATAGTTGTGTAACAGCCAACCAACTTTATTTTAAGATGCATGGTATTTTTGTTCCTTCGTCGTCCATCCAATCATTTTCAAATAAATTCTGGTTCGATCAATTATCGCGATTAAAATAAATTTATAGATATTTACGCACATTTTTTCAATCTATGTAACTGTACGCGCATGGAATGTCATCGTATATTCAAACGAACCAGGATATCCTGGTGTAAATAAGTGTATTAAACGCATTTTTAATTATGTACAAAACGACAGTGATGCGAGTCATTCTGCCATTACAAATCCACCCGATGTTTGCGATGAAAGCGGTCTTAATACGCCTATCACGAAGTTAATTAGTCACGCAATGTTAGGATGCAAACTAGTCTATTTTTGCACTTTTAAACTTCGTCGGCTTATTTCTATTAACTCATAACTCAATGTTTGGCAATATTGAAATTTTGGTATCATTTTTTTTCATCTCGATGAGCTCTTTACAATGATAATACTTACCTGCTAGTAGATCTATCCTAAATAGGGTTAATCCAAATTCCACAAATCCGTAACTCGCTTAAAGTTATTGCAGTTCAAAATTTCAAACGCGATTTTCTCAAAATGGGAAAAATAACATACGGGTTTGTAGAAATAACCCGACGACTTGTTCTTCCGGGAGAAAAAATGGTTCTCACAGACAATTGAGAGTACATACAGATACATGTTTAAACCTCAAATATAGTCTAAACGTCAAAATTTGACCTTATGATTTTACACACAAATAACAGAGTATGCTAATATTTCATTACTTACAGATACAGATGGGAGTGCTTGCTCGCTTAACTCAAAAGGTAGAGATTTAGATATATGGACCTCTGGCAAATACTAGTATACTTTAGAGGTATAATTGATATTAACCTTTTATAAGAGCATTTTCGGGCAATCAAACTAGAATTACTTTATCTTCTACAGCAGCTTCTGATTCACACTTTTCCTTATTTGGTCTAGTTAGTCTTGTTAGTTTTGTTCCCTCCACTTGAATATGAGGACTGATTTACAGGAATCATTAACTCTGTTGTGCTCTTCAAAATCGTAGTAGAATGATGGTGTAATTGTGATGTTCATATCGTGTATTTCGTTTGATATTCTTCGCTTTCCTCCTTAGGTTTTTCAATTTGACGGTGCTGCTTAAATGCAGTTTGACTCACTCTCTCTCTGTGTTTGGGCCAAGTCCTAGCATTTTCACAATCAATTTTGCTGTCTTATTGGTAAAGCTATCCCCGTTTATATTATCCCGTTTACATTTTTGTTTTTCCTGTTACATATATTCACTTTGTTATAATTGTTATAATCTTTTTGCGGAACTCTTGTACGTAATGTTTGGTCTTTTAAGGCCACTAAAAACATATTAATAGCATCTTCTTTATAAGCTCTATGTATAACAAGTAGCACTCCTGACAATGTATTTATACTAGAATGAAATACGGGTGTTTATCAGAGTAGGGAATCACGAGCCATTTACTTTATGAGAAAACTATTAATTCTTTAACAGAGGGGAGATTTAGCAATATGGCTTATAAAATTATTAGAGTTGTCTATCTTGGTAGTTTATACCTGTTGAAATACATTTCACTTAAACCTGAGTTACTCTCCACGATGCTCGTAATGTAGTTAGTCAATAAAATAGAAACATACAAAGATACAGTTCTTTATTTAACAGCAAGTAAACAATGAATATTATCAATTATCAGTCTGTAAAACTGTGAAAAAACTGTTTGCGTATAATGAATCCTGCAGTGGCTTTGTGATCAACATTCGCGATCCGCTGATGTACATGACATTTTGTCTGTAAAAAACTCTTTGTTAAATTTGGCAACAGTATCTTGAAACTGTATAAAGCATGATATTGGTCGTATTTGATGTTACACTTCTTCGTTTTGCAGGAACACTTCAAAGCTCTATCAGAACATAATTATATTGTAATAACAAATTACACATGTGCACAATTTTTACTAATTACGAACGCCCAATTGAACATTTTGATCTAATTACAAATGCAAAATTGAATATTTTATTCTAATTACAAATGCACAATTGAATATGTTATTCTAATTACAAATACACAACTGAACATTTTCATCTAATTACTAATGCACAATTGAATATTTTATTCTAATCACAAATTCACAATTGAACATTTTGTTCTGATTAAAAATGCAATAATAAACATTTTGTTTGTAATTACATATTACATTTTTTAAATAAATATGTGATGAAGGGTGTCAGTTGGTCACAGGTAGTCATTGACTAAGATTTTATTGTTAATAATTATTATTAAAAGGATTTTCAGAAATTTCACTAATTGTTCTGCAATTGAGGCCAAATCTTGACTGTTTTCCTTTTAATAAAAATCAGAACATTCACTTTAATCCGTTGATAACAATTATATTGTGCTAATATGCGTGATTATTATTTTTAAAAGTATTATATGAGTGTTGTTTTAATATTACGTTTCAAAGTTTGGTATGACTAATATAACAGTTCCCGTTTATTTTAGTGGGAAATGTAAATCACTTACTGAAACAAATTTGATCAGATTGTCTTATTTTTCTTACCCCTGGACATATTACGTACCTGAATTTATACTTTACCAAATATAAATAATACCGTGATGGTACAGGAACAGAAATATCTAATTAAGATAAAGTTATTACGTACGAGTGACATCTGTGGTGATACATCACAAATTCAGTGAAATAAAAGGCATCTGTTACAACATTAAAGAATTCTTAATGTATTTTCTGCTCCGCGGCGAAATACATGATTTTAATACTTCAATGGGCAAGACAGTACTTGCCTCTGGTTTGCAATGGTATATTTTAAAACGATCCTGAAGGCATTGTCCTCGCCATTATCACATCGTCCTACTTGAAAATGTTGATACACTTAATGTTAAAGTCGATGTACCGTTTGATTGGAAACATTTTATACCTCTCCTGCACGTGTATATTTACAACATTGTCTTCATATTCATATTGATTCTGAAAATGACAGCAGGCTTAAAAACAACAACAACAAAAAAAACAGGCACATTCCTTCCATGATTGAAGGTAATGCTTTAATTAATAAACGTAAGGGACCTCCGTGGTATAGTGGTATGGTCTCTGATTTGTAATCACTAGCCCCTCAATGCTGTGAGTTCGAATCCCACCCGAGACCAAATTTCGTATGTAAGGAAGTTGTCCAGCTAGCTTAAGGAAGGTCGTTGGTTCTATCCAGGTATATACCTGGAGGTCTTCCCCCACCATTAAAGTTGGAAAAGTCGCCAAATGACATCGTTACTGGTGCGACGTTACACTCCATGAATAAAAAAGTGAATTTACGGATCAATCAGTTTTTGGCTGACGCCTGAGAATGTAATTGACCTATATTATGCTTTCCCCCAGCGGGTAATATTATTAATAGTGACCCCTGAATCATAATTGACACCATAATTGACATATATAAGTTTATATTTACGGTAATGTACAAAATGATACCTATTCTTTAGTAAGACTTACATTACGTTTATTAAATTCTTCAACTTGACTGCATACTTTGACTGCTAAAATTTTGATCATTCGTGCGTTACTACCTGGAAAATCAACCATGCGCGCAACACATATCAATATAATAAGCCAAGAACACACAGAAACATCTGTCAGTCGAAATTTGTAGATTTGGATACGACTTGAAAAATGTTTAAGTGGATAGTATTTAGTTTCGTCCTTGTGGTTGTGTCACAATGGACTCCTACAGAAGGTAAACCGTGTTTTTGTTTTCAATAAAGCGAGTTTGCACGTTAATCTGATATCGTCTGAATATTACTTCAATATAGTGTTTACAAAAGCTGTATCGTCGCCCGTGTTTTTGATTACAGATTTTTAGTGATGCCTTTTGCTAAGTGTTTGTTTTTAATACTTTTGTGTTTGGCAATCAAATGGTGTTATTCAGCGCCTTAAAGACCCAGTTTTTCAATCAAAACTGTAAAATGCATTGTCTTGATCCTACATAATACCATTTTTAGACACTATTCCTTCGCTTTGTCGAAAACTGGCAGTCACTCGTTATTTAAACCAAACCCAATGATCAATTAATCTGTTTCATTTATTTTTGCACTTTAGTTTCTGAATCCTCGGGGAGGGGGTAATTGTGAGGTTCGGCCCACTAAACTAGTTTAACCCCCTGTAGCTTGGCTACACACCGCTCTACGGCGGTACCAAGCGGGAGATTGCGTTTTCATGCGTTTGATTCTATGAAAAATCTTTATATCTTTCTTATCTATATTAATATATTACAGTAGAATCCAACATTTTTAATATATTAAAAAGCATGTGTTTTATGTGTTGTATTTCTAACGTATTGACAACAATTCATTTAATTTAAGTACAAGCCGAGATGTCTGATGAAGAAGTCCAGTGGCTTGAAGGCTTGGAAAATCTCTTCCGTGAGGTTGGTATCTAAATACACCACAACAAACTTTCATCATAGTGTATCACTGACGTAAAGAGCCAAACCGTCGATGTCGTAACAACTAGAATCACATTTATGCAACTTTACCACACCTGACGAACGTATCTTACTTCCTTTTCATTACAAGCCGGCTCTTTGAGAAAGGGTAGATCAGTACTGGTCAGAATACAGTCCAGGAAAACTGGTTTGGTGAACTTGGTTTGGTATAACTGAAAAATTGTTGAAAACGGTGTTAAACCGACTGAAAAAATCATGTTTTCTCTTCGTTTTCAACAAAAAGAATGATGTCTAAATCAGCTTTGAGCTTATGGCCTTTACAGATTCGTAGCATATCTCTTACAACATGCACAACAGAAACGTATAGTATATATGTATTTACATTCTTAATGACAAGATAGAACCAAGAGAAGCGGGACTTTGGTGATGATGATCCTTGTGATGGCGATGAAGAATGTCAAGACTGTGTCGGTGACTGTGACGATGATGACATGGATTGCATCATATCATGCCTTCAGGTACGGTGATGTTTTGAACAGTTTTGTGGAATCTCGGTAGTAAGCGAATTTAAAACAGCATTTTCACTCTTTCCCGGTTGGTTGCTCTCCCTGCGCGGATGAACTTGAAATAATTCCGTGCATTATCAGAAAAAAACGAGTAGTAAATTTTGCCATGCTGTTTCAATGCTTAGATATATGTTATACATAGTACTGTAAGGTCGTAATTCGTTATATGTCATTTCCCGGGATCGCCTAATCGTATACTGCCAATGTCTAATGAAAAGCTAGAAAATATGCTTGAAAGCTTAATTGGACGTCAAAGTAATGTTTGTAGTATTTCATATTTTATACTTGACCAAGTACATTTGTGGGGGCCGCGACCGTGGTCAAGTGGTTAGTGCGCTGGACTTGTAACCCGGCGAAAATTTGGCAAGCCTGTTAATTTTCCTCAATATATGGAGAAGTTGCCGGCTACTTGTGGAAGGGTAAGTCAGTACTGGTTAGAATACAGCCCAGGAAAACTAGTTAGGTGAATCGGTCGCCGAGCGTTAAACACGAGTGACAATCACATAAAAAACAAAACAAACATTTGTGGCTATTTTAAATGAAATTTTAATGTTTTGGAATTTACATACCGGTAAACTGATGCTCTAATTTTAGTTTGCTCAGAGGTCCCTGTCTGCAGCTGATGAGGAAGGCCAAAGGTAATTAGTACCAAGTTTAAACTAACAAATCCGAAACACGTTTTGTGAAATAAACGATTAATATGATATTAGGTACAATCAAACCTCGATAATGAGACCCGAAAAATCAGTGCTCTCAGATTAAGTTGAATTATGGGGAAGTCATTGGAAGACGGTCTGAAAATAAACGGCTGTTATGACAAGTTGGTCGCAATAATGAGATGGTCGTAATGTAAGGTTTCACAGTATGAATATTGAAATGACTTAATGACAGGGTGAACTGATTGTATTTCTTTGAATATCCCATCCATTTCAAGGATTTACGGTGCTCTATACATGTTGTATGCTGTTAGTGTTCTCACATTGTGCCTAAGCTCTCTAGTTTTGTGTAGTTCGCTAATGTAAGCTATGTTGCACGCTCGAGAGGTAAATATTTCCATTGAATATGGATTAAATTCATAATGATAAAATAATCGTAATAGGGAATGTATTTCATTAAGATACGTTTATCAGTTTGGAGATGACAGTGAAAGGAAGATCATTCCACAAAAGTCTTTTGTTTAAGATAAGTTTTTTGGGGGTGCATTAATACTGAACTTTTGTTTTATATAAAATTATACCCATTGTGTATTCCAGAGCGCCTGTGTCAAAAAAGGCGTGGCCAAGATGGCCAAGACTCCCAAGATGGCCAAGACTCCCAAGATTACCAAGACTTCCAAGATTACCAAGATTACCTAGATGGCCAAGATATCCGAAATTGAGAAGCACCTAGTGCGTGAGAAGATCAGCCTCTTTCGCTGGAATTATTTTTCTTCTTTTTAACATAAAATGACTTTGGGGAGTGCAGTATAAATATAAACTAAATATAAATTAATATAATTTCCTATTAAGGTTACAGTCAAACCTGTGAACAAAGGCCACCCTTAAGAAATACAAAACGAGGCCTTTATTGACAGATGGTCTTTATTCGGAAGTCAGTTTGTTCTAAATGATCAGTTTTTCGAAGAACGGCCTTCATTAACAAGGTGGTGTTTATTCGGGGGTAGTCGTAAACATAGGTTTGACTGTATTTCTATTTTAAACCAATTGTAGAAAAAAGAACATTTGTTAACATTTATATTTAAACAACCAAACTGTCAAAACATATTTTGAATAAACGAATTATCTATGAAACAATTATAATTGTGTTTTGCTGAAGATTGAAAAAAATGACGAAGACGTACAATATTTTATCTGTTGATAAGGCATGGGCGGGAGCTTTGTGGCGCTGAATATTTTACTAATTTATTATTTCCACTCTAAACACGAAATAATGATATCCATTCACACCCATTTTTACCCCAAAACGAAAAGATCTACATTTTCAGTCCAGAGTTAAGTCAAATTTTGCTCCTCAACAGAAGACCAATTACAGAAAAACCTCGATAATGAGACCTTAACAGTTGAACTTCAATATTGGGACCAGAACAATCAGTCGTTATAATGAGGTGGTCTCATTATCAATTTAAATAATAGGCGAGTTATTGAAAGCTGGTCCGAAAATAAATTGTCGTTGTAACAAAGTGGTCGTAATATTCTGGCTGCCGCTATTCCCTCTTTTATTTCAGCTTCTCCTTTTCAGTGCCAACATTTAGTGTTTAAAAAAACAATGTCTCCCTACCTTCTTACATGATGTTAAAAGTTTCCGTCCCGTAACCGCAAATCTGCATTTTTTAGTGATGACCTTATTCTAATATTTTCATAGACGGAATGTAAGGATGAAAAGTGTTTCATATAAACGAAGTTTTAAAACGGACATGCTATATTCGCAGAAGATTTGTTATCCATAAATAAGTGTTAAAATATTGTTTACAGTTCACATGTTAAAGGTTATTCCAACTTTAGCCAAAACCACTCGAAACAATTTTTTTCCGAAAATAAAAATCAAAAGTGTCATAATTATGTTTCATCACCAACGACTTGAAATGATTCGCAAATCGGAGTTAACAAGTCCCCGTTAAGATCGTCAGCAGAAAAATTGTTTATTGTAAACAAATTAATTAAGATCACCCGGATACAGCGACAGACATACATAAACCGGGCATTCCAAGTAACAATATCAGTCGGTCGATATTCTCAGACCTTTGTTGATCTTGAAGAATATCAACATGTTTAAATGGATTGTGCTTCGCGTTTTCCTGGTGGTAGTTTCGCAGTGGTCATTGAAAGAAGGTAAGATTACTTCATTTAAAAAGCTTACTATTTACATTACAATTAATATACTTATAGAAACTTAGCTTTACACCAGACCGTTCCAAAGCAGCACCCTCCGGCAGAGTGCGTTTTGTATTCCATTTTTGTATGTTTTATGTGTTAAATGAATTTTTTGGGTTTGGGAGAATGTGGTATTTTGGGGAAAGGTTGGATTTTTTGTTCGTGATTTTCTTTTCAAGGAATCTTTTTCTTATCTATAATCAGACACCCCTTGTCACATATTTCCAAAACACTGAGGTATGAGCGATATTTGAGTAGACACACATTCGCCAATTTTACTGAACCCAAATCGTCCTCCATTCCAAACATTCGTTTGTTTGTTTTATGCGACTTACTGTCACTGGGTTTAACGCAGTCATTGTCTAAAACGTATTTAGCAAACTTGCTAATGGTGTTTGAATTATGTTTATTTATCAGCAGTTATTCAAGTTGCATGAAATAGAATGCAGTTCGCAGTTCGCGTTTCGAATGGCATTCAGTCTGCTTTCTAGAATGCAGTTCGCAATTCAAAAACATATATATTAGATTTTCCAACTTTATGCAACTCGTCTGTCAACCAAAACAGATTTGCACGTATTGAAAAGGATTATATTCAGAAAACCTGGATATTGAGACCATATTCGAGAGCCGAAAATCGGTTGTAAAAATGAGGTGATCTCATTATCAAATTGAATTATAGAGGAGTTGTTGAAAACCAGTCCGCAATCAAGTGGTTGTAATAACAAAGTAGTCGTAATATGTTGGTGGTTACGAAGTGAGGTTTTACTGTAGTAAGTTTTACATTTTTTTTCAGTGAATGCTGACTCGGGTTTGTCTGAAAACGATAAGCTTTGGCTACAAGGTTAAGTCAGGTTTGTGTACTATTTTTAATCTTTAGTTCAAGGTTAATCTATGATTTTATGGACTCAACACCTACTTGACAGGATATAAGAAAATGTCTAATGATGGACATGAAAAGATAGTACAGCTGAACGTATGTTTATTAGTAACATTTTCACTCAGCGTCCTACTGCAAAGATATACGATCATTAACGATCGAATGAAAAGAGTTTCCAGACGCTGAGATGTAAACGATAAAGTAGGCTTTAGCCCCTTAAGTACACGATATGATCTTGTAGGTATATCAATTCCATTCCACTTCATCCTAAGAACGAACCACAAAAATGACATTAATATGTCCGGGGTAACGTATTTCCCTACAGAAGTTTTGTTATACACAGACATGTAGTTAACCCAAAACGTATTCATGAATTCTGTACCAGTACTAACGTTTTTGTTCCTGAATTTACCGTCTTTCTCTCCGCATGAATCATTGAAATAAGCGGTGCAGGTTGAATACAATTAGACGTCATGTTTTCAGCTAAATAATCATGAGTTTGTAAAGTGCCTTGGAATCAAACTCATGCGGACCGAAGAGCTATCGCATTCCTTTATGAGCTTAGCAAGTGGGCTCGGCGCTTCAAAAGATGCCATACAATTTCGTTACCATTTCGGTGAAAGCCGAAAATACTAACCAGTATAGAAATAAACAAGCCGATAGACTTCCTTTGCTTTCATCAAATTGTTTTTAATAAAGTCATTGTATAATATAAAATTTAACGTATTGCCTATTTCTCTCGAATATCATATTCTTTGTATTTGGTTTTTCAGGATGGTGATGGGAAACGAGAATTCTCAGAGGACTCCGAAGATGAAGACGCGATCTGTGATAGCGATGAAGACTACAAAGAATGCATGAATGAATGTGGTCAAAATGAAGTTTGTCTCTTGTCTTGTCTGGTAAGAGGGAAGATAATGAACACATCTATTGAACAAGTTAATGGCTTTTTTAACAAAACGTTTGACGTTATCAAAATATATGAATAAAGTAAGCTTTAAATGCATTTTAATTTTCACGGGTTAGTATGTTGCGAAATTTTTAACGGGTAATCTTCTGTTCAAAACGTGGGTACATGTATTTCAGTACCTTACTAGGAGGAACACCGGTGTGTCTGCGAAACAAGCGGATAATTTGGAGTAAGTATCCCGTAGCATAAAAGATAATGACTCCAAGACAGTACTCTCAGGGAGACTATGTTTGCTATCCATTTTTTGTATGTTCCTCTGAGTTTAGTGGGTTTTGTATATGTGGATATCGGGGAAGGTAGTAATTTGGGGAAGGTGGGATTTTTGTCTGTGTTTTTATAGGCATCCTTTTATCTATACCTAGAAAGGATCATATAAAGGTGTAATAAAATAATTCACTTTACGTTAAAAATATATTTCTTGAGCAAATTATTTAATATTTACCACTTTGGGTAAAAACATCATGAAAAGTTGAATCGAAGTATTATTTAAATGCAAAATATTGTAATGATTCACTTTATTTCTTATTGATCTTCGTGCGGAAGTCATACCACATCTAATGGCCACACATTTGTTATTCAGTCTTCCTGAAAAAAATTAATTTCTTGTACTGCAGACAATCAATTTCAAAGAAGTGGATCAGATGGCCGAGAATTCCAAGAATCCCTAGGTTACCAAGGTTTCTAAGAATTCCTGGAATTCCGGGAATTGGAAAACGGTAAAAACACGTTTTTGATGATTGGCGCACTATCACCCTCATTTTGTGAATACTCGATAACAACATACTTTTATTAAAACGGATGATATATATAACATCTTTGATGACCATTTTGTTTCTTGTCCATTTGTGAGTATCACAATAAGTTTATACAATCACAAACAGACATAAAAACGTTCATAGTTTCCGCTGCCCGACCGCTCCATTTTTGCTGTTGAAAATATATTTGAAATAAAATGCTCTACCGACCTGCTGACCCAATATTTTTGTGGAAGTTGACGGAAACAAGGCATCTTTTTGGCAGACATTATATACGGCGTCCTGTACACCTAACACGTTTTGTATTCTAACCAGTTATGACTTATTCTTCCACAAGGAATCGGCAATTTGTCCACATATGAAGGAAAATCAACATTTTGTCAAATTTTTGTAGAAGTGTATGACATGCCGCGACCGGGACATGAGCCCTGATATCCGGTTAAGGGGTCCAGCGCACTAACCTCTGGACCACGGTCGCGGCTGAACATGAAAAGAATTGGAACTTTACTGTATCTTTATATTTACTTGATGAAATGCCCTACATTTCAAATGTAGTCGTCGGTGCTGTGGTTGAGATACATAATTCATTTCTGGTGCAAACAAATAAGTTTGCATCATTGTCTCGGTAAACAAAGAACAAGGAACACTACCATGGATTAAATGTTTTGATCAAGCCATTTTCACTTGTTGTCTCCCTTATTTTAGCAATTATTATGTAAACAACACAACATAGAGTAGCGAAATTGAAACAATGAGATATTTGTCATAGCCAGAAGTATCGAACCTCATTTTGATGACATCCAAAATCCTTAGACTACTTTTCTATTTTGGTATTTTAATTTTGCTTGTCGCCATTTTTGTGCGTCTAAGTAAGACATTTAGAAAATTATATGTATGTTACTTAAAAATTATCATAAATAAAATCCATATAACAAAATTAATCGATGTAACGCCTAAACGTTCGAAGAAAATGAAAAAGGGAATTAAGACTTTGGCATAGGCAGTCAAACCTTTTATTGCACGTTGGGGGGGAGGCGTTCCGTGCATTCTTGACGATAATTTGTTTATTGATTTATTGTTATTTGAGTGGCAGGGAAGACTTGTCACCTCACTTGTCCCCGGCGAAAGTTGTCACCCCGTTTGTACGGAAAATATATAAAACAATTAAATAAATAAACATTTGGCAATGTAATGTAATTTTAGTATAACTTATCACGGTTAACTTAATATATTGATGGTACAATCAATTTTATTGGACATTGTTTGCGGAGGTAGATCATGCCGCAAGGGAAACATTTATCAATTACTCAACACTTTGATGTAACACGGTTTGTGTATATCTCGTATATCTAACAGTACAAAGTGGACGTAGATTCGTTTTGGGAATAATCCAGTAAAGTAATTTCTTTGTTTCGTTCACCTGGGGAGTGGTTAAAACTCAATTAAACACCCTGGTGCAAAAGTATTGGATAAAAATCTGATATCGCTGGACAAATTTTCCATAGGGGCAATTATTAAACACTGAATGTGTGATTTGGTCCTTAACATCACAAGTATCGGATTTAACATCTCTAAATCAGTTTTTGTTGCCTTTATTAAACACCTTGCGGATACAGATCGTTGGCAGTATATACTAATTTAACAGGAGTTGAACATGGCGATAATAAAACGCTTTAAATTCGTGCTGAATTTAGTATCTAAAACGCAGGCCGTATCACACTATATCGTGTGATGATTGTTTTCATAATTATTCATCTTTAACAGCACGGGATGCGGAATAAATATGATAAACTGCAATGAATATATGGCTGCGTTTACATATTATATTTAAATAGACCTTTGAGTGAACACAAAGCAATACATATTTTTGGGTACAAAAACTTGGCCAACACGTATATACTGAGTGGAATTTCTGAACGTCTTCGTTATATAACTCAATTCATGGAAGAACCCAAAATAAGTGAATTAGTTCTTGTGTTGTACAATATCTACAGCCCAATATACACAAAGAAATCGAGTATTTATAGTTAAAGTTGAATTGCATCCATTAAAAGCCCACCAGGTGATCAACCAAGTGTGTTCAGTGATTTTCTTCCAGTGCTGTGAAATACACGGTGGGCGTTTAGACATTCAGCTCATTGAATAATTCAAGTCGCAAAACACCACTTCAGCGTTTTACGTATTGTTTTAATTTTGTCACATTTCCGTAATATACTGTTTAAAGATATAAACTGTTTTACAGTTCATATGCAACATTTTATAAGCTAAAATTAATAATCAACATAGTTGTAAACCAGGTTTATGTATCTCTTCGTGATGTATACAGTGCAACCTCTCCAGAGCGGCCCTCTGTAGAGCAACAACCTCCCTTCAACAACATCTTTGTACTGCAAGACATACGAGCTATACACACAAACCTTAGTGCAAACACGTCATTTAAAACAGATAAAGATAACCCTAGAATTCACGGAGTTCATTTTCGTACACAAGAACCTATTCCTCTAGTTTTTTATTACTCTATGTTCAGACACTGTCTTCCTTTTATGTTTTTTTCTAAGAGTCCTTTTCCAGTCTATATCCATATTCATGGCTTTACGTACACCCAAGAGAAAACAGAACTGTTGACCTACGATAGTATTGTCAAAGACACACACCGGAAATAAATAACTGGACAACAAGTGTCAGGAAATGGAGGGATGGAAATGAAGTGAATTATTCAACATTACACTATGTATACATTGTATTTGTAGGTAACCCGGTAGGTGACTGACCCATAGGCTAACTGAGCATAACATCATTTTCCGCATTTGTCATGGTTGGTCTACGTTTTTCAGAGTGATTCGTTTTATTGTTGTACTCGTACTACTCGTAACACTTTCCTAATTATGTATTGTCATGACCACTCAAGTGCTGGGAGTTCCAAGGAAAGAACCTGTAAGTTCATAGATATATATTGAGTATTTCTGTTTTACAGAAATCACAAAATTCTCATGAGATTCTCTTCGGTAGGGGTAATAAAAATAGTGTTAACAAAACATTTTCACTGAGTATATCGTCAGATTTATTTTTAAAAATCCGGAAAAAGAAATAAGAGTTGTTGCTGCTGCTGTCTTAGTCTATTTGTTGCTACATATATTGTTCTTATAGTTGTTGATCTTTCTGTTGCTGCTGCAGTTGCTGTTATTGTTGTTGTCGATGTCACTGCTGCTATTGTCGTCATTGTTGTTATTACTGCAAATATTGTTCTTATTGTTGTTGTTACTCTTTCTGTTGCTGTTGGTGTTACTATTATGGGTACGTCTACTGATAGATGGATGATGTGATAATGAGAACATCTGTTAGTGTTATAACAATTCAAATGATTGTATTTCGATCTATCAATGGGAAGGATCTTCGTATTTAAACAACGTTTAGTGTTACATGTTTGAACAATGAGATAAGTGAGGGTGTTGGAGTTCAATAGTAACATAAAGAAGGTGATTTATCTGCTTTTCTTATATGTATGCTTGTTTGTACCGTTCGTATACCAGATATATGACACTGAAATTCTATATAGCTTTGATTTATAACCTAAATGAAACTTTTTCGGTAGAAGGTGAAAAGCATTGACTGGGCCATCCTTAAAAGAATGTTGGTTTGTGGTTATCCTACTCAAACATTTAATAGAGGGCGTAAGTGAGTAGAATTTGTTTTTGATTATATTATGTGCTTGTACTGAAAACTAAAAGCTGGAATAATGTTCGAAAATAGATTGTTATAATCGCTACTACAGTAGAACCCTTCTAAACCGGACGAACCCAGGAACAGGTCATTCGGGCGGTTTTGAGGGGATGCCAGTTTAGAGTGGATTTTCGAATTATGTAGTAGTCGGGACCAGAACATTTGGCAAACTTAGAGGGAAACTGGTTCATAGAATATCCGGTTTATAGGGCTTCACTGTACTTATTGGGTCGGATATTTTTTTTATTTTTGAGTAACTTTAAACCAACATTTTTAAGGATTTCTTGATGTCTGTCTTTAATATTTTTATTGTAAAGTATATGGGATTTATGATATTGACGTAAGATCAATATGCTACATGTTGATCATATGTTGCTATGGTATCAAACACCAGCAGAGAAGCATATTGTTACTCCATGTTATTGCTATACATAAACAATATATTTTATAATAAAAAAGATCCAATAGTGGTGATCGCTACTAGACTTGCCGCGCATTAGAATATATGAACCAGTCTAAGATGAGCGGTCGTTATAAACATATTGTCTCCATATCAGACGGTCGCTTAGTGAAGATTAACTGTATCTCTTGTTTGAAGATTCTCAAGGAATTCTCTTAAACATTTTATTATTATTATTAGTCCGTATTTATGTCAATACGTTAATGGAGTGCAAGAACAGCTTAAATTATTTGACGAATTATTTGAAAAGACTGGTATGATAAAAAAACTATAAAAAGCGGTGGACAGTACAACCTACCTAGGGCGGCTCTCTCTTGAGCAACAACTTCCTTTTAATAACAGTATGATTTCTTCCCACTGTACGATTTAATTACTATTTTAATCTCTCTAGGGCAACATAATTTTGCCTCTCCCAGAAGCTGTTGCTTTGGAAAGGTTGCACTGTTACAATTATAAAACAGAAACCTTTTAACTATACAGGAAAACAATATTAAAATTGATCCTCGATTAGAACATCCAAGAAAGTATTAATATCATGTAAGTCCAGAATTTGATTATCACCGCCAAAATGAAGTGGCTATCAAAAATGACAAGATTAGCCAAACTGATAATGTTTTAACATGAAAATCGATTTTGCCAACATAATAGTTAAAGTTTTGTTATTACATCAAATTCCTTTGCTGCTGATGTTTCTATATTTACGTACTCTCTCTATATTTTTTTGCGTTTAAACAGCGTTATAGAATGCCTTGTTATATATGTAGTACATTGCATTACCCTGATTAATAGAAATGATATTATCATTTCTTCAATCGGGTAGCAAATATATTTTGAAATTCTTAAAATATCGCTTCATTCTGTCCAAATTTATCAATTACATAATAAAAAAATAACAGAAAAGGAATTGGTTTAGTTGGGGAAATGATTATTTCATCCGATAGTTCACTATATGCGGGTTTATAATAACCATGTTTTACTGCACTGATTATTGTAATTAATATATACATTAAAACATCGATATAAAGAACAGATTGACACCAAATTGAGCGATGTTAATATCGAGGCAATTTAAAACTAATCGCAAATACGGTTAACCCCTGAAAACCGAATTCTCTAAACACCGGAATTCTCTGAAAATTTTTCAAGTCCCATTTTTTCGCTTCTATGATCAAAAGTTCTCTGAAAACCGGTATTCTCAGAAATTCGGTTTTATGGGCCAGATTGGAAGGGGTCAAGTTTTCAGAAGTTATACTGTAATTGTAATGAGGAAGTCTTTGTACTGAAGCAGTCACTAAAAGAGGTTTAAATGCTGTGCAGTTTATATCACACTCAGCACATAAAATATTGTGACAAGAAGTATTAATACATTATAAAGCATTAGCAACAGTGAACCAGACTGTGTGTTGATATGACAACATTGTGATGGTAATACTTGTAACAAATGGTAAATTACAAAGCAAATAACAGTAGGTAAAATGAGGTTGAATACCTTCAATGAAGTTGTTGTAGGGCTCCTTCGACAAGAGCGTCAACTGTGAAAAAGAAAAGTTTAGTGAACTCTGAATAAAATATTGTTCGTACAATGATCTGAGAAACAGTTTCTGTATTGTTGCGTTTTGTTTTGTAATAATCAGTAGCAAAATAATACAGTTTGACTGTAGACAGCTGTGCCAATCTCCAGGGGAACAAAGTACTTTTACTCAAATCATGGTTATTTCACGGTTTGTGTAACTCTGATATTTACGCTTTGGTTGTATCGTGAATTCTCTGAGAATTAAGAAATTGTTTCACGTACAGTGGCGCTGCGATTTCCAGGGCATGTCCGCAATTTGATAAAAGTTCGGACTGTCTAGATTTAATTACTTTAAGACAATAAACGTACAAGGTATATTTTTTTACAATGAAGCAAACGGACTAAACCTAGGAATTAACGATATTTCCGGGTCAATGTGATTTCCGGATCTGAAGAGTCTTTATTAGAGGGGCTCAACTGTACGAAGGCAGTGCTTAGTCACTAAACACTTACAGTCAAACCACCAAGTGAATAAAAGCCATTCTTCCAAACAACAGGCACTGCAATACAGGACACATTTTTTCTTTCCCAAGGGCGTTCTTTCACAGGTTTGACTGTACTTTAACAGATGTCCATGCTTAGGCCGTATACGTATTCAAGGAGTGTGGTGTATTTTATTTCAGACAATCAAGCCTAAAGAATCATGTGTTAGTTGAAGCTTGTAGTCTACTAAACCAGACATGAGTTTGATGATTTAAGGGGGGACTTTCGGTGGTTGTGACCTCTAACTAGTAATCACTAGCCTCTCACTGCTGTGAGTTCAAATCTTATCCTGGACCAGACACAATTCTCATGTAACGAAGCTGTCCAGTTAGACCCTAAATGTATTTTAAACAAAGCATAGAAACAAAGATTTATTAATGTCATTCATTTATCATATGAGGCTGAAATAGTTTGTAAACGTATTGATGAAGTGATAGATATAATATCGGTTTCCCGAAGGAATTAGGAAAGTTATTATAAAACATATATCCCGGACTTACGAGGAAAATTGTATTTATTGTCCGCGAATATAAGTATGTAAATATTGATTACCACGAGAGCTTTTCTTTGAAAACTACAGCTTGTAAATGGCAATCTGATTAAAATGATGAAATTGACAATAAGCTGTGTTTAACAGACCGAGCTCCCCCAGTATTCAAATGTCAGAAACGATTGTTTCACTTCCAGAGCAAAAACTCTTACAGTACAGTGCAACCTCTCCGATGTAACACTATTTAGGAGAAGCAAAATTATTTGAGAGGTTGTTGCTTTAGAGAGGTTAAATTAATAGTTAAACTGTGCACTGGGGCAAAATCATGCTGTTTTTGAAAGGAGGTTGTTGCTCAAGGGAGGGCCGCTCTGGAAAGGTTATGCTGTAATTTGTATCATTTTTTATCAGTGCGTGGCTGTTCTGTCGTACTCTTTGTTTTTTTTTTTTGCGGGCTTGGATTTAGTTAATTTCGGGTCTGGATGTATTTTGAATAATGTGGGATTTCTTGTATGTAATTGTTTTGTAGAAATCCTTTTGTTATCTATTTATACGCTTGTAAGATAAATTTCCGTTCTAAGTTAGTTGCAAAGTATTTTAATCAATCGGATTTATTTTATACATGAAAAAGCAAAGGGTATCTTTGTTTAATGAAATTGTTTTTTTGAGTTATAGATAATTCTCATGAATACTTGTTCATGTTTCGCTAAACTGAACAAATAGCAAGGACGACAATTCTCGACCGTATTATTTTTAGAACATTCCCGCAGTTTGGATTGTTTCCCTTGTCCAATATGTTGCCTGTGGCGCTACAAAATTAATGTTTGATGAAGATATGGAATTCAATATTGATGTTTGGGACTTTACGGTCGGCGCCAAAAATAAAACTCGGTCAGGTAACCGAACACATTTATTTGTTCTGGCCTTAATTACATTATTTGTTGCACTCGACCCATCAAACAACGCGAGACACTAGAAAAATTATGCGGAAAAATATTTTGCGGTGTGCAAGGATATATGGTATTTTATACGCATAACTTGAAAAGAAAACATCGGAAATAGCATGCGGCCAACGTTTGGGTCAAAATATTGGTTTTATAATAAGGCCTAAAAATAAAATGTTTATTTCCGGTTACATGACCAAAAAATATGGGTCGGTAAGTAGGGATTTTTCTTATTTTGTTGTTTATTACATATATCGCCAACACTGAATGGAAATGTGTGCGCCATAATATTTATGAGTATACAATATAGCACTACAATCTGGACGCCGTAAAAACTGGTAAAATATTGGGACGTCGGGTAACCGGAAACACACTTTTTTCAGGCATAAGTTGGTCTAGAAATCTATAAAAATGTTGAAAACCGGTACGAAAGTAAGTAAATTATACAGTTTGACATCATAATTCCGAAGCTTGAAAGAAAACGACGGAAATTTCATAGCGTGTTTCTCGGTCCTGATTAATTCCCTGTAGTCCGTACTTCTGAATACCGGAACTTCTAAATTCCGAATTCTGTACAGTTATAATTATGAGGATTTTTAGACCGTTCTGTGTACTGTAGTCAATCAAGAAGATCAGTAAAACCTCAAATAACGATCATCTCAATATTACGACCACCTTGTTATAACGACCATTTATTTTCGGACCGGCTTTCAATAACTTCCCTATAATTCAACATAATTATGAGACCACACCATTATTACGACCGATATTTCGGGTTCCGAAGGCGGTTTTGTACTGTATATGTTTTCTAATCAAGTAGGTACGATTTCATGATATGGACCTATTTCTCAAATGACAGCATATTCAAGCATTTTCAAAGATACGCCACAAGAAACGTACAATCCTCACGTTATTCTAAAACCTAACCACACGCCCACACGAAGAAAGCTGTCATCAGAGGAAATATTCAATTACAACAGTCGTAAAACGTCAGCTGTCTCTAACAACTGGTTCTAAATTTATTAAATTATATTACTTTCGACAAGAAAATTTCTTCAGACCAAGATTACGCGCTCATTCTGTGGCAATTCAACGAACGAATGTATTTCTTTAATTTTATTTCTTTTATCTACTGACAAGAATTGCATGTTATACTGAATTGAATGCTCCAGAAACGTTGAAGAAATAAAAGAAAAAGAGACATCGCTGTTTCGGTACGTTTTTTCCAAGAGAACGTAAAAAATCCAACGAAAATCCTCATTGACGTTGCTTGAGTTTAGTCTGCGAAATATTTACAGTAAAACCTCGATAATAACACCTTCGGTACCCGAAAAAATGGTCGTAATAATTGAGTGGTTTCATTATCAAGTTGAATTGAAAATGAGTTATTGAAAACTGGTCCTAAAATAAGTGGTCGTTACTACAAGATTGTCGTAATAGTGAGGTGGTCGCTATATGAGGTTTTACAGTTGAAAAAGAACGCATATAAGAACGCTGGTGTGTGTTCTGACATTCATATTTATACAAGACAATAAAAACTACTTCATCCAACATCAAACAATAATTAGAAGAATTCTATTGTTTTTATCGCATACTTAAGCGTAAAAATCTTTGTTTCAGGCCAGATGTTCGATAAAAATAAGTTTGGTTGATAGGGATTCTTTCTTTGGAGGGGTGGGGGTATTTCATATTATTTCATTAAGAGAGTATTTTTGTGGGGAAAGGTTAAACAGTGAGACAGTGGATGTACCGTTCCTCGGGCCTATTAAAAGCCTATTATCGCGGGGAAAGATTAGGATAAGTCGATTTACCAAAAACTAACTATAATTTTTACGCATTATTTTTGCCATTCTCAAGTAATGATTGTAGAATATACATTGAGTGACCTATTTTGTCGACAGGTAAATGCCTACTCATTCATATGCGTCGCTCGAATCAGCGGTTGTGGACACATGGTCTTAGACATTATGTATGCCTTCAAAAAAATCATCGCAGAGAATTTTTCAACACCAACCCCGGAATCGAACTCGCAAAACAGATGTCCGCAGACCTAAAGCTGATCACTATATTTAGTATTGCGGGGTCTGGAAATATATGGCCTCTATTTTCTATTGCAGTGATGGTAGCGTTTGTTTCAGATATTCTTCGAGGCTTCTGGTGTTTGTTCCTGTAGAAAATAGCATTTATTCACACAGGAATCATTTATCACGGACTCAACACATTATACGTATAATAATAACTCTGTATTAGTTAGATATTTACAACTTAAAACGTTTCTTA
Organism: Lutraria rhynchaena; assembly: GCA_008271625.1. Taxonomy (NCBI): domain Eukaryota; kingdom Metazoa; phylum Mollusca; class Bivalvia; order Venerida; family Mactridae; genus Lutraria; species Lutraria rhynchaena. Next base: position 54,806 of record VIBL01000066.1, read on the forward strand.
AGTTTCCGAGATGAAATGTCCAAGCAGCGATTTCTTAGAATCGTACGCTAGGCGAGTGTTCAATCATTTTGCTATGCAATTTTAACACCATCACAAAAATGTTTACGAACCACGAAAAAAGAAAAAGACCTCCCGACAATAATTCATTCAGGAAAAAATATTTCATATTCAAATGCTGTGATCGTAAGATTCTTCCATCACTATAATTTTTAATTTAAATTATTCCAAAACTCAAGAAATAATGTTATAGGCTGTTTTATGTACTATGGGATGTTCATAGATAGCGCGTACACGATATACACGCATTTAAAACGTGTTTTATAATGTTCTTGTCATTTTATACAGCCATTTTCTCGTACAAAAGCCATTCTTATGACCATATTGATGAAATATAAAATAAAAGTTTGGCGTATATGTTTGGCTGATACCTATTATTTGACTGGAGTGGGCCGGGCCTATAAATTCCTAAACGTTTGTAAGATATGAATGTATGTATTGTAAAATCTGTGAACAAATGGCGCCCTTTTGTCCTTTGTTAACAGATAGCCTTTATTCGGAGGCCAGTTTGTTCTAAATATACAATGACGTTTTTTTCAAAGAATAATCTTTATTCCCAGGGTGACCTTTATTCGAATGTGGCAGCAAACACAGGTTTGACTGTACCATGTTTGTAAGTCCTAAATATATGTTCATGAACAATAATTGAAAATCCTAAATGTATTATCATTTTGTTGTCCTAAATATACAAATCATGTGTATAAGTCTTAAATAAATATGTAATACAGTAAAACCTCGATAACAAGACCAACTTCGGGTATCGAAATATCGGTCGTAATAATGAGGTGGTCTCATTATCAAGTTGAATTGTAGGGAAGTTATAGAAAGATAAATGGTCATTAAGTGGTCGTTGTAACAAGGTAGTTGTTAATATTGAGGTAGTAATATGGGATGTTTTACTGTATTTGTGATATAATGATAATTGGTACCTAAGACGTCATTAAGCCTAGTAAATATAATAGCGAATAATTTATATGAGCTCGCAAACGAGCAAAAACAGAGTACTCATATTTCAGATGGAAAGTCTAGGCATTAATACGATGGTTATAGTATAATAATTAGGAAACATCTCATATAATATAAAATAAACAAGAATTACAAACAACCAAAAACCTCCCAAATCATATATCCGAATAAATATCAAGTAATTCTTTTTCCTCTAAGACATATGAAGTTCCTTCATGATGAATGTGTTCCTTGGTGATAAATACATGTGTTTTTGTCTCAATATAAGATTTCTAGCTTTGTAAAGAAGCACAATATGAAATGTATCACACTGTATAAAATACATTATTGGTAATGTTACATGTGCGAAAATGCCGTTCTTCTTGCTAAATGTTCCCGTAAAATTCTCGGAAGAATTGTAAAATTACGATATCAAAATGTCTGAAATCTACATCTCATTTTTGCAAAGTTTGCTAAAGTTTAGATACAAAATGTAATTTCTGTTTTTTTGTGAGACTAATTTTCTAAGAGCTAACATCATAGCTCAGAGTTTTTAAACCAGAAAATCCTGCTATACATTTGTTCGTAAATAAAAAAGTGATTTATCCTATTTATTGTTTTGGGGATCTATCGTCAGCTGTAAAAGGTAAAAGTCTGAAATGTATACCATTAGCAAGTTTGTTATAAGTTTAAGTTTAAAACTGCTATTATTGCTAAGACATGTCTTCGAAACGGATCCCTACTAGAGGTTAGTCCCAAGAGGATGTCTCGTACTTTATACGTACCAGAGAAAGATCACCCCGACATATGTTCAGTATTGCCTACGGAATCAGCAAAACATTACTGACATCATTCCACGAGCTTATAAAACTTGAGTACAGTCTCCGGGCTCAAATCTGAAGTTTTATAACCTCGGACCCAGTACATAAATTCTAATCATTCAAGATTGTTGACTGATATTTTCTGGAATCACTTCTCAATTTTTGTCCTTTGGGAGACATTGGGAGATGTGACAGTGACCGTCGAGTACTCAGAGTATCCGCGTAAAACGGCTGACATATTGGCTCCAACATAACCGCACCCGATAAATATTTTGAAACAGTCAGTCACTTGAGAGAAATTCTTAATTCGATTATTCATGAAACTGGCGTAGAACGAGGCCATCATTTCATGTAGTTAAAAAAACACTCTACACACTACTGCTTTTCAGCATAGTCATTGGTACTTAATCAAAAGTAAATTCAAGTAGAATATATCTGAATAGTCTAGATATTTGCACCCCCTCTTGTCTATCACATTGACAAATCTAGGAAGTTTCTCATAATTCGAGGACAATTGACCGTCTTACTGATAAGAGGAAGGTTTAGCTTCCAAACATTTATAAGGTACTAATGAAATAAATGAGAATTCATATACTCGTAGATTTATTCCTCTCGAAATTTAGTCTACACCAGCGTTCTTCAATACATTTAGTTTATTATGAGAGTTGCGACCTCTTTGTGTACAGCAGCTATTGTTTGTGCAGTGTCATGGGTTAGGGTTAGAGTATAAAAAATTTAGGGTCGCCATAGAAAATGAGATCGATTAGGTTAGCGGAATTAAGAAACTTTTTATTACGCCTAAGTTATTCTATTACTAATTCAAGTACTTTTAATTCAAATTAAATGATTCATTCCGTTACTAAAATATATTGGTCAGCTAAATGGAAACAAAAGCTTGGATTTTGCCAATTACTGGAAGCTATATAAAAGAGGTAAATTATACAATATGGTTGACGATAAGAGAAATTTGGGCCCGCGTTATAGACACATCGTACCTTAGACAGCAGTTTTCAAATTTAAAATTATTGCTAACAACAAATTCCCAAAATAATCAATATTATGGTGGCATATTTCTGCTTACACTTAGCGAATTAATTTTCGTGAAAGTTTTCTAAGTTTTCGTGAAAAATGTTTTATTTTCATGAAAATATTTCATCGCCCACTTAATAAGTACGCTTACTATAAGGTGAAGAAATATATTCTTGAAACGTCATTAAATTTTCGTGAAAACGTCATCGTTTTTCATGAAATTCTGGTAGATTTTCGCAAAAATATTCTGATCATTTTATATAGAAATATGTCAGCATACCAATAGAATAAAACGAGTTTATCATTTACAAAACAAGAAGTAGCCGGATTTTTAAAGTATAAATCTGCAGTCTAAGCTAAATTATGTCAATGAAACAGACTGATTTTTTTAGTGAATGTATTCATTTACATCCGCAAGTTTCTTTTTTGTATTGTTCTTATCAATATAGATAATTGAAATATAATGTCACGTTGATATTGTAGTTTCATGTGGAAAACTTAATTTCAATATGCGTGACTTCTTGTATTAATTTGTGCCGGTGACGTTCGACCCTGACTCTAATGAGGTCTTCAATAAGTCTTTTGATTGAATTTATACGTTATTATGAGAATATATGGCATGTTATTTCATTCTCTTGCTTAGGCAGCAGCCAAAAAGTCAATGATGATGTTAAATTTATTAGTTCAGCAGTTTTGTTAAAAACTGGGCACATTGTTGTGGAATGGCTTTAAGTTTTAAAATCTACATCGCAAACATTAATGCATTTCTGTATATATTTTCAATGCACAGTTGATCTAAGAAAGCGTGACAAAAAGCAATTGTATAGAAATGCAATGGTGGCATAACTTTACTTTAGTATTATTGTAATCAACAAAAACATATTTTGGGGGAAATTCTGCCCTCGCCCATGTCTTTATATTTACACAATGCGTATTTGATAATTTTCATCGGTAACTTCATCGGGAATCAAATACAAGCAGGTCAGACGCGAATTATCGCGACACCTGTATTGTTTGTCGAAATTTTTAGTTTACGCAAAGTATCCTGTTCGTAAATCAAGTATCTTATTTTCATTGTTAACATGACTGTCATATTTTATTCTGTATGGACATTCGAATCTTCAATAAATACAATAGAGAACCTCTGAAGTATAATGGACTCCCGCATATATAAAGACCCAATACCTAAAACCATGGCGTCATTTCGACGTCGTTTGCATTTTGCATGGCCACGAGTGTCTCATGAAACCCTTCAAAATCTCATGCCAGGTGGACTGAAAAATTTCATCAAAAGAAATGTGGACATTCTGGATACTAACTTGAGAAAAAATGAGAGAATATTTATATTGAAAATAAAATGCCAGTTAAAAATCAAATGTCTACGAACTTATTTAACACCCTGTATGTAACACAACTGACTCCCTATTTCAAAGAATGTTGCGAAATAAATTCTACTGTTCGTTAGTTTTTTGGCGAGAATTGTTAATCAAAACGACAAATTGAAGAATAAAACAAGTAATGGAATATAATATCGATAGTTGTTTTGCTAGAAATGCAATATAAAGACTGTTAAATTTCCACATATTATCCCAATGCGGTCATATATTTTGTGTAATACTGTATTTTCGATAAAATAAGCTTTGACAATATAACAAAACGTACCAGGAAATATTAACCATAGTAATCCGTCCGTCTGTGCCAGAAATAAATATTTTTCCATTAAAAATCTCGCCGATAACATTCCTAAATAATACTTCCAAGATGAGATAACCAAAGTTAATTGTATATTTTTATCCTTAAAAATCAAATTACTCCACAACGGATATATCCCTAGGTGTTTCCGTATATGTGTCTATAATGTATTTTGTCGTATATAAGTGCGACTGTATACCAGCTATAGTTATGAGAACCTTTATAATATTTATCAAACAGTACGAAATGTATCATTTACTGTAAATTCTTTTTTTGGAAGTTCTCATTTGGAGCGTCTAAAAGAATTCTCTTAAATATTCGGTAAGTCCAGACGTAATACATTTTGTATAATTGTTTACTTATAGAAATATATTTAATCTACGGCATATGTTTTTTCTCCGACCATACACGAATTACGAAGTTTTTGCTGGAAATGTTTTATGATAGCTTTGTGATACACATGTAAGGATGGAGAGTAAATTTTCCATGCTGCTAATTCTACCATACCATGAAAACTACACGACAATGAATGAAGCATGACAGCTAGCTCTTATACAAACTCAAGCATATATGAACAAAGACATACGCGAAAAACACAATACACAATCAAGTTTTGACACGATATACAATAAAAATCAAGTACAGTGTACAATATTCAATACCTTGCTTCGCTTTTCGCTGTTTTGTTTTACTTTGCATTTCTTTGCTCTTTGGTGCTTTGTGTTGTTTTGATTACTTTGCGTTTCTTTGTAGTAAATTGCATGATTTTGCTCTTTGGTGCCGAGTGTAGCTTTGCATTCTATTGCTTTTCTGTGTATTTATTTGCTTTCTCATTTTACATTGTTTTGCTTTGTGCGTCTTTGCATTTTTTTTTGGTCCGTTTTGCACTCTGTTGCTTTGATTTACTTTGTATTCCTTTGCATCGTTTTGCTTCGCGTTGTTCAGATTTGCTTTACTTTTCGTTACTTCGTGTTGCTTGCGTTGTCTTACATTTCCATCGTATCAATCTCAACGTTGTTCTGTTCAAGTAACTTTTCACACTTCTTCTGATAAGTAATCAATTGTACTTAATGATATGTAAATTTAATCAGGAAATGTCTTGAATAACAAAGATATTGGCCGCTACTTCAAGCATTTCAGCTGAATGAATCTCGGTGATATTTATATTATTCGACTCACAATGAACTTTGATTGACGATCCCCTTCACAAAATGGAAGTTAAGAAGTAAACATTTGAATGAACATTTCATAGCATGTCAGAATATTTTCGAAAATTGTAATAATTGAAAATTGGTAACACGCTCATAAGATGTGATCAAATTTACATATAATGACCGATCTCGGTCGCAGTAGGTCATACCCTTATATGAAATTTCGAAAAATATCGGTGTTCTATATGTGGAGAATTTGCTGGCTTCTTCTGGAAAGGTAAGTATTTACTGGCTGGAATACAGTTCAGGAAAGTTGGTTAGGTGTACCGGCCGCCGTATATAATGTCCGCCCAAAAATGCCTGGTTTCCGCCAACATCTCTTAAAAGTATTGGGTCAGTAGGTCAAATATTGGCGAAACATGGTGTTAAACCTAGTAAAAAATGAACATGCGATACAAGGTCAGCGTCCTTGCGTTCACGTTATACGGCGGTGTATTCTTTGTCTTAAGCCGCAATTGTGTTTGTTCCCGTTCGAGACATTTTAGGAACAAAATCGTTCTACTATGGAAGTGGAGCTTTTCTTTGTATCGTCTGGTAGGGCAACATCGATCGTGGTTTTGACATTAACTGAACTTTAAGTACATGGACTGGCATGGCGATGTCTTCTCACAGATTTCGTTGAACTTTGTATTAAGCTCAAAATCCCTCGAATATCGGTTTCTCTGATTAGCTATCCTTTTTTCAGAAGAAAACATTTTGTTAATAAGTCTGTAAGAAAACATCAATGTACATATGGTGTAAATATGATATGTTGCTCATATGTATTTGTGTTTTGTATGTGTTTGTAAACACAACTGAAAAGTTCGTTCGTTTTCTAATACTATTTACACCTTTGTCTCATAAGCATATTTCTGACTCTTCAAAGTTCAAATCTAATGTATAAAACACCAAATTTATACAAGAAAATTGGGTTATTTATCTCTGACAGAGTGGAAAACATTGTGGCGAAAGAAACCATAACTCATTACAAGCAACGACTTCTTTTGCCACAATGTTTTCAAAAGTCGTCTGCTTCAAATGCGGAGAATTACGGTACGAGAATTCTGAGTCTGATGGATTCGTGTTAACCGATGATTTAATGTCAACAAAACGTCAATAACAAACCTGTAGTATGGCTTTATATTACATTACTATACTGAAAGGATAAAGAAACGCAGGGTAACATTTGTTCCGATATTTTGAAAACGCGTTCTCCAAATAGAATGAAACTTTGTGGATTGAGTAATTAGGTCATATTACACCTTGCCATGTATCGAAAATTTAGTCACGGTACAGTGCGCAGCTCTGGTAAATGGAGGAAGAAAAAAAAACAATCTCGCGCACCGTGTTGTTCTGGACTCATGCAGCGTTGGTCAAGTCACTCTTCGTTAGTCTTTATACAGACCAACTGCTTCCCAAAAATTAATTGAGAATTTGATTCGTTAAGAATGGCACGACTCACAGAAGTTCAGAGGGGGTCAGGCCATTCTGATGCTGATGCAAGGACAGCTGCAAAATCAGGTTGCTAGGCACTTTGGTGTTAATGTTTCCGCCATAGAACGTCTTGTAAGACGTCTTCGTTAAACTGGGCGATTGGCCGATCGACCTAGGTCAGGACGTCCGCGCGTAACGTCATGACGTCAGGATCGCTATATCGTCGTCTCTCATGTGCGTAATCGGCGCCTTACTGCCGTTGAGAGTGCACTTAATGTTTATGGAAATCATGGGCGTCCTATAAGTTAAAAAAACTGTAAGTAATCGATTACGAGAAGTTGGTGTAAGAGCACGTCGCCCCTACGTATGTCCACACCTTACCCCTGCTTGTCGTCAGCGTCGTATGGCCTGGGGCGCTGCACATGCTCCACGACGGTTCCCACTGAGGCAGTGGAGACAAGTTTTCTTCACGGACGAGTCTCGATTCTGCCTTTATCGATCTGACGGCCGTCAACGTCTCTACCGACATCGTGGCGAACGTTTTACGGACGCTTGCGTTGTAGAGGGGGATAGGTTTGGGGGCGGTTCAGTAATGGTGTGGGGAGGAATCTCACACGAGTTAAAATCACAATTGGTGTTATTGATGGCAATTTAACAGCAGCTAAGTATAGAGATGAGATCCTCCGACCCCATGTTATCCCTTTCTTACAGCAGCATAATCTATCTTAAAGCAGGATAATGCTAGGCCCCACGTAGCAAGGATTTGCCAAGTATTCCTGGCCAACAACATCATTCAACTACTAGATTGGCCGCCATATAGCCCTGATTTGTCCCTGATCGATTGACGCTCTCATGAACTATATGACCAAAAGAATAAGGGCCGTGACGACAGCAAACGGCGGACACACAAGATATTGATGACTCAATTTCAATTTCAAAATCCTATGGGTCCATTCAATTTAATCGTCAGTACCTCTAAACCAATTGTCAGATGCAAAATACAGACTTTGGAATTTTTTAAGCATTAATTTATCTGTAAGTATACAAAATTTTGTTTTAAATGAAGCCCGATATCATACTTAATTTCTGGTTTAAAGTTCACCCTGCGTTTCTTTATCCTTTTAGTATATATACTGTATTTATCTGATGCATGAATAGCTTGCCCTAAACAAAAACTCCATGCAAAATCAGAATGTCTATTTCATAATACTCTTTTGTTGTGAAAGCGAATTCTGCGTGTTAAATAGGTTTGTTGAACGCAGTTGGAAATTTATTTGAATAAAATATTTGATGTGACACGACATTCATTGTATAATGTCAACATGGAATGAGTGCATGAGTTCCCAGTGGTCGAAATTCATGAAATTTTGTACAAGCCATTTAGTTCAGACACATTCCAATTGATCGCGCTTTGAAAATGAAACCCCAGGTGTATTGAGCTACATTTTCAAGCGGTATTTATACGCTGGGACTACCAACATAGTTATTTTGAAAACTTTTTTTTAATAATAATATCAGACAGAGGCCATTTATGCGATGATTACACTCATGGTGTCGTCATGTGACCCGCAGCGATCGCATCTAATAATGTTGTAATGTTGTTTCATACGTAACTACATTCAACGTAACTTGGTGGGTCAGTGACAGAATGCATGCCTTCAATTATGGCGTCCGTGGATTTAAATCCTTGCCGAGCCGAATGTAAGCTAGAAATGATATTAATAGCTCTATTGTTTACATTTGACACACAGGGTGAAGGTTTGATTTTGTCGCATTGTTTTATAGATCTTCCTTACTCTCGTGATTTTAAACAAAATACAAGGTAAAGACGATCTGTTTTACCATTAGAAAGTCCACAAAAATAAATAAGGATTCTTAATGCAATACAAGTACTATTCGTTTATAAATGCAGGGTTAAACAACATACATGACTTCGGATTGAAGATAACGACTGACGTAACTTTGAAATCAGCATTATAACAGGCGTGACTTTGAATTTAACGTTACCCAGAGGTGACTTTGAATTCAATATTACACTGAAGATATTTTGAATTTAGCAATACCAGAAGTGACTTTGAATTTAACGTTACCCAGAGGTGACTTTGAATTCAATATTACACTGAAGATATTTTGAATTTAGCAATACCAGAAGTGACTTTGAATTTAACATTATCTAGAAGTGACTTTGAATTTAACATAACCCAGAAGTGATTTTGAATGTAATATTACCTAGAAGTGATTTTGAATTTAACATTACCCAGAAGTGATTTTGAATTTAACATTACCTAGTAGTGATTTTGAATTTAACATTACCCAGAAGTGATTTTGAATTTAACATTACCCAGAAGTGATTTTGAATTTAACATAACATTGCACATGTGACTATGAATTCAACTTTACAGCAACATTATTGTGATCTAATTTAATAGTACACGTGACTTCCGATGTAAAATGGCATCACACGTGACTTCTAAAGGTAATTTTACGACCCATGTGACTTTTTATCTTGCATCACAGTACACGTGCTTTTAATCTAAATTAAACGCACGTTTGCCATAAATCTTACAGACGCACACGTGACATATATCTATCGATTGTTCTCTGTCTGTACTAGTAACAAAATCTCTAGCATATATGTGCAGATGTATTGTATAATTTGCCCGATTTGAGTGTTATTGAAGCTAAAACTACATAATTTGATTTATTGAACTTTATGATATCATAAAATAATAAATATGTATGATTTATTCGGAGTTGATTTAAACATTCACGAATTGTGCACAGTTTTATTGTCCTAATAATCGTTTAGTATATTTTATTTCGTCAATATAGCGTGTACATTGTACCATTTGTTGCTAAATTCACCCATCAGTATTATATTCTGTGGTAGAGTGTCGGTGTATCGGAAATGCTAGTCAGTTAGGTGAACCGTGGTGTCCTCCGCTTACAAACATTATTGTAACGTCAGGGAAAATATGACAGCGAGGTTGTTTGTGTAATAATGGAATCTGGATAGTAATATTGTAGCTGTAAGTATTCGACTCTTATACTTACAGATTGTCTACCTTTTGTGTAAACTATTCTGATACATGTATATTTATCATTACTTCCAGTGAGTACAAGATTGTCGTAATTATCGAATGAAAACCAAACTTATGCTATGAAAATAAATGACATGTATATATATGTGTGTGTATCTCCTTATAAACAAGAACTTTATGCTCGAAACGTCCGTGCTAACTCAATAGGTAGGGCATTATGTCTGCGGATCTTGGAGTCGTGCGTTCGAACCCTTGATGCGGCGCATGTTTTCTAAGACGACGTAGTTAAAGACATTGCGTCTAAAATCATTCGTCCCCATTGTTGATAATACATGAAGTGAAGTTTGTAGTTTCTACAAAGAATAGGGTTAGTACTGGTACAGTACATAGGGAAAACATGTCAGGTTTTTAACAGTCCGCAATTGCAAAGAGGCGTAATACCGGAAAAAGTCTTACTTTTATCCCCTCAATGGAAGAGCGATATGGAAATTAGATACATGAAACTCCCTTTTCTTAATTTTGTACATTTCTTCAGGCTAAAACAATGAACAATATTATTTCATAATGTCCGTCGTTTTATTATATTCGAAAGTCACAGCGTAATACATAATTGGAATCATCTACTACGGCATTTTACAAAGAAATAGCTGGAAATTTTGAATTCAAATTCTGTCTAAATATTATTATACATACATGATACATTTGTTAACACCCATTATTATAGCTACTGTTATACGCATCATGTCACCATTGCAATGTCCTGGTATTTTGTTTCGGCAAGGGCATAGGTATATTGATCAGAAAAATGCATGTATATTTTGTTTTGTTGTATAAAATGACACAGAAGTTATGGATCTTATTTGAACGTAACTCCATGAACTGATGTAAATATATATGTACATAATGATGTTTTAGACTTAAGTTAAGTTAACCCTAACCCTAACCCAGGTCTCTGGAAATTCACCAGATTGGTACAATCTGTTATATGTTTTTTTAAATGGTAACAAGATTTACTTCCCATATATAAAATGCGCTGCTAACAATTTACCAGAAGATGTTTTATTCGGGTCAATATCTTTTATGGCTTCTAGGATTTCATTATCACCAATATCACTATTAAAAATCAATTGATCAATATCATTTAATTCCTGTCCATTACAAATATCATCAGTATGGTTGATATCATTACTGTTGTTACTAAAAACATTTACGAAGTGATCAAACCAAACAGAAGTAGGTATGTCTATGTTCACATTTATTATTCTTTCATGTTTTCCCAAATTGTCTGGAATATAACCTACTATTAATACATGTATAATTGTTTAAAGTTTATAGTAGTCTTAACGCTTTAAGTGTGATAAAATACTTATCCGGTAACACAAAACGTTGGTTCATCGTATATACACTTAAGTCTAATTAAATTTTACATTTGATTGAAATCTTGATATTTTTATCGGAATTAGCATCAAATGCACAATTTTATTTGTTGGTCAGTCCGCCCGCCTGTCCGTTCGTTTGTTCGATATCTTACTAATGCTTACTAATACTTGGGCTTACCTAATGCGTCATCTTCACGCACCAGCAAGTATTTGTTTCATTAAAATATTCGAGCCACTGTCTTACGTTTTCAACGACGTGTGAATTTTTTTAGAGAAACAGAAGACAATTGAAATAAGATGAATCAATTTTTCATTTCATTCCTGGTTAGTATTTTAGAGATTAGTCTCTATCTAACGGTGAGAAACCTGGGTGCGTTTTTTTCTTGTCGGGTTTGGATTTATACCTTTTAACACTCATCGCCGCGTGGTAATGATGTGTTATATAGAACATTTTCAACTTAACAACAGTATGTCAGTATGCACAAGAAATCCAAGATTATAATTTTTCACAAGACAGAGATTCGAGTAAGTTGCATTCTGTTGTATGTACAGTCAAGCCTGTGTTTGCAGCCACCTCCGAAAAAGGCCACCCTGAGAATAAAGTCCATTCCATAGAAAACTCGTCACTCATTATTTAGAACAAACTGACCTCCGAATAAAGACCATCTGTTAATAAAAGCCAAATTTTGATTTTCCCAAGGGTGGCCTTCGTTCATAGATTTGACTGTTTATGTATCAATATAATCGTGTTATCTATGAGCTAGTGGTTTTAAATGTCAAGTAGTTCATAGACATATTTTGTTATAATAAAGACATACATTGCAGTTTTAAAAAACCGGGACTGTCACCAATAAAATAGTTCAGCATTGATGTAAAAAGGGTACTTTTTCAAATGCAAACGGTTGATGAATTACTTGTACACAAACCTAGGAAAATTACTAGAAATAAATAAAAAAGAGGGTTTTATTTCATCTCTCAACTTGATATTTCTAAGACATTTTCCTTCAGCAGTAATTTCATTTGGAATTTTTTTATCAAAAGTGACAGTAATAACATAGGAAATGTGAGAATCCCGAAATTAAGGCTTCTTAAAACACGCACAATGCGTAAGAAAATTAGCATGTATATGACAGCTGAAAATCGTCTTTTTGTTATAAACGTAATATTAACAAAGGATTAGGTGATACAACCTGGAACAATTTAGACAAGAAAAACACTTATACCGGCGAATGTCCGAAATTTTATTTAATAAACCAACAGTGGTCCTGGTCTCTGACTGGTAATCATTATCCCCTCACTGCTGTGAGTTCGAATCCCATCCGGGACTAGATAAATGCCACATGTGAGGAAGCTGTCCAGCTGGCGTACAAAACGTTAGTAATTCTACCTAGGTGTATGCCTGGGATCTTCTTTCAAAAACATGAAAAAGTCACCAAATAACCCTGGCTGTTGGTGCCACGTTAAACTCCTGTGAAAAAAACAACGAACACGGTATATGTCGTCAATGTTTTCTCAAGTCATTGGATCGTTGTAATTGTATATGATAAGACTCAAGCTTTGATCTCAAGTCGGCAGATGTCAGGTCATGTGACCTGTTGGCACGCTGTCAAGACGACTTAATTGACAATAATTCAACATTTTAGGTATCATCAGTCCAAAATTATACTAGAACGGGCATAAATAGAAGGGTGAAGCTGATAAATAAATCAAAATGTATCAACCAATCAAAATCTGTATAAAATTGGATTGACCAATCATAATCGGTGTAATATCAAATTGATCAGTCAGAATTAGTGTAATGTTAGATTGACCGATCAGAACCACTTTAAAGATAAATGGACCAATCTGACTTCATATACCATAAGAATGACCAATCAGAATCAGCATAATATAAGAATTACTATTCCATATATAAATATGGTCTACTGTTAGGTCGTATAAATAATTACATTGTATTATATATTCAGTGATTGAAGCATCTCCCGGACTACTCTAATCATATTTTGTAACAACTCATATCAATTGTCGAAATTTCAGAATAATGAATTCCAATTTCATTGAATTCCAATACATTGCCTTCCCCAGAGACATTTCGATGTTACACAATATTTGTATATCAATCGACCGTGTCCAGAAAAGCTGGTTAGGTGAACCGGTCGCCGTGTACAACTAAACAATTGTTTGAAAACGGCGTTAAAACCCAGTGACAATATGTCACATAAAAAACTTTCATTTCGTCTTGTGATACATCAGTCTCGCAGGTCTTGTTTATTTTAGTTTATGATAAAATGTCCCGCGCCAAACTTGCATCACCTCTGCCGTAAAGTCGAAAACAGACTTGAATTTTATAACAGTTCTTAACTAATTTAAGTAAACCGTTGTGTTCAGAAACATTAACGTTAAATGTAGCAGGTCAAGTTCGCTAATTGCCAATTTAGTAGCGTGAAATCCGTTCTATGAGTATACTTGCAATTTAGTTTCTAATTACAGTGTATATACATGTATGTCACTATCCGCCATCGTCTAAATTCATTCTGTTATAAGCATCGTTCTCGTAATCATATTTCACGAGAAAAGCATGCATTTATCGTTTGTTTACATACTGCCACACGTTTTGCGAAGTTCACGTTGTGTTTGCATTTTGTAAACGAATGACAACGAACCGATTAAAGGTTCAGAATGGCTGTAATTTGATACAAATCAATTTATGGAATTAAAGATGAGCGCCCTTAAAACAGCAACAGTACAATACCAGCGATTCTAGGAACGTGTTGCGTTACAAACAATTTAAAAGCCATCATCATTGGACAGATGAATAAGTTCAACATTTTGAGATACATGGATAAATTAAACATGCTTTCATTGTATCATATCTGCATGAAATCAAGATTTGAGGTATATTTTGTTATGAATCTATTTTGAGATAAATGCATTTGTTATCTTAGCTATTATTCTGCACCTCTCAATAATTTGCATTATTTATACAATAGAGCACGGTTTTGGTGGACTAGGATAGAGTGATGAATCGGATATAATGTAACAAGTATCCCCCAACAAAACACTGCTATGTAATTTATATATATGTACCGAATAAGATAAAATTCGGGTCCCTATGAATTCATTGTAACCGTGTTCTACTGTATTCATTAACATAATTTACTTCTCCCAATGGTGGTTGATTTGCAGAGGTTGCACAGCATGTATGCAAGCGATACCGGTTACAAAATGACATTTCAATTTTTGATACTTTGTTTTTCGATTCACAAAATAACGAGCACCAGTCTGGTTAATGTCAGCAAACAAAATTTAATACGCATTATTGATTTCCACGAAGTTATCACTGCTTTATAAAAATACTCCATCATTGCTGTCATTTCCCTGTAGACAAATCTTCATAATAAAAAGGCTTTATTTGATTAAATATAAATCATCGCCAGAAACCAAATGGCACAAAAACGCATCGGTGCTAAAGGATAGTATTTTAGAACGTATCCAAAGTACATTTACTGACAATAGATGTGTAAGCTAACTTTGGATCAATTGGCTTCCGGCCGTTCACACGTGGATACCGCCTCCTTCCTAGATACTCATTTACATTCATTCGCATTTGACCTTTTAGCCGAAAAATAATGGCTGTGTACACGGCTCCCGACCGACACCATTTTTTAGGTCGGCTCTGAATGTTCTTACATCAAAATCCAATGTTCGAAAAGATTCGGGAAAAAAGAAAAAAAAGTAGAAAAGTTTTTAGACCTACCTACCCGAATGTCTTGGGTAAAGTAACCCTAAACATGAATGATATTTTGTCAGCCTTAATTCTGGTATGGTCCCCGTGTTGGTTGTACTGTATATGGTCTTATCTATTTAACATTAAAACTTTAAAATAATTATCAATGGCATCACCCTTAAAATAGGCCTTTTACAATGTATAAGAATCAAGTCGGAATTCTGTGTAAAGCAACATGCCAACTCTCGTTTACGATTTAATCAGAACTACATGGTAACTTATGCCCATATTCAAAAATGTAAATCTTTTGTCACCAACAGCCAGGAACGTTTGGCGACTTCTAAGCTTTTACGTTGGAGAAAGGGAAGGCATCTGATGTACATCTGAGTTGTTGCCTTTCTATTGAAGTGGTCGCTGATTGAGTTTTGTTTGTTTTATGTGACTTATTATCACAGGGATTAACGCCGTTTTTCAACAATTGTTCAGTTATATACGGCAACCGGTTCACCTAACCAGTTTTCCTGGACTGTGTGCTAACCAGTACTAACTTACCCTTCTACAAGGAGTCAGCAATTTCTTCACATAGTGATGGAAAATCGACATTTTTGTCAAATTTTCATAAAAGGGTATGACCTGCCTCGACCGAATTCGAACGCGGATCTCCAGATACAAGTCCAGCGCATTACCCACTGCAGCACGGCCGCCGCCTCGCCGATTGAGGTTTTACTGAATAGAAATATTTTTTACAACCGACCCGAAGCCCGGTGAAATGAATTGGGCAATGTACAGATGAATTTGTATCTGTATATTTTACCATTTATACATAATATATACTTTTTAACAATCAATACAAGCAAGAGTAAAGTCGTTGTCAATATTGAAACAAGTATATTTTCGTGATCTGTCCATAAAATGAACTTATTCATATGTGGCATGCGCGAAAAAAAAGAAAAAGACGCATTAATTTCGAATATGACCACCCACGAAATTGTGGACTGCCAGGCTTCAGTAGCGCAAATAATTGTTTGATTGCGACCCGCAGCGTCAGCCAACAATATCAAAATATTATCTCCAGACAGGCATTGCAGAGGGCGTAAATATATATTACGTCTCATACACTTATTACTGAACAACTAACGTCGCAATTCCTCTAATAGCCCTGATTTCAGTTGAAATCACTTAGAACAACAACACATGTTTATCTTTTAAATAATATTGAGTTAATACACACCTCAATTTAGAGGCTAATTTACTCATTTGAACAAATTTGAACAAGATCGAACACGCTTATTTTTATCAAAACTGGAAAGTTGGCATGCGGTCACATATGTGCAATAATTGACATGTCAGCATGTACAGTACATAGTAAATAAACACAGGTCAGTTTGTTCTAAATAATCAGGGACAGTTTTTCAAAGAATGACCTTTATTCCCAGGCAGGTCTTTCCTCGGAGGTGGTCGTAAACACAGGTTTGATTGTAGTATAAATGAGTATATTAAGAGGAAGTGATTGCTACAGAATGTGTATGGACATACACTAGGTTCACATGTTGAATTTCAAAATGTTTCAAGTAATTATCTTACATTTGTCTATCTTTCCGATCAGTTGAGTACTTTGTGGTTTTAAAACTTCGTATAATTGATTGATGGCGACATTAAACCTACATCACAGACATTCCTCTTCTCATAAACCAAATTTAGAACGTATAACCACCACGAACACATAACCATGATAGACAATATCGCTCCGTCTATTGTCTTACTAAACGCATTGGATAATTAAATGACGGAAAGTTTAAATACGCTGATAAGGATACGACGTATGTACAATGTAAATATATATATATATAATTGTTTTTTCTGTAACTTCTTGCGAAAGGTTTACGTCGCATAATTTTAATTTCTGTATTATAGCATGTGGATCTCTCAAAATGCAGCAGGGACCATACTATTTTAAAGAAAATATAATAAGTACCTTTATTTGTGGCTTCATATGTCATTTAGTCAAAATGCTGCAGCCGAACATATAAGGCATTTTAGAAGGACAAAAAATGACCGGTAATCATACGATAAAAAATCACTGTACATAACTGTGTTTCTTATTGGCTAGAGTAACAGAACTCTTCGCAAATGACGTATGATGTCTCACTCTCTCAAAGGAATTGAATAAAATTTTCGCGCCAAAACAGACAAACATCATTTTAGAATAACAGCGACGATATTATCATTTTTGCATTTTTTTATGTTTATGAACAGAAATAAGACAAAGATTCCTAGAAAAAAACACCAAAAATCTCACCTTCCCCAGAATACTACATTCCCCAAGACCCACCCAAGACATACGGATATACAAAAAAATGGAGGCTAAAACACAGCTTCCTGGAGGGTACCGCCTTGGAACAGTCTGTAGCAAATATGCAGGGGTTGGGGTTAAACTAGTTTTGTGGACCCACACTTAACCCCGGGAAACAAACAAGTAAATTACGTAAATAAATAATAAATTAATTTAAATTGGGGTTGCGCTTATCTAGAGTGTTTATGCCGAAACATTTCAGGTCAACAAGTACAGTTGACACCCGCAATAGTATTTACCTGCCTTACGCGATCTCCTTTCGTTAAAGGCCAGTTCCAACGCCCTCGAGGGATTGTTACTGTAAACTACTTTTGAAAGCAACGGTTACTTTTTATGTTTGAGATTGCGTTTATATAGATATCATTCAGTTGTACTCACGAATTACATATCTAAAAAAGACCACCCGGTTATTTTAATCTGTTGAAAAAATGAAAAAAATATTTATCTAAAGCTTCCTGAATTCGTAGTGTGGGTTGTTTTAAAGAAACAACACCATAAAATCAATTCTCGGAGAAAATATAATTTGCATTTTCATCCTAAATTCCCAGTTATGTCATTAATTACCAGAACTTTGTGAAATTAATTATCTGCGCTAATTAATTTCTTTTGAAGACAATATGCTAATTGGAATGAGAAAAATGCTGTTAGCAAACTACATTGAATTCTGTACAGTTGTAGTCGAACAATGTTCCATGACAGTTGATGTGTCAACTTCTTCAACACCATTCTTCATCAATTACAGTAACTTCGACTAATTTAGAGCTTTGAAATGTAACAAAGCTCTGAAATAGTAGCAAGATGATTGTCAGTTAGTTTATCATTACTGGACACTATTCTGTGAACAAATTAAAGCTTTGCTACAGACGGTTCCAATGCGATACCCTCCGGAAGATTGCGTTTTGTCCGCCATTTTTTTGTATGTTCCTGTATGTTTAGTGGATTTTTGGTTGGGGAATTTGGGGAAGGGTTGTAATTTTGGGAAGTCGGAATGTTTTGTATGTGTTTTGTGTTTCTAGGATTTTTTTCTTATTTACATTTATTTAATAAATTAGTATTTTAATATAAATGAACTTTATGCTAAAATTCTAAAATTAGGACCGCTAGAAGTCTGTATGCATCACCCGTATAATGTTTTTCTTGCGTGACAGGAGAAGCAGATTTGAATAATTGTTAAACATATCTTTATAAAAAAGCAAGAGGTAATGAAAATTTTTGTTCCAAAAATGCAGACGTAACAAAGATATGTTTGTGAAACGGACCCCATTTTACTGGCTGTATAGTTGTTTCCTGGTTGTATAGAAGCGACTGTTCGAGTGGCAAAAACCATCATATCGGAAAATTTTAATGGAATCGAATTAAAATATTTTCACTTAAACGACAAAAATTGTGAAACTATTGATTCAGTGAATGTGAATTAGACAATGCTTCATCATTCACTGGAGCAACAAGCGTGCATAATTGGTATTTAGCGTTCCAATTTTTCACCATTTTATCATTTTGCAATACACATGTATAAATACAAAAAAAAACTTTGCTAATGGAGTGTAACCCCTCAAAACCGGACTCCCTGAAAACCAGAATTTTCTGAAAATCGGACGATTGTTCAAGTCCTATTTTTATGTTTTAAAATCGTTAGTTCTCTAAAAAAAAGAATTCTCAGAAAACTTGATTTTTCGCCCAGTCTGGAAGGGGTCCGGTCCTCAAGGGCTATACTGTACAAGGTTTCAGTATGTAATACTTTCTTGGATTTTCTTTTATTTCTTGTGAAACCTGTTCGTCGCATATCATCAGTTTGTATTTGTAAGGGATTATACCATATATCTACACATATATCTGTACACCATTCATGAGTATTTTGAATGATGCATCAATGATTTTTGCAAGTTTCCCTGAAATAAGTATGCATTACCCATGTCGTCATCATGTTCTTTATATCTTGAAAACGAGAAATTCTACATTTTGCTGCAAAATATTTAATCCGATTTCAGAAAGTGTTCATTCCATTGATTTTACATCTTTTGAGATGCTTACAGAATGGGATTAACTCTATGTTCAAAGCTTCCTTCTTGTCTTTTCTTTCTTACATAACTAATAAGTTCTAAAGTGTTTCTTTGTTAACTGTTGCATTGTTTGGCTAAATGCCGAGTTGACATAACAGGTGACCATGGTCACTAACATTTTCATGTATTTACTTGTTTCCCTTGAATCTGTAAACACTGCCATGCAAACAAACGTGTGCATCATTAGGTTCTGACAAAGTTCTGTCATCTGTAAGCTTCAGTTGACATGTTTGATGTGCAAGTCCTATCTGATAAGATGACACCGATATGTCCCTCATTATCAAATATGTTTTTGCTCTAGCTGGAGCCCGTCAACCAATTTTATCATCTTAAATGTCAGCGTATTTGTCTAGCGTACTTCATTGTCATCGCGGCAAATATTCACATAATACATTAATATACAGCGTTTTCTCTTCCTTCCGTTGTCATATTTTAAAATAAATACTTTAAAACTTGTGGACAGAGGCCACCCTTTGGAAAGGCAAAATGTAGCCATTATTGACATATGACCTTTTTTCGGAGGTCAGTTTGTTCCAAATAATCAGAGACGTTTTGCTTTCAAAGAATGGCCTTTATTCAAAGGTTGGGTTTTATTTGGAGGTAGGCGCAAACACACATGTTTTATTGTACGTTTATTTTATACTGAGATTGATCGAACATAAGTTATCTGAATGTAGATTGTTTGACTTTGGTATTTTCAATGATTTACAGTTTGAAATGAATCTTTGAACTGAATGTTGACAATGGATAAAACAATGTTACAGAAACCTAATGCTGTACATGCACATATACAAAATTGGTATATCTGCCAATGTTAGGCTCAAATGTTCTACCAACCAAGTCATTCGATTCGCCACTGGACAGAGTGACAATAGTTTATTATTCTCCTTGAGATAAACAATGACACGTGATACCTCCGAAAGGTCCCTGTCAATTGAACCTATCGGATGTCTAGTATGTTTTGCTAATTTTCATCAAGTATCCAGCTATTTGAGGCAGCGTGTTTCAAACCACCGATAATAAATTCAATTAGCTCACATACTATTACGTTCTCAGAAAATACTTAAGTTAATGTTTGCCTTTCGGTTTTGCATATATGAATCTAGTGTCTGAATAGTCGTAGGATTGTTCTGAAATTACCATCGCTCACCCCTGTTGTTCTGTCCACTAAATTTCTACTCGCATATGCACCTTTTATTCGCTCGTGGATCGTCTACAGTACACGTTATATTATATTTAAGTTAGATTTGACGCCTACTTCTACACCCTTCAGCTCACCTGGTTTGGACAGTCAGCAGTATGCCGGACTGGTGGTTGAGATACTAGAGTTCGAGACCATGCTTAGACGTATTTTCTCAATGACTATTTGACGGTAGTATTTATCGGAAGCCATTTTGTTTCTAACCTCGTATTGGACGAAGAAAATGTTAATATTGTCGGTACCCCGATACACTGCGGGGAAAACTTCTCGCCTTACAAAACCAAAACACTGTTGATAAATGGCCTTAAATTCAATTCAAACCAGATATTTTTCTTCAATAAAAATGAGGAAGAGGTTCGTATAAAAACACATACAAAAATCCCATATTCCCCAAAATACTACTAGAGCTTACATAAACCTATTCAATACAAAGAAACATGGACGGCAAAGACAAAACAAAGTCTACCTCAGGGGTGCCGCCTTATAAGGTGTAGTTGGTTATACTACTTCAATGTGAGCAACCTCTGAATTACCCCTCGTGGAAACAAAAATGAATAAATAATACATATAGACAGGTACATAGCAATACAGTACAATCAACAGCAAAGATATACAATAAGTAATATGATCACAATCAAGTGACGATATCCAAAAACATGCGCGTTGTTCATCCATCATCATGTTTGTGACTAATACCCCAAATGACAACGTAAGTTGTACATGTTAAGATGAAGTCATTATTTAAATATCACAACGCTCTAGGTTAATATAATCTGTATTATTGGAGAACCAATATACGCCCATAGCTTTCATTTGTTGAGGTTTGTTGCATATGTCAAATGATTCATGTGGGTTTTAGTTTTTGACTTTCTATATTGACATCCTTATATAACAAAAGTGCTTGGTCTCTGACGTGCTGGGTTTGTCTTGAATAATTACAATTTGGTTGACATGTTAGTTCAACTCAAAGCTAGTAAAGCTACAATACACATTTCTTTTATCTAATGCATAAATGAAGAACGTTCAGAGTAATGGCTTTTTCGAGATATTTAAGAAACGCTTTTAGAAACGGCTCCGTAAATATTTCAGAACATGTCACAGTACGCTATCGCACCACAGCATTTGACTTGATTAAATCGTTTTAATGAATCTAATGACGTTTCCAGGGATTTGAATTTGACATTTAGATTTTAGTTCCTTTCCTTAAGGAGAACTCATGTTAGGTATAACAGGACGTAATATCGAGTTATGTTCAAATATCGTATTTAGACAGACACGAGGATGCTAATACAAAACAACCACACGTATACAGATGTTCGTTTTCAGTCAATCGATAGTTCAAGTCTACGTAAATTAAACCACCGTTTTTATGTATATTGGCTTTAACAAATTGAATTCCTAACTTGATTAAAAACCGTATTGTTTTTACGATAGTTTTCAATTGAGCCACTTGGGAAATTAAGTGGAGACATATCGAATTACATTTTTTTTCAAGGAACAACGAGTCAACAAATTAATACATGACCTAACAGAAACATCAAGAAGTGGTAAAAATATGGAAATAATTAGAGCAGAGTTAACTTCGTGTTATACACTCGCACATATACCTTTTGATAAAAAATGATAAAGAAACTAATTTAAACGTCAAACCGTCACTAAAACGTCACTCTCTCATACAAACGACATTCTAATGACGTCAGCATGGTAAGATATATACACGCCATTCTAATGGCGTAGGTGTATGTGGCTCTTTTCCACGCGTCATTCTTATGACGTCATCAGTATACCTCCATCACATATGTAAAATATCACTTTTACCTAGTTCTACCTATTAAATGCGAGACTAATTAAGTAAGTGCATAATATAATGTAACATGATAGAAGTAGAGCAGTAGCTTCTACATATTTGCTTTTATTGCGCCAACACCAGGACCTGCACATTGAACAATTAAGTTGATATACAATGTATCTGTCTTACAGATTATGATCTTTATTTCTTGTTTAATCTATCAATACACACAGGGAACTTTACGGCAGATGTCAACAGTTTTAGCGGGGAATACTGTCTAGACAATGTATTAGGAAATACATATCTAATGTAATTGAATTTCAAAATTGTTTCATCAAAAGGACTCTTTTCACATCTGATACAACAACAACGACTGGTACCACTTTTACTATAATGACTACAACCGCACCAACAATAGCATTATTTACATGAACAACAATTACATCATCGACAACAAAATCATCATTAGCATTAATATCATCAATGAAATCATTATCATCAACAAAATCATGAGCAGATTATCAATAACATCTTCAACCACAACAATATCCTGGTTGGAAAATAGACGATAATGTTTTACAGTTTGGCTATGCATTTCAAAACAATTTAACATTCACTCTCAATCTTCATACATTGGAAGAATCTTGGTTTGATGTAAAATGCGACAAAGCAAAATTTGATGATCAGGGCATAAATAAGAGTTGTCAGGAAATGCCGTTTTTCAACAAATTTTCAGTTATATACGGCAACCGGTTCACCTAACCAGTTTTCTGGACTGTATACTAACCAGTGCTAACCTACTCTTCCACAAGGAGCCGGGAACTTCTCCATATGTGGAGGAAAATCGCCATTTTTGTCAAACTTTCATGGAAGAGTATGACCTTTCGCGACAGGGATTCGAACCCAGATCTCCGGGTTGCAAGTCCACCGCACTAACCAATGGACCACGAATAAACAAATACAATGCGGGTACTACAAGTCGTTTAGCAGATAATCCATACTTTCAGATATCAAATATCTTGTTTTTCTTAATACAAATATTATGCAATCTAAATCAAATGGAAATAATGGCGCCTAGCATATACTAGAATAAAATATGTACTTTTGTGTAAGTCGAGTGATAAGATTGAAATTCTATTTAACCTTTATGGACAATTCTCTTGGGAAGGTAGTGTTTTTAGGAAAGTGTGTATTTATCTGTAATCTGTAATAAATCAAAGTGTTGATAAGGCCTAAAAAATAAAAGGTTGGTTTCCGGTTACATGCCCAAAGAAATATGGGTCGGTAGGTAAGGATTTTTTTATTTATTTGTTTTTACATATAGCTGGTTTGACTGTCATATGTTATAACGCAGCTCTTGTTTTGAATTGTCTCTTCTTTCATGTCGCGGTTCTGGCAAGGCTCCTATATGTTCTTATGTTGACAGTTTAGTTTCATCTTTCTCAAACCTGTTTTTTCTCCCTAATGGATGTTAGCTGAAACCGATTAGTCCTATTCCCCAGTGACATTCCTTATAACGAATGCAGTTCTCTGTCGAATACGCTTAACCCTTTTATTGTAAAGTGGACACCTTTTATCTTTTATTCCCATCGTGGACATTCTTGTGATCTGTTTGTGGAAATTTACCCAGAAATTGCAGGCATCCTAACACATATCTTTCTCGTCGCTATAATCTAGCGTTCAAACAGTTTCTACTAAAGGAACAAAAAATGTAATTGAATGAACTTTGAATGAACGAAATCGCTGAAATGTTAAAGTAGTAAAATTTTCTTCACCCTTGTAGAAGTACTTCATTAATGTCACCAAGAGCATTTTACAATCCATCAACAAACAAATTGCGACAACAGAGGACACCGCTTCTATTCAAACACTCGTGAGAGATATCGATTTTAAAACCATGCGGGGGTTATCAGGGAATTACTAGTTAATGGATGGTTAACGCGCTTTAATGTTCGAGGATTACAATTTATGGTGCATGTTAACCCCACGTGCAATGAAGCCTAGGTAGTGTCTATTTATTTCTTATCTCATTTGTCAGTCTTTAACAGCATTAAAGGCGAATACGACACTATTAGTATAATTGTTACATCGTTCACTACAAAATTGATTTAATGTATGTTCGTTCCGTACCAGAGATTTCAGAGGTTTTTTTCTGTAAGTTTTCCGTACTGTTACTTGAGCTCGCAATATCTACATACAAAAATGTTATTAATGTTATTTGGTTCAGACGGTGAATGTTTTCTAGCATTACAGACAGTCTGTTGTTCATGAACGGACACCGTTTCGCGTAGTTTACTGTTGCAGCTAATATCTATCAACAAAAATGAATTGCGAACCATTTAGTCTTATTGTTGTTATTGTATTACATATACAAATGCTTATTAGCATAGTTATATTAGTAATATATACTGTAATAGTATACTCCTGACTGATATTATATTATTTCGTTGTTCAATGACTATATAATACAGCATAACGATTAGATTTTGACCAATGTAACAACATAATTATGTATCTATCGTGACTACTCGGCCATTTCCGTGACCGCGAATACATAAACATAAACGCATACATACATACGTACATACATGCAAATACGCATGTATCTAATATTTATTCCCAGAAATAACTTTCCATACCATTGCGCTGTATGTTTCGACACTTCCAGTAACCTTTGATGATAAATGAGGTCTAAAAGTGCCTCTTATGTTACATTATGTATCATAAATGCGGCATAAATGTTCTGATTTCCCACTGGGAGGGTTCCGAATAAGGCCGCCGGTAATGGACTATCACATTGTCAAATTATCCAATAACAAAATAGCAACAATATATAATTTGCCGTCATGTTGTCCCAAAGCTATGTGTTTTGAATGATAATATGGTACGCGGTAACATATGGTTAGTCGGACAAATGGAAATGTCGAAAATGGTGATGCCAGCTTTATTACGCGGTCATAATTTTATTTATGACAGCATTGAATGTCACCGGATTTATGATGATAAAATAAATGTGAACATAGATACCCGCTAAAAACGAAATAAATCGTTTTTTTTTACGATAAATGTGGACAGAGACACCTTTTAAGATCAACCAGACTGTTTAAATTATACATCCAACTCCGATGTTGAATTGGCGTCAATACATTTGCTTAATCAAAATCAACCGGTTGGAGCCGGTTAGCAGTAAAAACATTGATAGATTAAAAATGAAACTGGTAATTGCGCATGGTACAGTAAAGTCCATTAAAACCGGATTCCACGAAAACCGGAATTCTCAAGTCCCATTTTTTTCTCTGTTATAATCAATTGAAATTTTCAGAAAACCGGACTTTTGATCCAGTCCGGAAGATGTCTGGTTGTCAGGGGTCATACTGTAATTAAACTATAAAGCGGTAAAATCTAATCTGACGAAATATGTAACCGGTGTAGAATGTGTAAATATATGGACAATAGGCTTTTAATTCATGTAATAGCATGTAAAGTCATACTTGTTTTCCCTAGTATGCACCTTCTTGCCTAGAATTGCTATATTGCTATTCATTACTTTACCATAAATTTATTGTTTGGATTCTTATAAGCAATAACTTTAAATCCAAGTCGAAGTATATCATGAAATGCATTTTTTCTAGCACCGGGCGTGTGTATTATCTTTCCGCAACACTAATTTATTAGAAAACCATCAGGGAAATCAACATATTTTCACTAATTTCCTGGAATGTAATGTCACAACTTTATAAGTCACAACTGTTTTAGACATTTAACGCCCTGCGAAATACGAGTGGGGTTGTGACACTTAGCGGCACAAAAAATGTTGCGATAATTAACGTTAATATTGCTACAATTAATGGCAGAAGATTTTGCGGTTTTGACATTTAAAGGCAAGTTAGTGACAATAATCTCGCAACATTTAGCGGTAAGTGTGTCATTTATCGGTAATAGCGGCATTTAACGGTAAGTGTGTCATTTATCGGTAATAGCGGCATTTAACGGTAAGTGCGTCATTTAACGGTAATAGCGGCATTTAACGTTGAGTGCGACATTTAACGTTGCAACATAATTATAACAGTAAGTGCGACATTTAACATTTCGACATTTAACGTTGTGTGTCACATATAACGTTTCGACAATTGACAATAGTTGTGACATTTAGCGTTGCCTCATACATAGTTATAGTAACGGTTCCCAAAATATTCTGCATTTCAACTTAATTTAGAGACTGCCTCAATACATGGACCTTCCTAATGGCCCCAAAATGTGAGTGGTCGTAATATCGGAGGATTGTTGAAGGTTTCTGTCTGAGTACTACAGGAATTTCAATTTGTTTATATGAGATTGTAAGCCTTTCCTCGTAGAATCTTATAATCCACTGCACTTTGTGCACCGATTGTACCAAATCATACCAACAGATATCATTGATAATAATATGAGCTAAATCGGATTTCTTCTGATACTGCGGTTGCATTAAATTTCGATACTACCAAATTTCGTGGTTTTATCTCGGTAATTTCGATGGTACTTGAATTCATGTATTTTCAAATTTCGGAAAGGTGTGCTTTTGGATACATTTGTAATTTTGCGAACATTTTGATTCGTGGGCACTTGAACTTGTAGTTAAGCTCACCCATGAAACCCACGAAATTAAATGTTTCATGACAATTTGCGCTTCCACAGTACTCTTATTCTGTTACAGAAGTCGACCTAATGAATGTTAACATGACAACAAAGAACACCAAGTGTCAACTTAACTCTACAGGGCTGGTCATTATCTGGCTTGATATGTTGTAATGGTGGTATACGTGCCGCAACAGGCGTTCATTAGTCGACTGTTCTTGCTTGATTTAAACACGTGGCACAAAATCTAACGTACTTGGCGCACGCTTCAGATAAATACGTCTGTCTGGTCTTAGAATTATATTCAGTGTAAAAAGTAATGATGATATCAGTGTTTGTGAACTTATTGCCAACAACATTGTGAAAACATTCGCGTCTGATCGGTTGTTATCGAGTTTAGTCTTACAATTGACCAACCGCAATTGATGTTTTCTTCTATTCGCGTATATACATATACACCTTTTGTAAATACAGTATTCAAAGTAAATTTAAGAAAAGTCATCAAAATCATCGGTCATATACAGTCAAACCCGTGTTTGCGGTCATCTCCGAATATAGACTACCCTGTGAATAAACACAATTTTTTGAAAAACCGTCACTGATTATTAAAACAAATTGACCTCCGAGTAAAGGCCGTCTGTCAATAAAGGCCACATTTTGCTTTTCTTAAGGTGGTCTTTGTTCACAGATTGACTGTAACATTAAAATCAGTGTACTTCCAGTTTAAATTTCTTAATAAAATTGTAACTTTAATTCTAGTCATAAGCCATTCTCAGACAACGTAAATGAGACTGATTCGTTTTTAACACACTGAATATATCTTTGTAAGCAATTTGAATTAAGACGCTTAATAATTTAACATGCATATGGATAAGTTGTCGGCTCCATGTGGAAGGGTAAGTAAGTACTGGTTAGTATACAGTCCAGGAAATCTGGTTTGGTGAACCGGTCGCTGTATATAACTGAAAAATTGTTGAAGAAACGGCGTTAAGCCCAAGTGACAGTGCCACATAAAAACAAAGCAAACAAAAATGCATACAGTAAAACATCATTATCTCGAGGAGACATCGGAACAGATTATATGTTCGAGATAAACGTGGAGCTCGTAATAACGAAGTATTTGTTTGTTGATTGAAAATTACATTCAACTAAGAACAAATATCGACGGGACTTGAAAAAAATCCTCGGGATAAGGCATGTGCTCGTGATAACGATGCTCGTAATAATGAAGTTTTACTGTGCGTCGTTTGTTAACCCCAGTATTGTACAGGACACGTTAACCAAAACACTTCAAACGTCAGGTGAAGAGGTTTTTCTGTACAGAACTGTAGCTCACTGTACCATATTGTTGGAGATAGTCATTACGTATAAAAATAGCATTATCGAAATGATTTGTCTGGTTTAGAAATGGATAAATTCGTGTTACCATGACACTAAGTATTATTTTTCTCCGTATAATGAGTTAGTTTTGTCTCAAATTTGTTTTTATTGCTCACACTGTATATATAATATATAATTGACAACATAACTATATATCAGTTTCTATTTGCGTATTCGCAGACCGTTTTTTTAGATTCGCGCTTACATTCTTTTCTGCCAAATTAAAAAAAGATGAGCGATTTATATTATAGGTTCTATTTAATCATGGCGTTATCTTTTCTATCAAAGATTATTTTCAATAGTTTGATAGCAAAAAAAAAGTTTGATTGATTGATACGGTAAAACCTCTGAAAACCGGATTCCCTGAAAGCCGGAATTCTCCGAAAATTGGACGAATTTCCAAGTCCTATTTATTCTCTTTTATAACAAATAGTTCTCTGAAAACAGGACTTTTGGATCAATCCGGAAAGGGTTCGGTCTTCAGGGGGGTTTACAGTATTTTAAAGATTATTTTGATTAGCTGATCAATTTCATCTTTTTGTAATGATTTGTTAAGCATAGAGAGTAATAGTTATTGTCATTTCTATTAATCCTATTTCACGACACGCGACTGTATAGAATGTGAAATTGTAACCATGGAGTTTGGGCTTTTCTGTCGAGAATTATCAATGAAAACGTGAAAAATACGTCGACAATTAAAATAGCAATATTTTTTCATTTTCACCTTTCATGCAGTTGCCAATGGGATATTTCAACCTTACGTCTTCGCTTTTCTTGGCTTTATTTGTTGTTGTCTCGCTGAATGCGATAATGTGATGTCACTAACCGGTGTCCGTAAATATCTCACTATTCACTGAATAACAATATTTCTGGATAAACATTAATGCATATTACTCAATCTCTTTTTCCTACTACTCTTCTTCTTAAACATCATAGCTATTATTAAGGGTTTTGTCTTGAACTTACAGGATGTCAAAGACAGACAAATTTCAAGGTTACTTGTGTTAGCAACAGTGTCCCCTCTTTATCCCTTTTTATTGAACTCGTGACTCAGATCGGTAACTAACGCTTCACAATTTGTTTCTAACTTATTCATGACACAAGCACGTAAAAATTATCTATTGAAATCGTCCAGGATATCAATTTTACCCACTACTCCTTTCTTATTTTAAAAAAATCTGCCGGTCCACTTTTAATAGAATTCCGGTCTTCGAAAGTCGAACATTTTGGGGAGAATTTCAACTTTGTGTTCAATACTTGAACATAGAGGGGTCACTTCAGATTATAATTTTGATATATATGTACTCACTATTTTATTATTTTCAGTAGGCTCTTGGATTTTCATAGCATACAAGGTAGTTCGTAACGTTATTGGCCATTATAATTGCTAGCTTACAATATGTGCCGACCCAGGTCTACATTAATAACTTGTACCGGTCTTACCGGGTTATTGTATATTTTTTTATATTGATAAACTGCTTCCCGTTCCGTGGGATAATGCCAAAGATATAGACTGAATCGATGGGAAACTCTGGAGAGGATCAATAAAACATAAAAGAGTTCTGGGTCTCCTCACACCGTGTGTAAAAACGCATGGGTAAAACGGAATAGCCAACTATGTTTTGTCGTGGTATAATGTATGTTGATTTTCTACTTATTTGTAATGACAACAATGCTGATCAAGTAAGAATATCACTGTGAGAACTTATCCAACTCATGCATAATGGATGACACTTTGACAGATGGCATTCCTTCCTGGTTGTTCGGGCCAATAGTAAAGCAAGAAGCGAAAGTATGGCAAGAAGCGGCGGGATTAAGATTAAAGTAAGCCACAAAACAATTTCAACATTCCGATGTTAATTGTATAGAAATAATTCATTTGAAATGCTTGCCTGACTTCGAAGTTTGCCATGCCTGAATAGATTAATTCATCATGAAGTAAGACAGAAACTTGCGTTTCATTTTAATTCAATTAAATTCATAATCATTCTATTACCTCACTCTAACATCAGAAATCAAAATGTAGAAGTCATTAAATTTTTACACTTGTCTTTTGAAATATAGCTCATTGTGAGGTGGAAAATCAAATTCAAAGTTGCTGATGTCAACGATTTTCCAGTGAAGAAAATACAATCATGGTAAAACAACTTGAAGCACTTGATAAGTGACTTCTGAAATTGTAGATATATCATGATTATTTCTGCCGTGAATTTGCCACTAATGGAATGGTTGTAAACGTTTAATAAACGAAGCTTTATCGATATTGTGAATTACTGAAATTTCCATTAAAGTCAAAGTACACGTTCAGTGGATGATAATGCTGATTTCTCAGGCCAAATATGTCAAATAATTGAAATTGGGAATAAGCATGGAATATTTTCATATTTTTTGTTCTCGTACCAAAACTAATGACCCTGTCAGACCCGCGAAAAATGTTCGTTTTATATTATGTAACAAAAGTGTTTTGCACATATGCAGTTAATTGCAGTATAAGACATCAAAGTGAATTATTGACATTAAACTTTGTTCTACCAGTAAATCTGCCTCTTCTATGAAGTATAAATTTTGTAACTGAAATTTGAAGTGATGTTCTATACGGGCCTATATTGTGCGTTTTCATACATAATTTAAAAAGAATATTCTGCTGCTTATATTTTCCTACATACAGTGCAACCTCTCCAGAGCGGCTCTCTCTTAAGCAACAACCTCCCTTCAACAACATCCTGATTTTTTACGCAGTACGATTTAGCTATCAATTTAACCTCTCTAGACCAACAAACTCTTAACAACAACACAATTTTGCTTCTTCCAAGCGCTGTTACCTTGGATATGTTGCACTCTATACTAGAAATTCGTCTGCCGTACAAAAAGCATGTTACTGATAATTGTAGGATTCGTTACTAAACAAACCAATAGTCATTGTGGAGGCAGGTCATACCCTTCTATGAATGTTTGACAAAAATGTCTATTTTCCTCCATTTGCGGAGAAGTTGCCGGTTCCTTGTGGAATGGTGAATTAGTACTGGACAGTATACAGTCCAGGAAAACTGGTTGAGGGAACCGATCGCCGTAAAAAACTGAAAAAAATGTTGAAAAACGGCGTTAAACCCCAGTGACAATGTCACATAAAAACAAAACAATCCAATTGCCATTAATAGACATCGAAGTAAGAGACTAGTTGCATAGTTTTCAATGTCTTTTTTGTGTCATTCTTGCTCCTATATGTTATAAACAAACATACGAAAAACCATTGGCATATCTTACGGAAGGTCACTGGTTCTACTATGGTGTGTGCCTGGGGTCTTCAACCACCGTTAGCGCTGAAAAGGTCACCAAATGACCCTGGCTGTTGATGCGACGTTAACCCTTTGCCTAATTAGCATATTTTGGACTCTTCCAAATTCAAAGCTAATATACAATTTATTTAAGAGAATTGGGTTATTTCTCTCTGACAGAGTGGAAAACATTGTGGCAGCAGAATCGTGATCGTAATCTTTTTTGCCATGTTTGATCAAAGGCATTAGGAAAATAAAAACATCAAAATAACATTACACTTCTGGCAAACTGCTATGTGACAGCTTTATACTCTCTTAAGTCATTTGACTACATCGACACACTGCAACAAATAGACTTTAAAACATCGGGCAGTGAACTAGATGTCAGGAACAGTATCTAAAAAAAGATCTGCTTTGATCATTATATCTGTGATTTGTACATATGGATTGATAAATGTTTTGTAATAGGAGATTATAAACGTATAATAAGCAGTTTCAACCAGATAGAGTATGTACGGTATCACAGCATGTGTGATGTAGAAAATAGAATGTATAGTAATCTCTACGTATTTTATGACAAAGTCGCTTTTTAACCTTCACTACGATAATAATTCAAACGATTCAATTATTATTGTTATATTATCGCGTTATCAGCCATTACTGGCATTAATATCAGTGGACCAGATCAAATCATGTGTGGACAACATTAATAGTTTCTGTTCCCCACGGACACTCGCCGGTGTTGACTCTGTTTTTTACGCTGACAACAAACCAAATGATATGTGATGACAAGCGCGATAGGATTCTCTTGGTTACTCATCAGATCAGTGTTATTGCACATGTATTGCGCAAGCGCGTGCATGAATTATGTCGATTCGCAGGCGGAACAATAGAAATATCTCTCCTTTCAAAAAACTTGAATTTGCTGCTCTTATCTCGTATTAAACATCACACATGTATTGCTGAACATTCACTGCGCATGCGTGCATAAATTATAGCGAAAGAAAACGGCAGAAATTTAAGATTTTTGTCCATTAACATCCGAAGTTTGTGACTTTTACGTGAAATGTAGTTTAAAAGTAACTTCGACGTGGTAAAAGTCCGTTTTGTGTTTAATACTCAATCAAATTCCAGATATTAACTTTAAAAGTGTTCAGAAAGAGGTCCTATTACAGAGAAGGTTCTTGTGAAATTTTGCATTATTGAAACAAACAAAAAATATCTCATTTTCACGAATGGAAGTCTTTAATGAAGTATTAGCTTTTATAACATTTGAAGAAATCTTTTTGATATTATAGAAAGAAACAAAACGGACTAAAAACGACATAACAAAATAATATTCATTTGTACTCTCCAATGGTAGACGTTTTTCACTGGAGTTTGACGTTACACCAACAGCCCGGCGAGTTAATTATTGATTTTCTAGCTTTACCGTGGAAAGAACATCCCAGTCTAATACCTGAGTAGAACCACCGACATATCGTAAGCTAGCTGGACCGGTTTATCACATGTGAAATCTGGTCCCGAAAGGGATTCGAACTCACAGTGGTGAGGGGCTAGTGATTTCAAATCAAAGACCATAGTCACTCGTCCACGGAGGTATCCTTGTGGCAGACACATGGAATTAAAGCATACGCCCAAGACATATTTTGCCAAGAAAACGACAGTCAACATGTTTTCTGATGTAGACAATGGCACTATTTATATGTTTCAGTAACATAAAGCACTTTTGAGCTAGTCTTTGACGAAATAACACATATGGGAGGTGCAAAGCTCAAAGATTGATTACGAGACATTTACTTGTATAATGTATTTATGTCTTTCGGAGGTAAATGTAATGTTTAGCCCACAAAAATAGTTTAACACCCTGTACCTTTGGCTACAAGGCGGTACCCTCCGGGAGAGTGTGTTTGTCCTACATTTTTGTATGCTCTTATGTGTTTGGTGGGGTTGTAAGCATAAGCATATTTTACTGTTTTCATTAGTATAAATGATAACAAAATAGCGATAAGGTACAACTTCTCCTGAGTGGCCCTCTCTTGAGCATTTAACTATTAATTAATCCTCTCCAGAGCAACAACCTCTCAACAACAACATAACTTTCCTGCTCCCAAAGAGTGGTGCTTTGGAGAGGTTACACTGTAATGCAAAAAAGTCGGGATTCGGGCGTAGGGGTGGGTATGATGGTAATTTGAGAAAATTGGATGTTTTGTACGTGGTATTTTCTTATCTATATCTAATGGAACGCATTTACCATGTACTTGTGTTTTTTTTCGTCTTAGGTTTTCAGGTCACACAGTTTAATTTGAAGATTTTTCTACAACTTATAAATGCAACAATAGATTATACATATCCATTTAATTAGACTTTAAATGAAACAATTCAATGCATTTCTTTTGGCTGCAGCTATACTCGCATACCACGTTGCTGGATAAACATTTAACATTACATAACCTTTTCTAACAGCACGTTTTCTGTGTATTAATCGTTAAGCATCAATGTTCACCAAAACATATACATATAATCATATGTTTCACCAATGCGAGTGTAGAGGTAAGCATTTTCCCATTCATCAGGAAAAAAATTTCCGTCATTTATTGGGTGTTTCTAGCTTTCTACTCCTTCCCCTCCAAGTCACTCGATTTTGAGGTTGTCTAACGTACGACAAACCCTTGTCCATTTTTCGGTTTCTGGGGAGTGTCTCAGTTATGGTTCACCTTGTTAAATATGCTTGTTTAGCTTGGTTTTGATTTACTTTTATTTCTATTTATTTTATCTTTATTTATTTTATTATCTTTTTTTCTTTTCATGTGTTTCTTATTTATTTATGTAACCTTATTTTGTTTCGTTTTTTTTTCGGAGAAAGTGTGAGATTGGGCCCTTGAAATATTTTTAACTCCTTGTAGTTGCTGCAGACCGTTCCAAGGTGGTTAGTCAATTCTGTGAGCCCCCTTTTTATCTACATTTAGTACATTTGACAAACATATATATACAGACGTTCTGTGGCCATTACATCAAGTGATACTCGTATACGTACATATTCATACGAATTGCGACCGTGGTCCAGTAGTTACTGCACTGGACTTGTAACCCGGAGATCTTGTAGGCTCATTGTGGAAGGGTAAATTAATACTGGTTGGTGTACAGTTCAGGAAAACTGGTTAGATAAACCGGCCGCCGTATATAACCGAACATTGTTGAAAAATGGCGTTAAACCCCAGTAACAATGTCGCATATGAACAAACAAACAAACATATTCATACGTAGTTTGTGTTTTTTTAAATACAACATTCATTGATTTTCTTTACAAATGTCAAAAACATTTTCCCTTCAGCTATGCTACCAATTCCACAAATATAGAGTTTATTCTGCTAATAGCACCAAATGTTAATACACTAACTTTTGCTAATTAGATTTTTGTCTAGTATATTAGCGCAATGTTAACCATGGAAAAAATCTCAGAGAAGAACTAGACAGATTATTTAACTTCACATCCACTGTACGACATTTTGCAATCAGTTTTCTCTGACGTCATCGCGTCTTTGTTACACTTTACATTCCATCTATTCCTGGTGTTAAAAGGACTTAAATCCATATTGCCACCAGACACTCATAATAAGGTTAGAGAGCAACCTCTCCAAAGAAACACCCTTTGGGAGAAGCAAAATTATGTTTTTGTTGAGAGGTTGTTGCTCTAGGGAGGTTAAATTAATTGATAAATCGTACAATAGGGAAAATCATGCTGGTCTTGAAGGCAGGTTGTTGCTCAAGAAAAGACCGCTCTAGAAAGGTTGCACTGAATTGTGTCTATGTCTATCAATGATTCAGGTGCTTCAACATAATCAATAATAAAAGTCATTCAGAAAACGATATGCTACAGTAAAACCTCGATAGTGAGACCACTTTCGTGGTCCGAAAAATCTGTCGTAATAATGACGTGGTAGCATTATCAAGTTGAATTATAGGGATTTATTGAAAGACGGTCCGAAAATAAGTGGTCGTTATAACTAGGTGGTCGTAATATTTAGGTTATATTCATGTAATTTTGTTCAAATTTAGCAGACTTTATTTTTCTGATATTTTTAAGAGAAAATTAAGCTTTTCTGAATGTTGAGCTAAAGGGAAACAATCCAAGTGAAACTTAAAATGAGGCTATTTTCAAACTGGTTCCCATTTCATGTTGCAATGTACCCAAGTACAGAGATTTAACGGGAACCAGTTTGGAAGATCGTCTGCTCTGTGGTAAGTTATAGGGAAACAATCCAATATTGAATCTTAAAATGGGGCCACTCTTAAATTGTAGTTTTCAGAGTATGGTAAAATTGTTCTACAGGTTGCATGGCAATCAGCCAACAAAAAATGAACGCTAAAAGCCAATTAGGGCATCATCTTCTGATGATCTGGTTTATAAATACACCGTGCTACTATTGTTATGTCACCCTTATTGTCAAAACATTAAGCAAAGCTGAACCAATAACAATTGACGTTGCACATAAGGACAAGGGACTTATTATTTTCAAAAGCATTGTTACTTTAATGGTTGGTTTGGTTCATCTGATCAAAATATTATCTAAAAATTATTTATACCTTTGCACAATAGCGTTATGTATTGTCGTTGGGAAGCTAGTTTGTCACTTGTACAAACAGTTTACATAGAGCATCTTACTTACTCCACCCGGCCACATAATCTTACAAATACAAATGACATCTTACTATTGTATGCCTCATCTCTAATATTTTAGGATTTACTAATTGTTTTCCAAGAGCCGTATTTTTAGAACATATTATATCTATATTACAACACTTCAATTTTGAAAATGTCTTTTTCTTTCACTTACATATTTGCAATTTTTCGTTTCGAGGCTCGGTTGTTTCTTGCAATGGAATGTCCCAAACCGCGTAATCTATTTTGCTGTTTGATTTAATTTTTGTGATCTTGCTGACATTTTATGCTCTGTTTAGTTTGGTGCCTATATTTTTTATCTTCTATACCATTTATCTTTATTTTATTTGTTTGGGAGCTCTATGGTCTAATGGTTAGCCACTCACTAGCCTCTCACCGCTGTGAGTTTGAATCCCGCCCGGGAAGAAGCTGTCTAGCTAGCATTGTTCTACCCAGATGTACGTCTGGGGTCATGTCGTCAAATGACCCAGGCTATTGGTGCCACGTAAAAGCTAGTGAAAAAGTTGTATTGGAGGTGATATATATATATATATATTATGACAATGATACAGTTCGTGCTGGGATCTATGATATGGCGCATATTTGTCGATGTAAAAGACAAAACAACTGAAAAGACATGGATAATGTGAATTCCATCAATGGTTTGACCTTAGTTCTTCCGGTATTAATGTAAACATGCTTTATTCTTGGCATAATAGTTTCTTTATAGGAACACGCATAGATTTGCTTTGTTTTGTAAACTGGGCAATTCTTCGTGGTTTGTTTCGCTTTTAGCGGAGCTCAGGGTTTTCACGAGACGTCCAAAGTTGAGTGTCAAAATTACCCTTGGTTGATGATGATTCAAAGAGTCAACAAAATTTCTTTCTAATTGTATGTACATTTGATCCTTTGGTATAAATATAGAATCAAAAGCTTCATTTTACTGATTTCAAGAGTCAACATGCTAATTTAAGGGTTAAATGAAAGCCCTGGCTGAGCTCTATCTGGAACGTCTGAAACCGAATCATTTGTTGCTCACTTCTCAACTTCAGAACCGTCCGTATGTATCATATTATACTGTGAATAAATAATGATATACATCGCTTCGCTCAGCTTGCTTCACACGTAATGAGATTTAGAAGCATCAATAGAATATCATTCATCAATATCTGTGTCACTGTCGATAAGATGAAAGTTCGTGTTCTCGGCATTAAAGTTATCAGTACCGATCTCACGGCTTGTATAATCATCTGAAGTCAAACTTCCACAGGAGTAAACACAGACTGATAGATTGATTGCATGACGTTCGACAAAGATTTTTTATGGCCATCAACGAGATTATAACAGTGTTGTTCATGTCAACATTCGCAGTAAACTGACACATTTTCTTCTTTATATTTACTACGAGTGACATTCTAACCCCAATGAAGCCATATTTGCAAGATTCGGTTCTCCCACACAGATCTTGACTGTATGAAACAAAAAGGTTAAATACATCAATGACACTAAACAAAACACAACATACCTATATCAAAATGAACTGCCACAAATGGGGCTACACCTGTTTAAAAGAGTTGGATTCTGCGTTATGCTGTACACGAGGCTGTAATGTCCCCGTAAGTCTATAAAAACGTACCTTTTTATTCGTAGTCACTACTTTTGTAACAATCGTTCGACGCCTCGCCCATTGCATTACAGATTAGGATTAGATAATATCTCTTACTCTTAGAATTCCCGAAAATTCCTTCATTAAAAACTAACACCACTGCTCTATATATCATTATGTTCGTTCCTGTCCAAGTAATGCGTCAAAGTGTTTTTTGGTGTTTGTTTACAATTATGCGGAGTCACGGAGTCAAAGGAAATGTTTATTTTGTATATTTGTGAATTTTAATCATTATTTTATGGGATTTCCTAACAGAAAGGTGACTGATTCATATGACAGATTGTGATAAGACAGAAACAGAAATAGATAAATTTACATAGAAGGTTGAAGTAGAATATCGTTCCATGCAGAATATGAATATTTTATCCATTACATCTGCGTACAAATAATACCTAAGATGCAAGGAACTATATATTTCTATGGAGGCTGCGGCGCCTTCATGGTGCGCGTGTACGATTATTTCTTATTTCATCTATAAAGCGAAGTTTTCTGGTGATTCGTAATTGGCCCCTTTTTAAGATCATGAATAAATTCATGCCGATATATGTAGGCTGTGATACAGTCACGTGACTTTGGCTTATTTGAACTGAGTAATTATCACTCATGTTGAAACTTTGCAACAGAGATAAATTTAGTTGTACACTCAAATTTGCTCCCGAGATGTCTTCATACCTCTACGTTAGATATACGTTAGGCGTAAAAACAATTCTGTCTTGCCAATATTTTCATTTTCATATGAACAATCTCTTAAATGAAAAGAAATATATTTTAAGAATGATCTGCCGTCTTACCGACTATTTACCTTTTGGAGGATGTCAGCGGAAAGCTGGTTGTTATTTTTTTTTGCCTTAAAAGACCACTTTTGATGTTCTAATATGTAGCGTTTCTGAACAGATCATACTACTTACAATAACCAATTTGTTCATTTGAACTGGTGAGCTCCAGGTAAAGTCGTATCAGCAATGTATATTTACTTTCTTAAGAAAGAAAACGTCTACCAATTTTAGTTGAACCTTGAAAAACGTATCTTTATAATAATAAGTAATAATGATTATGACCCTCGCATAACATTTGGATAGTCAAACATTCTTAAAATGATCGGTAGTGTTTGGTCAGATTTGCATTCAAAGATGGATAGATTTTATCTATGGACATAAAGTGTTCACGAGCTCATAAACGTATCTGTCAAAACATGGGAGGTAAATCCTGATTGTCTAATTGAGGATGAGAATAAGTGGTTGTCTCCTTTTAATTGTTAAACGGGTCTGAATATTTATTAAGTAAATAAACAGAACACAAATATAATTATATTCCAAGAATAAGTTTTATTCAATATGTATCTGGGTTACATATCACGATATAGGACAATTATTTCATCACTTTCGAAACGCCTCCGGCTTCGGACATGCATAACAGTAAGGAAAATTTTATCGTATAGGATGATAATGATGCCGATTTTATTGCAGTGAACTAATATGGTTCAATATAAACACATTTCCATTAATATATTAGTAGAAAAAAATCTAAGCATTTTTTTCATGCGATTTTATATGTATCCATGGTAACGTGAGCAGCCGTGGGAATTGTTAGAAATTATAATATTGATTCACACGTTCGACATGGATGATATCAGAACTGTACAGTGTTTGTTAAAAGCATAATGGTATAAATATGGATACAAAACAGAATCACTGATTTCCAGGTGAATAATTTTGTGACGGGGTTTCGGATACATTTTGCATGATCAAAATTTATAATTAATGTTGTGTTTACATCAAGTATAAAACATGTATTCAATTTACTTTTTGTTCGCAGTATGTTGTCAATATATTTTACAGTGCAACCTTTCCAAAGCAATGCCTTTTTGGAAGAGGCAAAATTATATTGTCGCTTAGAGGTTGTTGCTCTAGAGAGGTTAGTAATTAAATCGTACCATAGGAAAAACTCATCCTGTTTTTGAAGGGAGGTTGTTGCTCAAAAGAGCAGGTTGCACTGTATTGTCTCGCATATTTACAATTTACACCGTTTATTGATCATACATGCGGGGCCCGTTTCATAACATATCGTCATTACGATATTATCTCTTGTTTGCTATTGAAAATTGTTTTATTCCCCTATTCATTGTCAGGGGAAACCATTGTCAGCTGTTACACGTAAATGTTTGAAATGTTTACCGTTTTTAAGTCTAAAACTTACTATCGTAGTTTGGGTTTGTGCATGAAAAAGGGTCCCATAAGTATACGTGTCGGTCAGATGGTGTGACCTATGCTCTAGGTAATATTGCAACTACTGACGTGTTTCTATGTTTGATGTTAAAAAATGTCCCTGATTTTTAAGTGTCTATGGTAGGGAATTAGGGGTTGTTGAGTGTTAAGTATGTGCCGAGCACTTATTGTATCAAAGGCTGTTCGATACTGCCAAATTATCTTTCAACGTGTGTTGAACATATTACATGTTTTATAAAACTTGTACCTAATTAAGTCATTTCTACGCATTTTAAAACATGCAACAGGTATTAGTGTTCCTTATTCATAGATAATAACCATAAATGTTATATCAATGTCAGTATTAAAAAAATGGATTGATGAAAAAAAACTATTAATCTTTTATTCCTTTTCAACATTCTATTTTGGAATTTTCAACATCAAAGTATTAATGCATAATTTATATGCTTGCATATTGGATCGTAATTACAGAAGTTTACAAAGTCATGCAATTAGACCACCCCTAAAAATGTTTGTCGGTGGTTACGCTACCCAAATTATTAACAGTAGATAGGTGGGTAATTTGGTGGGTAGGTAGGTATTTTTTGTTGACATTATGTGCTAGAACTGAAAACAAAAAGTTATAATTAAGAACGAACAAAATGTCAATATCGATAAAAAATGGTTAGTAAGATTTTTTAATGTGTCAAGTCGGTTACGTAACTGCAAACCTACATTTTTTTAAAGATGGTCTTATTGATTGACTTATATTATGATGCTATATTGATAGTTGCACTTTCAGAGGTATGTTACCATGTTGTCACACAGGTAATTCTCTCATTTTTGCTTTTTCCATGATAATTCATGTCAAGGTCAGCATTAATGGTTTCAGTAAATGTAAATTATATCAATACTTCTCGTCGGTGTTTGAAGGTCAAGGTCGCAGAGATCTATTTATAGAAATAACGTGATAAAACAACCAGGTGGCTTAATGATTTATGCAGCTCACAAACATGAAACGATGGCTCGGAGAGAGGAGACGATATTGAACAAAGCGGTATATAAGGATCTTAGTTTATCATGATGATATTATATCACCTCATGATCCAAGCATACGTCATACATTATGCTTTCAATAATCCAATAACTATATTTCTGCAAGAAGACAAAGCCTGTTTATTGTTATTAGTTAAATGTTCGATTGTTAGATATCATTAAACGTCAAACATTTCTGCCGTTGCTGCACAGTGCTTGCATAATGCAGTACAAAGCAAAACAATAGCTACTGGATTTTCATTGAACACATTATGATTTTGTTTTCATAAATATACGTGAACTTTGTTTTCTTCTTCCCTCGTTCAATTTAAGCGTCGACTCCGTCAACATGAAGTGTACAGCTTTCGGGCATTTTCTTTCTCCATATTCGGTTAACTGCTTTCATCCAGAGTGCATTTCAACACACTGGTTCTTATATTACTGTTAACAACATGCAGTATACTGCTACTTGTATTCACTTCTACAGTATATCGTAAACAGATTCTTGAATTCACTGTGGCGGCATGCCGTAACAACATCCTGTTTTCACTTCCGTGACATGTTCAAGGAGATATATATGTTCACTTTCACAATATGCCCTAAGCTGCTACTTGTATTCTTTTTCATAACATGCCATTACCGGCTACTTGTATTCTCTTTCATAACGTGCCGTAAACTGCTACTTGTATACTCTTTCAAAACGTGCCGTAAACTGTTACTTGTATACTCTTTCATAACGTGTCGAAAACTGCTACTTGTATACTCTTTCAAAACGTGCCGTAAACTGTTACTTGTATACTCTTTCATAACAGACCGTAAACTGTTACTTGTATTCTCTTTCATAACAGACCGTAAACTGTTACTTGTATTCTCTTTCATAACGTGTCGTAAACTGGTATTCCGTAAAATGTTGATTGTACTTGTATTCTCTTTCATAACGTAAACTGCTTGTATACTCTTTCATAACGTAAACTGTTACTTGTATTGTATTCTCTTTCATAACATAAACTGACGTAATAACAGACCGTAAACTACTTGTATTCTCTTTCATAACAGTAAACTTTCATAACAAACTGTGACGTAAACTTACTTGTATTCTCTTTCATAACGTAACTGTGCCATAAATTAAACTTACTTGTATTGTCTTTCACAACATGACGTAAACTTACTTGTATTCTCTTTCGTAACTTGCCATAAATTGCTATTCTCTTTCATAACGTGCTGTAAACTTACTTGTATTCTCTTTCACAACATGCCGTGAACTGCTACTTGTATTCTCTTTCACAACATGCCGTGAACTGCTACTTGTATTCTCTTTCACAACACGCCGTAAACTGTTATATGTATTCTCATTCCCAAAATGACGTAAACTGTTACTTCTATTCTCTTTCACAAAATGCTGCAATCAGCTTCGTGTATTAACTTTCACAAAATGCCGTAAACAGCTATTTGTATTCACTTTCACAACATGTCGTAAATCGTCACCAGTATTCACTTTTACGACATGTAGCACACGGCTGTTTTAGCATCAATCTCTCAGATGCACAACAGGGATAATGATCTAACATGTTTCTGTCTAATTACAATCATTATACACAAGTTACATCGTAATGTTTTGTTCTTGAATTCAAATTCTTTCTTTGATTTACATTTGAATGTTACAGACTTTGGGTCTAAGCATCTTGATTAATATTTCTGGTGCGTGACAAAACTTCTCAAGAGATAAAGGTTTCATTAAATAATGTGTCAAAGTTTCTAGACCGGAATCAACGATTCATTCTACTTGGATTTTTGAAGCGCTGAAATCTATATCAGTAACGACTTGTCTACGTTTATATAGATCTTAGTACGTTCACAATGTGATCAATTAAATCGAATACAGTCAAACTTGTGAACAAAGACCTCCCTTGGGAAAGACAAAATGTGGCCTTTATTGACAGATGGCATTTATTCGGAGGTCAGTCTATTCTAAATAATTAATGATAGTTTTCAAAGAATGGCCTGTATTCACAAATTTGACTGTACTTATACAGCGCTCCCTCCGAAGAACAACTCTTGTCGGAGTCGCAAAAAAGTGTTGTTCTTTGGAG
This sequence comes from Lutraria rhynchaena, assembly GCA_008271625.1. NCBI lineage: Eukaryota > Metazoa > Mollusca > Bivalvia > Venerida > Mactridae > Lutraria > Lutraria rhynchaena. Next base: position 98,451 of record VIBL01000066.1, read on the forward strand.
TGAGTTTGGAGAGAATTGATACATTCGCGACAGGTGTTTTTTATTATGTGTATGTGTGCCTGTTACTGTTTTTTTCTTGGAGGAATTCGATCTTTGGAGTTGACGTGGGTGGAGCACTGTATAAGGATCGTGGCTGTAACATCCATATACAAGCGTTGTAATTTCTCAACAAATAACACAAAAATATGGACGACACTGTATTTTTGAAAAACTGAAACACTTATATTGGACATATCCATAGATATTATGCCAGTTTATTTCAAAGGCCCAAAAAATAAGTTTTGTTCTGTGTGTATCAATTTGCTGGTAGGGACTTTTTATATCAATTATGTTCCTTCAATTTGTGATAAGATCATTGACAAAATGAATATAATTGTAGACACCAAATTATTTTTTATATGATCGTGTATAAGAAAACTACTCAACCAATTTAACAGAAAATGCATTTTGATTCAGTTAAAAGTTACATAAATTTTGAAACGAGATATTGCCAATCGATGACAGCTTCCTGTTTGGACTTGATTTGGGCATCCATAACAAATCTATAAATGTTGGGTTAGCGGAAACCGGGGACTTTTTTACGTCTAAGCGGCATTCACCTTGATAAAATATCGCTGAGCTGAATATTACTATTTACTTGTATTCTTTATTATAACACATTTATATACTATTCTAAGTAATTCATTGTTTCAGTTCTATTGGCGTTTTCCTGATTTTGTTTTCTTCTTCTTTGATGTTTCAGATTGTTGACGGTATACTGTGACAGATTATTTACACGATTATAGAGAAAGATAAACATTCTATATGATATATGCTATCATATCGTCTTGTATAAATATACCAACCAAACCAACAGGATGGAAGATAAATCTCCAGTATCAGATACATACACGGCTACGTATTAATAATCTATCTGATAGCGATAAAAGCGAATGCCATCGAATTAATAGTTTCCCAATTAATCGTGCGTCGGTGATAAAAATCAACGTAAAATGCCGACTAAAGCCGATTCGCCGATTTCGCGCCATTCGAACAAACCAGCGCTCGCTAATAATGGTAACATCGGATTTTCTAAAGCTCACTTCGCGTCAGATAGTAGCTACCGTGAGAAATCACACGTGAATGTATGCAATTCTGAGGACGATGTTGGAAGTGAATCGAGCTGTGATTCTTGTAGCGAGCTTACGGAACAGTATAATAAAAGGAAATCCCCGACACATTTATCATGCCAAGTAAAGACATATAGACCGATTGTAAGGTTCAAAGTTAGGGGTTCGGATATGGATGTAGATTCAGAGAGTGCTAACAGAAAGGAAATAGATCAGGATTTACGCAAGTTGAGTCGGAAAGGAACCGGAAGTTTACGTTATTCTCAACCCAGGCTCTCGTTGCTAGGGAAGCCTATTAGTTACAAAATGCACCGGCGGGACGTACGCTACCGGCGTTTGCAAGCAAAGATTTACAACTTTTTGGAGCGACCGAAGATTTGGTACGCTTTCTTGTATCACATAGGGATGTGAGTACTTTTTTGTTTCTCTTTTTTGTATACATACCTTTAATAGCTTTTACCTTCAGATCAAACTGTTTATTACGATATAAACGTTCGATTTCGCATGGAAATTGTTATTTTATACGTATGATTATCCTGTTGTTAAACGTGTTGATGAACAACAGAAAAAAAATTATATAACAGCGAGACCCCTACTCAGGGGAATTTCATTTAAAGCGAATCATTGAGGACACTGTAAAAGAAAAAAAATCCTTTCACTTTCAATACTAAGTATTTACACCGACCCGGTATTCAAGAATTACGAACGTCGTTCTTAGACCTAGCCACTAATTACTGTGTAATCATTTTTGCATTTATTCTGTAAATATGATTACGGATGTATTGACGCAAGAGACTGGACAGTCGGTCTATGTCTTAATGTATTATTTGATGCAAAACTGAGCTTTCTGATTCAAGCTTTCATGATATTTATAAAGATGAGAATTATGGTGCAGTCCAGCATGATCGAAAAGCCCCCGCGAACGTAAAGGTGTACTTTTCTCATTATTTATAATGTAGGCTTTGCTTAAAATGTGATTTATTTTTCTTTACATGGGCTATTCGATTTCTGTACAAGCATATTTTAACAAAAAAGCCAACTTTCTTACCCACTATTGAAACTTTGGGTCGCCTAACGGTAAACAAACATATTTTAACGATTGGCTTACTTCAGAATTAAATGCATGCATTATCAGTTTGTCTATAACATATCAGTACAGGTATTCAATAAAAAATATTTTCCTCAAAATATTGCATTTAGAAGCAGAAAAAATGAGGACCGAAGTCTTTCTGAACCTGTTGTTAAATTGCAAACAGAGCGGACCCGAAAAATCGGTCGTAATGATCGGGTGGTCTCATTATCAAGTTGAATGATAGGGGAGTTATTGAATACCTGTCTGATAATAAGCGGTCTTTATAACAAGGTGATGGAAACATTGAGGTAGTCGCTGTTTGAGGTTATACTGTATATATTTATTACCGTCTCTTTATCATACATTTATAAATATAAACAAACCAATATAAAATATCCCAGCAAAGGACATGTATAATATCACTCAATACAGTGGAAACCCTCTAAACCGGTTCCTCTATAAACCGGTTTCCCCTCTAAATCGGCCAAATGTTCTGGACCCGATTTTATTACTATATAATTAAAATCCCCACTAAACTGGCATCCCCTTAAACAGGCCAAATAACCCGGTCCCATGCTCGACCAGTTTAGAGGCGTTCCACTGTATTGAGTTATAAGAGACATAGAATTACAAATATGTCGGTAATACAAGAAATCAAGGACAGGAACCAAGAATAAATGAAATAAAACTAAAAGCAACAATGATAATAATGACACTATTAGTATAAATAATTTATTCTGCCGTCTAAAATATCATTGCAGGTTTTGGCACAAATTCGAATTACTGCCTGGTTATAAATAATGCTTAAATAATCGTTACGCCCGTACACAATTCATAAGTAGCTACATGTTAGTGCCCTGGGATCTTGGGTTGATATATTAAAGAAGTTAAAAACGGTACTCCTTCACCAATCATATTCACGTAGTATGTATCATCTTACTCCACACATGTATACATATATATTAAAAGGGTCCCCGTGGTGGAGTGATAAAGGTTTTTGACTAGGAATCACTAATCCCTTATCGTTGTGGGTTCGAATCTCACCGGGACCGAATTACATATGTGAGGAAGCTGTACAGTTAGCTTACGGCAGGTCGGTGGCTCTACCCAAATGTACGCTTCCGTAGCTAAAACTGGGAAGTCGCAAAATGTCCCTGGCTGTTTGTGCTTCGTTCTATCTAAGAGAGAAATATCATCTTGTTTCAAATATGTATATTAAATATATTAAAAGCATACAGTGAAATCTGACCATCGACATTCTATGGATGAGGCCGCATCCAAGTAACGGTCACTCTTTGGTTCATGTCTATTGCATAAAAGACCAATTACACCTCAGTGGTCATTGTTCTTGTTTCCGTTTGGGGCCGTTGTAAAATTGTTTGACAGTTTTATTAAATGGTATATAATTATAGATAAATGGGGATTCTCAGAAACAGCGACATACAACAAACAAACCCTTCTTCCTCCAATGTACCTATCGATTCAATACCCACCAACCCAAAATCCACCCGACTCACAGAAATATACACAAAATAATGTTGACTAAAACAAAATCCTTGAAGGGTATTCCTTTGACCTGACTACAGCAAGGCCACAGGAGGTCCAAATGGATTAAGCCGTAGATTATGAAACATTTGTTGTAACAGAATGTGTCAAACGTGATTACATGAAACCTAATAGTTAATAATACTAATACATGTATATAAAATGAAATTGACAATCAAAATAAATGTAGTAAGGATGAGAATGAAAATAATTAAGAATCACTTAGGTTGATTTTAATGGTGTTAGACATACATGAATATCGATGTTGTAATTCTAATTGCTGTTGTTAATGTTGATGATGATATTGTTGTAATTGTTTTTTTGTTTTTTATTTGTAATTAACGAATATGTTCATGATATTGGTTATGATGACGATGGTAGCTGTGGTTGTTGCGACGGTAAAATTGCAATCCAATCGATGAACGAACGAACGAACGAACGCACGGACGTAAAATCAATTGTATCAACATATACTTATTGTGATCCAGGTTGCGTGTAAAGTGATATGCTAAGGACAATGCATCCTCACAGGAATCAATTTTAAATGTTCGCATTTATGTTAACTTTCAAAGCGCAAATAATTATACAGAACAGGATTAAATGCGTTTGATAACAACGAGTTTGGTGGAAATGATTGAGGTTTAAATGAATTTTGATGATTTCTAAACATACTTGTCATGCATGAACGTTTGTTTATTGTGTATACATTTAACAAGAGGAAACAACTTAAAACAAATACAAGTTTTGTGTATACAATACAATTGATTTATTTGTTTGAAACGCAAATCTATGTAACGAGACAACACGCTTTCGGAATGAATCATCTAGTGGTTTACCGCATAACTTCAAAAAATTGATAGTAGATTTCATGCCTCCGCTTAAACGAAATGTATTTTATGGAGAAAGAATCTATATACAATCTAACATGTGTTTGCTACCACCTCTGAATAAAGGCCACTCAGCGAATAAAGGTCAATCTTTGAAAAAGAACTTCATTGACTTTTCAGAACAAACTGACTTCCGAATAAAGGCTACCTTTCAATAAACGCCATATCTAGTCTTTCCCAAGGGTGGCCTTTGTTCACAGGATTTACTGCATTTTGAAAATATTCCAACATAACATTCAATATTAAATTAACTTGCTTGATTTCAAAGCAGTTCGTATAAAAGTATAATATCAGTCAATGGCCAAAAGCTATATTCAATCAATAATGCTGTTAAACATTGGGTACTTCTGATGGATGACTTAATATGTTAACAAATACCTGCTGATTTAGTAGTGCGGTTTTACTATTTTTTACTTTGAGCGTAGTACTTTTTTCACTGGGTTTAACGCCGTTTTTCAACAAGATTTCAGTTATATACAGCAATCGGTTTACTTAACCAGTTTTCCTTGACTGCATACTTACCTCTACTAACTTACTCTTCTACAAGAAGCCGCCAACTTCTCCACATATGGAGGTAAAATTGACATTCTTGTCAAATTTTCACAGAAGGGAAGACCGGGATCTAATTTTAAAATATGAGACCAGTCTAAAATTCGCTCCTCTCAAAAACTGGTCAATGAGAATGTTGCATTCAGAGACTGTTTTCCGAATTGGAAATAAAAACATGACGGCGGAATCCATACCCAAGGTTCCATAGCCTGCAATCTTACTTACGCCAATCCTTTTATGCTGGAGAATAACTCCCTATTACGGGAGCTGAACATAGGCTTATTGTCCCTTCGAGGTGAGGTAATACGTTCCGTCAAGTCGATACCACGACAAAAAAATATAAGCACACGATACAGTGTTAAAAAGTGAGTGTCTGCGTTTTTCTGTTATGAAAATATAACGATTATAACGACAATATGTTAATATTGGTTACTATCAGAGCGTTCCTGTTTACAACATTATATTATCTTAGTCCCCCACTAATATGAAAAAAAAACTTATTGTTTTATCTTTTTTTTCAAAAATACCTGGAAATACACATATCGCTACCGGGGCGGCAGAACATTTCAAACCCTCCCGTTCCAAGGTCCCAAAAATATAAGTTGTACTCACGCATTAGTTACTACAAAACATTTGCCAATGAACAACAGGCGTGGCGTCTATGTTTAACTTTACGCATATAATAAGCATGGGACTGTATGATGTGAAATCATGAATACTTATTTCAGAAATCTACTTTGAAGATTTTTCGATTTTGTCTTGAAACATCTAATCCCCAAATTCATGATCAAATTTCACGGTTTTGAATAGAATGCGAAAACGAACTTTGAAGTCGCAATCGGACGATCACGGGTCTGTATCATTCGCGAATATCTCCTTGTTTGATGCGAATCAATAATTTGATATGTGATATATTTGGAAATGTTTGCATTTTTTTCTGTCATTAATCTCATTAAGCGAATCTGAAATTTCAAAATGTGGATCCGTTGCCGGAGATCTCAAGTGACTCTCGATATATAACTGCTGTTCCCGCTAATGCCGCCATTCTCTTAAAATCGACAATAATTTAAAGTTGATTAATTCTAGACTTTCAGTGCAAATAGAATAATACTAGAAAACGGTTGCTGCCTGTATATACAGAATGGGGGAGAGTGTAAATAATTCATGAGTGACTTTATAGACTAGCTATTACTTTAATTATCAGTTTATTGTTTTATAAATTGACTGAGACTTTTATTGTCATCCAGATTGTAGTGTGCCGGGTTTATGTTTATTCCCACAAGAATCCACAGACTGTAAAAATCTGTTAATTTAAAGATACTCACCCCAAGATTTACCACATTAAACTACATTACGGAAAAAATCCAAAACTGGGGTTTAACGCCAGTTTTTCAACAATTTTTCAGACATATAACGCGACCGGTTCACCTATTTAGTTTTCCTGAACTGAATACCAACCTAAGTCTTAAGAGTAAATTTCATTTTCGGTGACATTTCATGAAAATGATCATATACTGCAATTAAAATTAATTATGGAATATTTATGTCCAATTTATATACCTAATGTTTCCTGAATTATGATTGGTTGTTTAATTTATTTACCTTATGTTTCATCGATCATGATTGGTTGTCCAATTTATATACCAAATGTTTCATCGATCATGATTGGTTGTCCAATTTATATACCAAATGTTTCATCGATCATGATTGGTTGTTTAATTTGTTCATCAAATGTTTTGTCGATAATGATTGGCTTAGCGATTCATTATTCAAATGTTTTGTCGATCATGATAGGTTTAGCAATATAAATTTTGTTCGTAATTGCCAATCAGATGTAATCAGACAATGGATTTGAAATCATATTACGTCATGATGCCTATTAATCAATTCTCCGCATATACCCTTGACATTTTCTCATGTCAGCATTTTCTAAGAATAGTTTTCATTGTGTTAACGTGTCTAGAATAATACATCAGCTCCTGGATTATATTGTCAACACTTGAAAAAAGATTTTTGTTGGAAAGAATGACCCGTATGGCAAAACCATATAGCACTAATTAGTATTTACGTCACCTATTCCTTATTTACATCTTGGATGTACCACGTGATAAGCATTTCTAACATTAGGCTTGTTTCTTGTCTCGTTTGCATTAATTATTCATGACAATACTGCTCGTGACGTATTCTGAAAAAAAACACTTTTATCATCCATCCAAAAAAACGCGCATGTTCTTCATATAATCACCTAGGGATACATAAAAAGAATCTTACACCAGTATTCCATGTTTTGTCATCAATCACCGTGACAGACAAATATACGCAAATATGAACAAAAACAACTTTCCAGTTGTTGTTTTTTTCAATGTTCTGAAGTAAAAATGGTCAATGCAGTTAAACTTCAATTAGCGACCATCTAAATATTACGACCACCTTGTGATAAAGAACACGTATTTTCGGAATACTGCCCTATAATTCAACTTGATAATGAGACCATCTCATTATTACCTTATTATTACCGATTTTTTGGTTCCTGAAGACGGTCCAATTATTAAGGTTTCCTGAAGTTATAAAATAGACAATGATTAAATTAATCTAGTCTCTTGGTAAACAGAACAAAATACATATACAGTTATCCCCGTGAACAAAGCCAGCCACAGAAAGAGAAGAAATGATGTCTATATAAACAGTCAGCCTGTGTTCATACATTTTGGCAAGTTATATCGGCAATGGATGATTTTTTCGCTAGGGTTAATCGTCGCATTAACAGCCATCATCAAGGTCATCGAGCGACTTTCTAATATTTTACTGTAGAGGAAGACCCCCATTCGTGCAACTAGGTAGATCTTCCTTCTATAAACTAGCTTGACCGCTTCCTCACATATGAAATTTGGTCCCGAGTGGAATTCGAACTCGCAGCGTCGAGAAGCAAGTGATTACTAGTCAGAGATCCTGAAAATGGGTGATAGTGATTGTTGGCCAAATTGTTGCTTTTATTCCCAAGAGCTTGTCAAATAAGGTTTATGAGTACCTTGAACATAATTTATCTTTTATAAGATTTTACTCTGCCCATTAAATATTCAAAGCAAAATTGTTAGTGAAGGCTTGGTAATCCACATGCAACTAACAATAGGCATTATATTTTCACTGGGGTTTAATGTAGAACCAATAAGGCAGGCGTACATCTGGCCAGAAACCTTTCGTAAGCCAGCTGGTCTGCTCCCTTACATGGACATTATAATGAGTTATAATACCAACAAGTCAACTAATCAACACAAAGATATTAAATAAGCAGAAAGCTTTGTTATAAATTGACGCCATTCTAGGATACAGTTCGTAATTTATTTTAGATGAAAAACACAAAGTTGATAGTACACATTCTTATATCGTCGATTGTCAAACTACGAGATACCCTGTGACCTCAGTTGCTACCAACAGTGTGTATGAATATCATAATTATGTGAATAAATGAATAAATCTGAAAATATCCACTCCTTGTTATATTTACAAGTTCCGCTATTTTAGATAATATTCTATTACTTTGCTATGATTCATTTCGCCATTTTAGCTTGACATTTTTGTCTTGGTCCGACCCATTCCCTGACACCCCAGAATTCTCATTCTTTTTACATCATGAAAAGAAACAGCGTAATTGTGGTTTCCCATATGGTGTTTGTTACGCTCTTCTTATTAATTCCCAGTGTTGTTTTTCTACTTCAGTTAATCTGTATATTTTATAATCACAAATTGACCGAATGAGATTTCTTTCTTTATTTCTCAAAGGAATATATTCCGCTATGCGTAAGAAGTATAGCGAATTTCTTCGTTAATTAATACCGCCATTCTATTGTACATTATCACCACTAGTAGACCTCCTTTATTTCCCGTGGGACAATTTTCCTTCTTATATTCACAAAAAACTGAAAGTGTCCTTTCTATGAATATATTACTTCGCTTGTAAATTGTAATATATTTGTCCATGAGGATGTAGTCTGTGAAAATAACCAATATTTATATCTATTGACGGAAAGCAACGTGGAGACAAGCTTTGAGTTCCGATTTCGGGAACCAGTTTCCATTTCCTTTTATGAAAATGTGTCAATCTAATATGTTAAATTCGGACAACCTGTTTATGTTTCGGTGTATGAATACCTATTCAAATCAAACAAATCAAAGTTCAGGAACCAATTTCAAAAATTCTTTCTCCGGAAACCAACAAGTCTAAAATTCAAGTTTTCAAAATCGTTCTAAAATTCGCATCAGAAACAGTCTCAGGTTCAAACTTTGGAAAAAATTAATTTCAGTTTCAAAGCTCGGGAACCATTCTCAAATTCAATGTTTTAAAGCCAGTCCAAAAGCCGCAATCCAAAAACCAGTCTCAAATTACAAGATTGAAGGAAATTTTGTTTTGAGTTTCACAAGGACAAAACATCAGCTTTGGCGGCTTATTTTTCCGTTGGTAGAAATCCCTTTGGTAATAAAAAGAGGATGGCTGCAAAATGATGTAAAAACCATTCCATCTCATGATTCTATTTTACATCGAAATGGTATGTCATTCTCATTAGTAAACAATAAGGTATGTGAAAAAGAGTGCATGGGGACATAGGCATAGGGTTTGCTGGCGTGGATTAACTCACTGGTCGTGAGGTCTGTGTCCTCCAAGGCTCCATGTGGGTTCCATACAGTGAATTAATGGTCACGTTTCGTTGTCCAAAATTGTTTTACATAGTACAAGCATTTTGAGTTGTTTTGCACTGAGCGAAAGAGCAGTGGATTCTCTCACGTTCTTAGAACTGTATCGATAACTACAGTTGTCGACTGGTTGTGGTCTTTGACTAGTAATCACTTACCCCTCACCGCTGTGAGTTTGAATCCCACCAAATCTCACATGTGTGGATGTTGTCCAGCCAGATTATGGAAGGTCGGCGGCTCTCTCCAGGTGTAAGGGTATTCCTTCAGCTTTAAAGCTGGAAAGTCGCCATATGACCCTGGTTGTTTGTGCGACGTTACATATCAGTGAAAAATAGACAACTACGAGCCTAGAGGTAGGAATGGGTTAATCTGAAATAGAGAAATGGTGCACATATTGCGCTTGTGTGGGAGAAAAGAGGAATTATTTTTGGCTGTGGTGGGAAATGTTTGAGGTTATTTCTTGATACAAAAAGGAAAGCGGAAGAGAATTTGTCTTATAATGTTTTGGTAATTTGACATATAGATGGTGTGAATACTCTGCGTATGCATGCAAATAATGCCGTTAGATTAATAAACAATTACTTAATTGAATTTTATTCCAATGTCATTGATTATTACCCTGAACGGCATGTTACCAACATCATTGTAATTATTTTAATGAAGTAAAAACCTCATTCAACAAAACTACGTGACTTTATGTTTAATGAATAATTAGAAATTTGTCACCGTTTTGCTGTCGAGCGTGTCAGATATTTCTACGGAGCCCTAAAGTGACATTCTACACTTATATTTTGAATAGTAGCATTATTTTTCATTTCATTGTTTCGAAATAACGTTTCGTAATTACGAATTAGTATTGTTAGTAGAATTATTATTTCGTAACTTGAATTAAATATATTTCGTAAATTTACGAAATAATATTTCCTTAATACGAAATACTTTCTTGAATACGAAATTATAATAAGTATTTACGAAATACTTATTCGTAAATACGAAATATATTTAATTCGTAAATACGAAATATATTATGACATACTTGCATATCTTCTTTTCTCTTTAATCTTTGAAAAATGGACTTCTCCCATAGACTTCTACGCAAATTTAAAGGGACAATAACTCAAAGGATTGCCATTGTTGTTTTTAAAAAATACTCACAGTAAATCATTTCTTGCCTTGGAAGACTATAAAAATTAAGATTTTTTTCCAAAATCTTACTGCTCCAGTTTGAGATAATCATTTTTGGACATTGGAGATGTAGAACCTTAATATTGAAGTGATCACTACGCGGGGTTTCACTGTATCATAGGTGGCTTGAACTCTTTCCTTCAATTAGTACTATCGCCCTCACTATTATACGATTCTAAGAACCTACAGTATGGATTCACGGCTCAATGAGAACATCATTACGTGTAACAAAATATAAATATGATGCTAAGTTGATGAATACAATTCTCCATTGATTACAACTTTACTTAAGCTTGTTTCTGATAAGTTAATTATAGAAATTCTGTTCAGTAGAACTTGGTTAAGTCCCGGTCAATATTTGATACAGTTCATTGCTATAGCACTCAATGGTACAGTTTCGTTGCTTTTAGCAAGATACAATGTATTCAAATATATTATGGTCTTCAGCGGGATTTATATTGTTATTTTATTCTCGTGTTTTTATTTACTTTGTATAAATATGTGTAGGTGGGGGCGGTAATGTTTGTTCGCCATGCTAGTCACGTGATATATATTTGTAAATGTAGTGTGCTTTTTGTATAAAATGGTGAACTGTATATAAGACTTTAAATAAAAGTAATGAACTTCCGTTCCCTCCTCTTCTGTTCTCTTTCTTCTGTGTTCTGTTCTGTTCTCTTCTCTTCTGTTCTCTTCTGTGTTCTGTTCTGTTCTCTTCTGTGTACTTTTCTGTGTTCTCTTTTGTTCTCTTCTATTCTGTTCTGTAATCTGTTCTGTTCTCTTCAGTTCTGTTCTCTTCTCTTCTGTTCTGTTGTGTTCCCTTCTGTTCTGTGTTCTGTTCTGTATTCTGTTCTGTTCTGTTCTGTTCCCTTCTCCTCTCTTCTGCGTACTAATCCCTGTTTATTTGTTACAAGTCATAATAAAATTAAGCAAAGTTTTTAAATCTATGTTCTGACCACAAATGGTTGCAAACTATTTTTCAGCAAAATGAGTGACTGATCATAGCTATGATTACGACTCACTGCGTTAATACATTTTGTCACAGATAATCTTAGCACAATCATGAATATAGTTACACAAGATTTTTGCATATCATTAAGTCTTGATACAATAACCAATATGCTTGAAAGATATCTGAAAGTGGTTATTTCTCCTAAAAACCGACCTGAAACTATGAACTGGTCCCCGTTCCATGTTGCAGTGCTCTCTGTTCAGCCAGAGTCAACGGGAACCAGTTTTACCGCAATTATAGGTCTGAAACTATGGACGATGTCGTTATTAATGTATATTCGTGAGATTCACAGTTCAAAGTCCCGGTTTTTATTCTTAAACTCGCTTCATTGAACTTTTTTCCATCCACATCAATTCAACGAACGAATAGTTTTACTAGCATGTCGTAGTCTTGATCGTCAATCAATCTATTTTTTTACCAGACAATGTTCTCGATGAGGTAAAACTCCTGTTTGTAGAGAAATCCAAAAATAAACTTCCGAAATCAATTCCTAATTCCCATCTGTCAATTCATTCAAAAGCTTATGTGGAACTTCCGCAACACATTTGTGAACTTAAAAAAGAGTGTCTTGGCAACCTGGAATATATCTCTGTTGAACTTGTCTCCTAGGAAACCGTTATCTCATTATCTATTGCCAGTTACTAAATAATTACCAATTATACCAGAATCAGATAATTAGGAAATTTAAGGAACTTACTGTCAAATAAAACTATGGTAACCATGGCAACAGGTGATCTGTCTTACTAAGAACTTTAGATGAGATGATTTTCACATTCGTAATTGAACATTGAATTAAATTTCTCATAAATGAGGCTGTATCACATCATTACTGTAAATTTATTTTACGCTTCGCTTCTAAGATAACGTTACCAAACGTCATTAAATTGAAACAATGACGTCATAATTTTCTATTTCGCAACATACTTGTAACCATGAGCGCGTGCTTGGAAACCGAAGATGTATCTATGCGCTCCGATAGTTTCATATTCATGCCGTAAATATGACTCAACTAATTAACCTCCAAAAGACATGAACAATTATTCGGGGCGGGGGAAGGTCGCACCAATAGTCAGCGTCATTTGACGACTTTTCCAACTTTTTAACGGCAGATGAAGACTCCATGTGTACTCTTAGGTAGAACTGCCGACCTTTCGTAAGCTTGCTGGACAGCTTCCCAACAAGTGAAGTTTGTCCGGTCCGGGGCGGGATCCGGTTACCACTCAACCATGGAGGCAAGCGTATACAAATCAAAACTCAAAATTGATTTAACGTTCTCCTTTGACTAAAGGCCGAGATATATAACGTCTATTCTACAGCACTTCCTTTTCATTTATCATTAAGAAGTATAAATGTCAGCTATTCAGAAAAACAATATTCCTTCTCACCATTAGTGGGCTTTTGTTCACGAATTTGTTAATTAAAATCATTGACTTGTAATTTCAATGTACGAATGAGTTTAGACGTATAAATTCGCGTACTGATGCATGATTGCGTGGGTGAATTACTGGCATATTGCCCCGATGTCTGAATAAAATAGCAATTTAGAAAAGTTAACACAGGATTATTCTGTTATTTTGGCTGATTGAGGCTGTGTTCATTGGAATGTTTTAGGCAACTTTGAAGCAAACCTTTCTTGAAAACCTATGATTATTGGAGAATAGTTTCAAATTGATTGAAATCAAGCCATTGATAAAATACATAAAACGAACTACAGTACAATCTCGATATTAAGAACTCCTTTTGGAACGAACACATCGATTAGAAAACGGAATGAAGATCTTCATAATTTGACGGAGCACCAAAATAACACAACTTCTACACTAATATGTGTGTCTTACATTCATCAGTCGGATTTATGCTAATTGTTATAGATTTGTTCTAAATTGGTTTAAAATAAATAGAGAATATTATCAAAGCGACTATTAATTACTGATACCATTTAATGGTGATTCTTTAACGATAATGACGGGCAATTTGCAAGTATATCTATTTTGAAAGTGAGTTTGAATATAAAAAAAATATAAAACTACTGAATGCAAAGTTCTAAAGCTGTTTTAAAACTGTTTTTGGCTAAACAGCCAAACCGTCGATAATAATACTTTAAAGTTTGATTCATCATACAACATTTGTAATGTGATTTCTCACGAACACAGGTAGTGTCAATAAACTATTAATAATATAGAGGAGTTTTGTTCAAGTCTTGGAAATACTTCGGATGTTTCGGTATTTAAGTGACTTCCTTCAATTTAATATGCCATTGATGTTGGTAAAGATTCGCTAATGGAAATGCATACGGTTCGTAAATACATTTTTGTCATAGAAAAATAGCATGAAATTAATTAAAATTTCCTAAAACCGATAGTGAAATGTTGGTGAAAACTGCAATCTTTATGTTGATTCTTTTTAATGGGGCTTAACGGCGCACCAACAACCAGGATCATTGGGGGCTTTTCGAACATCAACGGTGTAGGAGGACCCCAGGCGTACACCAGGATAGAACCATTGAGCTAGCTGGACAGCTTTCAGACATGTGAAATTTGGTACCAGGTTGGATACGAATGCTAGTAACTATAACCACTCAACCACAAAGGCCCTTGTTGATTTTTATGTTGCACATACGGAAAACAAAACGTGAATATTGATCTGAAATACTTATTTAATAAGTATTAATTATCTCCAAACATGCCGTCCTTTATTCCATTATGATGGATATAGTGAAATATAGATTCCGGTATTCCGGTCTCCAGGAATTCACTATAATCGTGTTCTACTGTAATAGACTTCGTTAGCGTTTTCCCCAACCCGCGTACGGGTCCCATGTATCCTCGTCAAAGAGCATCGTGATGTGACTATGCAAATGAAAATGTTAAGGTTCATTAATAACATTTCAATATGAACGTAATATATGATGACTGGGTTTGTTAAAAGCGGTATAAACTCATTTAGTTAATAGCTCCATTGAGATTTCAGTCTATAAAATGTAATGCGAGGATAATTGAATGAGATAATTAGGACGGTGAAAGTATTAAAAAAAAGTATTAACTCGAGTCATTGATTTATGGCAAACACTTGTTTTATTGCGGTAAATATGCAAATTTATAGTCAGAAAAAGTTAGATTTTCCGCTTATTTTCAAAACACCAAAACTCTAGAATACATCTTTTTGACCATATCATGTTGTTGCATAAGAAATTGCCGTATCGTGTTTTTTTACCCATAATTAACAAGCGCTTGTAATGAACTTTGTACATACAGTCAAACCTGTGCTTGCAACCACCTCCGAATATTGACCACCCTGTGAATAAAGTCATTCTTTGAAAGTATCGTCACTGATTATTTAGAACAAACTGACCCAGGGTTTGCTGTACAGGGCAACTTCTACACGTTCACCTTTTAAAACTTAAAAACTGAAGAACCCAAACTAAATGAATTAATTCTTATGTTTTACGTTTGTTTTACAATACATACAATTGATTTACATAAACAAATCGAGTATTCAAAGTAAATATAAGATATATCAAAAGTCTAACTGGTAATCAACCAAGTGCGTTCAATGATTTTCTTCCAGTGCTATAGAATACAAGGTAGACATACAAGATGGACATTCAGAAATTTGGCTATGCGTACATTAGGAGACAATAGTAGATTTTTTAATTGAACACATCTATTTGTAATTACATTCCTTACAAAAGTCCAGAGTCCAAAATTATCAAAACTTGAGATCGTTCTCCAAACTCAAAACTCACATATTGTTTATCAATGTTTCTATGTTGATTATGATAAAATGATAACGATATTTATCATTCATTATTCCTTCAGCACAAATGATCTGAATATGTGCTTAAAAACTAAACACGGAAATAGTTGAGATCAAAATACAATGTACATGTACTTCTAAAATGGAATTGAGATTTAAACTTTGAGGACGTTTTATAAGATCGGGCTTAGGCTATAAAAGGACATTAGTTGTTGATGTCATACCAAAATTCAGATATCTTTATTATGTTATATTGTGTCTTTCCCCACATGTTGTATACATTTTTGTCATGTCATGACGTTTCAGGCTTTTATATCGAACAGGGGTATATTAATGAAAAAATTTTGTAACATGATATTGTACGCCAAATTAAGTGCTTGAAAGTACTTAAAATGTGTATATAAATCAAGAGCCTTTTAGTATTATTGTATCTTCAATAATTTAGTATAGATTTTTACCCCAACATCTCGAAACTTTATTAAATAAACATGACATCGGGAAAAATCACTTTTTACAACTGTATCCGAATAAATATAGTAACAAATTGGGCGAATCATAGGGATTACGCTGTACAACAACCCCTAAATACCAGTTTTTAAGGCTGTTTATTATTTATATCACTCTTTTTCCGATAATTTGTTCATTATTGCTATAATTTGGACATATGTCATTCAGACATGAATGCTTGTCTTTCAAAGACCGATAAATAGTATAAAAATATACGTGAGTTGGCGCATCGTATTCTCTTCTAAGGATTTAACGCTTTGCTTCATAAGCATATTTTGGATTCTTCCTAATTCAAAGCAAATAATTACAAAACGTATATTTATTTAAGAAAATTGGGTTGTTTCTCTCTTACAGAGTGGAAAATATTATGGCAAAAGAAGCCATTACTCATTACAAGCAATGGCGTCTTTAGCCGCAATGTTTTCAAAAGTCGTCTGCTTCAGATGCGGAGAAATGCGGTATTATGAGGCGAAGGGTTAAACAAAACTTTGACAAAACAAACAACGGAATTGTCGATAATTCTTCATATAATCTGCAAGTATTTGTTTGTATCTCTAGTCTTGTGTACTGGTCAGTCAACTCGCAGAGGTCATTTCAAAGTTTTATTCCAACGGCTTTCACCGGAAATCAACGAATATTCACGAAAATCAGAAATATAATGTAGAATGCGTTGCGCTGTACGACAAGTCCATTGTATTCAGAGCAATGTAGTGTAACATAAGCTTTTAAAATGTCGGCCTTTAATAATTCTCACCTAGTAGCCTTGGTGTCCCTTGGCTAGGAATTATTGCATTATAAAGGAACAGATATCGTACAATTAACTCCCTCGACAAAGTCAGAAATGGCAAAGCTACATTTACGTTTTATTATCAACATTAACTAATTATTGCTTAGTATGTATTAGTCATTCTGTCAGCTTTATTTCATTCCATATTTTTGATTAGACATGAAATTGAGCTTAACAATGGGTAATGTCAAATGTTAGATGACGATATGAAAAAATGACATAATGATATATTTACATCCAATACGCTAAATGTCAGAGCCAACTAGACGATCGTAACAATATGTTGATGATTACGATTTTGGGGTAACATTCTGTTAACATTCTGGTATTCAGCCAATTATTATCTTTTTAGCATGATGTCTGCAAATACAGTTTGAATATTCAAAAGGCAGCACATTCAGCTACGTTGTCATTATCATGTAAAAGGGATTCATTTTGTCTGCGTAAACTCACTGACATGTGCCAAGTCAAACTTTGCTCTGTGTTCTTTATTTGGCAAGTTCGACGAAATGTCCGCGAAATCTTATCAATGTTTGTGTCTGCTTTACTATCCATCACAGAGAAGATCCTTCCGCTTCCCAAAACCTACTATAATTATTACCCCCTTCCCCCTTGCTTCTCCACATTTCTCTTCCTCTCTTCCTTACTCTGTCTTTTTCTCCCCCCATCTCTCCCTTTCACCCTCTCTCTTCCTCTCGATCTCTTCCCCTCTCTCTCTCTCCCCCTCCCTCCAATTTTTCTCTCCCCTCCCTTTTCCTTTCTCCCTCTAACACTCGATCTCTCTCTCCTCTCCCGTCTTCTTACTCCCTCTTTTTCTATGTACCATATCAATTCGCCTTATCAAACCATATGCTGTTTCAGCAATAGTATTTGTACAGACAATCAATATGAACAATTGTGATAAAACATACATGCTTGTTCAAGAGCAAATCATCCTAAATTCTAATCGCAAAAGTAATTTCAGTACTCTTTAGTAATATTTTTTTGATTTTTGTAAAGTCATCAATAGATTTAAACCAAAGCGCTGAAAATTATGATTATGCGTGCATGTCATGATTGTGGTAATCAATACCTTGTAAAAACAAATTTGTTTTTATGACAAAAAAGAGATACGAATCCCACTATGCTTCTTATATAAATGTTTTACCTAAAAACTAAACAATATGAAAATTCATCAAAATGTGGCCTCCGTTGTCAAGTGGTTATGGTCTCAGACTAATAATCACTAGCCCCTCGCCACTGTGAGTTCGAACTCCACCCGAACTTCCTCTGCCGTATAAGTCACCAAATGACCCTGGCTGTTGGTGCTGTGAAAAACGAGAAAATACATCAACTGCAAACAGGTAACAACATTTGTTTGTTTTTTTATTCAACTGGAGATAAGACATTGTAGATTAGTTCTCAATCACCAATGAAATAAACCGAAGCTCGATATAAATATATATACATGTATGTAGATAAAATGTGTATAAAGTAAAACCTCATCACCGATCACCTAAATATTACAACCACCTTGTCATATCTTGTCATAACGACCACTTATTTTCGGACCAGCTTCCAACAGCTCCCCTAAAATTCAATTTAGTAATGATTGTTTGGGGTCCGAAAGGCGGTCTCATTATCAAGGTTTTACTGTATATATACATTTGCATTAAATGGAACGTCGCTGAATCTGAGTTAAAATCTTAACTCATTCGTCGATAATTTCCCTCCATATGACAGTAAAACTTCCTTATTACGAATATCGATATCACGAGCACCCGACTTATCTCGAGACTCGTCAATTATACCTTTAGTTCTTATAGTTTTACATGCTAAATACGAGCATCGTTGTCTCGATATATGACTTTCTTATGTGGATTTTGTCGTCCACAGATAAAAAAAATGTGTATCATACAAAAATAATTATACAATAAGTGTTATTTTTATATCGGTTGTACTACTTTTTCATCGCATCTAGAATCCAAAGGTCAGTAGACAATAACTCCATTATATCTCAGTTTGCATTCGATAAATATCAGTAACTAGAACAATGCACATGTCTACAACCTTAGTTATCGTTCAATCAAACAGGTGCATGAGGTAGACAATAGAATGTGATCTTGTTTGTATCAGGTGATACATATACCATGTGACAATGTCATTTTTTAACCCAGCATTAATGTCGGAATGTGTTTCATTTTAGCGTAAGTATGGAAATATCTCTATTACAAATAGCAGTAATTATCATAATTATCAAAATCTGGGCTCACTTGTTACCTGCAGGCAAAAATAGAATGGGGGAAGTTTCACACAAATGATGTAGTATGAGCATGTCAAGAATGCTTCACTGGAGTTAAATGTCCAGGCTCATTTGGCCACTTTGCAGCTATAACAGTGGAGGAAGAACCCAGGCTGACATCTTAGTAAAGCCGTCCACCTCCCAGAAATTAGTTGGACAGCTTCCTCATATGTGAAATTTAATGCCGCGTGGGATTCGAACTCACAGCAGTGATCGGCTAGTAATCACAAGTCAGAGACCATAACCACTCGACCATGGATTCCCCATCACTTACGCATAATGAATATAAACAAGAAAAGAATTTCTAGAAAAAGCACATTCCAAAAATGTACTGAGAGAAAAAAGTTTACCATTTTTTTCGCCCTTGGTTTTCGTCTATAAATCAAAGTCACTAAAACGTTTCCGCATTTAACAATTGTGGCCATTCATTGACAGCATGATTTCACTTGTTTTTCTACTCTAAACCATTATGTAATCGTGAAACGTCACTTTCACGAAAATCACGTGCAGTATGTGCACAGCAAATCAGACCTCGTAAAACCACGCCACAGGAAGACCGTTTTCTCACGACGTCATCTCGACGCAATAGATTTCTTTCTAGTCAAACGTTAAGTCGTTTGCTGATGAATGCTACTGGCACAAGAGTTTGCGACGGGACGGTTAGGAATAGGCTACGAGCCGCTGGATTGAAAGCGTGCCGTCCGTACGCTGGCATTCCGCTGACGTTGCGACGCCGTCAAACAAGACGTCAATGGGCCAGGGTTCATCAGGATTGGACTCACATGCAATGGCGCGACGTTCTGTTTTCGGACGAATCTAGGTTGAACGTGTCATTTGCTGATGGCAGGGTTCGAACTTGGAAGAGACGAGAGAAGAGGCTGGACCAAGATAATGTTGTGGAACGTGACCGTTATGGGGGTGGTAGCGTGGTAGTGATGGTTTGGGCGGGCATACATCATGCTGGGAAGACAGATCTCGTCAGTGATGGCCGCAAACCCAGGTTTGACTGTAATTACACACAACGTTGGCGGCAAAATCTCACTAAACTCTGCGACAAATTACTACTCACTTATTAACATGGCTTTAAAACTAAGGAGTGACTTGCAGTGTGTCGATGTATCACATTGCGTCCCGTACATCGTTGAGAAGATAAAGACGACGACAACGACGATGAAGAAGGAGAAATAAATGATATCAAACAAATGAGTAAATCATATATCTTGGTGCATTTATTGTTAAAAAGCTACAAAAGAGTTTTCAAAGTGTCATAGTGCCTGGTAATCTCACTGCCCAAAGGTACTGTGACGAAATCATCGACACTGCGAGGCATACCCAGGACATTTTACGCATCCATAAGGTCAATGTGTTGCAGTGGCCTGCAAGATCACCGGATCGCTCTCCCATTGAGCACTTATGGGACCACTTAGGTCGTCAGGTGAGAGAGCGCCATGACGTCAACAACGTCCGTGATCTTGAACGTGCCCTGCAAGCTGAATGGGTCAGGATCCTATTGCAGGTCATTAGAAAACTGATTTGCAGCATGCGACGTTGTTATCTGGCAGTCTTGGCTGCGAATGGTGGGCACACTAGGTATAGAGCCGTGTCCGAACTTTTACGCCTGACCCCTCTATTTCATTTCACGTACGCCGGAGACTAAACGTCTCAAAATCATGGAATAACATTGATGCGAGTCATCGGTGATAAAAGTCAAATATCTGAAAATGTATTTGGTTCTATGATTTCGTACCTACCCTTTCCCAGGAGTCAATCCTTTCTGAACTTGCTAAACTTTTTTCCATCAGTGTATTTCCCTCCAAATTCCCCAACCAAAAACCCATCCAATACACAAGACGTTACAAAAATGGAGGAAAAACACAACCTGTGGAATGAATAGATATTAGATTTTGTCAATTAGCCTTCCTTAAAAATGTTGATTTGTGGTTACGCGACCTTACACTTTTAGCAGTGGCTAAGTAGGCAGGCGGGTTGTTTTATTTTTGTTTTTGTTAACATTAAACGGAAAGTTTGAGTAAAGAACGAAAAAGGCACGCGGTATGAGCACACTGTATAACGCATAAGTTCTATAACACACTTTCATGATATTCACAAAGCAACAAATGCAAAACTATCTGAGCACTTCTCGTGCTCTTCATTAAAATACTAGTAACATGAAGAATTTGAAACGAAACGAAAATATCTAAAGCGTCATATTAATGAATTTGTTTGGGAAGACAATCTATTTAGTCAGGGTATCTTAGAGAAATGTTGAAATAATTACGGCATTGTGTGCCTCTGTGGTGAGGAAAAGTAGACACCAACACGACAACTGAGCAATGGGAAACAAACAATAGAATCATGTTGTTTGTGTATGTAAGATCATTACCTCGCTGATACTATTTATTCTACTGAATCAAAACGCTTTTACGTCATGAATAATACTGCTGTATTACCGTGCATAAAGCGGTTAAGTATTATTAGAAACATAATTAGTAAGACATTTAATGAAATTATATAATTATATTTACTATTTTACTGACTATGAGTTACCCAATCAATATATGGAATTCGCTCTTGAAATTAGACAAACTTTCACCGACGCGGATGTGGAAAAAGATAAATAGCGTTTCATTGGAGACGATTGCTGAATTTCTAAAGTCAAAAAGCGTGATTAAAATCCGGCATTAGCAGCATGAA
Organism: Lutraria rhynchaena; assembly: GCA_008271625.1. Lineage (NCBI taxonomy): Eukaryota > Metazoa > Mollusca > Bivalvia > Venerida > Mactridae > Lutraria > Lutraria rhynchaena. The sequence goes on from VIBL01000066.1 coordinate 120,521, forward strand.
AAACATTTGAACATGCTACCAGCTGGTATCTACATCTACAAGATTTTGGTAAGAGGGGGGGGGCGTAAAATCTAGATGTTTATGTTGAATATGGACACTATCAGCACATAACTGATGTTTTTTAATTATGCTTGCCTGATTTTAAAGGGGCCGCACGTCGACTCCAAGGGTAAGATAGCACTGGTTAGTACACTGTCCAGGAAAACTGGTTAGGTGGTTAGGTTAAGCACCCAGTACAAAAATGAAATAAGTGGAGGCAATAAGTGGATGAAAAGTCCGTAAAGGCATATTTCTGTATAATAAATCTCAAAGCACCAAGAAATAAGTCGCGATTAATTCAGCACAGCTGAAAAGATGGAGAAACAATCCGCGCATTATGAAGCAGTAGAGAAATTACGCGGAAAAGAATGCCAAAATATTGAAACGCTCGCAGCAATAAAACAAAGCATTAAAACGCATGGCGCCTCAAGAGCAGTGTACGACGTAATAATTGAAACCATTATTACAGATAGGAAAATGGAAACGTTTCTCTGAATTAATTCGCGAATTAGTTCAGTGTTTTTTTACCGGGAAAATGTATTTACTTCAATTAATTCACTTAGTGGTGGTTTACAAGTCTCCTGAAATTCGCTTTAAAACGTTCTATTTCGATTTGTGATAGGTTGACGTTTGTACATAATGACAAACCTTAGGGAATTATGCAGAGCGACGCTAATTCAGCTGTGGGTGATACGTGTACCGAAATGTGCTTACGTTAAGCATTTTTGTATTGTTGAAGTTTTCGAAAACATTAATCAGTTTCAGATTTCTGTGAAAATGCCATATATGTGTTTTTAATCCCATGAGTAAAAAGTCAATTAAGTAATGGCGAAGGTTTAAGAAAAAGACTTGAGAATAAGTCTTGTCATTTTATTTTTCCCGTTGTCTTGTTAATTATTAAATTATTTATTTTGATTTAATTCATTTATTCAATCATTAGTTGTTTCAAACACATTTATATGTTCAGGATGTCGCATTTGCAATACCGGAAACAATCCATACACAAATGCGACACTGAATCTAGACTCATAAACTTGCTAACCTCGGACTCAGAATCATGATCTGGTAAAAGACAACCTAGTACGTCATAAGTGCATTTGAATCGCTGTCGTCTATGTGTTTATTAATTGATATATTGATAACAGATTATGGTAAATAATTTACAGGAATTAAACTATTGATGGTGTGAGGTAGCATGTTATTGATATGTAACTCGTATTCATAATTTTGTTTTAATTGTTGGATAAAGGTGCTTTAATTGTCAACTTGCAATCACATCGTTAATAGGTCGATTACAACCCAAAGGAGATAATTAAAGGAATGAAACTCGTTACTGTTAATTCAATGGGTACAGTTTGAATTACAAGATACAGTAAACCCCGTGAAGGCCGGACCCTTTCCGGACAGGGTCAAAAGTCCGGTTTTCTGAGAATTCCGGTATTCAGGGGACTATTGATTATCGAAGAGAAAAAGATGGGGCTTGAAAAATCGTCCGATTTTCAGAGAATTCCGGTTTTCAGAGGGTCCGGTTTTCCGGGATTTTACTGTATTACGTATTTTGTGACAAAAATGTACATCTGTGCAATGTTAATATTAATATTACCTTTGATGTGGTTGGTCACGCTCTAGAAATTCTATCATTAATACTAATTTCGCTCATTGTTTATGAGTCATTTGTTGTTAGTAATTATGACGCAACGTCTTCTACTGACATTTGCATGTTTGACGAGTTTTCCACTAAATCCATGTATTTATGTAATTTTGTTGTCCGATGGTACATTGTGATAGATGTACATAGTGGTTCGCGACGCAATTGATGCCGCATGTATTCTGAAGTCTTAAGCTTAACTGAACAAATGCGGCAGTGAAGCAAAACATTTAACAATGAAAATATTGTGCAACCTCTCTTGAGCAGCAACCTCCTTTCAACAATAGCATGATTTTTTCATTGTACGATTTAACTTTTAATTTAACCTCTCTAGAGCAACAACCTTTCAACAACGACATAATTTTGTTCCTCCCAAAGGGTGTTGCTTTGGAGAGGTTGCACTGTAATGCTTTCTTGATCGAATTACGATCAGAACTTAAGAGTTTTAGAAAAGGCACTGACAGGTCTCAATCCCCTTCCTTCGTCGCATCTAAGTATCTATTATGTTAAATTACCGGTTCGTTTCAGATCAGGGGTAACAACGTGCGCTAGCAACTGTTACTTCAGTCAAAGTTTAAATCCCGAATTAGTCCGGGAATACCGGGTTATATACTAAACCAAAATAAAAAATGAAGTCCTACGTCAACATGTTTGAACTTCATTTGTGTCGCATGCTTCACTCTTGCTTTGAAATTAATAAATTCAATTTGTACACTTCAACTTTCGTCTTTCTTATCAGGGCACGCATGAAATATTTTCTGCAAAATGTGACATTTGACAAATTAAATATTTAATGAATACGGAAGCATTGAAGGTTCTGACATTTTAATGAACTGCTAGCTATGATAATTCTTCAGGTGGCTGTAAATTTGAAACATCTTGCATCTATAAACAGATTCTGGTAATGCTCAAAGGACTTCTGTCGCACTTTAAACATACCAAGCGGTGATATTTTACCACAATAGTTGATTGAGGCTATGCCAACTTCATTAGGTTCATAATTGTTGCCTTTGTTAAAAACAAAGTCACGGTAACGTGTAGCATCCTCCAGGGTTCGGGGTTTGTATAACTTGTGAACGGTCGTTGAGAGAATAACCTTTTACAATGTATTCGATCAGGGACTCTTTTTTTGCAATGTAGCGTTCCTGACTCGATTGATCAGAAGACAACAAAACATTATATTTCTTAGACAATCCACACAATATTTCATCGTTCTGACATTGTATGGACCTTAAGTTTAAAAGATTCATCATTATGTATCATTATGATAAATCAGTTTATTAAAGATGTTGAAAATTGAGGCGTTTTGTACGAATATCAATCCCAGAATCTTGTTGAAAAATTTATGAAAGTTCGTTTAGAACTGTGCCTATAACAAGAAAATTGCGTGGAAAGAAAAGAATTAAGGGTATCCGTGGTCAAGTGGTTATGGTCTCTGACTTGTAATTAATAGTCCCTCGCTGCTGTGAGTTCGAATAAAACCCGGAACCAAATCTCACATATGAGGAAGCTGTCCAGCTAGCTTGCGGAAGGTCAGTGGTTCTACTCAAGTGTGAGCCTGGATTCATCCTCCACTGTGTAAGCTGGAAAAGTCGCCAAATAACTCTGATGTTGGTGCGACGTTCAACTCCAGTGAAAAAAAGGAAATAATTGTCACCCGTTTCGCTTTTAAATGTGGAGACTTTATAAAATATAATTTGGTCATAAATTCTCTGTCTTACTTTGTTTCATTAAATATTCTTGAGTAAGATGCGAAAACATCATGCATTATCCCCTGCGCGATATAAATCTGCAACAATTCCATTAATTACAGTCAGATTACACTTGGATAAATTACACGGATTATTGTACTTACACAGAATTTCTATTGATGTGGTATTAAAACTTTGTCAAAACATCGGAGAAACAGACGTGAATATTATGAATAGAAAATGCAATTTGAGAACTTCAATTCATAGTAAAGCCTTGGTAATAGGGGGTCTTTGAGGTTAAGTGGTTATTATGTCTGGATAGTAATTACTAGTCCCTCACTTCGGCGAGTTCGAATCCCCTTGCGGCCTGATAAATTTCACATGCCATAGAATTGTCTAGCTAGCATATGGAAGGTGGTTGGTTCTACCAAGGTGTACACCTGGAGTCTTCCTTCACCTTTAAAGCTAATCAGTCGACAAATTACTCTGGTAGTTGATTAAACGTTTAACCTGAATGAAAAAAAATAATGACCATTGTAAGTCGCACATGGATAACAAATCGATCACAAAACAGTATGCGTGTTTTGAATATTGAATGAACTGCAAAATCATAAAAAAATAAAATATGTCAAACAAAAACTCGATACTGAGACCACTTTTTACCGAATAAATTGAGTTCAATATTCAGGGGTTGTCACGTGTTGTTGACACACGTGTCGCGCTTTTCAAAGGCGTAATTCTGAGTGTTAACTTTTTATGTACTCTATAAGTGCGTGAATTCAATTGTCTCCTGATGTAGACATCGACTTAAGTTCACTTTATCGACGTGATAAAAATCTTGTTGTTACGTGTTAATACGTCTGGACGTACGCTTGTGTAAATCAATCAGAGTAACCATTTAAATGTGTTGGAAACAACATTAAGCCGTTCCACAAGTACTTGGATAACACCAGTGTTATATGTTGATAATCCGTGGTAAAGTTTTCACAAATGATAATCGAGAATGTTAGATATGTCAATGCGAAGTATTGATTAGTATATATTATCACTACCAAATTAAATATAAATGATAACATTCAGTTTCTAAATAGTTAATCAGACACAAGATTTGGCAACAAAAATTACCTTTCTCTCTACAACGTTTTACTTTTCACTCGTTACCGCCCTGTTGATTACAATATCAGTAAATTGTATTAGGTCGATGCTTTGTCGCATTGCAAACTAAGAGCGGACCGATTGAGATACGACAAAAAGAACGATCTGGGCCGATATTATTAACAAAATCGGCTTTATACCGGAGCGATATAGGTTTGCTGGATGGGTAGTTGGCAATGGATATTTTTTTCACTTGAGTATAACGTCGCACCAACAGCCAGGTTCTTTTTGGCGACTTTGTGGATTTAACAGTGGAGTAAGACCCCATGCTTTCACCTGGATAGAACCACCGAGCTTCTCCACATGTGAAATTTGGTCTCGGGTGGAATTCAAACTCACAGTGGTGCGAGGGTACTGATTACAAGTCAGAGATTATAACCGCTTGATCGCAGAGGCCCCTCTCTCAATGTACAACATGGTACATGTGGAATGACCGCTAAAATATGTAAGACGCTACTGGTTGAATAGGTCGGTTGAGCATTGAACTGCTGTTTAAGAGGCACAGAGAATGAATATATTTCACCCAAACAATGTAAATGTACATATCAAAATACTGCAATTTCTCCCCCCCCCCCTCCGAGTACATGTATTATTCAATCGGGGGGGGGGGGTAGTGTGGGTATTTATGGTGGGTAACCAAACAATTCATGTTTGGTTCGTCGATCATAACTGAAATACTGTCTGAAGACGGAGTTAAACTCGATACAAAACATGATTATTATTTAGATTATTCAGGCTAGTTATTTGCTATCTACTTTCTTGACCAGTAGATCATATTACTAAGACACCATTAAGAGGATCTTATTCAGAATAAAAGTTGACTCTGAATACTAATGGAACGCTTTAAAATGACCATTAATGGAGCGGTTATTGCCTGTATGTTTGTATAAACACATCGTGATTAGAAGCTTCCGTTGGGATGTTCAATATTTTATGATTCTTGTGTTCAATAATATAAATAATGTTTGTGCATATATTTGCATGCTGAGGTCGCGTTGAAATTCTGTATGGTGATGGGATGTGCGTCGTTTTATAAACATTATAGCGGAGAAAAATCTGAACGCTTCGGATTTTATGCTACGTAGCATTATACTGTACACGGAAAAGTACGAAAATAACCGATGTTTCTCGATTGATAATAAAGCATGTAGACGATGATTAGAATTTTGTGTATGCACGAAAAGCGTTCATAAACTATCAACTTAGGAATATTTTACGACATCAAGACTCGCCATCTTTATGTTTTTTTTCATATAATAAATACTAGGAAGTTGATTTAATGCTTTTATTCTAAACATCTTGGTGCAGATAAAACATAAAACTCGCTAATGGGGAATGATTTATTCGCACGATTTGCGAGTATCATTATTTAACAAAAATCGTCTGAAGTATGGTGTGTCGTAAATGACATACTCAATAGATCTACGTTTTAACGAAATTGTTGCTTAAAATGTGACAACGTTGGCAAATCCCTACGTTCGAAGGTCGATTTATAGCCTTGACCTTGGTCTCTTGATGAAATGAGAGCTCATATACGAATGTGCTGGTATCAAAGCTGTAGAAGTTAGTTATGCTTGTCACTGCCACCAACGCACAAAATAACACCTGGCCCAGAGGTTATAAAACTCACGATCAATCTCCATATGGAAGGGTATATCCGCCAGGACATCCATGCTTCTAAATGGCATTGTTATGTTAATTAATTGCATATGCGTTCTGAAACATGACAACTGCATTTTACTTTCGGACATTTGTTGCTCAAGTAGTTCATCTTGCTTGTTTCTTAATGTTAATGAAATAATCATTTCATGAGTGTCATTTCTTCTTCTATGTGATTGAGTAGTGCGTTCAACATGTTTGTTGCTGACATCAATATGAAATGTTTATTCTTATAATTCCTAATTGCATTCTATGATTTCGTATGTGAATTTGACTTTGTTTATATGACTTTGATACTACTGAATGTAACGAGCGATTGATAACCTTGTGGCTATTCTGTATTTCTTAATTCTTACTTATATTACAATTTTTAAATAAAAAAATAACAGCAAAAACACAAAAATTTGAACCAATAAGAATATCAAATTGTAGCGCAAATTACTACACACGGGATATCACTGTCCACAACAAATTCAGCTGTTCGGTAGTTTCCGCGGATTAAACAGTGAGACAGTAAAAACCTACCGGTCTAATTCCGCATTTGTCAAGAAACAGAACGTTCAATTTTAAACTAAAAAACAGACAGTTACGGAGCCAAGGTAATTTTACAAGCCTCGTCTAAGACAGTTTCCATTCGTTTTTATTCAATGTTATTGACTTTTCGGTTTGTATACGACGTGTGGCGGTAACCAAAATACAAAAAAGTATTTATGAAATTACAGTAGTACAGTAGAAGAGGTCATATTAGCAACAGAAGTTGCAATATTATGACACTACTTTATTTATAGAATATACAAATTTCAGTTGTTACATTTAAATATCTGATTTGAACGGTGTAGATTTTTTAGTTCATGTAGAATGACCGGGTCTGACTGGAGACAGAACCCGGGACGTCTTAATCTGACGACCGGCACACTAACCACTGCTCTAAAGTGTTAACCTATCAGTACAGTGGTATATTGTGCTGTTATATTTTAGACAATCACTACACTCGTCCCCCTCTTCTTCTTGAGGAGTCAGGCATTGACTCAACAGTACCACCGTCTAGCACTCACCCCTGGGTGCCACGGCCCGTACTAAAATTCTAATTTGCTGCAGGAGTGATGAATTCCAAACACATGCCCACAGACCTACCTAGATAGATATTTTAACCTTTGATCTTGCATCTATCCTAAGGTTGAAAATTAACTGATGTTGCACCTTGGTATGATCCCAAAACGTAAATGTATTTTTAAAATCTATCAAGTTGTCTTGGAGGAGATAGCGTATAGGATTTAGGGAGACAATAACAATATTGCCGTCACATTGCCCTTCATCATCTATCATCTTTGAAATTCTGAATAAAGATTTGTATGCTGGCTTTGTTTACTGAAAATTATATTTTTGTGGTAATTATTTTTCATCGTTAAGCATCAGACAGCTGTTATTAAACTTGAAATTCTGCATTGCTTATTATTTTTGTTACAGTTGTTATTTTAAAGTTGAATAATTTTCTTTTCAGTGATGAGATCACGGATCTACTGCCTCTGATACATAGGGCTATAACAAAAGCCTTATCAGCTTATTTATCGTTAACTAAATGTGACTGATTTAACAACTGTGTTGTATGCAATGATTCTCAAACACAGAATAAGACATATATCCCAACAGCTGATTGTAGTCACTGACTTAGTTTACATTGTTTAGTACAACCTCAACACACGTGTTTGGAAAATTGATTCAGGTTAGGGCATAATCGAGTTAAATGACAGCTAATATTATACATTTCTGCTTTTTACTCAGTTGAATTCTGTAATGTTGAAACATTCAAAGATAATAAAATGGAGAAATCCACGCAGTTTTATTTAAAGTTTCACGCTACTGAAGCGCTAAACTCAACTGTCCGAATTGGGGTCCTATTCCGAAACTGGCAGTCTTTTAAATAATGTAATTTAATCTTTATCGTAATCCATATATAGTGATAAAATTTCATTTCTTGACAAGGTTCAAACAATATGGTCACAAAGACATTAAGTGGTTTTGTAACTTACCTAACAGCTGTCGTGATCTATGGTAAAACGCTCTTGGTCGCGGGATCCGAGAAAATCGTCTGCAGTTTCTTTACTAGTACACCGTGAATATTTTATCAAGTATAAAGTTCGGATTACAGAGATTCAACGGTATTTTGTTCTAAAAATGTTTGCATTTTTTATTATTGTTGGAAGTTTAAATTACATAATAATACATGTAGGCCGAACAATGTGACTGTTTTACCGTATTCAACATAGAATCATGAGATTTGAGCTTGGAGAGCATTCTCAAATTTTATAACCCCGGAGGGGGTATGCGTGTTTAAGGTTTTAATTTAAAAAAAAACTTTAAAAGCCACAAGAAGCTCTTCTTTCCTGTTTACATATATTGATGAAAATAAAATGTTCCTAGAGAAAACATCTCTCGGTCGTCTGAAGATGTTTTCATCTTTAACAGTAGGTCAAATATTGCAGAATAAACAATGGTCCCGGTAGAAAGAATAATTTCTCCGAAGAAATACAGATCACTTTTTTGTCAGTTTTCTTTCAACAAAAAGAAACTTTTCTGTGGTTCCAATGAGTGTTTTTTCCACTTCTTAACCCGCTTCAAAAAGTTTGAAATATTTCAAATACGCAAGTTACAACCAATTTCCCCTAAGTCGCCGTTAGCGCCCTGTCTTAACAATAACTCAACCTTGTGTTTGCACTTCAGAAGTGTTTGACAAAACTTATGTTATAAACATGCCAAATTCCATTCTAAGTACTTACATTTGTTTCATCCCTTATACTAGTAAACTTTTTAGGTAATAAAGTGACTATAAATGCTTTCTTCCATAACATGAGATAAAATAAGCGTCACTTGTTCCTTTTCTGACAAATTCTTTGGCAGGATTTCATGTTTTATATAATTTATACTATGTTTTACCATATCACACGAGTTGTATTATCTTTGGCGGAAATATGGGACGAGCCTCGTTTGCAAATAGTACGCATGCGTCGTTGGATGACGACCAAGAGTAAACAAAGCAATTCTATGTAATTTGTATTTACCAATAGTCAAATCCACTAACGCTTATTCAATTAAATGAGACAAAATACCCACTTTAATAAAACTGGCGGACCGGGTGGACAATCAATTGTTTAAAAGACATTAAAAAAGTGCTCAAATGTCGTACTGTGTGTAATTACGTGCCACGGCAAAGGACCCATGTCTTCATTAATTAATCATAATTATTGTGCAACCGTGGGTTCAGAATGCAAATCAACTGCCAGAGTGTTACACGACATGTTGAATTAAGCTAAATTGGTGATGACGTTGGTGTACAATTTAGTTTATTGTTGTAATGACATGTTACGTTGACAAAGAACCAGCTTTTTATTAGACTTACGTGGTAAGTAAACTTACGTGTAGCCCGACTTGGTGAGGTTAGCATATTAGGTGATGTTGTTAGTGTTTATCCTTTCTCTCATAAGCATATTTTGCTTCCAAATTCAAAGCTAATACACAAGACATCAATTTATTTAAGAAAATTGGGTTATTTCTCTCTATTTCTGACAGAGTGGAAAACATTGTGGCAAAAGAAGCAATCACTTGTTACAACCAATGGCTTCTTTTGCTGCAATGTTTTCAAAAAGTGTCTGCTTAAGATGTAGGGAAATGCTGTGTTATTAGGTAAAGGGTTAAGACTAATAAATGGTCATTTTAGAACGATGGGTAGTTGGTTTTAGCAGGACTTTAACAAAATCAAAGGCTTTCAAGCAATTATTGGATATCCCCTCAAACATGAATGAAATGTAACAATCTTATTCAAAATTAAAACACAATTTAGACAACACACGAAACCTGAGTACGGCTGTTTTTATTTGATGCCATAATTAATAAAGTTTTATGATAAACTTACATTATTGTGGCATTTAGAATGCTGCCGACGCTAGATGTAATTGGCCTCAATCTGACATTAAATGCCGCGACTAAAGACACACAATCAACCTACGCTGGGACTAGTCCATCTGGCTAAAATGGGTGCCAGTGTCTAATCAACTGAGTTCCATGGATAACAGAAATGCCTTATCTTTAATCATACTCTGTTTGGAGGCTTGCTCTTGCTTGATCAAGTTTGAACCGTTTGGCAACTCATGGGTATTTGCTGGGTAAACTGATTGTTGTACATAATAGAAACATTGTTGATTATCATCGTAAGTCAAACGCATACAAACACATGTACATGTAATTACATATCTAATGTTTTAAATTGCAATGCATTGATTACTATAACATTATTAGGTTGATTGCGGTGTTGATTAACGTTTCGTCCGCGATTTATTCAGACAGAGTAATTGTTGTTTTATGCGAAAATAATTGAACTGTACGAGAGAGCGGTTAAAGCAATAAGAAATTTCCATTTAAAACTTCACTAACTTGCTAAATGAGCCTGAAAAGTCTAATGAGAGTGTAATTAAGGCAACGATTACAAATGCTAGATGATTCTTTCCCACTTTATAATTCCAAGCAATGGAAGTCTTTACTTTTCACTTTACAGAAGACCGATAACGCCTTCCGTAAATTAAACAAGCAGTTTTACGACATCAACTTACGAAAGTGCCTTCCGTAAATGAGAGAATTACCGGAAGTGTATTCCGTAACTGAGACAAAAACATTTCTACGACATAAACATGTGAAAGGCCGATAGTGCTTTCCGTAAATGAGACTAAAACATTTTTACCACATAAACATGTGAAAGGCCGATAGTGTTTTACGTAAATAAGACTAAAACATTTTACGACATAAAGATTCGAAAGATCGGTATGCCTCCCGTAAATGAAACTTTTTCAATTGCGAATTTTCCTGAAGTTTCGTCAAATCAAATCGATGTTAAGGTTTCATTCAAATACTAAAGTTTTGTTCAGTTGATATTTTTACATGTGTGACTTCAAATTATGATAAGGGAATATCAGTTCCTGAAAAATTAGACTGAATAGAACACCGTGAAATCGTGATGCAGATTGATTGAAAAAAGTATGTCCGAAGATGCAATTGTGGAATACCAAAATAAATTTCAATTGCTATCATTTGTCCACTGGAGACATTCAAAATGTGGGAGGCCAACGGCTATCAATAAGACTAAAACATGGTCATTTAACAGGAATGGTATTTTAATACGACTTAATGTGTTTATTAGCACAACATATTGGAACTGAAAAGGCGACGTAGGTCCAGTTTCTCGAGCACGTTAGGTTGGGCTCACCTGTCTGAAATTTAATTTGCAGTATTTGTTTGAGTCAGTATTTTTTGCCATTGTCTTGTGGGCTATAATATTACCATGTGACTGTATAAACAGGTCGTACATTTTTTTAGTTTATTTTATCCTGCTTTTAGATAAGTTGTGGTGTAACATTAGGAATAAATATAAAGAAGCTAGTTTTCTTGATCGTATTGTATATAGTGTTGGAATACATGTATTATTATATCTACAAACCCATATGTCATTTTTCGCATTTTTAGAGGATCGTATTTGAAGTTTTGAAATGCGATAACTTTTATACGAGTTACTGGTTTGTTGAATTGGATTAACCCTATTTATGATAGATCTACAAGCAATTAAGTATGGTCATTGTACAGAGCTCATCGAGACGAAAAGATTATACCAAAATCTCAATATTGACAAAATTGAGTCACGGGGTTGTAGAAATAAACCGTCGTACTGTATAAATTGTAACTGCTTTGTATAAGATAGATCCAACTGAATTAAGAGTAGCAATGTTGCATAGTGCGTCGTACGGTATAAATTGTAACTGCTTTATATAAGATAGATCCAACTGAATTAAGAGTAACAATGTTGCATAGTGCGTCGGCTAATTCTGTTTACAGCGACTGATAATTTCAGAATGTTTATTACCGTAATACAGTCAAACCTGTGTTTGCGGCCACCTCCGAATAAAAGCCGTCCTGTGAATAAAAGTCATTCTTTGAAAACATGATTGATTATTTAGAACAAACAAGCCTCTGAATAAAGGCTACCTGTCAATAAAGCCATACTTTGTCTTCTCAATGGTGGATTTGTTCACAGGTCTGAATATATATAAAGTTTAGGGTTTTTTAATCCGAGTCTACGTTTGTATAATGAAATATATTCGTGTATATCGTTAAATCATATGGAGTTATGCCATTAAGACGATATAACCCATAAATTAGTTCATTACCGACACTATTCTACAAAATCAAATCCGTCCGTAAAGTGCTCACGAAAATAATACCACGAAAAGCATTTATTTAATAGTTTCTAAATTAATACTCGCTCTCTCATCAATTTGACTTAATTACGCCTCATACAGATATTTAAGTAGTTCCTGTTATTCTGACAGCACGCATATGAGAATGAGATTGAATACAATGTATGAAAACAGCCCACCAAAAATATTGCCTTATTCTCCTGTTGTATTGACTAAGTGCTTTGTTTGTTTTTGTTGTTGTTTTTCTCACTGGAAATAGAGGTTCTCTTAAAATTGTTGCCAATCAATGTGAACTCCATGTGACAGCCTCGTTAGAAAGTCAATTCTTTTCATTACAGTACATTAACCCTGATTAATACATTTTTCCTCCCTACGGTTCATTGCAAATATGGGTAAAGAGAAATAGAATTTTTCATTTTTATTCCAAGAGATAAATTCAGGGTCATCTGAAAATCCGAACACAAAGCTGCAGTCTTTGGCTTCGTTGAAATAACATGTGATTTAGTTGATTTTAAAAATGTCATTTCCGATCATTTATTCAAAAACATCGATGATGTGACAAGCAGACTGTCTGATTTAAAATCCTCCCGCAATACGTTACGAGCGTACAAATCTCTGCAAAGAATCGAAATCTATACAAGAGTACAGTTGGATGAAGGTATTTGTCAATAATACATGTTCGTTAAATGTTGTTAGTTTTGCCATACAGAATTGCCAGACGTAACTAAGATTGTAAATGAACCAAATCACTAATTCAATTAAGTTATGTCTGATGGGTAACAATAGCTCTGTCACGAATGTACGATCACTTGTTTATTTATGACCATTGAAGGAATGTATATATATTAAACACTTGAACTGGATATAAAAGTAAACGTCATTTAATTCATCAGACCAGCGGCTCTATGGTAGAATGTAAGCCTGCTATAATGGCGGTAGGTGTATTTGGGAACCGTAAAGAAATCACTATAAATATAAACCGTGAATATGATCGTAACATCATTTATTCGTGCATCGACTTTTAAGGATAATCATAGAAATGACTTTAAGAACTCAGTTGTTGCTTACGTCATATTGGCGTATTATTCCACTGGACATTCGTGTCTTTCTCGACAGCTAACTAATATTAGCCAATTAATGGTTTTCATTGACGTTGGCACAAAATTTAGTTCGGTCAAAAATGTACTTCCGTATGCTGTGTCACAAGCGTATTTCCTTGTTTTGTCTTACAAATATGCGGTGACAACCACCAGCAAATGAATACCTAATTAAATGAGATTGATTTACCATCCTGCTACAATAAATCATTACTTATATTTTCTGACTTACTGGACTTATACACAGCTACGTAATGACCTGTCTGACAATATTTATTGATTTACCCTAAATAAGTGTCCAAATGGCCACATGGCTTTTATATTTATACGTCTCTTAGTTCAAACAGTGCATCATACCGTATCTTGGCGTTTCCATTGATCTGATAGTTCCATTCAGGCTACTAACAAATATCTGTAATATTGCTTTTAATATTAATACAACATCATTCATTGTTCGCCGTGTAAAAATCGACATTTCCCCTTTACGTCGCTGGACACTAATTTAGGGCATGCATGATTCAATTATATGGATACTTCGTGAACGATTGAGTGGATTTGGTGTATGAGAAACTCACACAAGAATATAATAAATCTAATATAAAGCTCTTGTAGTGTGTATGACCTGAATGGTTACATTGAGTTTGACAGATGTGTTCTTAATTAACATTTTTTGTAATGTGTCCAGCCCTTTGTATAGCTTTTAGTGATGTTTGGTTGTTACAAGTGCTGTAAATATTATTTTGTTGCGTCTATATGAGACATTTGTTCAACAAGGCATGAGCCACGGCTCGAACTGCAATGAACAGTTCATGATTACTTAAAATTAACAAACCTATTCAACTCCACACTGAGAATAAAGTTTAGTGTGAATATAATTACAATGTATTTGCAATAAAAATATTCTGTCGATAATGTACAATAGGAAATACAAACTTGTGATTTTTCACTGAATGACCCTATGTAACACATGCACAATATTGCTAGAATTTGACATGAGAGATTAAACGATATCAGACTAATTTCATAGATTGTAATTATGAGTCCCAATATACTGGATGAGATACTATCTGTATCACTTCATCAAGGATTGCCATGTTTGTCCGCTTAAATACGTTTGACTTTAATGCAACGGCTATCTTACTATCTGCTGGACATATTCGTCTCTAATATAACAGTGTTTGATCGCTAGATTCTCGCCAAGGACCAATACCACAAATACAGTTGTTTTATACTGAAATGTTCACATTTTTATTGTATTTTTCCCATTACTGCATGAATGTCTTCTTCTAAAACAATAGTTAAGACCTTGTTTTTATTAATTGGCTTAAATAGATTTTTTGCTAGAACGCACTAAATAATAACAAATATTCTGATATTCGTAGTTTTTCCAAGGACCGTATTCAATTCAAGTTTTAACAATTCAGTCCCATTAACAACTCCTTATCAGCTTCTTACAGTAAGATGGGATACACGAAAGATGGGTAGGACACGTCTAATTGTCACGTACATACAAGTATTTCACCATAGTCAAAATCCAGGAACCGTCAGATCAGCAGTCCATTTCTACGGACTAGGATCATTTTAGCGTATCTTGGAACAGAAACGAAAGCTTTCGCTGAATTTCTATGACATAAAATGCTTACTAAACTAAAAACTTATTTATATAAATAGGTGAGTCATATAATACATACAATGTTATATATACGGTCGGGTTAATGTTGTTATATGATTAGTGTAATATGATATAACTGATTTATATTACGAGATAAGAAATAACTAGACGTAATTTATCTATTGTGTACGCCTACTCTACTTTCAGAGGTAATCAAATTTCTATAGACCTAACCATAAACATGTATTGTTGTGTTTTGATTGATTTTTTATCTGTCTGCAATTTAGGTAATTGGTGCTCGGAATGGTACGTGTACATTCTCATGGTTTGCGGTTATAACCTTTGGAAATAGTCCATGATCAACTAATTCTCAACTTTTTTACCAATCTTATGTTTTCATTTGAGTTTTGTGTTTAGAAGGGATTGACCTCTGATTTGTGATGATTTTACTTTTGCTGTTCTTTTCTCTTTTTTGTTGTTGTTTTTTATTTTTGTTCTTATTTTTTGTGTGTTATGACTTCTGGGATTTTTTTATTAGATCATAATTTAAGAGGAAGTCAAATTAATGTTTGAATATTCAAACACTGTTTACTAGTATATTTGCTGTTGATCTTTGTTTTGATCACCAGATTGATAGGAATGTATCTATGGCGCTAGTCAAGCAGTGGAAAGATGCATCATTTCTACTGGAACCTAGCTCTACTACTTTATCAGATTCTTAAATATCAACGCCCATACACATGTTATGAATAATATTCATTATTTAAAAGTAAGCTTTATGTAAGGATTGAACATTATGATTTCTGCAGTAATTGTAGAGCCCAGAACCTTTACCATATTTAGCATGTTAATTAGTTACACAACCATAATAGCAGTAAGTCCCAAATTTCCTTTAGGTCAGATATGTACGCAAGCAAACAGTGGGTGAGTTGTATAACTTAGGCTAAAATGGGAATGTTGTGTTTCTTTAAGATGAATCAAAGTATATAACCTTATGTAACGTGTCTCCATTCTTGTCACGGCATCGTATTATCTCACTAGTGAAAATATCACAAATAGCTCGTTGATATCACTACACGCCCACGACATCATTAGTGCCGTAATCAGAACATTTCCAGCCTCAACATGCATATAATGTGTTCTGTGAACTTCTGTTTGCGCCATCGCTAAGAATTAACTCCTAACTGGAGTTTAACGTCGCACGAACAACCAGGGTCATTTGGTGACTTTCTAGATTTAACAGTGGAAGAATACCCTAAGCTTACACCTGGGTAGAACCACCGACCTTTCGTAAGCTAGCTGGATAGCTTCATCACGTGAAACTCGGTCCATTGTGGGATTTGAACTCACAGCGGTGAGAGGGCGTGTGATTACAAATGAGGGAATATAACCACTCGGCCACGGAGGCCCCCGCTGGTGCCATCATAATTCCGCTTTTCTTCAAAGTTACGACCACAAAGGGGCACATGCCAAACTGCGATACCAAGACATCACGTTGGTAACAGAACGAAATATAGGTATTAAATTTACTATCGAAACATCGTCTTATCACATTTATGGCTATGGTTCTGCACCAGAATCTGTGCCTATAGATATACCGGATCAAATTAAGATGAATCTTGCATTCATCCACCTGTTATGTGCTTTTGATTTTGGTTTATGTTATATTAGATATACATGTATTCGTTTTTAATCGCACAGTGCTCCCTCCCGTAACGTTCTCTCCAAAGACCGTTACCCTCGAAGAAAAGGCATACAGTCATAATCATAATAAAACACCTTTCGCGAATATATCAACTCCCTCCAAACAACAACTCCCTCCAAAGAACAACACTTTTGCGATTTAAAAAGTGATCAATCCATGCGTTTATTGATCATGATTGAAACAAATAATACGTGTATAGTGACTAATTAATGAAGCGCTATGTATCTGTTATAATTTAAACCAGAAGATAATTATAAAATCCTGTATTATAATCCTCATAAATATAGTAGTCACCCACTGGTTGGAAACCAGATTTGAGGACTATAAGATTGCTCTTTGTCGTCCATTCGTTCGTCTTTATTTCCACTTTTTCCTGCCCGGTCCATATCTCTGCCATACAAAAGGAATTTTAATTTAACTTGGCAAGATTTGTTCTCATTGTTCTTCATAATGAGCACACCTGTCGCGCACAACACCCGGACCCATAGCTCAAAGCCCAAGGTCACGTCGGGAGTTCGAATGTCAACAGATATTTTTTTCCTTTCAGATCCATATCTCTGCTCACTTGGCCTCAAACAGACATATTATCTGTCACCATTGTGCCAATTAATACAATATTAGCATGTCTGTACACTAGCATCACTCCTAATGCAAAAATGTAGATTGTGAAACCAGAATTACTTTATCTACTAAATTCTTTCCTATCCAGTAGCATTGAAATACTCCATATACTGGTTTTATTTAAAATTGCGCAGTCAAACCTGTGAATAAAGGCCACCCATGGGAAATACAAAAAGTGGCTCTTATTGACAGGTGACCTTTATTCGGAGGTCAGTTCGTTCTAACTAATCAATGATGTTTTTTTTCAAAGAAAAATACGTAAATATTTGTCATAATAAAAGCAAATCAGTACATCGTCAATGTATCTAAAATATGAGAATGGATTTTTGGTGATATGAGAATGGAATAAAATAGAATAGAGAAAAAAGTATGAAAACTACAATGACTCTTTATCAATGAATTGCTGTGAAGTGTTCAAGTCGCATCATGGACGACTGGTTTAAGGTTGTCTGCAATACTCCGTACCTTTAAGATTGTAAATTATATCTCTGATCCGTTAAATCTATGTTTTCTTGATTTTTTTATCGTTGGCAGATTTAAAACATGAAGGAATTTGATCTAAGATCTCTGAGATCATCTTATCTAAAATGGACGGTTCTTCACAAGTGGTAAGCATGCTAGACTGTAATAGTTAGACATAATATACAATAAAACCCCTGAAAACCAGACTCTCTGAAGACCGGAATTCTCTGAAAATCGGACAATTTTTCAAGTGCAACTTTTTTTGTCTTCGATTATCAATAGGTCTCTGAAAACTGGAAATCTCAGAAAACCGGACTTTTAGTCCTGTCCGGAGAGGGTACGGTTTTCAGGACTTTTTTATGTTTTCAGGGTTTTGCTGTACATCCAAAAATGTATAAGGTGTCATTTCAACGAAGTTGCAATCCAGACAATTTAAGACTTATGTAAAAAAAATATAATCTATGAACATCAGAGCATAAATTGTCCAAACATTAAATTCTAATTTGTCCATGATATGAATGGTAATACTGCACCACCCAGAGATCGCTTATAAAACATAAGGCATTGGTTGATAACATCTTAGAGCGGTTGTACAATTTACCAATAATGAGGTAACATATTGCGGTGGGTGGTTATTATGCAGATAAGAATATTGTGTCTAATGTTGCTTAAGATCTGGATAACGTAATTGGAGCTCTTGAGAGAATGATAGATTACGTTTAATAAACTGATGTTAAGAAATTGAACGAGGTGTCTGAACAATATTTACAGACTGTTGCATAATTCCTTGTACTTTACTGACAGTAATGTGAGGTTAATCTACGGAGTGTCCACGTGGTTATTAAAAGCAAATTCTAAAACACACACTTGAAATAATCGTTTGTAGGCGTGAAGTCAGCTAAGAGTACGTATAAAAAATTGAAATTATGTCTGCAAGCTTGGACGTTTTACTGCTGTTTTATCATGTCTTACTTTAATTACACCCCATAAACCGGGTCCAATCATGGTAACTTAATTACACAGAAGATTGCAAAAGTACAAACAGACCATTAAGAGCTACTTTTTTGCTAAATGTGAAGATTTTTTTCCAAATTCCCACATCAGAAAATCTTAAGTTTAAAAAAGTGATATCAATAGAAAAAACCTCACATTCGTCTCTTTAAACTTGATTTAAACTTCTGTGGTTGAAATCAATTTTGATCAGTACAACGCATTCATCGATTGTGTCCTAAATTCCTTTATTTACTCTGCAATCGAATTCTAGAAATCTTTCTATGAGGATATCAGACCCAAGGAACGAAATAAATGTGTTTATAGTAATTGCAAAGGTTTGCTTTTGGTAATAATTCAATGGCCTTCTTATATCGAATGCTGCAATGTCTGTTTATCTGTTGTTAACATTGCATCGAAGAGACCTCCTTGATCGAGTCGTCATGGCCTCTGGTAAGCAATCACTACCCTCTAAAAGCTGTGAGTTCGAGTTCCATCAGTACAAAATTTCACATGTAGGAAGCTGTCTAGCTGATTTACGGAAGGTG
Source organism: Lutraria rhynchaena (assembly GCA_008271625.1). Lineage (NCBI taxonomy): Eukaryota > Metazoa > Mollusca > Bivalvia > Venerida > Mactridae > Lutraria > Lutraria rhynchaena. The sequence goes on from VIBL01000066.1 coordinate 139,987, forward strand.
TGTGGCTCAACTTCTTCCCAGGTGTACACCTGTGGTCTTCCTCTACCATTAAGTGTGGAAAAGTTTTCAAATGATTCAGGCTGTTAGTGCGACGTGAGTCCCTGGTGAGGAAACATTGCATTGTTTTACGAATCTCAATAATTTATGGCTTTTATATCTTGTACCATGGTGTATATTCCTAAGTGCCCTGGTAATATTCAGCCATCTTTATTATCATATTTACTCCAAACATTCGCGAGGAAACATTCTCATAGCAAAAGTGTCGGCTTGTTTCGCATTGTCTGAAAAAAATTGATGTCATTTACGTGTTAAAATACTGTAAAATCTAAGTTATCTTTGGCTATATTTACAGATTTTCTAAATAGTATAACAAAGTATCTTTAAGCTGCTTAAGTTGTTTTCCATTTCTACAAATTAGAACTTAAAAACGTATATGCTGTTTCCATGGTGAAGGTATCTCAATTTGTCTTCATCAAGATGTCGTATCAGATTTTATCCATTCATCATTTAGATTTGTTTTATCTAGTTTCTGAATGAACGAGGAAAATGTCATTGAAAACAATGTTGATTTGTGACGTACGAAATCTTTACTGACTTAAATGCGAATAGCATGAATATTAAACAAAGATTTTAACGATTGGGACGAACAAAATCGTACCAGAGAAAAATAGCGAATCAGTTAAATTGCTACAAGAAGGATAGCAAAGATGTTCAAATTTGAGAGGTTTCCACAATACAAAGATTCCGGATTCGAAAGGTTTTGTGGCATTAAATACATAATAAAAATCTGGACCAGCTGACGTATTCGGATAAGAGAGGATCGGCTGTAATTTTTAGAACTATTCTTATTTTGGCAAACATTTTTCGTTGCTAGTAATTTCATGTACATTACCATAAAATAAGGTTGTATTTATATTGCATTGTGACATTCCTGAAGATATACTTAGAATCAATCTAATACGTTTCCCTAGAGGTGTTTAAACATGTTTATATTTTTATTACGGCGTATTTTCACGAAATAAAGATATGAACAAAATTAATAAACATACTAGATACACGATATCCACAATTTCGCAGTAATTTTACCTCTGCACCTCTTGGAAACCCCGATAGTCAAGTCCGTAATTTCATCTACAGTCTACCATGAGATAATGGACACCCGAATCCGATGTTGTAAACTTTGAGATATTATGTCTTTTTATTAACGCCAATAGCACCCCTGATCTAATCAATAAATACCAATGTAATACTCATTTTTATGTATGATTGTCAGGGCAAATGAACCTCTAAAATATTGCCAACTCTACATAAAAGACACGTTTCTTATCTCTGCCTCTCATGTATCTTTTATTTACAGGTATAACTATATTAGTTTTTTAAACTTTCATTTCAAATTGGGAATTTAGATAAACTTGTGCTAAAAACATTCTGAATAGAACCCCGCCTTTCTGTTTCATTTTCAACTGAATTATAACAAATACAGACAAGTTTCTTTATGAAGATTTCCTCGATTGGAGACTGTTTTATCACAAATACTTGGCTTAGATAAGATAGACAATAAAAACAGTTAAATGTCATTTAAACGACCAATAAATGAAAGCAATCACGTGCACAAAATTCATTTTGGAGCGAAGTATCAACATTTGTTGGTCTCTGATCACAAGTTCTACTGTACTCTTTCCTAACTTGCATCTACTTTTGACATTTGTAAATGGTGGCTATAATTCCTGAGCTCAATTTAAATTTTAAATTGCGCTCATTACTAATTTAGAACGTACTAACGACATACATTTATACCACTCTACTAGTGTTAACAACATATCTGTACTATCTGTGTGAAATTATAGGACCACTAAGAACCTGTCAAGTTTTCACGTGTCATCCTAATCCAGATTTAGCTGACCATCACGTGTCTAGAATTGATTTTGTCATATTAATGAGAGAAATTGGTCAAGTAGAGATGGCTTTCTGGTCACAAACTTACGATAAACAGTTATTTATAGGTTGTGTTTTATGCGTGAATGATACGCCTGCTTCATAAGCATACGTTTACATGGATGAACCACTTGCTTGCTTGGTAGTCGTTTTTGTACTTTTTTATTGTTGTTGGTTTTTCTCTTCTTTTCTCATCCATTTCCCTTCTTTTATGTCTTTTCTTTTTCCTTCCTTTCAATTCGTTTGTTCATTCGTACGTTCACTCGCTCGATCGCTAGCTCCTTCCTTCCTTCCTTTGTTTGTTCGTTCCTTTGTTTGTTCGTTCCTTTGTTTGTTCGTTCCTTTGCTTGTTCGTTTCCTAATCTAAACCCGCGGTCATGTTTTTCCAGCAATTCACAACTACTTCACGTGAATGCAAATGCCAATGCTGTCTATACGTATAAAATATGGCACGCTTCAAGCGCACTCTAGGTGATAATAAAACCAGTTTTAACACCAAATCTGTGGAATGCAACATGAAGTCCATAATCAAAATGTTAGAATTTATAATGATGCATAAAGGTTATTTTATGCGCAGTATCTGTGAGTCGTGCCTGGTGTGGAACGTTAATTCATATTGTTGTCTAGTCATACATGTAATGCACACAAACTCCATTATTTTACGAAGAACTTCGATGAAAAGATTATTAACAACTTAAAGAAAAACATACATCCCTATAATTGATCGTCTGTATATTCAAATTTCAAGTGGTCTCTTTATAAATATCCGTTCTATATTATAAACACTACACGAGTGTTTATTCATAACGATTGAGTTTCGTTAGAACCGTGGAAGTGTTTATCATGTCGGCTACATTAAGAATATCTGTTTCTAATCAGTTATAATCACTTATTGTATAAAACGAATGTATCAATATCGTTATTTGTCTGTAAATGTACAATGTGTATATACATACACACAATAATTTGAAATAATCATGATATATCAAACGGAAATGAGACTTTGATGTGAAGCTGGGATTTCAGTTTATAGAATTCATCTTTTGAAACTAGTCTAGAATACTGCCTTGTGATTTGTCAATTTCAAACCAGGCCTAGACGCAAACCAATCAAAAGTTAGAGTACTGAGCCTAGTATCCAATCCGAGTTTGCCAAATTCATACCGCATTTAGTTATTTGAATTTCGCAAAGGTAATAACTTGCGACCACAATGGAAATAAGGGTTCGCTCTTTTTTGCGTCATCTTTGGTGTTAGTGCGCATGGTCATGGATTTCTTGATGAATTGTTTGTTAATGTGTTTTTCATGTACCATTGTTTGCACTAACTACCGAAATAAATCTATCTATCTTACTTATGCCATTTTAGGGTGATTTTAGTATTATCGGCAATGGCCCCTTGAGTTGACATCTGTAAGTATGTTTAGCGAGTGATTCCACATGATGTTTTGAAGTTTATTCGATTTTAATGTGACTATGTATTTGAACCGCGCGAAAACATGAATTAAATATAGAAAAAACTATTAAAAATCTGCAACACAACACTGTCATGCGTACAAAATACAATGTACGTGCAATTTATCTTTAAACATGGCCATAGTAAGCCACTCACTGACCAAGTGGGTCAGTATCGTAGACATGCATGTATATTCTTTGTATGATCGTCCTAGACAATTTTTAGTTTTCATGATTCTCTGAATAAATATTGGTGTCTTCTAAAGAGGTTTCTTCATAATTATAAAACACGCTGCGCCGTTGTGTGACTTTGGTCCAATGGCGACATAGCATCATGGATTTGAAAGTAAATTTGGCCGAGACCGTGGTCCAGTGGTTAGCGCGCTTGATTTGCATCCCGCCGACCCGGGTTCAAAATCCAGGCAGGTCATACCCTCAAAATTGGACAAAAATGTCGATTTTCCTCCATATGTGGAGAAGTTGCTGGCTCCTTGTGGAAGGATACATAATTGCTGGTTAGTATACAGTCGAAAAAAACTGGTTAGGTGAACCGGTCACCGTATACAACTGAAATATGTTGAAAAAAAGAAAGTAAACTTAGAATGACATTTCTCTACACAGAATTCTATTGATTTTATTAGAGACACGATATGAAATAATATTAATATCTGCTTCTGCTTTATTGCAATTGTTGAACAAGCAGAAATAAAATCCCCATTATACGAAATAAATGTAGCAATACGGGCTTCCTGTTGTGTGGCATTTAGCATCTGTTGTTGTCGTCGTCGTTGTTGTTGTTGTTTATATTGTCATTAAATTAGTCAGAGACCTTGACTTTTTTCATTGAAGTTTCATGCCGCACCAACCGCCGGGGACATTTGGAGATTTTCCAGCTTTAACAGTGGAGGAAGACGCAATTCTTACACCTGGGTGAAACAACCAACCTTTTGTAAGCTAGCTGGACAACTCCCTTACGCCTTGACTCCTTAGAACAGACATTAATCCTGTTTTCAATTTTTTAAAAAAATGTAGATTTTTTTACTGCATGTATTTAATCATATTGAGGTTTAAAAAGAGTTGATTTTCTATCATTCATCATTGGAACCTTTCTTTCTGACAAAGCATAATTAGTTTAGTAAACAAAAAACTATTTGTAGTCTGCAAAGTCTTCGAATGATGTGTAACTGTCGATTTGAAATAAAATACAGTGGACATTGTCTTTTTACTTTCCCATTTCTGAATCAACACTGATACGTTATTGATGTATTTCGACTTTTGACAAGTGACAATCGGGGTTGTCATAGCGACAAGGGTGACAACCGTGATTGCCATCTGCCTCTGATTTCTGTAAGTTTCACAATAGTATTTATGAACGTATTAATAGGTTGTCAAAACAAAGTACACAACAGGTACAGCAGATAATTATTGTTCTATCAAGATTATATTTTGATATTACAGTGTAACCCCTGAAAACCGGACTCTCTGAAAAAACTTGAATTTTCTGAAAACCGGACTTTTAAATCAGTCCGGAAAGGGTCCGGTTTTCAGGGCTTTACTGTATAACTTAGTTCATCTTCCCTGTTATAGAGTAACAGTTCAGCATAAGATTAAATCCATTGATTTATTTGTTCGTTTTATCGTTTTGACTGATATCCAAGCCACTATATTTTATACCGTTTTATTACGTCATTCATTAAACGTATTTGTAAACATAACTGTATTTGTATTAAGCTTTGTCATGATATATTGATATATGATTATTGAGTAGAATCAATATGTAACAAATGATTATATAAGGCTGTTTTTACGATGCGCCGCGCATTATAAATCAACAAATGTGTGCGGAAGCTAATTGGTGCCATCATCTTATTGCCTTTATTAGCAAAACAAGACAACACGAAACTATGAAAATGCGATGAAACATCGCGATAACAGATGTAATATCGCGATTACGTAACGATTAATTGCGATAGACATTAATTCACTAGTGAATCCAATGAATATAATACACGGGCCTTCAGAATCAAAATAATTATACAGTAGAACATAGTTAATAGCGAAGTCTCTTGGACCCGAATAATTTCTTCACTGTAGGCCATCCATATTTCAAAACATGTATATCTGTAACAATAAAATAAAGACGGGCGTCTACTGGGATACACATTCTACACTACATACGAGTTCACTATAATCGTGTTTTACTGTATAAATTTCAATAGTAAAACTTTCTGTTTAACCTTAAAACAAAACAGATGTAATATTTTATGATACTCCGTTTTAATGTTGAACAAAATTACTTCCAAGATCTCGAATGGTTAAATTTAGCGCGGGTTCGATAACTGTATTATATATACTTATGATATCGTTTTGATGTTGAGCAAAATTACTTTTAAGATCTCAAGTGGTTAAAGTTTGAATCAAATAAGTGCATCATTTATATTAGTATTAAAATCACAACTTTAATGCATTCCATACTTCGTTTATTACTTGGTGAAATTCTGTTTGGAGGATTTTTGATGTATGAATAACGAACATACATACAGTATAAATGCATAAGTTTAGTGCATACACTAAATAAAGTGAAACCCCTGAAAACTGGACACTTTCCGAACTGAGCCGAAAGTCCGGTTTTCTGAAACTTCCGGTTTTCAGACGACTATATCTTATCGAAGAGAAAACAACGGGGCTTGAAAAATCGGACGATTTTCAGAGAAATCCGGTTTTCAGAAATTATACTGTATTTAGTTCTCAAATACGGTATTATTTATTTTTCTTTGGTTTAATGTCGCACCAACTGATTGGGTCATTTGGCGAATTTTCCCGTTTTCGTGGTGAGTGGGAAGCCCTAAAGCCTACACCTGGGTAGAACCACCGACCTTCCGTAAGCTAGCAGGACAGCTTGCTCACATGTGCATTTTTTTTTCGTCCCGGGTTGGATTCGAACTCATGGCGGTGACGGGCTAGTGACTATAAGACAGTAGGGCTGCAATGAATCTCGGCATAGGATGGAAGAATCACAGTTTTAGCCGTATATATTGAATACACATTGAATCATGGACGGTTGTCAACTCAGGTTTGATTGTAGAACAACAAAAATGTTCAGATATTTCACTCTCTACTGATGCAGCCAAACATACAATTCAGATAGAAACAGTAATAGCTTGTTTAACATCGCGTACAAGATCAATAGGTATATCCATGTATTTAGACAGCTTGTTACTTATACGATCACAAGTTTATCTTCTTCCTTCTACAACAGTAATTCAGACGTAATTCAAGGCTAGACTACAGTCAAACCTGTACTAAATATGACCTCCATACAACGGCCACTTTGTTATAATGACATGTGAGTTTAACCCGAATGCAAAGAATTGAATTACAATTTATATCTAACAATATTCACTTAGCGAGAAAACGAACATGATATTACATGTACTATAAATCATCGATCGTTGATTATTATAGATATTTATCATTATCGGAAAATCGATACATATGTTCATTATCACAAATGAATTTGTTTTCCAACATCATAATGTTTAAAAATTAATTTCAAGAGCTTCTATATACATTGTGTGACTTGTGTCCATGAAATAGCTTAATGAATAAAATGCATTGAATTTCACGATTGTTTTTATGCCGGTAACAATAGCCACCGATAAATATCGCGATTATATCTACATTGCAAAGTTTGCCAGATTTTTCCACCTAAACCGTTAGCATCAGTTTTTCTTCACTTCCATAAAACTCCGTCGATTAATCAAAATGTTCAAATTTCACTTTTTAGGTGACAAGAAGACAGTTTTAGCTAGTAATCGATATTTTGACTGATGTATATAATTAACCTCCGATACGATTAATTGGTTCAAATAAAAAAAACGATATTCGATTTTATTTTCAAAACTGATACCAGTCCATACCTTTTTAGTTCCCTCGAACAGGTTTCATAGTATATATACGAGTATACGACTCTCAATTGATCGAAGAGAGTCTGTCAGCTTGTTCGCCATATCTTGTAATATGCTCCCAAACTAGACTATACTTTGAATATCTTAATTATATATCCGGATAACGTCTAAGAAACAAATCTCCATATTTTGATGGAATCTTCCTCCCACAATCTAGTTTAATTACAGACATAGTCGTTTATTTAGAAGTCTGTTATGCCGGAGCGGAAAATACACAACAGGTTCCTGTAGATCGAAAACTCTACAATTCAGGAATTGCCTAAAGAAAAGTAATGTGGTTAAATGGTGAGGTGTAGGGAGGTACATCGTGCATTAGGACCGACGGGTCCGTTTCATAAACGTTCCTTTGCTAAGATAGCAGCTATTAACTTTCCAGTTCATTTAGATATTCACCTTCACTAACTGACAATAGATCCTAAATACAATCAATAGATCATAAAGCCTTTGCTTATAAACAAATGGTAGCAAGATTTGTTAACTTAAAACGGCCCCTGCTTTTCTAACATTTTTATGGCCGTAGACTGTATCACTTATGAATGATTAAATGTCCCTGTATTAAATTCAGTAATCATTTAAATGCAGTTTCGGGGTTTTACTGCAATCACGGTAAAATATGCGAAAATCTCCAGACTCGAACTTAAGACCGCTAAGTTTGCAATTCTTCGCTTTACCAGGCTCTCATTATGTTCATCCGATTCTTGCAGTGCGTGTCTTTTATACCATGCCATGCTACGTGATAATGTAATAATGCAGTATGAATAATGTAGGAATGAAAACTGCCACAGTGTTAATAGAAATGCAGAAATATTGAATCTGTGATGTAAATGAGTTTGGATGGGGTTTTTAGCGTTACAGACATCGTTCTATACATTTCCTTTACGTCTGCAGACTTACATATACATTGTAGATCTAAGAAAAGTATGGTGTAAGAAAAATTTCGGCTCAAATGCTTAGCATGGAACCAGATCTTCCTTCACGAATAGTGGTCACAAACAGTAACGTGCTCATCCCATACATGCAAACTATTCCATAAAGGAATGAAAAATAATTGTTTAATAGCAAGCTTTGTTGCAATTTTTCGCGTTTTTGTCAGTTTTGAACAGTATTATAGACGCATACCAGCGATCAGTTAACCTATACAGTTTTCCGGATTTCTGTACCACCCTGTTCTCCACGAGTGACTGCCAACTTCTCCATATTAATCAATCTAGTCAGCTGTTGCAGGATGAACGGCAGTAGAAGCAATATCTTTAACCTAAACGTCACAAGAACCTTGAGTCCATAGAACTAACCATCTACCTATTGAGAAAAGCCGGCGGACTTTGTTCAAAATTAGAAAGCACAAATAACACAGAAGGCTTTTAACTCGCAATGTTTTTTGTAGTTTTTGGCTGTTGGCATTTTTCTGTAAAAATCTGTTGATACTGGCGTGTTTGAATTGCTATTTGATGGACCTCCGATACATTTTGTGAAAAGTCCTTGGGTGTGAATTCTTGCTGGCCATAACTCGATGTCTAGAACAGTGTTAATGGTAGCACTTGGTTAATACTCACGTGTGACGACTGCAATATATTAGTAGATATATTGATATGTAATTTCTACCATACGATATTGATGGACCATTCAAAAAATGAAGAAGAACACAAGACGGGCAATATTTACGCGAAAAAAGCTTTGGTTTGCTACAGGGTGTTTACTTAGAGGGATGTACAATGAAGCGTTTTGTTTATAATTGTATTGATGGTAGCAAACGCGTATTTGTCTACATAAATAACCGTGTATAGAATGATTTGTGCAGATCTGCAGTTTTCAACATGTCTCTAGTGAGAGTTTCTTTCGGTGAATTATTTACAGGTCTCCCACTTTGAAAACTCTTTTGTAGCTTTTTAACAATAAATGCACCAAGACATATGATTTACTCATTTGTTTGATATCATTTATTTCTCCTTCTTCATCGTCGTTATCTTCTCAACAATGTACGGGACGCAATGTGATACATCGACACACTGCAAGTCACTCCTGAGTTTTAAAGCCATTTGAGTGTTTTCAATACGAGCATTTATAATGAGTTCTCAATGATTTTCAAATATCTTTGCCATAGCAACAGTGGCTAAATCCGAAATCTAAGAGAAGTTGAATTAAAGAAAATGAAGCGTGAAGAATTAGCTGTGACAAATCTAGTTTAGAAAATCGACACCGCCAAACATGGGATATTTCGATCTTTAATTATCAACGTTTTATTTCTAGGTTTCAAGAGCGATCTCTTATTAAAACATTGATCAGTGAAGAGATTTTTCGACCAATCTGTTCTAAAGGCAATATCTTCCTTATAATCTCGCTTTATATACTTGGAGCATTTAAAGATGCACCATTTTGCCAATGATACATTTGGTGGGGCTCTGTTTATTTTAGACAACTTGAGCTGATAAACGATTTACGCATGAAAATGTTTTGGTGAACAAGCATGTGCAAAAAATAATTAGCGTTTCTTTGAAATTCCATGAAACCGGATAAATCCCTGGTAGAGCGTTTTTAAATGTACTGATTATAACTGGGTTTTATAGTAGTCTTAGGTAATGGATAAATAATAGTATGCGGAAGAGTACGGCATACTATGTTTGTTAGCTGACCTAATCAGGTCAAAAAATAACAGTAATTTCTCTAAATTGTATCATTATATATCGCTTAGTGTACACAATACATCAAACATGGTTATTCTAATGTACGTAATGTATGTCATAATTTAATATATAGGATGTTTCCATTACCAGACGTATAACGATTCCCCATACAGTTAAGCTACCGAATGAAGAGCTTAAAGTCCTGAGGCCGGAAAAAAATAGTTGTGTTTATGGTAACCCAACCAACGCTATTTTTTAGTGGTGACCCTGAAGGTTCTAACTGCAAAATCAAAAGAATAAAAATCTTTGGGGCCGAATCATGCCTCCAATATACCAAAGGTATGTTTAGATTATGAAATTGAAACGTTTCTCGACCGACCAACCCTAATTCTTTTTGTCTAGTAGGCCTAAACGCGAAATTTCATCAGAAAATCATCTGGTTTGTAATATTAATAGACATACCTTGATGGTCGGGAAACCCTTGGTGACATATATTTACAGGCGGCCTTTAACCCCAATTTGACTGTTAATATACGAAAACCCGACGAGTTTCCTATTTCAAAATGAGGATTTTTCATTGGTCAGTCAGAAATCAGAAACAACCAATCAGAAGCTATAGTTACAAGACGTTAAAAATGTATGAATTCCGCTACCCCGCCAGTAGCAGTTTTTTTCTACTTCCCAACGACTATTTCGGTATTTTGCTCTTCTCAAGACGATATTTTCATTTTTATATGACCTATATATCCGCACTAAATGAATATTTGAAGAAGTACTGCCGATCGACCCTGAGGGGGATGTTAGCCGAAACATTGCATTAAGTTTAGGGCGCTTTAGACTGGAAGCAATCAAAGATCTATCACCTTAGCCTACAGATGCAACAAAAAACTGAAATTCACTTGACTATAACAAACAACGTACACGTACAGATGTTAACATCACCGTGACTCACCGTGTCATACCCATGCCTTTGAGCTCGAAAAGTGACAATTGACCTCATAAAGTTCTGTGTGATGTGACACAAATTTCGAAACTGGCAAACGATACTTGAAGGTCACATTTTAACACCAGACTTTGTGGCTTACAAATCGACAAAATCACTTGTTCTTGTTGACACGCTATGGTGTTGTATAATGACATGTTTTACATGATGTATGGTACAAATATTTTACTTGTAAAGTATCCAGCGAATGTACTCCCGTAAAATTTCCATTACGTCATATTCTACGAACGCTTGAATTTTGAATAATTGAACTTTATTTTATGACTCTCAGAGCATGTTTCTATGATGTAGCTTTTAGCAGAACGTTGTAAAAGTGACGGTTAACTGCACGTAGTAGTTTAGATAACAATCATTATTGTACATCACTTGTCTTGCTTTCAATGATGTTAAAATTATGAACACCAAAATGTACTTATCACATTAAAAGAGTGTTCGGTTTAATGAGGACATTCACAACAACTACCTCACAAGTACAAGTGCATGCATGTTACGACGATATTTGAATCTAGGAGTTTGTGTGGAGTATGTTGGTCGTCACTATTTTGGGCGTTGCTGAGTTAGGGCGTGACTTTGTATACGCGTGTCAGCGCAAGGGGTGAATATTTGGAATATTGCAGCATAGGGGCGTGGCATTGCATGGGCGTTTCAACGTAATAACGACTGTTTGGGGTCATTGCAGCGTAGTAGTATGAATGGTTTCAATACGTGGTTGTGCATGGTTGTGCGATTGCTTGAGAAAATTTCTTATGAGACTTGTTGGACTAAAATATTGCATTCGTTTGTAATTGTAAACCTGAGATTGTAAATCTGTTACCTTTATATTAAGCTGAACGTTATTTAAAGCTCTTTTTAAAACATTGTCAGAGTCTAAGCAGAACTGTGAGAATGATAACCTTCGAGCTTGGTTCTTGATATTCAAATATGAAACATGGAATGTATCCCACAAGGCATAATTAAATTCAGTAAAATCAAAGTTAAAAAATTCTTTTCCCTTCATTGTCTCTAGGAAAAAGAGAAATGTGTTCACCACAATACACAGGCGCCTTTGTCATCCAGAATCGTCGAGATGAAATTTTAGAACCTGAGAATTATAATGAAAAGTTTGGTTTGTATTTCAAATTAATTGTGTAGGTCTGACATACGTATTTTATTTATGCATGACCAGAAAAGAGAGTCATGTTTATGGTAACCCGGTCGGCCTTTTTCCTGGAGAAAATATTTTGTAACGAGGAAAGAAATAGAAAAGAAAAGGCTTTCTATCCACCTAACTACCCGAATTATTTAAGTAACACTAAACATGACTTTTTTCTAACCACTTTTACCATTCCCTTGTGATGTGAAAAAAACTACATATCTGCGTCATTTAACACAGATAACACTTGCCAACATGTTGTTTATATTTTCAGATGCGTAATCTGTGTTGGGGCACTCGTTCTAAGCACTTTATGTACAATCGATGAATTTGAGCCGGTGATGACGACAACGCTGTTGTATCTGGTACGTATTTTATCATTACCAACAATAACAATTCTAAGCGCCCGATAGACCACGAACAATAATGATTTGATCGTAGAAAATACCATAAAATAAACCGTGAATGTTATGTAGCCCGCTAATTAGACTTATTGTAATGTGATGTTCTCGAATATATACAGTCTGGTCACTGAAACGTTCCAATGAAATACAGTTAGTGTCGATTTCCTACACAACCAATTACTGGTGGTTGGATTAAAGTTATTGCCGCCTACATCATTTCAATGAAATTAGTTACAGCTGATGGACGATAAAAGTCGTTGCTTCACGAGGTAAGACGGTACTTTCGTCGTGAAACGGAAGCAGAGAATGTTGTTCTTGAAGAAAAATAATAAGATATGAAATAAAAATAAGGCTTTCAAATTTTCTTTAGTCGCTAATCTTGGAAGCTCCCAACGAAATATTGAGGAGAAAACAATGTCCATTCATTTACAAAAACTCCGGTCCCTTCCTGTGGGCCTTTAACCGACTGTTTATGTTGATCTTGTGATCTTGCATTTGAACAAGTGCGGTCCATGATGTATTCATTTTGATTAAAACATTTGCAACACGTCGTAATATTATAATAAAAGTGTCTTATTTTCAGTCTCAAAACTCAGTTGCACAGCTTAAACTTAAATTTGCTTACTTAGAGGTTAAAAACATATTTGTACCTGGTTACATGCTCATTAAAAATAGGATTGGTTGGTAGGGATTTTTTAATATTTCTTATTATTCCTGAAAGCCGCTGTTGAGATTATTTTTGTGCGGAAAAGTAAACTAAGTGAAACTGTGAATGTACCGTCGCGGGAAAGCTTAGGGTGAGCCGGGTAATCAGAAACAGTTTTTACTACGCCCCTAATGAAATCACAAAATTGATGATTTTATCATTATAATTGAAACTCAAACCATGAACAACAAATTTTATTCAGCATGCAACACAAGAATCGGGAAATTATCATTAAAATAATGACTTATGCGGGAACTGACTTACTTAAATAGCAAGTTAGGTTAATAAATGTATTTGTAAAATCGAACCAGCGTTTAAAATTTGCTTGACAAATTAACGTTCAAACCCTCATCGCTTCGGCGACACCGCCCAGCAATTGCAGTCAAACTTGTGTTTGCGACCACCTCCGAATAAAGACCCTCCCGTGAATGGAGGCCGTTTCTTCAAAAAGCCGTTGTTGATTATTAAGGAAAAAACTGACCTCCGAATAAAGGCCAACTGTCAATAAAGGCCATATTTTGTCTTTCCTAAGGGTGGCCTTTGTTCACAGGTTTGGCTGTATATATATCCAACTGCTTTTACTAAAAAAAGATAAGCAAATAAATTACTATTCATTGTACCACATCTACATATTTTGATTGATTATCACTTCTGTGTTAAATTCGTAAGTATTCTATCTTCAGGAACCGACGTTGTTGTTCTGGTTAGTTACCGAATACGTAGTTAGAATATGGGCGTCTGGGTGTCGCTCACGTTATCAGGGCTGTCAGGGGCGATTGAAGTTTGCTCAAAGACCGTTATGTATAATAGGTAAGTTCATGAGATTGCCGTGAGTGTTTTGTCCCCTGTTTTTTGCATGTTTCCGTGTTTTCCGTCACCATTCTAAGGACAGCACTTAAAGAATAATACAGCATGACTTTCAATGTCATAATCAGAACTCTGATGCGGGTTTTGCCATCATTTAAAGAAGATATACCATTATTATTAGATTCAGTACACACACTGATCTTATCACACCCGGATCGTTGAGCAATAAAATGATAAGCGCAAATCGGGATACGCTCTTGGCCCAGATAGATCAGTGACCGGCTGTAGTGTACAATGTTTCAGGCAGTCGTATCTCGGATACCGTTTTAAAAGAATTCTTCGATATGTTTAATATCTGGTAGTTTTGTTTAGGCTATAATACTTTATAAGTTATAGATTCATTAAACTTTGTAGAAGAATCCAGACGGAATGTGAAGGGAAATGTCAGCAATTATAGCCCGTGGATTCAGAGTGAAATATAATAAACGTGTTGAATTTTTTTTGTATATCTTTATATCAATCACGGAAGATATGGAATATTGTTCAGTTATCTCTCACTTTCTTAGCATTTCGCCGCTGTCTTTTTGTATCTACATTCCCTGCCCCGAGGCCGCGCTAAAAGAAATTACTGTTCAGCTCCATCAATCTATTCTAGTATTGGGAGAATATTGTCACCGTGCGAAATGGTGAGGAGATTGTAGGTTGTATTAGAAATTGCATCATTGTATACTCTTGTAAGGCTTAGAAAGTACATCTGTTTGAAAGCTTTTTTCATTCTATTCATACATGTTGTAGAATAAAGTTCCTTAGGTAACATCACGTTTTCTTGGGAATCAGAATCTACTTTAACATTGAGCTAACAACAAATCAATACTGCCATTTATTAATTTACACCGTATCCTATTTTTATTATAACTTTTATGACATATCGTTGTGAATACTGTTGATTAATTTTCGTTGGTTCTAGTATTGACACAATAAATCGTGAATTTATAGAGTTCACAATTTACACTCAGTAACAGTCTAACCTGTGTTAGTAGCCACATCTGAAAAAAGGCCACCCTGTGAATAAAGGCCGTTCTTGAAAAATAGCATTGGTTATTTAAAACAAACTGACTTCCAAATAAAGGCCACAAGTCAATAAAGACAACATTTTGTATATCTTAATGGTGAGCCTTGTTCACAGGTTTGACTGTACTGTTGATTAATCTTCGTTTGTTCTGTTATTGACACAATAAATCGCGAATTTATCAGGTGTAAAATTCACGCTTAATTATATAAATTATCAGGATTTCTTGAAAAGCACATACAAAAAATTTTATCTCTTCCAAAAAGAAACTTTAGTTCAAGTGCAAGATGTTGAAGACATTGATATGGTATTAATCAATTCATTCCTTCCATTCCGCGTTTGTGTGTACAGTGCAACCTCTCCAAAGCAACACCCTGTGGGAGACGCAAAATTATGTTGTTGTTGAGAGGTTGCCGCTCTAGAGAGGTTAAATTAATACTAAAATTGTACAATGGGGAAAAGCATGCTGTTGTTGAAGGGAGGTTGTCGCTCAAGAGATGGTCGCTCTAGAGAGGTTGCACTGTAATTATAAGACAGACTGTTTAATTTTCGGATTTTACAATAGTGTTTTAATTGTATACTATATCTTTCAAGTGAACTTGACCAGTTTTCTAAATTTTGTGCCACGGCTAACTCTTTTCTCCGCAAGCAACTGTCAACTTGTCCACTTAAATCACTCCTATCAGCTACAGTGGACGAATGGCCTTTAACCAAGAAGTATAAAGAGAACGCAGCGACTAGCCCCGTTGAGAAATTATTTACAACTTTGTAACATTCTTGAAAGACATACAGACGCAGTGTCTTGTCGTGAATGGTATTTTCTTCCGTCAATTTTTTCCCAAATGTCATACAAAAACCAACGACAGTAAAATTTAAACCACAGAAGACTTGAATGTGATTGTTATGAATGTGGAGAGGTTTGAGCGAGAGACAGTGAGAATTTACGTTATTGAAGACTACCTTGTAATATTACATAGACGTAATATCGCAGATTCTGTAATTCTGTTCAATTCATAATGTATAAAATAAATACTTTCCAAATGTATGCTTCATCAAACCGGGGCTATGTTACTGAATGTTGTCCGTTGTGAATGGAAGAGCTTCTTGGAGCTTGATATTTTTAAAGTCTATCTGAGATCTGTAGTCGGTTACGAATATGGTCTGACGGTGTTTTTCATGAATAAAATCAACACGCAGACTTTGATAGTACTGTCCTGCTGACCGGTACGATGTAACGCTATGCGAGAAAGGTCTAAAGACCACGACGACACACAGTAAAACCTCGATATTAAGACCACTTTCGGGATCCGAAAAACTGATTGTAATATTGAAGCGTCCTCATCATCATCATCAAGTTCAATCATAGGGGAGTTATTGAAAGCCGGTTCGAAACAAATGGTGGTTATAACAAGGTGGTCGTAATATTGAGGTGGTCGCAATGTGAGGTTACTGTCGTTCTATTCTTTATAGTAACAAATTTCTCCAAAACTGTGAAGGCACTCAACAAATTAAAACCTCCCGAGGTGGTCTTGTTAATCAAACTTGTGTTTGAAAACAACAAGGTTCGTGAATTTTTAATATCTGCTTACATTAGTTTTACTTGTTTTGCCTCCCACATTGTCGTTATATTCTAGTTGAATTACAGTCAAACCTAGGGAAAGACAACTTGTTGCCTTTATTGACAGGAGGTCAGTTTTGTCTGGATAATCAGGGACGGGTTTTTTAAAGAATAGACTTCACAGGGTGGTCTTTATTCAGAGGTAGTCGCAAACACAGGTTTGACCGTTTACCATTTCTACAGCCTTGTACAGTAAACCCTTCCTATTATCAACATGTCCGAACCAAATAAATTGAGATGAAGCGTTTCCAGATTGGAAAGTTTTCATTTTCAGTCCAAAATATGGACTTTATCTTTTCCTCCATATGTGGAGAAATTGCCGGCTCCTTGTGGAAGGGTAAGTTAGTACTTGGTTAGTATACAGTCTAAGAAAATTGGTTAGGTGAGCCGGCCACCGTATATAACTGAAAAAAAATGTTGAAAAATGGCTTTAAACCCAAGTGAAAAAAATGGACTTACGCAGGATACCAATGACATACAAAACAAAATGAAATGATACAACGGAACTCCTTTAAAACGGCCGAGCCTGGGACCAGGTCATTTGGCCAGTTTAGAGGGAATGTTGTATTACTAGAACATTCGGTCAATTTAGGGAGGAAACCGGTTTATAGAGGATCCGGTTTAAAGGGGTTCCACTGTACTGAGACGATCACATAATTTATTGAAGTTTCTTGTCTGCGCGCATGCTGTCTGACACAAAGGTATGCCTGTAATGATTATGTACAACTACTTTGACAATAGATAAGTCTTCGATGGGATTTTTTATATTTCTCGTCAAACGAATTAGACAGTTTTATACGCTTGCTGGTGTATATAATTAAATAACAACCACACAGAATCTTATTCGTGTTTCAGATGCGGTCATAATTTTGTCTACATTATTGGTTATTCTGGTCGGCAGTACATCAGACAAATTTGCCGCATCTACTCTACGTGGTTTGAGATTTTTTCAAATTCTTCGTATGGTGCGGATGGACAGGCGTGCGGCAACGTGGAAATTACTGGCTTCTGTAGTATGGGCGCATAGACGGGTAATCGTATTATATGTCTCGTAAAATGTTGTTATCCTGTAATATAAGCCTCAATAAAAAGGTTGAGTTACCGCAAATATGGCAACATTTGAATACAAAGTCGGAAACTTCGTCTCTTTATTCGATGGATGAACTTATAACAGCACCAGAATACTTTTTTAATAAAAACGTAAGACAGGACCAACGTTCTTGAAGAGTCATAGTCTGTTCAATATAGCCAGAAGCCATTTTTGAAAAAAAAACGTGGCGTTCCTTTAGTATGAACCAATGATAGTTGGATATACATACACAGTGCAACCTCTCCACAGCGGTCCTCTCTTGAGCGACGACCTCCTTGCAACAACAGCATGATTTTCCCACTGTACCATTAAACTATTAATTTAACCTCTCTTGGGCAACAACCTCTTGACAACAACATAATTTTGTTTCTCCCAAAGGGCGTTGCTTTAGAGATGTTGCTCTGTATTACATTTATGGCCACGCATTGTCCGGGTACTTGCGGTAAGACGCGAAACGTATCGCGGTAAAGATAGGCTGATACACAAAGGCACCGCGGTACACTGTTTCCATTAAACATTCTCCGGTGATCTTAGACAATCGTATTTTAGAAGTTTGGACTTCTTTGATAAATACACTGTGATTAAGATAATAGTTTATAAAGTAGTAAATTAAATATTGATAAAACATAATTATGGTTAAATCGACGGATTTCTCACATGAAACGATATCTGTGAATGCCGATACTGACCGATACGATACGAAACGACAATCATGACAATATGCCGGTTTACCAATACAGCCCTAACAACAAATATCCTTAAATAAAAAATAATTTCATAAAATTCTTTGTGATTTTTCCGGATATTTTTTCTGTGCAATATTATACACTTTTTCAGTAATATTGTTTGTACAATTCGAAGCAGATTTTCATTTTTAAGACTAATATAAACCCGAACAACAGAAAGTTAATTTATAATGACTGTCTGGGATGAAATAGGTGATGTAGACTCACATTACGGTAAACCTCGTTATC
The DNA here is from genome assembly GCA_008271625.1 of Lutraria rhynchaena. NCBI lineage: Eukaryota > Metazoa > Mollusca > Bivalvia > Venerida > Mactridae > Lutraria > Lutraria rhynchaena. The sequence continues at coordinate 158,766 of VIBL01000066.1, forward strand.
TCATGGTGTCAGACGAAATGCTAGATATAAACATGGTGCCCGTAAAAACGAGATATTTGTATGTTGGTTGAAATTTGTAAACAACTGATAACTAAAACATTGACGGGACTTTAAAAACTCCTCGAGATAAGTCGGGTGCTCATAATATCGATGCTCGTAATAACTAGGTTTTACTGCAGTAAAGATTGATTTTATTGATTTCAGGAGCTTCTAACCACTGTATATATAGGCTTACTTGGTCTCCTTTTTTCTTCCTACCTCGTATATCTAGCAGAAAAAGATTATCATAAGACAAAGTTTGCAACATTTGCCGACGCCCTGTGGTGGGGTGTGGTAAGTACGAACAATTCTCTTATTATACATGTATATACAGATTGAATTCATCGCTAACTAATGTGTTGAAGTTGGATGTCGATTGTACAGTAGAACATAGTTATTATAAATTCCTGAGGACCCGAATAATTATTCCATTATATCCAAATTTCAGTATATCCAAAAACAATGACATAAAAACGGTGTGTACGGGGTGTGTACTCCACTATGTCCGATTTTCGCGATAACCGAATTCGCTCTAACTGCATTTTGCTATACAATTTTCTGAAATAATTCAATATTTCTAGTGTCCCGTCTAGTCAGTTTGTGCGTTGATAGAAGGAATCTTGAAAACGAGGCCAATCCTTGTTGGTGGTCAAATTTTAGATGTACATGTAATCAATAGTTATTTCAGAGTGTAGTTGAAAGTTTGTTGAAACAAGGCCGTCGTCAGATATACTTGAGTTAAATGGGGTAATTTTGAACTAGGAAAAAAGGAAGTAATTTACGTTATGAAATTTTATTATGAAATTGCATGAACACAATTATAAATATCATTTTTTATTTTAGGTAACTCTTTGTACGGTTGGCTATGGCGACGTTGTTCCAGACACGTGGGCGGGGAAGTTGATCGCCTCTTTCTCTGCTACTCTCGGAATAGCCTTCTTCGCATTACCAGCGGTTAGTATTTTTTTCTTCGCAAAAATTGTGAACTGTTTCGACCTGGTTAGTTAGTTAGTTAATGTGTTTGGAATCGCAACATTTCGGCGTTTCAATCGTAACAACTCGACTGATTCCGGTCTTCCTACAAATGTATTTAATGTTACGAAGTCGATTGGCGTAATTAACCGAAGTTTTCCGAATGACGATGATGATATTTTTTCTGTCTATTGGTTGTGCTTTTCATCAGTAAAGGCTGAACACTAACTGACCGGCACATTTGCACACATACCTCGTTTTTACACATTAAAGCCACAAAAACGCGCGTTTGATTTATTTTGTATCTGCATGCTACTGGCTGGGTCTGTTTACATTGTATCAGATCTCCATCGTAGGCCATTATTTTACTCTTTTTTCACTGAAAAAAATTATCTGCAAATGTGTTCAATAATAAACAAAATGGATTTCTCGTCTGGATTTCCAGGCTTCTGCAAACATTGCCATTCATCGAGTTGTTGGAGAAAATATTAAATTTTCATCGGCACTATGAGACAGATATTTCTGTCATTTAGGAATAAGTTTTTTATTCACATAATCTGAACCACATCGCTGGGTAAAAATAAAATCGTAATTTCTGCATTTCCATAAAATCCTTATTTTTATCATCCCGTCCGTGTTTCATGATTCTTTTAGCAGCCAATGGCTTGTAAATGTCACTTCGTGAGATCACGCGAGATTTATAATATGTACCGCGAGATTTGCATTTCGCTGGCCATGTTGACTTATATGCATAATAAATAATGTAGATAGAATTTCAGCCGATGAATAAATACGACCGTTTTCCAATACCTCCTGACACGCAAAACCGATTGACCTAAAAGGTTATATAGATAATCATCGGCCTAGAATCACCACCAGAGAAACTGATACTTGTGGAATGATTGCTTGGTAAAAAGCTATTATCATTTCAGTTATATTTAATCAATTATATACACTGAACATTACGCAATAACCATTTATTAGACTTAAAAATAGGTTTGTGTTCCTGTAGTATGCTGAAAAAGTTGGATCGGTAGTTAGGGATTTTATCGTTTTTTATTTTTTTTATCTTTTTTTTTAATTATGTGTCGAGACAACTTAACAGTATTCGGTATCATAAACTTCAGTCAACAGTAGACTTTTCATCAAGATCGGAAGAACACCTTTTGTCCACTAAGCAACGAGATTGAAAACTGAATATTTGGTCGAAAAAAACGATCGGCAGTAAATAGATGGTTGGGTTACAGGAAACGCTGCGTCCTAAATCTGTAAAACTTCCTTCTTTTTCTTTTGGGTTCGTTGGTAGATTATAATTACTTAGTGGTTTGGGTTTCTGACTCGTAATCATCAGCCCCTCACCGATGTGAGTTCGAATCCCACCCAGAACCAGAAATTTTCATATGTGAGAAAGCTGTCCAGCTAGCGTACACTAAGTCAGTGGTTCTACTTAGGTGTACACCTGGGCTCTTCCTCTACCGTCAAGCTGGAAAAGTCGTCAAGTGACTGTGGCTGCTGGTGCGACGTTAAATCCCGCTTAAAAAAACATTATAATGATTGATCTCGTTTTTTTTTTCAAAAGCAATATCCAGTATTAGTCTTTAGATTGGATTTCATATCGACATTTGGTTCAATTTCGCAATATAACAGAAATAGTTTGGTCAAAAGAAATTGGTTGAAAAAAACTCAAAATAGTCCTTTGTTAAATGAAGTAATGCATTGATACTTGTTTAATGTTTAATGCTGTTTTACGGCGCATCGCCAACTTTGGTAATTTAATGCACATTTAAAAGATGAAAGATGTACCTTGAGCAAAAACTAAAATGACTTGATAATAAATTACACTTTAGTTAACTTAACGTTATACAGTAAAACCTCACATTGCAACTACTACAATATTACGACCACTTTGTTATAACAACCACTTATTTTCGGACCGGCTTTCAATAACTCCCCAATAATTAAGCTTGATAATGAAACCTCATTATTAGGACCGATCTTTTTGGATCCCGAAGGTAATCTCATTATCGAGGTTCTACTGTATATATATATATATATATATATTGTTATATATATATATATATATATACACACACTTACTGATATCAATTGAATAATTGACACGTAACGCGTTGATAATGATAAACATAATGGTAGTGTTACATTTAATAAATACATCCAACCAATAAGCTTCATTGTAATTGGATTTTATCAATTACGAAGGAATGAGTTTTCATGAATACGATGAGAAAGAGTAAATAAATCAGGACTGGTTCTAGAATTTCTGTTCATAACACGCAGACTGATTCTGGGATATTGATGATGATCACCATTTTTTAATAATAAGCATCTACTGTGTAGCGTGTCAATCGACTAATTGGGCTATCATATTCCTCCAACACACACAAAAAACTGATAAACAATTTCACTGTAATAATAACAAGAGTGGAATAAGCGAATTTTTGTTTATGCTGTTAGCTTTCAAGTTTATCAATTCAATTTAGAGAACCAGTCTCGAAAACATTCTATTTTCATTGGTTAATTCACAGGCTGGGCTTGAATACAGCAAATCAGAATCATTTTGTAAAGGAGTGTCAAAACTAAGGTTTTTACCCAAGGTAGTAAAACATTTTCGGCATCATCATCAACACATTGTCGTTATCATCATCATGAACACCACCAACAGGGAAAATGTCTTCATCAACATCACGATCATTTATAGTCGCATTGACACCCTCCATTCCCTCAATATCTTTTACAAAGCAACACTTGACTGATGCGTTAAATTTGTCTTGGCTACCAGTTCTCAACAAACTGAGCCAGGTCGGTCACTTCTCGACGCAATACATTTTTGCATACAGAACCCATCTTTACGTTATTACAAAGTCGTTTATCGGACTTGAAACATTGTGACGAAATCCTGATTAGACATTTGTTATTGTCTTACGGCTCGTAACATTGAATAATGCGCACAATAAAGTGTAACATTCGTTTGAGAACATACATAAAAATACAATTTCCCTGACAGATCGTGGAAGTATTAGTGGTCAAATTTCCCGTAACAACTTACGAAAACTATTGATATCAAGAAATTTCATCTACAATTATTTACGTACGATTTTTTATAGTCACACAATTTACAATTAATATTTAATTATTTGTTGGCAACGATGAATTGTGGGGGTATATAACTTATATGTACATAAAGTAATTCACTGGTGTGTTTATTAATTGTCTAGACTCGGTCGTATATTACCTAATTCATTTTGCATCCTGTCAATATTGCAAAGAAATTAATCTGTTGAAAGTTAATAAGTGAGTAGTAATTTGTCATAAGTCAAAACGTGACACGTTGTAACGGCGTCACAGAGTTTAGTGAGATTTTGCCGCCAACGTTGTGTGTAATTACAGTCAAACCTGGGTTTGCGGCCATCACTGAATAAAGACCACTCTGTTAATAAAGGTCATTCTTGGAAAAACCGTCACTGACTATTTAGAACAAACTGACATTCGAATAAAGGCAATCTGTCAATAAAGGTCACATTTTGACTTCCCCAAGGGTGGCCTTTGTACACAGGTTTGACTGTATTGCTATAAAAGAAATTTGTTGGCGGTGATTGAAAACAGACTTTTAAATTATTAATTGAACCTGTTAGATCAGCTATCGATGGCGGATCTAGAAATTTTGTTTGGGAGAATAGTACACACTGTTGCTAAATGACTGATTCCGACGTTAAACCCAAATGAAAAAAGAAATTAAGTGAGCCCCATGAAAACTCGTCGGGCTTCAATTAACTCGAGGTTTGACGGAGATATCAATTAATTCACAGTTTGGTCCAGCTAACAATATTTTCTTAGCTAAATTGACCAATACTTTCACACATATTTTAGATACATTTAATAAGCTACTTATTACGATGTGCCGTACATTAAATTACAATGAAAATGACATTGTTAATACGATGAAGAAATAAACGCTTTATTGGATTTATCGCAATTTATTACATTCTCGAATTGTTCTATTTTAGGGAATCCTGGGTTCCGGTTTTGCTCTCAAAGTGCAACAACAGCAAAGGCAGAAACATCTGATACGAAGGAGGGTACCAGCCGCGTTGTTGATACAAAGTTTGTGGCGTTGTTATGCAGCAGACGAACATTCCATTTCTATAGCAACATGGAAACCCCACATGATACCTTGTCCAAGTCCTTCAACGTATGTATAACTCACAGGACAACCTCGATATTAAGACTTCCTTAGTCCGTCCGTCCGTCGGTTCGTTCGTTCGTTCGTTGATTAAGACATGAATCAACTGTACTAACACCTGCCATTCGTTTGGTTTCAAACTTCCAAAAATAAATGATTCAAGTCGTTCATTCGCCAGAAACTATCCAATCTTCCAATCTACTATATCTGGGAGATGTTGAACTTGACTTACAAAAAAATCGCAAGATGTTGGGGGGTACAAAAATCAGTTACAGATCAGATAAAGATTTATGAACATACAATGATGTGATTCGACTTTGCTTGGCTCTATTTCTTCGCATAAATTGCCATTAGGAGATCAATACAAATGAAAGAGCTAAATATTGAGTTACCCTTAATATTGAGGTGCTCTCATTATCAAATTGAAACTTGGAAGAGCTATTGAAGGCCGGTCCGAAAATATATGGTCGCTTTATTAAGGTGGTCGTAATACTCAGGTGGTCGCTAAGTGAAGTGTTACTGTACATGTATAAATATGCTTATTCAAATAAATGTATACACGCAACCGAAATAAAAACATAAGGCAAACGTTTTGTTAGTTAATTGAAGTTACAATTAAATTTACCATTGAAAATCATTCGGCGGTCAATCCACCTTGCGATATGAACCGGAGTTGAATACTGACACTTCGCTAATCAAGGCCACTCCCCCAATGAATAGTTGATACAACAGATCAAAAATGTTTTTCTTAAAGACCCTCTTTAGACAACAGCAGGATTTTCTCCTTTCGTAGTCTTTGTTCTGTGGTGCGACTTTACAACAGTGTCTTTCAACAACATTTAAACCGTACAACATTCTTTCAAAGGGAAATTGAATACACGCATATACAATTCATTTTAAAAAAAGATCATGCTAATTCAATTAGCCTCAACAACATTGAATTTGTACTACGGAAAGAAAATTATGTGCAAAATTGCCGACGCGTACAATTGCAAATTCTGTCGCGATAAATTCAATTGTGTTTGAAATTTCGCAATCAGCGCTATGAAATCTTCAACAAGGAATCAACCACTCTCTTCGTTTATTAAATAACAATGCTTTACAATTTCCTTTGGGACGATTGTAACAAGGCCATGAAATTAATTTGTCACTTTGTTACATAGCAATGTTGGTAGAGGGAACTATTTTCTTCACTCGCATTAAGCGATTTAAAATTTGTCCCATTGTAGCACGTTTATCGTTGGTTCCTGAGATCATTACGTCACAAGTTGTTTATTGGTTGTTTCATCGTGACATAGATGGCATTTTATCCAGTCGACAGTTTCTTTTGTATTTTTAAATCGTCATTTTGCGTACGTTATCATTAACTTCATGGGATCAAGTAGTTTATGAATACAATGTATAATATTTATTACATTATGAAAGTTAAAATGTACAGTACAGCAATTCTTGTCAACATATAGAGTCTGGTCACGTGATTGTAAAGTGAGAAGGCATTACAGTCAGACTTGTGTTTGCGTTCCGTTTCGTTTCGTTTGTTAAAATTTTACTTCGTGACTAATACTATAGGACTTTGTCTACTATCTATTACCTATTGTCCATATTTTGATAAATACATTTGGTGTCTAGTCTCTTTAAAATCATCTGTGGACTGTTGTAATAGAGCGTGACATGATTAATAATTAACTGAGCATCGGAGTTTTAAATTGTTGAATGAATTTTAATAGGGAAATTCATTTTTCAGCGAAAGACCATTTAAAAACAATGCCTCATTTGTGAGTAGATTTTCAACCAGGAGAAAAGATAGAGGGTTGAATTCTAACAACAATAGCGGAAACGTGAGTCCTCATTCCCCGATGGTTCCCCGTCGTGATAGGAATAAACACGGATCTTATTCCGAAGACGAGGTACCAGACACTCTGCAAAGGTATACATGTTGTTATGTTTGCAACAATTCTTGAGAACTTTTGCATTGGATTTCAAAATATTTTCAATTTGGATGTCTTATTACATTTCCATAATAAGCGTGAAATAAAACGTAGTTAGCTCCACAAATTGAACTTTAAGAACTATTGTGTCGAATTTGAACCAATATTTCGCGACTTTAAGATGAATTTATCACCCACAGACTGGTTCATAGTAGAATTCGATTTATGTAAACTTCAGTCAGTGGAAGTAAACTATTATTAAACCAGTCGACTAATGCAGGTTATTCTTTTGTCATTTTTATTGAATTAATTTTTTAAAAAAAAAACGCTTATGTAAAATTTAGTTTTGATATAACACTTTAAAATATTACTGACAGATGCCGGTATGAGGGCGGGTTTAAAATAAATCTGTTGACATTTTCATGTTATGTTATTTAATACTAATCGGTTTGAGGTTTATAAATTTATATTTTTTTTTTGAAAATGTGATTATTAATTATAGTTGAAAATAAACAAATTATTCATTTCTGTATTTCAGTTTTGTTAACCGTACATGGTAAGTAACCACGTGACTTTGTTGACTTCTTTAGTAAACAAAAATTGTCTACTCAAGATGCGCACAATGATTAGTCGTAAAATGTGTATGTTTCTGGTGATCCGACCTACCCTAATTTTTCCGTGCGAACCTAGACTTTTTATTAGGCCCGAGGAATGGTATATCCATTTTCAAGAATAATAAAAAAAATGCAAAAAATCGCTACCTACCTACCCACCCTATATCTAATGAGCATTTAACCAGAAACGAACATTTTTACGCCTTATACCAATAATACAGTAAAACAGCGTTGTAGTGAACTCGGGTATAGTGAAATATCAGATATAGTGAAATATACGTATGATTGTTTTTCCACGAACGGACTCTTCTTCATTTCAGCGAAAAAGATAAATATACAGTGAAATTTGGGTAACGTGAAGTAATTTTCGGGACACTAGTAGTCGTTACAAATCTTAATCAGTTTCAAATATGAATTTTAATCAATGATGCAGTGAAGTTATTCGGTACTCCTTTGTCTTTTTCCAAACCCCCGAGCAGATATGCTAAGAGCTGATTCTATATCCTGATTCTACATCATAAAATCTAAGGAAGTTTTCGAAGTTTTCCATGTACACTATTTTCGACGCAATTTTATTGTCACGTGATCAAATAAGAGATTCATGATGGCGTCTTAATTTAATACGTCACTGGATTTTCTCCATACTGCTCCGAACTCAACAAAATGTAAACAATTTAGATTACTTGTAAACACAGTTGTGATTATTGAGTCTATGACATCACGTGACAAAAATATGCAATCAATTGTCAATACATAGCAATATACAGATGTTGACGTCCAGACGACTTTTGCCATAGGCATCAACGTTAACACACTGTTTGCTTATTTTGACTGAAATAACTAATGTAAGACACATGACTACTTCATAAATAAGTTATATCTGTTGTCCATAAAATAGAAGTTTTGTTGTTACAAAGAATCGTACAAGTAAAACATTCTGCCAAAGTTCAATGTTGACGTTATTCTAATGCGACCGAAAGCCGTTTTAGAGGCTTGGGAATCAAGAAGAATAAAATAGAATCAAATATACATCCAATATAAATTTATAAATTTCTCATCCAGCAAGACAACTTTCTTGTACGAGTATGCGTTACATGAATGATATTTCCAAAGTGAAGGTAGGAAGAAAAATAAATAGATAGGAAAATACAGTGAAATCCCTCAGATTCGAACCATGTTTGGACCATAAATTCGTCCGGATAAGAGAGGTTTTCGGATTACATTTGTTTTCTGCATTTTTGAATCCAATGTGGCCAATTTTAACAATTCAGCAATACATTTTAACAAAATTTTGAGACCGTCTGTTGTGTTTCAACCGGAGAGGTTTTCGGATAAGAGGAGTACGGATGAGAGGTTTTCGGATAAAAGGGTAAGTATTGGAGAGGTTTTCGTATAAGAGGGGTTTAAAAATTTGAGAGGATTGGATAAGAAAAATTCCAGTGCGCCATATAAGCCATCTTATCACAAATTTCGAAATATACACATGAGAGATTCTATCAAAATAATTTGGCCGATTATGTTATTTTCGGAAAAATATCTATCAAAGTATGGTTGCAGCGTAAAGTTATTGGCGCTGTAAAATACTCATTAATATGTATGCAGTAGAACAAGGTATTAATAAATTCCTTATTTCACAACAGTGCAACCTCTCCAAAGCAACGCCATTAGGGAGAAGCAAACATGTTGTTATTGAGAGGTTGTTGCCCTAGAGAATAATTAAATCGTACATAGAAAAAAATGCTGTTGTTGAAGGGAGCTTGTTGCTAAAGAGAGGGCCGCTCTGGATAGGTTGCACTGTATATATTCGTAGCAATACAATGCAGAAGGGCATATCAGGGGGAATAAAAGCTTCACTAATCCAATTTTGCAATACAACCGAGTTCACAATAATCATGTTTTACTGTATATTTTAGAAAATGGGAACAAACCAAGATTATAGATTTATGAATGTTTAAGTTCTATAGTTTTTGTTATTGCAAATATTACTACCGTAAGTCCTGCATGTTGTTTTCATGTTCTTAAGTTAATGAGAATTAAAAAAAATAGTTATTGGTTTCCGCAGATGGATACTTACAAATATTATTTATACATTACATGAACAACAAAACTCTGAAAAGCGGACTCTCTGAAAATCGGAATTCTCTGATTCTCCGATTTTCAAATCATATTTTTTTCTGTTACATAATCAAACGTTCTCTGAAAACCGGGATTCTCAGAAAACCGGACTTTAGGCCCAGCCCGGAAAGGTCCGGTTTCAGGGGTTTTACCGTATTATCATATTTGGTTTGGCTGCGTTGTAGGAGTCATCTTAGTTTAGCTACAGGTCTTGTAGATCAACGTGTTGATAGAATAGCAATGCTCAAAGACACAAACAACTCCTCATCATTCAGCTCAAAGGAACAACAAGATGGTGATGACACTGACCAACATTCTAATAAATTCTGTCTCAAACCCATACAGTCCGAAGGTAATGTACATTATACTGAACCGCATAAGAAACGCTTTATATTAGAACTGATCTTACATTTCTCAGTTTTCAAATTTTTTAACCTGCGAACTGACATTTTAATAGAACTTTTTTTCGAATGCCGGTGAGGCAATATACTTTACCACATAATTTGTTTTGAGTATGCTATTTAGTAATCTATTGGCTTTATAGAAGCTTAAACATATACATGTTGTTTAGTTATTTGTAAAAAACATATTTCTATAAGGTTCCTAACATCAAAAATGATTTACTATAACTTTTCAGTAAAATCGTCCATTTATTTACATAAAAAACTATTTTCACTTATTCCATATGTTTTTATAATATTCTTTTGCAATTTTTATTACGACATTGGTTGTATTTTTACTCATTTTGATCACCATAAGTTTTTTTCTTTGATAACTATGGTGTCCAGTTAAGGACATCGTGGTTTATGAAATAATTCAGGTAGTGGGCATAAAAAACTGACATTTCGATATTGAAAAAGTAGAAAGCATTTTGTACTTTTTTCATGATTTTCATTTACTATAAGTTTTCATTATCGCGGGCTCGTTGTTCTTTTAATGAATTTAATCAAAACAGCATCATAGCCAAACAGTACACCATAGATAACTCCCTGTAACTCGACTTAATACCTCACAATGTATAAACTGATATATTATTTATCACTCACAGAAGATCCTGATCTTTCTCCTAAGATCAGAGACTTGACTTCCACCGAGAAAAAAGCAATAAGAGCTCTTAGGAAGATTAAGTACTTCGTAGCCAGGAAGAAATTTAGGGAAGCCCTGCGTCCGTATGATGTCAAGGACGTCATTGAGCAATACTCGGCTGGTCACGTGGATATGTTGAGTCGAGTGAAAAGTCTACAATTCAGGTATAATGTATAGACGATACCGTCCCGATTCCGTTTCCGATCGTGTTTTGGTGTTAGAATTGTCTACAGTAGAACTTCAATAATATAATCATTTTTGGGACCCATAAACGGGGTCTTCATAGAGATGTGGTCTAACACACGTTTAAACAGAAATATGACGAAAATAATTGGCCATTATAATTGGTTGGTTTTAATGTAGAAGTAGTCGCTACTGTGGTATTACAGTATGTATCGTTTTCTCCATTAGAGACATAGAAATGAAACTAACTTACTAAAGACAACTGTATATAACCCATATACCTATTATTTTACAACTTTGGATAAGGTGAAGTTCCGTAACGTTAAGCAGGCTATTTTGGCACTGTAGCAAATAGCAATACGCACCAAGGGAGAAAACTCAACATATCTTTTAATTGATAAAACACAACCAGAGTTGTCTTTTCCTTTTCAAATGCGTGAGTGATATTTAAAGGACAACACAATAGATTTTAAGAGAAGCTGAGACAAGAAAAGCAGCATTTATAAACGTATGAAGTGAGGAACATTATTTAACAGAATGCTTGTATTATCGGACTATTTATCTACTATCAGTTACAGTAGAACCACTCCAAAGCAACACCCTTTGGGAGAAGCAAGATTATGTTGTTATTGAGAGGTTGTTGCTCTAGAGAGGTTTAATTAATAGTTAAATCATACAGTGGGAAAGAATCATACTGTTGTTGAAGGGCGGTAGTAGCCCAAGAGAGGCCCGCACTGTTGAGAGGTTGCACTGTACTATTTATCGTACTATGTTGGTTAGAATTCTGTCTGCCATTGTTTAATTGCATTTACATTACTTTGTATTGTTAACTGCCTAACACTTCAATGAGTTTTCTACATTCAAAAAATAATCGAAGAGCAATCATCTGTTTTATTCTACGAGTATTTATCGAATACAAATACATACAATACAGTAGAACCCTCGAAAACCGGACTCCCTTAAAAAGGAATTCTCTGAAAATCGGACGATTTTTCAAGTCTCATTTTTATCTTCTATAATCAATAGTTCTCTGAAAACTGGAATTCTCAGAAAACCGGACTTTTGAATCAGTCTGGAAGGAGTCCGGTTTACAGGGGTTATACGAGGGATGTTCGAAATGAATTGCTTATTGTCTATCTCGATATCCACGTGAGGCACGATAAAAACCAGTACATACCTGTATACGGTTATTCAATATCTACACAATGGTGTATAAATGTACATGTAAGACTAAGTGTAAGACATAAAATTTGCCATTTGAATACACGCAGTCATTGACCACTGTAGTTAAAATCGTTGGTAGAAGCGTAGACAAGAAATATGAAATATGGACTTACATCAAAGCTCGCTCAAAACTTGGTTGTTCTTTGAAGCAGCTGATGACCGAACTTTCTACTGCTTATGGGCCTTCTTGTGTGTCTTATGACACAGTTAGGCGGTGGAAAAAGAAATTTTAGTCAGGTGTAGAGTCCATAAAAATGCATCGAAATCAGGTAGGCCAAACTCTGCATCTAGTAGAGAAATCGTTTCCAAAATGAGGGAAATCATTGAAGGAGATGCCAGATTTATAGTTTGTGATATTGCACGAAAGGTAGGCATATCACTATCAACAGTTCACTTTATTTTGAAGAAGCATTTGAAAATCAGAAAGATTTCTGCTAGATGGGTGCCACATTTGTTGACTGATGAACAAAAGAGGAAATGGGTTAAAGCGGTCAAAAAGCTGCTTCAAATATTTCCAAAATATGACAAAAAGCAGCTTGCCAATGTCGTAACAGGTGATGAAACTTGGGTCCATTATTTTGAGCCCGTCAGAAAGGTTAGCAATAAGATCTGGGCCACTAAACACAGCAAACGCCGAATAATTGCCAAACGGTCTTTGATTGTAAAAAAGGTTGTGTATGCAATTTTCTTCACTGGTGTAGGAGTCGCAATAAAAGTGCCTGTGAAAAAGCGCAAAAGCATCACCGGAAAGTACTACAAAGACGTAATATTGACAAAACTGAAAAAGTATCATCAGAAACGACGCCCTCCCATTGGTTTTAAACATACCGTCTTCTACATGACAATGTCCCCACTCATACCTCCGCGATAGTTACGGCGTTTTTTGAAGAAAGAAAAAGTAACTGTTTTGCCTCCCCCCGTATTCCCCAGACTTTGCCCCATGTGATTTCTTTTGTTTCCGAAATTGAAATCATTTCTTGCTGAGCGGAAATACAAGTCTCGACAGGCACTTGGATCTGCCATTCATCAGTACCTTATTACTGTGCCCAAATCAGCGTACAGTGACGCATTCAGGAAGTGGATACATCGGCAGAAACTTTGCATTTCTAGGGCATGAAATGAGCACTTTTGGGCTAACTTGACATTTGAAATCTCTAGATAGAAATAAGCAATTGTTTTCGAACATCCCTCGTACTATTCATTAAAATCCACTGCTTTCTTAACTATACTAGTAGTCATTATTCAACGGCACCGTTTGGATGTTCTGAGAGGTTGTACTGTACTTTTAAATTTCAGGGAAAAAACAAAATTTCGTAAAAATTATTAACTTGGCACTAACAAAAAATGAAATAATTTCAAACTTCAAACACTAGTTCCGAAACGTGATTTATTTGATCAAGAAACATCAGAAAAATATGCACGTTCAGTTTGTTTTTGTTTTTATAAGACTTATTGTCACTGGGGTTTAACGCCGTTTTTCAACAATGTTTCAGTTATATACGGCGACCGGTTCACCTAATCAGTTTTCCTGGGCTGTACACTAACCAGTACTAACTTACCCTTTTTCAAAGAGCCGGCAACTTCTCCACATATGGAAAAAAATCGACGTTTTTGTCGATTTTTCATAGAAGGGTATGACCTGCCGCGACCGGGATCCAAACCCGGATCTCCGGGTGACAAGTCCAGCACACTAACCACTGGACCGTTCAGTACGGTTACCCTATGTTTTCAAGCCAGAACATAATGTGCATGTCGTTTGATATCTATGTTCATTAAAACTGGACATTATTCATGTCGTATTGTTGTCCATTGCAGACTGGACCAAATTTTAGGGAAATCTGGTAGTAAAAATAAAGACGTGTATGAGTCCAAAGTCAGCTTGTCTTCACGCATAGTAAAAGTAGAAAGACAGGTAATTAATATTACACAATAACATTTGTTTCATTCCAGTCATACACAACGTGGTGATACTATTTGGAACCAGTTTCAAACAAGATATATCTTAGCAAAGATAGCTATTGTTAAAAGTTTAAGACTCTTCGCGTTTATAAAGAAGATTATTTAAACTTACACAATCGTTTGACAGACAGAATTTTGTTAAAACAATTGTTTGAAAGTTTATATAACATAAGCTAGATCTTTTAAGTTTAGTAAGTGCTATCTTAGGTAAGACATGTCTATGAAATGGACCTAGACATAATAACATGCTAGTCTCAACACTAAAGATGTATTAAGTATATTTTTGCCATAAATTCATATTTTACGGCACCAACTTTCAAAAACAGTTTGAATACCTGTTATATTATTCAAACAATCTGTCCCGACAGACCAATGATATTATCGCGATATTTCTCTATATCTATGTACAGTAGAGCACGGTAATAGTGAACTCAGATGTAGCGAAAATCGGACACAGTGAAGTATTTATTTTCCCCGACAACACCGCCATTTAGTTACATGCCGTGTGAATATAGTGGAATATACTTATTATGAAGTATTTATCCGGGTCCCCAGGAGTTCACTACGACCGTGTTCTACTGCAGTTTAGTCAATTCATCACTTTTTTACGGAACTACATTTTAGGTGGAAGATATAGAATCAAAATTAGATCTATTGATAGATTTGTATAAAGATGATCGTAGAATTCTTCTGCAACAACATGCAAGTAATCAAGAATCGTCTAACCTCGAAACACAAAACGCTAAACCTAGATCCATACTTATAGACAAACAGTACGTTAGTGAACCATCAACTCCAATTCTAGAGAAACACCCTAGTAAGGTGATGTTAAGAAATCATTCCGACCTTAGCTCAAGGATTCGTAAACGTGTAACGTACAGATTACAGACACCTGGAAAGTCGCCGATACAATCGGAGCCTCATATACTTGACACGTTAGGCAATCGTAAAAATGAACTTGAAGGTCGCCATTTAGAATCCATTAAAAGTTGTTCATTAGATAACGAAGTCTTAGAGGGAGAATCAGGCGAGGTGTTCAAACGAGAACCAATTGATACAAAGCGTGTCAAAGTCGAAATAGCAAATATTAGTGGTACAGAGTCTATGTCAGGAATTAATGCACTGTCTGACAGTTCATCGACGGCAAAAATTGTTGGCAATTCGCCTCGCAATATCGTTAAGTTATCTGAAACTAGACAGCGACACTGTGGTGATTCGGACGAAAGTTGTAATATTGTTCAAGAAAGCAATGAAAATTCTGAAGTTGATCGACAGTCTGATAATGTAGCCGAAGACCACCAAATAAACATTGGAAATGGTGCAGGTACACAAGACGCTATACCGGTGAATGAAAAATCTAGTCCGTCAGATCACGTGATCTTAATGCCAATCGGTACAATCCAGGCGCTTGCAGCAGATTCGTCAGATGTTTAGCAAGCACTTTTATGTCAGTGTTAAGATTATGTTCGAAATTAACAAATATCTAAAGAAAACCAACAAAACAGCACATAAAGATTATTATTACATTAAAAACCACGTTAAATTAAATAACACATTTGTTTAATTATGTCATTACTGGTGAAAGAAGGTTTTGCTTTTAGATTTTATAACACGTATTAAATTGCAATATCAATAATTATTCACATACAATGTCTTTGAAAATTTGAAGTAAGAAGAGTATTCGTATTCATTAATTATCGTTCGGTTATCGTACAACAGAATTTACTCTGCAATGTTGTTTTTTTTTTTGTTCATTTTATCATAGTAACTGTTACATTATGTATGTTGTTATTGTGTCATTATCTTATAACCATCTGTTATTGACTCACAGACTATCTTTAAATTGTTGTTTTGGGGGCATCCGTGGTAGAGTGGTTATGGTCTTTGAATAGTAATCACTCGTTCCTCGATGGCTTTCACTTGTGCGGAAGCTGTCCAACTAGCAACTGGAAGGACAGTAGAACTTTCTATCTGGGTCTACGCCTGAGGTTCATCTTTAAAGCTGGAAAAGTCGCCAAATGACCCTGGCGCAACGTTTAACCCCAGTGCCATTGTTGTTTCCAACGCCATATTTCCCTAAACCAACCAAGAATAATAATGTATAACATATTCTATGTGAAGAAAAACTAAGTAAAACACATTTTATAAAGAAAGAACGATTACAATCGGCGGCTGGTCTTTCACAAAATGTACAGTGAAGAAATGAGTACAGGCAATACCCAAGTAACAACTACTCAGGAAGTGAACTACGCGCTATTTAAACGTACATAAATCAAGCTCCACTGATTCATAGCATGGTTTTATACGAAAAGAGGCCTCTCTATCGTCCCGTATTTCGAACATCGATGTTAATCAAAACGACGGACAAACAATTGACTAGATCCAACTGTACTTGCGTGATAAATTTGACAAGCGTCCCTGAAATAATTGTGTTTTAAATGGGGACTAACGTGATAATTTTTTTCATTTTTTGGGGGGGGGATGTACGCCTATTTTCAACATTATTTCAGCAGAAAGTTAACACTCAAAATTTTCTGAATTCTGTATCCGTACTAACCTTGTTCTCCGCAAGTAACTGTTAACTTCTCCGCATGAATGTTCAACGGAGAAGGACGAATGGTGTCTTAGACGCAATGTCCTCAACCATGGCCCGAGATTATAAACCTTGAGAACAGTTTCAAGCTTAAATCTCAATTCCATTTTCAATGTGTTTTGGCTGAAAAGATGTAGCTGATTCATATTTAAATATGTATAGAGGTCGATTTTGCTGTCAGAATAAAGTATCATTGATTTAAACACAAAATTAATTAACAAACATTACAAGACAAAATATGAAAGTTTTATAAACTCCAGGTCAGGTCATCACAAAGAACATGTACATCGCCTATGGTTCGAACACACGAACCCAATGTCGGTAGATCGAACGCTGTACCAATTTGGCCAAGTGGTTGGGTTCTGGATAATTTCAGGGTAAAAAGCAATTGATGTAAGGGTGGTCTGAGAGTACAATAACATTGTGTTACATGTTTTGTATCTGTATGCGTACTTCTTACCTATCTGTTGATGTTTATTATGTATTTTTCGAGTTGATAGTCGGAAGTTCGATTAAAATAAATTGAAAATTGTCTTCTCTGGTTCAAAAAAATACAATTCCAGATTGACATCAAGACGTCAGAATTACAAAACTTACTAAACGGCCCTTTAAGCGTCTAGTGTCACTCATAAATTTATGCTAATTTTGTCAATTAATATGTTATGAACAATGGAATATAGCGCAGAGAAATTCAAATTGAATTATAATATATCTCTACTACTTGATTAATACTGTGAGTTTGCTGCATGCCTGAAAACTTAAATTTTTGAAAAATAAGATTTTTATTGACAAAATATACAGTAGAACACAGTTATAGTGAACTCTGATATTTTGAAGTATATGTATTTGGGGTTTTTTTTACCAAACTCGACCTTTCATATTTTATTATGTTTAATATACTGAAACAGGGATGCAATGAAGTAAATGTTCGGGTCTCGAGGAATTTCGCTATAACCGTGTTCTACTGTATCATAGAAAAACAAACGCAACGATCAAATTGCAGGTGCACCATAGTTTTATTTTTAGTATATTTACGATAAAATTAAATGCATTTCCGGCTTTCAAACACACGAATCTCGTGTCCTTTCCCATAAAAAACACATTTATTTTTCGTTTATTACGACATTGTGAATTTTATAACCGTAATATTACAAGACATTTGTATTCATTTATGTGTACGCTGAAGCGCGGTTATAGTGAACTCGGATATATTGATTAATCGGATAAAGTGAAGTGCATATAACTATACTCCTCTCGACCAACCAATCTCTATTTAGGGATGCCGTTCGTTATCCCTCACATACATCTTTGTCAACGTCTCAACTTTATACAAGATTCTTGTAAAACAAGAAATAAAACCACAAATTTGTACAAAATTTACAACTAAGTGAAGCAATTCGTGTAAAATTATGGCAACAAATGTACATTTGGAGAAAACAAAAGCGTGATTTTGCGTACTAAAGGTTTGAACTACTTTCCAGACGTTGACAAGGATGCATGTGATAGATAACGAACGACAACTCTGGGTAATGATTGCCAACAAATCCCTACTCCCTACTGTATTTCAATGCAATGGATATATATGTAACGAAATAAAGTCTACGGATATAATGAATTAAAAATCGGGTCTCTGAGATTCACTATAACCGTGTTCTACAGTATACGATTACGTCAAATATGAATTGCATAATTACACCTAGTTAATTGTACCTTAGTAATGCGGGATATGACAAAAGAGTTGGTGCGTTTTTGACACCAAGTATTCACCAAATTTGACAAAGGACATCTTTAAATCTATTGTTGTTGTTTTGTGAAAATCAAATACTATTGCTCAATATTTTAGCGATGCAATGACATAAAAATATATTAGTTTAAATTTCAATAGCTGTAGTGCAATTGAGTTTGTTTATATTGTGGTCTAGAGTTAACTTTCTTCGAATTCTAATGTATGTATAGAATGGTTTCAATGAACGTGAAAATGTAAGATCTACGAGAATGAATATGTTCACGTGACATACGACGATGTTTATTATCACGTGATGTATGACGTATGCATTTTATCGCGATATTTATGACGTGAGTTATGACGTATGTATACCATCACGTGATGGAAGACGTTTGGATATGACCACGTGCAGTAGTATGACATTTGTACCTGTACAAGAATGTTAAAGTTTTGTTAAGGATTGTGATAATGCAAATTAAGAAAAATAAACGATATCGTTTCTTTAATATCAACAAGATTTTTCTTTGTGGTTTATTCATGCGTACCGTCATTGTTTATCCACCGAACATACAGATGACTTACATAATTCTAAGGATTTGATTGATTGATTACGGTTCAATGAAAGTTTAACTGTGTCAAATATTCAATACTTTTTCACTGGGTTTAATGCCGTTTTTCGACATTTTTTTCAGTTCTATACGGCGGCCGGTTCACCTAGTTTTCCTGGACTGTATACTAGCCAGTATTATCTTGCCCTTCCACAAAGAGCCGCCAACTTCTCCACATATGGAAGAAAATGGACATTCTGGTCCAACCTGGATAAGAACCCGGATCGACGGGTTTCAAGTACTAGTTGCGCGGCCAAATATTCAAATATTAGCTTTATCAGCCAAGAAGAAATCCTAAAATTATTTACTTATTTTTGTACACAATTCATAATGTTGCATGTAATACGTTGCATGTCGTAAAAGTGCAGACAATATCAAAATGCGTAGTTAACATCAAAATGTACATCAAAATTGAAGTCCAAGCCAAAAGCAACAATTTAATCATTCAATCTAAACCGACATTTACTTTATAACAATAACATACATATCTTACCACATACAGAATACTTGCTGTTGATTGGTTGAGCTGGGTCACGTGCTGACCTAATATTTTGTCGTATTAGGTCAGTAGCAATTTTTATCCAGTCAGTAATCACAATTTCAAAATAAAAATGGCTAAGATGGCATAAAAAGTTCAGTAAATTTGTGTATGATTGGTACTCCGTAAGATAAATTCACTATCATTCTCGTCCAATATTTATTTATGGACCCTGTACCACGTCGTATCAGTCGGTAAGAGGCCAAGTAACTAAAAATGTAGCTATGCTTTTAAATTTGATGGTTTGCAGTTACGCAACCGAATCACTTTTTCATGATCTCCCCGACCCTGAAAATGTTTTAGCGATTTTGACGGAACGTTTCAGTTCAAATTTATAATGTTAACAAAAAAATCCCACCTACTTGTAAAAGTTTGGGTTGCGTATCCGTAAACCAACATACCTAGGGTATATTGCACGCGTAGTTTCAAGATTCTGAGTTGTTTTATTTTGTTTTATTAGGATAAGAAACAGCAAATTAGACCGCATACACCCCTTGTGAATATATAATACATTTATGAATCATTTACATGTGAAACAGGGGCCTTCGCAGTTGAATGGTTATGGTTCTGACAAGAAATCAGTGCCCCCTCCCTCATCGCTGTGAGTACAAATCCCACCCGGGACTCGACAAATTTCACGTGAGGAAGCTGTCCAGCTTGCTCACGGAAGGTCAGCGGTTCTGCCAAGGCGTACACCCGGGATCTTCCTCCCCTGTTTAAGCTGGAAAAAATCACCAAATTGCCCCGGATGTTGGTGTGACGTAAAATCCCCGAGAACATTACATAACATTGCTCATTGAAAAGGTCGATGTGATGTCTCGTTTAGCGAAAGATAAAAGGCCTGGCTCACGAGGTATGTCAACATAAGGGTTTTTCCAATCTTTTATCTATTTTTCTGACAAAGGGAAGTATTTTGCAGTATGACTATGAGTCAGCGTTGATAAATATTTTGGTATGGTATAATGAAGCATGTATACCTATCAAATGACCGGGAAAACTTGCTAATTACGTTTTGACCCCTAATGTACAAAATTATTTTCTCAAAACTGAACGGGCAGGTTTTAGGAACCTTAATAAATTCTATTGCTCTCCATGATAGAAAACGATTTACCGTGAGAATTTTCAAAGATAATTCTTTGAGTTAATGTCCTATTATATTTGCATTGAAATCTATTGGAGTAGCCAATTTTAGCCAAAGAGAAACGATGTTCCATGTCAATGAAAACTCACAATAAAAACTCGTGCAATATCACAATATCAATCATATCGCATAAAGAAAAATATCTTGAGAAATTGATATTTTCTATTTTTCCACAAGGGCGACAATTCCTGCAAAATTAAGGGTGTAATACTTAAGACCATTTTCAGGAACAAAAAGAACCAAAAACTGTTTTATTAAGTTGGTCGCACTATCATGATTAAGTACAGTAGAACCTGAGAACAAAGACCATACTTATACCCCTTTCACACAGGGCCCCGCTTCTACCACGCTCTAACCTTGGTACCGAATCGTAATCAATCGTGGTATCATCCTGGCAGATCGAGAGGGTCTTTATTAACGTGGTAGGGTCATAGTAGAATCGTGAAGATCGTGAAGCTCCACGCACCCGCCACACTTATTTTGAACATGTTCAAAAGAAGCGTAACAGGAGCGTGGCTAAAATGAATCGGGGTTAAAGCGGTGTAAAAACGCAGTAAGATCGGCATAACTGTAGAAGC
Organism: Lutraria rhynchaena; assembly: GCA_008271625.1. Lineage (NCBI taxonomy): Eukaryota > Metazoa > Mollusca > Bivalvia > Venerida > Mactridae > Lutraria > Lutraria rhynchaena. The sequence continues at coordinate 180,271 of VIBL01000066.1, forward strand.
ATCGTGGAAGGATCGTGGCAAGATCTTCATAATCGTAATAACATCGTAGTGCACTCGGCAAATAATTGAAATACGTTTATACCACGCGGTGGTCGTGGAGAAATCGTAGTACAAGCGTATATCAGGCGATCCGAGGACGATACTGATTGAATTTCAAGATTTTGACGCCGGTCTCGCCCCGATCTGATATTTTTTCAGGTCGAGATGAGCGCCATGTGCGTGGTGAGATTGTAGCTCTGTGTGAATGGGGCCTCAGGAAAGACAAATTGTGGCCTTTATTGACAGATGGCCTTTTTTCGAAGGTCAGTTTGTTCTAAATAATCAGTGACGTGTTTTCTAAGGATGGTCTTTATTCGGAGGTGGTCGCAAACACATGTTTGGCTGTACATCTATTGATGAATTCACACGTAGAAAACCGGTTCGAAAATAGCGTTCATTTTATCAAGGTGGTCATAATGTATTAGTGCTTTTCACAGTAGGCCTATGTACCATTATGTATCTAGCAGCCTGGTAAAACCCACATCAGCCGTGGCCGTGGTCCAGTGGTTAGTGCGGTGGACTTGTAACCCGGAGATCTGGGTTCGAATTCCGTATGCGGCAGGTCATACCCTTCTAACAATGTTTGACAAAAATGCCGATTTTCCTCCATATGTGGAGAAGTTGCCGGCTCCTTGTGAAAGGGTAAAAGTATTAAGGTGAACCGGTCGCCGTACATAACTGAAAAATTGTTGAAAAAACGGCGTTAAACCCCTGTGACAATATGTCGCATGATAAAAAAAGCCGACATCGGTAAGGTTGGACAATTGTTGAATACTGCAAACAAAACCATATTTTTTTCTGTTAAAGATATTTGTGGATATTGGAAAAACGTGTTTCGGCAGAGAATCGAACCTGTGAGCTTGCGATTTTCGGTCTTTAAAGTGCGCTCTGCATAATAAACTTTTTATTCAACAAAAATTCTAACGCCATCTGTTTCCTTGTTTTTTCTATATTGTGGTGGCGGTTTATACTTATACTTGTACACACTTATGCTTAGACATGTATGCAATATGTTTGTGTAATGGTTTGCAAAAATCGTTTATGACTTGGCAACTTGTTGGGTGGTTGGACGGAATAAGGTAAGTTGCACGTGCAAATCGTGTTTCTTGTCAAGTGTCGCAAATGATTGAGTTATTGGAAATATGTGCTTGAAGGCTCGATTAGTTTTCTTTACTGGTACGAATCAAATATGCACACAGGATATGACAAAATTAGGCAACGATGTTCTGGAAGGAATGGAATGTTTTATACGGGCATTTATCAAAGTGTCGCATTACAAAATGCGTTAAAACTTACCAAAGGTATCATTATTTTGATTTTTTGTAGTGTTTTGTTTTCAAAACTTGATAATATCAAGTCATCGGGCCATTCAATTCGTCATTTTTTACTCTCTTCAAATTTAGCATCTACACTAGTTGTTTCCCTTTGTATTACCTTTTCTGGCATTTATGATTGTTGCGCTTTTTCGAGATAACTATGCGGACTTTTCTTGAATTAACAGGCACGCTTACTGTCGTCAAACTGAAGTTCCGACTTTCGCTGCTTGTCTGATCAGTTTACAGGCGTTTTTATTATTATTTCAAATACTTTGTGTTAAATATATTTTGAATTCGTAAGTGTTTGACATAACAATGACAAAGTCAGTAGAACGATACAAAGCAATAAAAGTAACTTCTACCTGCAAAACAAAGGAATAATTCATGAAACTATTAATTAGAATATCTTCTAGTTAAGAATATAGTCAATTCTCGCTGATATATCGAAAAAAAATATATGTCAAACACAATTATAAACTGAACTGTCAAAATGCGAACATTAAAATGACCGAGTTACGTAGCCTACCTATCTCACAAAGACTTATTCCGTCTTAAGGTACAGTTTATGGCTCAAATCTCAATTCCATTCTCAAAGTTTTATGGTTGCAAAGATAAAGTTTTTAAAACCATATCCAGGCCAATTGTGCTGTCACAATAACGTATTGATATCAATAGTATCGTTATTTTACGATCATTATTATTTGTGAACATTAAAAGACAAGATATATGAGATTTGAGCTCGGAGACTAATTTCAAGTTTTATTACCTCGGGCCAAGAAGACGAGTTAAAATAATCAACATTGACAAAAACATTATGGTCATTTTTGGGTGTATCGATTTTATGCCCTTTTATTATTTATTATATTTGTGCCTCGGAGTTAATGCAAATCATACGAATCATTACAACGATGGGCCACACATTATTTACAAAAACTTAACAAAGATTCTTAATTCAGTGAAATGATACGAGTGAAGTATTTCTGTCCGACTGGTATTGTACGTTGCTAAATTTAGTTTTGTTTGTTTGTTTGTTTGTTTTTCTGTGACCTATTGTCACTGGGATTTGCAGTGTGCTTTTTGACCACAGCCGCGGCCTGCTGTAGAAATGTTAAGAATCCACCAGGCAATTCAAACTGAACAATCTTTTTTTCTTATCTTCCTCATTAACTTACCTTCGTTATTTAATTACGGTTGTCAATTTAAAAACAAGTATTTTTACTTTGTATTATACCATTTGTTACATGTATCACCATCACACATACAGTCTGGTTCACTGCTTTACAATACATTTATACCTCTTATCACAATATTATATGTGCAGAGTGTAAATAAAACTGTTAAACTGCTAGTATAATGAAACAGACTACAGGTTGTTATATATTATCAAGTATTCAGCAATTAGAACATAGTTGTACTAGTGGCTTTCTGACAATAAAGTAAATGTAAAACTTATAGAATCTTAAGTTGTTACAGGATTTAACGCCGTTTTTCAACATTTTTTCAGTTATATACAGCGACCGGCTCATCTAACTAGTTTTCCTAGACTGTATATTAACCAGTACTAACTTACCCGTCCACAAGAAGCCGGCAACTTCTCCATACATGGAGGAAAATCGACATTATTGTCAAATTTTCATAGACAGGTATAACCTGCCGCAACAAGAATTCGAACCCAGATCTCCGGGTTACAAGTCCATCGCCCTAAGCACTGGACCACGGCCGCGGCCTGCTAAATTAAGAGCATAATAAAATGTCATAGGGAAATAATTCTGAATGATATAAAACGATAAAGTAATTGTTTAACGTATGGTAAATCGCTTACTAATAACACTTTGTTTCAATTTTGGTGTGGATAAAATTACAGTGCAATCTCTCCAAAGCAACACCCTTGGGAGAAGCAAAATTATGTTGTTGTTGAGGGATTGTTGATCTAGAGAGATTAAATCAATGGTTAAAGTGGAAAAAAATTATGCTGTTGTTGAAAGGAGGTCGTTGCTCAAGAAAGGGCCGCTCTGGAGAGGTTGCACTGTATTTGAAAAGATGGAGTTACTTCACAATCAATCGTCGATTTTAGCCCCATTAACAACAATGTATAGTTTTAACTGTCATATTGAGAACTAATCAAATGGCTAATTAGCAAGAGTGTATTATTGCATGTCTCACACATTTGCTAATTTTAAAATGTTTAATGATAGAACGACCTGTTCTTTTATAAAAAAAAAGCCCTACGACCATTATCGAGTTGGTCAATTAGCATTGAATGTTTTTTTCATGAAAAAACTTAAAATACATCGTTGGTTCAGTGTCCATTCAAAAAAAAATATTTCATATGTACGGACTTCGGGCGAGCTAGAACCAATATACACGGAGATATCAACTTGATCCCCCAGGGGCGAGTGAATAATTCCGAATATTTCAAAAAACCTATCCACAACAGCCCTCGCAGCCCTTGGATTTACTTGCATATTCTTCATTTGGAGCAGGCAGATTTCACATTCCGTCCATTACAGATCTGTCAAGGGTTCAGTCACACTTGGTAATTTCGCAATTAACGGGTCTTGAGCTGTGTACATATCACTGTAGTGAAGGTGTACTATCTACGATTAAGGCGGGGTTGAGATGGCTTATTTCAACGGCGGCTATAATTATTGTCGACAACATTACCAATTGTTTCAATCGGATGAAAGCATCTTCCGTCAACAAAATAGAACTGTTTTGATGTTAAAATACGCGTATCATATGCAACAACTTATGGCCCGTATCAATTGTTTACTGCGTACTGTATTCATGATAGTAACAAAATCACATGCAGCTTTAACGAGTCAATAACTAGTACAATATAATTGTTTACTGTAACCGCTTATGTACATCGGGAGAATATTTAGCAATATTTACCGGGTTGGCTCTATGTCTCAAATTAATGTGATGCGCGATAAAACTACGCGGATTTTGCAAGGTGATCATCAATTGGACTTTAAATAGACACAATTCGTTGAAGAAATTTACTATGATTGACACAGGACTCGAATCCACTATTGTGTTTTAACGTCAATTCAGTGGCTGTGTTAACTAGTTCATGATCATTATTTCGCTCGCGATTTTTCAAGCGACAAGTAAGTTTAAATTTAGTTTATTTTTTGTAACATGTATGATCGCGTGATTATAATAACTGGTGTTTATTCCTGCATGCAGTGGCGTACCTTCATAGTTTATAGATCACAGCTAGCACACTGCACGTTGTATGCATAAAACTGTTTAGTTCATTCTAATTTGCTTTAGCTCGGTTGTGAATCATGCAATTTTCACGTGTGGCGAGGCGTGTGCCTCGATTAAAATTTGGACAGGTAATGAGGAAAATCGCAAGTTTTAGAAAAAAAAAATATGGGGGGGAGCATGCCCCCGGAATTACCCCCCCCCCTAGATTGCCTCGTTCAAATATTGGTCTGGCTATGGCACTGATTTTGCTTATATAAATCATGCTGGAGTCTGCTTCCTGGATACTACACCAGTACTGCATCCAAAAAAGGATTGTGAAGTTTATGAATGAAACCCGTCAAAGCCAGAATTCTGAACTCACGACCTTCAGATTAGAGCGGATGCTCTACCTTCAGACCAAGATGCCTCAAAAAAATGTTTGTTTCTGGTTACATGCTCATTGAAATAAGACAGGTGGCTTTATATATGTTTTTGAAAGCCCCTGTTGAGAATCTTATTTTCATGCGGAGCAGTAAAAAGTTTGACAGAGAATGTACCTGTCCTTGTGACTAATAACCTCCTTTTGGAGTCAGACTCTAAAAATTGGTGGTAAAAATGAGGTGGTCTAATTATCAAGTTGATTATAGGGGAGTAATTATTGATAGCTGGTTGGAAAATAAGTTGTCATTGAAACCAGAGATGACATGTTTTATGGTATTTTAATCATTTGCACAAATGTGCTTCCCTATCTTATTATCTATATAATTATAGTTAATACACTTGTGTACAATTTTTCTCAAAAATGAAAAGATAAAACCGAAGACTTATGCTACACACTTTGGTACAGTACAGGGCTTGCTAAAACAAATGGTGTAAAATTAACAGGGCAGTGGGGAGTTGCATTCAAAAAGGATTGAAGTGGGAATTGAATTGATTTAAACATAAAACATTAGAGCATTTACCTTTGAATGTGATGCATATGTTAAATGTAGATCCCTTTTCCTGTTTAAATATTCATCTCTGGAAATTTAATTCCCAGATGGCAGCTGAAGGTCTTATTAATTTTTAACAAGAGCCAGCCCCAAACTTTTTTGGAAGAAAACTGTCTTCAAAGACTAAACACACTGTCAGTGATCTACAACTCAGTATAAAAAACCTATAGTTTCCACTAAGCCTATTGTTTTCTTAAAACCTGGTATTTATTCAGTGTCCATCATTTTTTTTTCATGCGGGTATATCTCCAACTTAAAAAGATATACAATAAAACTTTGATAATGAGACCACCAGAAAAAAAATGGTCGTAATAATAAGATGGCCTCAGTATCAAGTTGAATTATGGGGAAGTTATTTGAAGACAGTCCTAAATTTAGTGGTCATTATAACAAGATGGTTGTAATATTGAGGTGGTCACGATGTAAGGTTTTACTGCGTATAGAAAAGTTCTTCTGACCCACTGATCCTATATTTTTAGAGGATGCTAGCAGAAATTGGGTAATATTTTTTTGCTTGGCAAACTTAATGATAGACATTAATCATTTCAGCATCCAGACCCAGAATAAAATAACCCCAGACATGGAAACATCTGGGGTAAGATTACAGTCGACATGGTGGGGACAGTTCAAGATCATGATGTGGAAAGGTTGCATGCTAAAATGGCGAACAAAGAAATTATTGTTCTGGGTGAGTTAGTCTTGCTATACATCACTAACCCCTGACATCAATATAGGTCAGTATATCTAGAGTTATTCCCTGTGCCTCCATACTCAGCTCAGATTTCAAAATTTTGTTGAAATTTATTTTCACTGGGTTTAACACCGTTTAAATTTAACAACTTTTCAGTTATATACAGTAACCGGTTCACCTAATCAGTTTTCATTGAAGGGTATGACCAGTTGCAACTGGGATTTGAACCTGGATTGCCTGGTTACAAGTCCAGCACACTAACCACTGGACCACTGTTTGCAGCGGTGTTTTATAACCACAGACCTCTATACAACCTGGATGACTAACTGTAAACACAATATCTCCACTATTGGTTCTTACATTCCTGTTTAAGTGTTAATAATTTATTCCGATTGTACTTGATAGATCATAGGTTGCATGCACTATAAACATATAAATATTTTTCAAACTTTTGGGAAAGCCAGAAAAAAGTTTTGTTTCAGGTTATATATAGTTACACAACTGACCCTATTTTGTGCACTAACCCTAAAGTTTCTTCTAGCAAATCCAAAGTACAAAGATAATTGGGGATGGAAATGTGCTTTCAATACTAGTGTGGAGAAAAATGAGAAATATTTTGCAATCTACCTTCCCTATTTTTTATGGTCAAATAACTGGAAACATGACTGTTATATTTTCTTGCCAAATCATTTATCAGTTCCTCTGAAGTTAAACCCATTATTTTCCATTAGTCAACAAACTAGGCTTCTCCTGTATGGGAGGACCAAAGTCTACTAAGTTTTGACAAGCTTATTGACCGCATAGGATTTAGGGCTAAATTAAAATATTTGTTTGCTGTTGCCAACCGACCCACCAAAAAACACCTGTTCAAAAAATTTTATCACTACAAATAGAATGCATATTATTTTTAAAATTTTCTGTCTATATTATTGAAAATATTTCTAGTTTCATGGTCAATTTACATCAATACATGTGTCTGATATATAAAATAATACTCCAACTGTCCAAAAAGTGTGGTTGGCAACAGCAAACAAGTGATTTTATCAGGGTGGCCGTAATTAATTTTATTTCTGTATTTCAGGAAATTGTTTTGCCACTTTACTTTGTTGCTATCTTGGCTGTTATACGTCTTACCTCACAGAAGGATGCTTTGTCTGCATTTGGACCATTTCCAAATTACTCAGTATTTGATGACAAATTTACTAGCAAGATGGTCAAGTCACATGTTCTTGTTTCACCAAACTCGAACGATGTTAAGACGCTGATGGCTGATGTTGCAAGTATGATCAAAAGTTCTGCTAATGTGACACTTAATGTTGAGTATTACCCTGATGAAAAATCTGCTGAGAATCAATATAGGAATCGCACAGATGAGGTACTTGCTGGAATTATTTTTAGCTATGTGAATACTTCGAAACTGAGTTACGCTTTACGCATGTCTGATGGTAATGTACCAGGTACAGGCAATGAAGGACTCTACACTGCACAAAGTGCGTGTCGTGAAGGGACGGGAGATAAACAAACGAACGACTATGGTTTAATGTACATGCATAACTGCGACGTTAACAGATATCTGTTCTCTGCCTTCACAATGTTGCAGATGGCTATTGACACTGCGCTGATACGCAACTTTACGAGTCTTAATTCATTCTCAATGCCAGATGTCCTTGTAGAAATGTTACCAAAGCCAGCCTTTTTACAAGATTCCAGTTACATTCAGATAATTTCCTCCATGTATTTTGTCATAGCGTATTCACCATTTATGAGTGTCCTGACGGCTTATATTGTCACTGAAAAAGAGAAGAAAATCACTGAAGGAATGAAAATGATGGGACTTCGAGTTTCTGTGTACTGGTAAGCTTTGTAATAAATTTCTGTGTGCTGGTAATCTCAGAAATAAATTTCTGTGCACTGGTAAGCTTTGTAATAAATTTCTGTGTGCTGGTAATCTCAGAAATAAATTTCTGTGCACTGGTAAGCTTTGTAATAAATTTCTGTGTGCTGGTAATCTCAGAAATAAATTTCTGTGTACTGGTAATCTTTGTAATAAATTTCTGTGTGCTGGTAATCTCAGAAATAAATTTCTGTGCACTGGTAAGCTTTGTAATAAATTTCTGTGTGCTGGTAAGCTTCATGATAAACTTTACACAATTGTTGTATATCAATTGACATAATTTTAATCATCTACTTGTGCCTATGGGGGTTGGGTCTTGAGGTTGGGCCTTTCAAACCGATGTAAAGCTCCTGTAGCTTTGCTGCAGGGTGTTACTAGATGTTTCACCTCAGGGAGTGTTTTGACCCCAAGTCTGTGTATTTTCCTGTGTGTTGGGTGGAGTTTGGTGAGGTTAGGATTTTTTGTTTGTTTTGAGGAGTTTTTTTCTTATCTATATTACTTTACTAATTTTGACAAATATCCTAAGTTAGTAAGAAAGTGAATGCAGCAACTGATTCATGTCTAAGTGCAAATGTCACCATTTAAATCCCAATTCATCTTTGTACCAGTACTTTATTTCTTTGGAATTTTTTACCAAAGAATATGTTCAAAATTGCCACAAATTATTCACAACAGGAGATTTAGCCTGTTATAATTACCTAAATGTTTAATAGACATAAAAAGCACTAATTGGTTCTAGTAGGTAACTCAGGAGCTCTGGTTAGAACTGACTGATAACCCAGGAACTCTGGTTAGTACTTATAGGTAACCATGGAGCACTGGTTAGTGCTGGTTAAGTCTGACAATTATACATTATTGTAATACGATCACTAAATATCTCACGGACCATTCAAAGAAATAATTTTCATGTTACTATGACAACTTGTTTTACTATTTCCAGGTTCTCATGGGCAGCTATATATTTTGTGGTATTTTTATTGATAACTGCATTGGTGACATTGATTGCAACTGTGGCTCAGTTCTTTCAGAACAGTAACATGTTCTTATTCTTTATCCTCCTGTTCCTGTATGGACTAACGATCATATCTATGGCTTTTATGTTCACGCCTTTCTTCAAAAAGGCAAACGTGAGTACTGTTGATTCTCATTACGTCAAACTCGCTTTTACCAAAATTTCGCTTAAGTAAAACTGTTTCTTGTTGTCTGAATTTATTTGTTCTATTCTTAATGATATTACTATGCTTATCTTCAATTCACTTATTTCCAAATTTTGTTGTCAAACAATAATTTTGTTCCTGTGACTCTTGTTGAATGCCATTGAATACCATTGGAGCTTAATTGGTGAACAATGAACGCTTTTACACTTATTATGACATTACTAATCGAACTAAAGACTGTGTGAGAAGTTAAAAGAATCATGATAATTATAGCAGATACTAGTATTTGACTGTCAATTTAAGTTGTGGTAGCTGGTTGGGGTTGGGAAATCAACAATGCATTTTACTTGCAGGTTTTATTTGAAAAAAACTAGTATGAATACTCTCTACCTCTTATATTATTAGTCTGAGATTTTAGTAACACGATGTTAGTTTAGGTTTGTGAGATTGAATCCAGGGTATGGCACCATGTTCTCTTCAATAGTTTGGTTGGAGATGTTGCATCTGAAGCCACTGTACTGGTTCAAAATCCAGGAACATTGAAATGGTTTAATCTCTGCCAGTTTATATCTGAAATACTGTTGAAAACAGGTGTAAATTCCCCTTATTTTTTGCATACGGTCTTACTTCATTTGCATTCAAATTTCTACATGATCCTATTTTGAGCTTGCTTGTTTTTAAGAAAAATATCGAGCTATTATGATCACTGCAGCGTTGATTGTCTTCATCATTGTTGCTGTCACTGTCATGCAAAAACTACTGTAGTCTATTACTCATACACTTTTAAAGATATCATCACAACACTTGGAATACCTGATTATCATGATTAGGCACAGTTGTGAGAGAGGGGCATTATTCTGATAGCTATATATTTGGAGTTATGCCCCTTTTCGGTCAAAATTCTCATTAAATAGAATGACGTAAAACAGATGAGCATTGGTGCCTCTGTGCAGAGCCCTAGTTTCTATTTTAACATACATTCTGTTTCAACTCATAATGACTGTAAGCAGAGATCTCACTTTATTAGTTAACTTTTAAAATATAGGTCAAAACAGAAGTAGTTCATTGATTGTGGCTTTGACCTGAGTTTATCACAAAACATTTATGTTGTGGTTAGATTATAGTTTTGCTGAAAAGTTTTATCAGTTTTATACTAAGTCGGTAATTCTGGTATTTGGTGAAAACATTGTTAAGATTGTTTTGAGGCAAATCTTTAAGATATAGCTGCAGTGATAGGGATTGTGTGTTAAATATTTACACACTAAAGAATTTATCATTCGTCATGTAAAAGTTTGCCCTATATCTTGTTAGAGTTTACTGACTTAACTGTGTGGTGTTAAACAATAGCCTTGAACTTGAACCAAACATTCTGTAATAAATGCCTCCCCCCACCCACTGGGTAGTATTTTTTCTTAAATTTTAACATTTGTCTCACAACTTTAAGACCATTATATGGAAGTGTTGGGTATAATTTGTCTGCTCACTGAAGCATTTATTGTGAGCTTTGACTTTCCTCGAAGAAGTATTAGGGTCCATACATATTACTCATTCATAGTTCCTTCACCATGTTTCTACTTGATGTGTCCAATTCAATACTTAAAGAGATTTTTTATCCCAAAAGTGGTTTAAGCATATGAAATATGAATTTCTCTTTTACATATTGCCCAAATAAAACTACAGTAAAACTTCGTTATCTCGAGGAGTCATCGGAACAGACGAAATGCTCGAGATAAACCGAGTGCTCGTAATAACAAGGTTTTTGTTTGTGGACTGAAAATAAGCTGTGCATCGTGCGCATAAATGGGCGTGTTTACGATAATAATACGAAATGCTTACATAAATTGTTCTCTATGATGTCTAAGGTGAATAAACATGATAGTTGATTGCTGAAATATATATTGATCATTTTTTCTAAGTACTTTATCCACGATTTTTTCGTGTTTTCAATTGTGCAATGTCATGTCTGAATATTGTGTCACTGACATGCGGTGAAACGTCATAGTGACACATCGTGAAAGATACATGTGTTACGTACGTCTGTAGCAAAATGTGATATTTTTCTGTGTACGGATAGCAGTAAGTGGTATGCATGAAGCATGCTAATAAAAGATTTGTCTCTGTTTTTATCAGTATCTGCTTCTCAAATTTGTCATTTAGTTCTCATAATTAAGGTCTCGTGATTAAATTCTCAATAATTATTAACTTTTATAACATTAGTCTTTGATCTTAAAAATTTTACTGCAAACTTACAACAAACAAATACATGTACATGTTTCATTGTCATTTTATGTCACAACATGTGAAATACAAAGTATCGGATTAAGACTCGTTCTTTTATTGTGTAGCTTTAACGACGTGTGAAAAACAAAGTACTCAATTAAGATTTGCTCTTTTGTTTAACGGTGTGTAGAGAACACGGCTATCGCTGGCGCACAGGTGCGAACGATATCCAAAATGACACCCCTCGAGGTAATCAAGGTAATCAACGCTTAAAAATAAGTCAAGGGACCATGATTTGTGCTCGAGATAACAAGATAACGATGCTCGTAATAAACATGGAAATTTATATACAACTAACAACAAAAAATGACGGGACTTCAAGATCTCCTCGAGATAAGCCTAGAGCTCGTCATATCGATGCTCGTAATAACGAAGTTTTACTGTATTTATGTTTTTTTTAATATCTTCCTTATGCCCTAGTACTATATTAAGAAAGTGTGCATGGACACTTTGAACATTAAGATTATGTCAGGGGCCTCTGTGGTCGAGTGGTTATGGTCTCTAACATTTAATCCCTAGCCCCTCACTGCTGTGAGTTCAAATCCCACCCAGTACAAAAATTTCACATGTAAAGAATCCATCCATCCGTCCGTCCATCCATCCACTGTTAAAGCAGGAAAGTTACCAAATGACCCTGGCTTATGGTGCAACATTATACTCCAATGAAAAAAGTTCATTACTGTACTATGTAAAGCAATCATGATAAATCAGGCTGCTTTCAGTGAAGGTACACATGATGAAATCTGATACTTTGTATGTAAAACTAGGCTTATTCTCGGAAGAAATACTTATGCAGAAACAAATTTAACATGTTATTAAATAAGTAGAGTTAAAACTTAGGGGATTAAGTGTAGAGATGAGGGGGCATTATCATTTAGTTGAAATATAGAAGAAATCTTGGAAACCAGTCTGAAAGTAAGTGGTTGTTATAATGAGGTGGTCACTGATTTTAAGTTTTACTGTATAATATTTTCTGAGGAGAGCCAATTTTCATCAGTGTGAAAGAAACGTAATTCTTTACCTTTGTTTGCCACAAATCATTGTTCATTGTCTCTGGGTAATGGATAAAAGTGTTTGTATTCAGATAAAATAACATAGAATATTACTTTAAATAAAAAGGAGACTATACTTTTGGACTGATTTACTTAGCTGATTCTTTGTGGAGAAATGTTTATTTATAGATCTTTCTATCAAGGGTTTTGAACTTTTTCAGACTGCTGCTGGTGTAGCAAGTTTCTCCACAATCTTTTCAAGCTGTTTGTATTTGATTGTAAGTTTAACAAGAACCTATGAGGAGGGTACAGGGAGTGTGTCATATGATGTTCCTGTGTTTGGTAGATGGCTACTTTGTCTGATCTCACCTGCTGCGTTATCGCTAGGGATGGATCAGGTAGGGTTCATTTTGTGATGTGGGCTAGGTTCATGTAAGTCAAAATTCTTTCCCTGTGTTAGAAAACAGAAAAAACTTCATATGTTGTTTGTCTTTACTCATTGATTTATTTTATTAAGTCTGTATGATAAAATAGAGTGACTGCTGTAAACACTTACATCCCATTGTTGCTGTGGAAATCTTTAAGTCATACTAATGCATGTATTTATAACTGTTTCTTGTTTATACTGTAGAAATTACACCATTAAACCTGGATTTCCTTTGGGTCATTGGCTTTTAATGTTACTTAGTCTCACCATGCTACCCTGCTATTCATTTGTCAGGAAAATTATTTTTGTTACTGAAAATTTATGTAGAATCTCAATAATCAGACCACCTTTGGAACTGAAATATTGTTCTTAATTTTGATGAAATCTCATTTTGTTGTACCAGTAAAATTGAAATGTTTATATAGTTGACTTGTATATGGAAAACTGTTTTACTAGTGTTCATATTTATATTGTGTGTATGCATGTTAATTGCAGGCTATATATCTGGACCTTCGAGGTGGAATGAACTTTCAATCAGCAAAAGAAGGAGACTTTCCGCTGTATGCTCCAATTTTGATGTTGTTGATTGATACCATAATCTACTTTTTGTTGGCAATTTACTTTGATAGCATTATACCAGGTAAAGTCAGTCAGTCAGTCAGTCAGTCAGTCTGTCGGTCATTCCATTAGTCAGCCAGTCATTCAGTCAGTTGTTTATTGATATTGTGATCTACTATATGTTGGCAAGTTACTTTGATAATATAGCACTGGGTAAAGTCCATTAGTCAGTGAGTTATTTGGTTAGTCAGGCAGTTGGTCGGTCAGTCACTCTTCTGTTATTTATTACATATTGCCTCTTCTATATAAAAGTAAATCATTGATTTCATCAATGTTTCTATTTACCTTTGTAAAGATAGTTGAACTATTTTTTCACCTGTCTCATGTATTGAATTTTCTCTTACTCTTGCTGATGTGAAGTTGCCATGGTTACTAAAATTATTCTGTAATCAATGTTTTAGTTGTACATGAATTTAGCCCACTCACATAGCTCAGTTGGTAGAGCAAGAGGATGACCACCAGTCTTAGGTTCTTGATTCAGATCCTTGGGGATGGCACAAGTACTGTTTTGATTGAACTAATTTAAGTGATTCATATGGTGAAATTGGCAGTCTCTTGCTGAGAATAGGATTAGAACTAGTATGATATCCCGAAAAAAAATATTAACTGCCTGTTGGCGTATAAATGAAATACTGGTAAAAGTGGGTGTAAAACTGAAAATAATTATTTTGTTATCAAGACATGCATGTGCTTTGTGCACACTGAAGAGTTTTGTTAGGGCTCAGATGAGGAGTTTTAACTTTACCCACAAAGCCATGTACACTGATATTAGCTGCAATTAGCCCTTTCATTTAATTGTATGGTTACACACATTTGCCAGGGATTTTTCTGAAGGATTGCAGGGATTAATTGGGGGGAGGCGGTGGTGCTGTACGGGGTTTCCCAGGATGACTATACCCATCCTGTTGGCAAATATACTGAAACTGAGGTGGATTGGTGTGCCCATCCTGGGAGGCCCTATAAGGTGTTCATGGTTCTTGGTCAGTTTCCATGGTTTCTTGGAGGGGTCCTTAGCAGGTGCGTGTAAACTGTAAAGGGTATACCTGTCCTGTTGGCAAATAGGCTGAAAATGGGGCAGACTGGTATACCTGCTGTGGCAGCAAAATGGTTAATTGATAATAAATCATTTTATCTCAGGTGAATATGGTCCACGTTACAAGCCATGTTTTATCTTCTCCAAGTCGTACTGGTTCCCAGAGAAGCGTGACAGAAAGCATCACGTATCATACAACAATGAAGTATTTGTTCAAATGGATAATTCAGTCAATCAACCAGATGATGGTGCTGATATTGAACCAGTTTTACCTTCCATGCAATCTAAAGCTGCAGTTTTGTAAGTTAACGTTTTCAAATGTTTAGTCCAAATGTTTAAAATATTGTTCTTGTTGTATTCATTGCGTATTCACAGTGTATAAACGAGTCAAGTTCCAGCAATCGTTACAAAAATTCGTACAACTTGAATTATATAGAATCACAATGAATTGTACAGTAATTGGAAGTTGCAGGTGCTTGTGATTGCAATAAATAGTACAAGTTGAAATATATAACATCGCAATGATTTGTACTGTGATTTTGTTTACTCATCGAGTTATTATTTCCATTTACATGCAGTGATGCTGTTAATTTTCTCCATCTGTTTGTCTGGTTAGTCCAATATTCTGTTACAATTTGGTTAGTTTAAGACAGTATAGCCATTACTGGGGCCTTTGTGGTTGAATTGTTATGGTCTCTGGTTCGTAATCACTAGCTCCTTACTATTGTGAGTTTGAATCCCACTCAGGTCCAAATTTTCACTGTGTGGCGAAATTACTGTTCTGCTAGCTTTCGTATGGTTGATAGTTCTCCCCAGGTGTAAGCTTAAGGTCTTCCTCCACTGTTAAAGCTGGAAACTTGCCAAATTACCCTGGCTGTTGGTGTGAAGTTAAACTCTAGTGAAGTTATTTTTTTCTCTCTTCGTTTTAATTGCAGCATCAACAATCTGTGTAAGATTTTTCCAAATAAGGAAAAGGGTAAAAAAGATGAACCAATCAAAGCTGTCAATGGTAAGTTTTTTTCAAAATTAATTTAAACTTGAGTGTAAAAATTAAACATTGTCTTCAGGTTACCAGCCAGTTTTCAAAAATACTTTATTCACATACCTTCAGGCAGTTAACATAAACAGTGTTTCAGGATTCCGTTCCTGTACAAGAAACTGCCAACTTCTTCACAAAAAATGACATGAATAGGCAGTGGAATACAAATGGTTGTAGCCAAAATGTTTTCAATCAAAACATTTTTGCGAACACATGCTGGGCCCAGCAGTCAAACTCAGGGGTCCATAAACCTATCATTATCTAGTGAGCCTAGTATAGATTGCATAGTGTTAGCATAGGTAAAATAATTTATTATTTTTATTGAATGATATTTCTACCCTTAAAAAGATAATTGTTTTACATACCCTTAGGTAAATTGGAGGTTAATGCAGAGGTGAAAATGGAAAGTGTTATCTTGGGAGACCTTAGATGTGTTATTTCGGATAGATTGCGGGCTTTCACCATTGGATAATGATCATTTTATATGTGCCAACTTGATGTAATATTCTGAGCACATTCTGTTTAATGTACAGTTGAATCTGTGAAAAAAGTCCGCCTCATCTTTGTCTGTGTACATGTCTACAAAAAATACTTTATTGTAATATTCCAGGGTTGTCATTGACGATATATGAAGATCAGATTACAGCCATTCTTGGACACAATGGAGCTGGTAAAACCACCACAATGAATATATTGACGGGTCTTACAGGTCCTACATCAGGGTCAGCTCATGTACTTGGCTACGTAAGTAGTGAACGATCTTGTATGAACAGAATATTCCGTGATTAATGTTCCTCTGTTTAAACCATTTTTTAGATGAACGAAAGATTGTGATGCACCTGAAATGCTTTTAAAAATCTTTCAAATTGATTTCATTAAAAAGTTGTATCCATCAATTGAATTTTTCTTAAAGAAACTTGAGGGTTGGCATAAAAAATAGTCAGTGGGGTAAAAGTAAATACAATTATTTTTTTCTGGTCTCGTGTTATTATAAGTATAAGCACTTGTATGAGTATACTGTATAAAATTTATATTTTTGTCATTTTCAGGATTGTTCAGTACCACAGGATATAGAAGCATTACGCAGTATGACTGGTGTTTGTCCACAGCACAATATTTTATTTGATCAGTTGAATTGCACTGAACACCTAAAACTGTTTGCTGGACTGAAAGGTGTCCCAGCACATCTGATGGATAAGGAGGTAACATATTATCCTCATGTTTTTATGTTTCCTGCACCTTTCCATATTTACCCAAAATTGTCCACAGTAGCTTCCACATTTTCCCCACTTTTTCTCACTCTCTTCCCAATTTTCCACATTTTCCTGCAATTAACCACATTGTCTGCCTGTTTCCAAACTTTTCCACATTTTCCTGCAATTAACCACATTTTCCACCTGTTTCCAAACTTTTCCACATTTTCCTGATTTTTCAATGCTTTTCAGCATTTTTCCCACATTAACACACTTCACATTCACGAACCTTTTCATAATTTCCAACATTTCTGAAGAAAACATTTTATTAAATTTTCCATTTGATAAATAAACCTTGTTATAGCAATCTTCCCTATTATAAACAAATACATGACTCCCCTCAGGATCCTGTCCAGTTGTTTTCTGTGTAATGCAAACAGGTAATAACTGACTGTTTTCTAAGAACAAAATATAAAATAATTATAGATACACAATGTTTTGGAGAGTGTGGACTTGCTGGAACAAAAGGACGTCTTGTGCGAACATTTGAGTGGAGGACAAAAACGGAAACTGTCAGTTGGTATTTCTGTAATTGGAGACCCGAAGGTTGGTTTACATTACTTGTATTTAATATTTTTTAAATACATTTCTTTCTTCTCTTTGGGGTTTAACTCCTACCATCAAGGTCATTCGGCAACTTCCAGCTTTAACAGCGGAGGAAGACCCCAGAACCTTTGACCTTCCGAGAATTAGCTGGACAGCTCCCTCATTTGCAAAATTTGGTCCTGTGTGATTCCAACTCGTAGTGATGAAGGGTTAGTGATTACAAATCAGTTACCATTACCTTTCAACCATTGAAGCCTCATTTCTCTCTTTCATACATCACTAGACTATACAGTTATATAGACATAGTTGTAACGAACTCAGATATAGTGACGAATTGGATCCAGTGAAGTATTTACTTTTTTCTGATTATACTGTGTGAATAATTTGCTTTTAGAAGTATTTCCTGTGTGAAATATTTGGTCCATTTTTACAGCTGATATTTTTGGACGAGCCAACAGCTGGTATGGATCCATATTCACGTCGACATTTGTGGTCAGTGTTGAAGGAGAAGAAGAAAGGCCGTATTATACTTTTAACAACACATTTCATGGATGAAGCGGATATATTGGCTGGTAAAACCATTTCTGTTAACTGTTTGTGTGTCATGTTTTTTTTTTCACCATGGTTTAAAGCCACACAAGAAAGCCAGGGTCATTGAGTGACATCTCTGGCTTTGATCTGGAGGAAGACTCAAGGTGTGCAAGTGGTAGAACCACTCAGACCAAAGACCACCCTGTGAATAAAAGCCATTCTTTGAAATGCCATCATTGATTATTTAGAACAAACTGACGTCTGAATAAAGACTATCTGTCAATAAAGGCCACATTTTGTTTTTGACCGTGTGTGCGTGTGCTTGCGCGCGCGCACGTGTGTGTGTGTATGATTTAGACTGAATGTATTTTCTTGAAGCATGACTCTATAATGTATAATTGTATTTTAGACAGGAAAGCGATTATCAACAAAGGTCATTTAAGATGTTGCGGCTCCTCTTTATTCTTGAAGAACAGATTTGGTCTCGGTTATCATTTGAAGTAAGTAATAATGACATGCTTTATACTACTTTGTAATTTTATAAATTTAATTTGAAAAAAATGTCTTTAAAGATGATTAGTTTTTACTCTGAGGTTGCACCAACAGCCAGGGTCATTTGGTGACTTTCCTAGCTTTAACGGTGGAGAAAGCCCTCAGGTGAACTCTGGATGGAACCATTTGCCTTCCAAAAACCAACTGTAATGCTTCCTCACATGGGAACTTTTTTGTCTCGAATTTGAAATGGCTTTTGGTTTGTCAGAAACCATAAACACTCAACTACAGAAGCACCTGTTATGTCTCTATGAATGTATTGTTAACACTATTTATTTATATTATTACTATCATTATATTATTTTTTTCTATAAAAGTATATTTATTATCATTACATTTTAGTCTCTAAAAATACGTATTTATTTATTATTGTTATTAATTGCTATGTCTCTACAAAGGACATTTATTATTATGATAGTTATTTGTACACATATAATTTTTATCATTTTTTTATTATTAGCTAATGTTATGATTATTATTATGCAGTATGGTAGTGGATCCTGATTGTGATTCTGAGAAAGTTGACAAGTTTGTATCTGACATTGTACAAGGTTCTCAGGTGAACAGACTTCATGGGAAAGAACTTGACATCACATTACCACATGATCAGGTGAACAACTTTGCTGGTAAGTATCTCTCTTGCATGTTGGATATCTTTATTCTTAGCATTCTTCACCTAATAGTTCCTGCTTCCAATGTTTTATTGGTCTAAAACAAGTTTTATACAACATTAAATTGTGACACAAGTGAATTGATTAAAAGCAATATTTCTAAGTTGGAACTTTTGTGACCATTCTGACAAGTAACTTCTTAGTTTCATCTACTTTGATAAATACAGTAAAACTTTGATATTAAGGCCATCTATGGGACCAAAAACATGTTCTTTATATTTAGGTTTTCTTAATATCGAATCAAAAAATGATGGAAATATTGTTATTTATTCTGAGAATAAGTGCTTGTTCTATTTAGGTGGTCCTAATATTTGTTCTATATCTTCACTGGCCTTGTTCTCAGGTTTTATTCATGAAATTAATTGCGTTGTTATAAATATGTATGTTCAGCAAATATCAGTTGTAATAATGAGTTGGTCTCATTATCATGTTGAATCATAGAGGAATTATCAAATGCCAGTCCAAAAATAAGTGGTCCTTATAACAAGGTAGTCGTAATATTGAGGCAGTCGCTGTTTGCAGTTTTACTTTATTTTCCTTTTTCAGAATTGTTCTCTAATTTGGAGAACCCTTCAGCATCTCAAGCGCTAGGTGTGAAGAATTTCGGTGTATCCATGACTACCCTGGAAGAAGTATTTTTGAAACTAGGTTTGTCTATTTTATCTATGTATAATTTATTATACCATGACTGAAATTGAATGCCACACTTTTCACTGGGATTTAATGTCACACCACCAGCTAAGGTCATTTCCAGCTTTCACAGTTGGTTGAGGAAGACCTGGGCATACACTTTGGTAGAACCACTGAACTTCCATGAGCTAGCTGGACAGATTTCTCTGTGAAATTTAGTCATGAGTGGGATTTGAACGCTCAGCAGCGAGTTGCTATTGATTACTTGTCAGAGACCAGAACAAGTAAACCATGAGAAAGTAATTCTACCTGGAATTACAGACACTGTAGAACGTTCATATTTAGACCATCTTAAGGACCTGTTTAACATGGACTTCATGTTGAGGTGGTCTCACTCTCAAATTGAAATATAGTCAAACCTGTGAACAAAGGCCACCCTTGGGAAAGGTGAAATGTGGCCTTTATTTGTAGTTGGCCTTTATTCGAAGATCAGTCTGTTCTAAATAATCAGCGCTGGTTTTTCAAAGAATGGCCTTTATTCACAGGGTGGTCTTTATACAAAGGTGGCAGCAATCACAGGCTTGACTGTATAATGAAACTATTGAAACTCTGTTTGAAAATAAGTGGTTGTTATAATTAGATTTTTAAGTAATGATATTGTCTCATTATCAAGTTGAAATATAGTTAAAAACATAGGCAGCTAGCAGTTGGGATGGTGTGGCCATTTTAGGCCTTATACACTATTATACACCATCCCTTCAATGTGATAGCCCCCTATGGGTAAAAATATGAAGATGTTATAACAAGGTGGTCTTGTTAATGACATGGTCTCTGAATGAGGTTTTACCGTAATTATAACACCTTGATAGTTATCAGCATCTAGAACAGAATATCATAAGTTTAGAAAAAATAAGACACTTAAACAATCAAGTTAAGGTATGTAAGTTGAAAGAAATTTTCTTTTTTCTTACTAAACATCTACAACTTTATACGGTATGAATCGTCCTGAAATATCTTGGTACTTTGGATTTTGCTGTTAGAAACTTAAGGGTCTGAACCCCAAAAATAGGGTCAGTTGGGAAATACATGTAGTAATATCTTTCCAACCAAAATCCTTGGAGAATGAAATTAAGATTTGGCCCCAAGGTTATAAGACTTGAGAACAGTCTCAGAGCTCAAATTTCAATTCCATTCTGTAAATATTTTGGTTGAAAAGATGGAGCTGATTAATATTTAGATACATATTCAGATCAATCATGCTGATAGAATCATGTATTAATAATATCATTATTGCCTGATCAAAATTAAATTTGAAACATTAAAAGACAAGACATGAGATTCGAGCTCAGAGACTGATCTCAAGTTTTATTACCATGAACCTTGTTCAGCCACTTTCTTTACCACTAAACAAATGAATTCATCATTATATTTTATCTTTTAGAAGAAGATAATGAAATTGAATTGCAAGAAATCGAAGATGAGAAGACAACACTAGACACTGATAATCTACTAACTCGAGATTTCAACAGATATGGTGCTGATAATGAT
Organism: Lutraria rhynchaena; assembly: GCA_008271625.1. Lineage (NCBI taxonomy): Eukaryota > Metazoa > Mollusca > Bivalvia > Venerida > Mactridae > Lutraria > Lutraria rhynchaena. Next base: position 201,675 of record VIBL01000066.1, read on the forward strand.
GATCCACCAGTGAATCAAATAAATCCATCAGATTCTGTTGTTTGTGTCCAAGGCAAGACATTGTTTTGGCAGAGATTTCGTGCTCTAGCATTCATTCGAATCATGAAATTAAGACGGAATATCAGTTCAATTGTAACACAGTTGGTTATACCTGTCATTATACTTGTGGTTGGTTTGGTTCTAGCGAAAACATTGAGCCAAGGTTCCAACACCTCAACCCAAGAGTCTGCACGGTCATTGACGGCTGCATTATATTCACAGATGCCTTCAATACCCAGTCAATATTTCCCATATTCAACTACTCCCAGGCTCTTAATAAGAGATCAAGTCAGTAAGTGGTGAAATAATAAATATGTAAATGTATTTAATGATTATATGATATATTTAATGATTAATTAATATATATGTAATGATTAAATGATTATTAAATGATTAATTAATACATAGAATGAATAAATGATACGTTTAATGATTAATTAATATATTTAATGATTAATTGATATATAATGATCAATATATTTAATGATTAATAAACATATTTAATGATTAGATAATACATTTCAATGGGGAATGAAATCTTAATATTAAAACTTTCACATGATGTGTTACGTAGATTCAGGATTGTCTCAGTCAACAGTCAGCAACATCTCAGCTACATATACCACAAACAGTTACAGTGATATTTACTATGATGACAAGTTCAGGCTGCTAGATAAAGGCATATCCCCACATTACCTGGGTTTAGAGATAAACAACTTTGCCCAGACTGCTCAGGTAGGTATATACCATGTAACACTGAAGAACATGGTTATACCAAAGTCAGTGGGACCCAAGTAAATACTTAATAATAATTGATTCCCTTATATACCCAGTATATTTTAATGAAGACTGGCCTGGTTAAGGAAAAATAATTAATTCATTATAAAAGATTTTGCTGTTACCATGTTCTACTGCATCTTGAGTTCCATAAATTTTTGTGAAACTTCTCACTTTAACTTTAATGTCCCTCCTCACAATGTTAAATGTTATGATAAATAGTACTTGGATACCAACAATTAATGAAATTGTTAACTGGCAATTTCACCATAATTATTGACCAATTAGTTCTTTGTCTCATAATACCACATTTCCCGCATCTGAAACCCAAGACTTTTGAAAACATTGTTGCAAAAGAAGCCATTGTTTGTAATGAGTAATGGCTTCTTTTACCTCGACAATTTCCACATTGTAGGGAAATCACAGAATTTTCTAAAATAAATTGATGTTGTGTATATTCACTTTGAATTTGAGTGTTCAGAATATGCTTTAAGATGAAGGGTTAGGAGTTATTTCATGCATTACCATGCACTAACAAATAAGTTACTACTATAACTAGTATTTTTAGTTTTATCTATGATCTGAAGAAAATAGTTTAACCCTTGACTTGTTGAGAACACTTTTGAGTTACTTACTTAACATTGAGGTTGTCTCATCATCAAATTGAAATATAGAGGGAATAATGGCAAACATCCCAACACTAAGAGGTCATGATATTGTGGTGGTCGCTGTGTGAAGTTCTTCCTTTTTTATTTAGGGTATAATCTCTGCCTACAAAGTGATGTACAATGACTCAGCTGTTCATTCGATACCATCATCAATAAGTCTGATGAATAATGCGCTGCTGATTGCAACTGAATACGCCTTCCAGGGAGCTGCAGGTGATTGTCATTGTCTCTTATTGCAGTTTAATTAATGATGTTTTCAAGTTTTGATGCAAAATATTGTAAAGTTCTTATTGATTCTTGGACACCACTCAGAGAGATATTGTGTCTGATCCTAGAATGAAATTTGATGGTTTAATCCTGGTTATTTGAAATTCTATCACTTTGAATTCTAGTATTTTGATAACTAAAAAATTAAAAAATTCCCTCAATATTTACTTAGTATGTAATAAATACCATCAGACAATAATACAAAAGAATCAATAGTTCTGTTTTTACAACCAGCTCTGCCATTACAGATTTAAAACTCGGTCTAAGAAACCACCAATGAATTAAAAGAATTTGTAGTTCAGTTATAAGAAAGCAGCTCTGCCATGGTCAGATTTAAAACCTGTACTAAGAAACAACCAATGAATTAAAAGAATTTTTAGTTCAGTTATAAGAAGGCAGTTCTGCCATTGGTCAGATTTTAAACCTGGGGTTTTAATGTCGCACCATTTGCTAGTGTCATTTGGTTACTTTTAATGGCATTAATGGTGGTGGGAGACCTCAGATGTAGGACTTTCATTAGACCCATTCATGGGTCATTTCTCACACTCAACTTGACATCTAGTGAAAACCCTGAGATGTATACCTGGGTAGAACCATTGACAGTTTCCTCACATGTGATTTTTCTCATCCCAGATGGGATTCAAACTCACAGCAGTAAGATGCTAATGATTACTAGTAGGACACCACAACTACTCGACTATGGAGGCTCCCCTCAGTGAACCTTCCTGTCTTCTGTTTTCAGATTTAACCAATATGATAGAAACCTATTCTTATCCCTGGCCAAAATTGGACGTTAAAGCCGGCTATAATCCTGCAGCATTTACGTCCATTCTGTTGATTGGAATGTCCTTCGCTTATGCTCCCTCTTCCTTTGCCACCGATGTTGTCAAAGATAGACAGGTTTGCTTATTTATGCATAGATTTCTATTTCAACTTATCAACTTAAAAGACTTTTGAACATAACAGTGAATTACTATTTGTTCCACAATAAGAAGTTTACTAAATGTGATATTTAGAGTTCTGTTTGAATTTTGAACTGTGGGTTTGAATAGACCATTCTATTGCAATATTTTCTGCTTGTTTTAAGGTGATGTACTGGTACCCAGAATGAATAGTAATGTGATATACTGGTACCCATTATAGATCTGGTAATATAGTGTACTGATACCTGGAATAGATACTAATGTAGCATACTGATACCTGGAAATGTTTTTACCTGGAATGGATAGTAATGTAGTATGCTGGTACCTGGAACAGATAGTGATGTAATATACTGGTACTCGGAATGGATAGTAATGTAATAGATAGTAATGTATTGTACTGGTACCTGGAATAGATAGTAATGTAATTGTACTGGTACCTGGAATAGATAGTAATGTAATTGTACTGGTACCTGGAATAGATAGTAATGTATTGTACTGGTACCTGGAATAGATAGTAATGTATTGTACTGGTACCTGGAATAGATAGTAATGTAATTGTACTGGTACCTGGAATAGATAGTAATGTAATTGCACTGATACCTGGAATAGACAATAATGTAATGCTCTAGTACCTGGAATGGAAAGTAATGTGATACACTGGTACCTGGAATGGGTTGTAATGTAATATACTGGTACTTGGAATAGATAGTAATGTAATGTACTGGTACCTGGAATGGACAGTAATGTAATATACTGTTACCAGTTATAGATAGTAATGTAATGTACTGGTACCTGGAATATAGATAGTAATGTAATATACTGGTACTTGGAAAAGATTGTAATATTGTGTACCGGTACCTGGAATAGATAGTAATGTACTTGTACCCAGAATGGACATTAACTAATATGAGTTGTAGTATTTGCCGCTACCAGCAATAAAGGATTTTGGGCTATGTACCACTTATGATCTCTTTTTCAATCTTGTTTTTATTTATCTATTTCAGTTCAAGATAAGAAGTCAGTTAAGGGTATCTGGTTTGCCATTTCTTCAGTATTGGTCTGCATTCTTTGCAACAGACCTTGCTAAGAATGCTGTACCTGCAATTCTTACCATTATAATCAGCTTAGCCATAAAAGTAAGATATGAACATTTGTCTTAGTTGATATACTATTCTTTTGATTAAAGTTTAAGTCTTACTAACCCAGTTACTATATTTTTGCTTTAAATGGGTTACTTAATGATCTTGTCAGTTACCTGGGTTACCCACAGGTTTTTGGCTCTCTGTGCATGTAAAAATTCCCGGGTTACCCACATGTTCTTGACTCTCTGTACATTTATATATCCCTGGGTTACCCACAGGGGCTTGACTCTCTGTAACTGTGTAATATATTCTGGGAAGAGTTGAAATTATTTTATTATTATTTGTAATAATTCATTTTAATGTTTAAGATTTTTGTTATGTTTGTGGATGTATTTTACAATATCAATTTTTGGATTTCATGAAGTTTACGCAATATTGTTGTATTTCTATAGATTGATGGTCTCACGTCTGGTGGAGCTGTAATGAGTTTTATTTTGGTGGCAATGTTCTACATGCCATCAAACATACTGTTTGCGTACTTCTTTTCTTTCATTTATGACAAGTACGAAACTTGTCAGAGCACTATACCCACACTCTTCTTAATGGTGAGTTAAGACAGTGTTAACTCAGTAATACTTGGTTTTCTTGCTTTTCCAACATTCATGGTTGATTTTTCTTCATTCAGTTCAGATAAAGTACAAACGTTGGATGTCAATAGTTGATTTTTCTTATTTCAGTACAGATATATTCCAGGCATCTTAATTTGTGTAGTTTATTTTTCTGAATTCAATTAAGGATATTCCAACATCTTGGCGTGAATAGTTGATTTTTCTTGATTCAGTTCACAGCTATTCCATACATGTTAGCATCCACTGTTCGCTTTTCTTTTTTCAGTTAGGTTACATTCCCTACATCCCAATGTCTATTGTCGACATGGTTTCCAGTCCAGATACTGCCTTTATTCTTCATCATTGTTTCTGTGTGCTGATACCTCCATATAACATATTTGGTGGCCTTTATTACATTAACCGGGTAAGTCACCATAGTGATATTTTTAAATTAAAGTAAATACAGTAAAATGATGATAATGAGACCATATTTAACTCAGATACATTGAAACACAGTTATATTGCACTCAAATACAGTGGAACATGGTTGGGGAAGGTAGTTTTTTAGCTCACCAGAACCGAAGGTTCAGGGTGAGCTGTTAGGATGGGTAGGTGGATGCTCCGGCGTCTGGCGTCAACAATGGTCTTCTCCTCAGAAACTACCAGTCGGATTTACTTCAAATTTGCTGTGTAGAAGCCTTTTGACGTTCTAACTGCAATTTGCTCGTATTGTTCCGGTTGACCACTTTTAGGGGTCACTAGAGCTAAAAGTAGAAAAACCTTTAATCATCTTCTTCTCATGAACCAATGGATGGATCATCACCAAACTTGGTCTGTAGCATCCTTATATGGACTTTTATCAGATTTGCTAAAAAAATTTGGTCGGCCCCTTTTAGGGGCCACTAGAGCTAAAAATAGAAATACCTTAAAATGACTTTTTCTCATGTTTCTGTGGATGGATTATTACCAAACTTGGTTTTTAGCATCTTTAGATAGTGTTCTATCAGATTTGTGCAAATAAAAATGGTTGGCCCCAATTAGGGGCCGCTAGAGCTAAACATAGAAATACATTAAAATGACTTCTTTTCATGAACCAGTGGTTGGATCATCACCAAATTTGGTCTGTGGCATCCTTCAGTCATCACTTTTACAATCACTTTTGTAGTATCCTTTGATGGTCCTTTATCAAGGCTATTATTGTTCCCCATTATTTGCCCACGAGTGTACCTTTATTACCTTTTTAGTAACAAGTTAATTAATATTTATTCTGGTGAGTGATGCAGGGCCATCATGGCTCTCTTGTTGGAGAAAGTGGGGTGTTTTGATTGAGGTTTTTTCTAGCAATCATTTTCTTATTTATTTGAATAGAGATTTGACTGTATAAATTGTTTTTAATATGTTTGTAGATTTACACACAAGCAGTGTTCACTGGTACAACTGATAACATAAAGTTTGGTGATTATTTCAAGTTTTCTAATGGTGTTCCTGTGGCATATTTAATGGTAAGTTGCTTTTACTTCTTTTCCACTGGCGTTTAATGTCACACCTACAGTCCGGTCATTTGACAACATGTCTGGCTTTAATGGTAGAGGAAGACCCCAGGCATTCACTTGGATAGATCCACTGACCACTCACAGCCGTGGCAGGGGTTGTTTTACATACTTTAATTACACTCAAACCTGTGAACAAAAGCCACCCTGGGAAAGACAAATATGGTCTTTATTGACAGGTGACATTTATTTGGAGGTCAGTTTGTTCTAAATAATAAGTGATGGTTTTTCAAAGAATGACCTTTATTCGCACACTGGCCTTTATTCGGAGGTGGCCGCAAACACAGGTTAGACTGTACCTTCTTTATTCAAAAGTTAGACAAAGTTGAATTACTGCAGATTTGATGTAGAGATTCATTTGAATGATTGGAATAAAAGAATGTAAAAGACGTGATTTTTTAGTTCAAAATTCAACTTTTGTTTAAATTTTATTTTTCAGTCTATCATCCATGTTTTTATGTTTTTCTTACTACTGAGGATTCTGGACATCTATAAAACTGGAGGAGACGTTAGAGAGGCTTGTATTCCTGGAAAATCAAAGAATTCAGTAATACCTGTTGTTAACACAGATATCAATGAACATGAGGATGAAGATATCACAGCTGAACGTGATCGTGTTCGTAAACTTAAGACATCAGCTGCTGCTTCCAGTGCGGTATGTATGACTGGAATCTCATTGAAGGAAAGTCCATTATTTAATCTGACAGAACAGGGTTATGGTGAATTCCTGGGAACCTCTTTATTTTACATACTTATTTCACCATTTCAATAACGAAGAAATGAAGAAAAGTATGGTCGGGGGAAATGATTTTTTCACTTCTTTTCATTTCATCTGAGTTCACTATAACCATACTCTACTGTATATGGATCTCATGATCTTGCATTTGATAGCAGTCAGCTACAAATCATTCTGCAACACATTTGTGATATAATTCTTACTTAGTGGAACTTCTGCCTATATTTTATCACCTGATAAAATATGCATACATTATCAGCATTTCATCAAATCACCAGATGCTTAAGTCCTCTTTGTAATTTGTTATCAGTACAGGGCTTTTTTTCATGGGTAGGGGACGGGGCCTTTATTAAATTTGGGGAAAAAAATCACACAGTATTTTTGCAAAAGGGGGAGAAAAAACTTGAGGCAAACTGAATTTTAGGGGAAATCTGCATGAATTTAAGGATTTTTCCTGACACGAAGATGCCTATAAATGGCCCTTGCTTTAGATGGAAAAAAAGCCCTGCAGTTGTTGATATGAATTCATAGTCTACAATGTTGATTACTTTAGCATTAAAATCATGTTGATTAGAGTAAAGTAAATATAATTCGAAAATTCAATAATAGTGATAATGCATTCTGCACAAGGTTTTCTGAAGGAAAAATCCAGGTTTATAAATTGTCGAATGTCTTCAGGCGGGTGGACGGGCTGATAGGTGGTCGTCCACAATTTCTTCAGGGCACAACTCCTATATTTCTCAAGGGATTTTGATGAAACTTTCACATAATTTACATCAACAAGTACCCCAGTGCATATTGTTTGGTTTTGTGACTCTTATCATTTTTTGCAGAATTATGGCCCTTTGTTTATTTTGTGCATGTGTAGTATTCTTTGTGCAACTTCTTGTAAATACTTGGTTTTATGACAGTTCCTGTCATCTTGTTTACATTTGTATTTTTATATGATCCTGTAGGCTCCAGTTGCTATTGCTGAAAGTTTGAGAAAAGAATTTCTGAAAGACAAGAAGCAAGGATGTGGTAAAAAGGAAGCTGAAAGTTCTGTCAAAGTAGCTGTGAGAAATCAGACATTCGCTGTTGATACTGGGGAAGTGTTTGGTCTGCTTGGACCTAATGGAGCTGGCAAAACAACTACACTGAACATGATGATAGCTGATGTGGGTCCTACCAAAGGAAAGGTACGTTGTGGTGATTTGTACAGCATCTCTCATTGATTTACTCAATTTTGGACAAGGGAGAAGTATGAGGGTAGGATGTTCAACCTGGGGATTAAGACTTGAGGCAAATCTTGCTGTGTGAACCCTATTCTGGAAGCAGGGGCTTTTATTCATTAGTGGTTGATTATGTTCTTAGAGTAAAAACCTCAAGAAAGAAAGAAAATATTAGTTTGTCCAGACATTGACGTACATCTCACAGGGTTTACCAGAATTATTCTGTCTTTTCAAGTCAGGTGTGTGACTTAATTTGAAGACTGCTACTTTTAACATGATGATTATGATATTTCTTATTGTTAATTGTAAACATTTTGAGGAAAGATGGTGCCTCCCAGGTTGAATGGTTATCTAGCACCTTCATCACTGACCCAAATTTCACATGTTAGGAAAGCTGGGTAGCTAGGTTACAGAAGGTCAGTGGTTCTATCAAGTGTAAAGCTGGAAAAGTCAATGAATGACCCTAAAAAAGATAAGAAAAGATTTTTATATAGAAATACAGTAGAACCTCGATTATCCGAAATCAATGGGACCAAAAAAAATATTTTGGATAATCCGGGGTTTCGGATAATCTGGGGTAAAGGAAATCTAGACTATTTTATTATGAAAATAAAGGAGAGCACTCCAAAATATAAATTATGACGAACTTGTAAATTTATAAAACTTGATCATTTAATGAAATACAGTGTATACACATGTTATGAGAAGCATACGTTTTCAATTAAAACAAACGCTGAAATAAAGTAAAAAAAAAAAATTAATGTTAATTTTAAAGTCAAATTATGATATCATTAAAGCAATTTATTAATAAAGCCAAAGTCAGAGGTGAATCATCTAGCAACATAATAGGATAATTATTTTCCTGAAATTGCAAACAATATTTTCAAACAAACAATAATTTGTTCAGTAGAATTTTATAAATTGTTGTTCGCACCGTTTGACAGGTTAAAGAAATCCTTCAATAGACAAGTCTGATCGATCAGAGTTAATTGTCTATTTTGGATTACTGGTGTGAAAATATGCATTCAAATGAGTTTGGGGACCTGATTATCATTTCAGATAAGCCACGGTATTCGGATTAGGTGATTCGGATAATCAGGGTTATCTTACAATGAAATATATAGGGAAAAATCGGGACTGAACTTTCTTTTTGGATTACACCAGGTTTTTTGGATAATCCATTGTCGAAAAATCAGGGTTTTACCGACATCATTTTTTATCCATATAATGAAATAATTTTTGTTAATGTTACTGTCCAAATAATGAAGTTCTCTTACGGTAGAATGTGGGTATCTTCTGGGGATTCTGTAACAAATAATGACAACGCACCAGAAGTAATAAAAATTTAATCTTCACACAACGAGAGTGGTATGGCGAGTGCATGAAGAAAATGAAAAATAAATGAAATTAGAATGAAACAGAATTCAGTCACAAATAAAGTCACTGGTGTGAGTTTGAATCCCACCTGGGACCTTACAAAATTCACATGGGAGGAAGCTGTCCAGTCAGCTTGGTGGCTCTACTCATGTTTACGCCTGAGGTCTTTCTCCATCATTGAAACTAAAGTCACCAAATGACCCAAATGACAAAACAAAAATGATTCACTTTTTGTGTATGATTATTTTTTTTCTAGGTGACAGTTGGTGGTTACGATATTCATTCTGGTATGTCTGAGGCATTCCAAGCTATGGGTTATTGTCCTCAGCATGATGCATTGTGGGAAGACATTACACTGAAGGAACATCTTGATTGTTATGCTAAATGTCGCGGTATCCCTATGGATGAAGTGGACAAGGTTACAAAGTAGTAAGTTGTCCTTTTGATGTGATTTTGATTGTTGCCATCTTGGGGCTTTTTGGTTGGACTTCTGTGCGTTCAAAACAAAATCAATATAATGTTTTAAATATCAGTATGAAGTGCAAAAAAAGTTTGATTTTTTCATGATTAATTAGAGAAATTTTATTCTAGTTTTAACACATTCTGGTATGTTTCTGTTATAAATACAATTATGAATGCTTAGGGGCCTGCATATTCAAATACTTATAGCCTCTGACTTGTAATCACTAGCCCCTCACCACTGTGGGATTGAATCCCACCAGGGACCAAATTTCTTAATGGATAATTCACTAACCATTAATATTTTCAGTTTCATGTCCAATTTGAAGTTAGATATTCACAAAGGAAAATTAGGAAAGGCTCTGTCAGGTGGAACAAAGAGGAAGGTAAAGTTAAATATAATTTGAAATATTTTTATAGATGTAAACCCTGATATAAATGTCTACTGTTGAGTAAAGGTCACCTTGTGAACTCTTTAGCACACATCTTTTGACATAATAGACCAAATAACTTCTGAATTAAGGCCAATTCTATATAAAGGTCAAGACCAACTCTGTATAAAGGTCAAGGCCAACTCTGTTTTTAGGTCAAGACCAAATATAAAGTCAACACCTACTTTGTATTAAGGTCAAGACCAATTTTGTATTAAGGTCAAGACCAACTTTGTATAAAGGTCAAGACCAATTCTGTATATAGGTCATAACCAACTCTATATATACTTTTATATACTGCTCATCACGAAACTCGCAGTACTAGGGATGAAAATCAGAAAAGAAAGTATTTAATAAACTTTCAAATATCTGTCCTTCTTCAAATGTCAATTTTGCTCAATTCCATCTAAACATGGATTGATTCACTATAGCCTTACATAAATTAGGTTATGTTATTAATATACTTGAAATAGACATAAGACCATCCATTCAATTCAGTTAACTATAAAACCATAGTACACATTGTTAAATTTTGATTCTTTTAGTTGAGTTACTGTATGAGTATGTTAGGACGACCAAAAGTTGTTTTACTTGATGAACCATCAACTGGTATGGATCCACAATCCAAGAGATTCTTATGGTATGTACATAATAAGAAATAGTAGACAATGGTTATAATGAATTCTTGGGGACCAGCAGGGTTTTTTGGGGGCTGTTTTGACGACTGATATTTGGTTGTGTTCCATATGGCAAAAAGTGTGTTCTTTTCCCAATTGCAAGGCAAAAATTCCCAATTCAAAGGAGAAAAAAACCAGTTTTACTTATTTTTACCACATGTTTAGGGTCAAAAGTAGCAAGTGTGAATAATACGAGGGGCGAAAATCGCTGATTACATATTTTTAGACTGGTACACTACTCTGGCGTTATTTAATACAGGGGAAAAATACTTAACTGTACAGTAAAATCTCACATTGTGACCACCTGAATATTACGATCACCTGGTTATATTGATCACTTATTTTTGGACCAGCTTTCAATAACTCCCCAATAATTCAACTTGTTAATGAGAATACTTCATTATTAGGACTAAAGGTGGTCTCATTATCGAGGTTTTACTGCATTTGATTCTTTGCAATATCCAGGTGCAGTATAACCAGGCAACATTGTGTACAAAATTGTACTGATACTAAATATTCTCAATATGTAAGTGTCTTTTCTTGTTGGATGGTTGAGCTGGTGTCAATATTAAGTTAAAATATTTAGGAAATATGGAAAACTGGCACCAAATATACATGGTTGTTATGTGGTCTGTATGGTTTAACTGTATTAACTTATTATTCTATAACAAGTGAATCTTAACCAACATTTGGAACAAACCCAAATCTAAATTAATGTTTTTTGGTCATGCAAAATGGCCTGGTACTAATTTTTATATTTCTAGTGATATAATCAGAATATGTTTTTACAGGGATACAATATCAAGCAGTTTTGAAGGTTCTTCAGAGAGAGGCGCTATATTAACGACACATTATATGGAGGAGGCAGACGCCTTGTGTTCTAGGATCGCTATTATGGTCAATGGTAGAATGGAGTATGTGTATTATGTTATATTATTGTAGTTCAATTTTAACATCTACTTTGCTTTGTGTCATACATTGGGAAATCTTATAAATATACAAAGTGAAGAAAATGTATTAAGTTAACTGACTCGTAAATCAAGTCTTTATTGTCAATATAGGTACCGCTACTTCTTTGTATAAAAATGTCTTTGTAGAAAAAATCGATTAATTTAATTATTTTTCATGTGAGTTCACATCCCTATTAGACTGAATCTTTATTTTTAACCCTTGGTCTAATTTATAGCATAGACACATACTAACCAACAATGCATTTATTAATGACGTCTGCCTCAAAACACAAGTAAGACTAGGATGTTTATTTATGTCTATGATGTTCTTGTATTTTTATCAATTTAAATGTTTGTGATTAATACAAAATGCCAGCTTTGAAAACAAAATGCTAAATGTTGTAATTTAGTCAAGGGGAGCAGACTTCAAATGCATGTCATACCCCATCCACCCACCCAACTTTGTCCAAGTCACTGGTAAATCTTAGCACTAAATTACATGATATGTTTGTTCCATATAGAATAACGATTGTTTTATTTTGACCATAGATGTTTAGGATCAAGCCAACATCTAAAGAGTAAATATGGAAGCGGTTATTTATTAGAGGTCAAGTTGAACGTGAACATGGAGAATTCAGCTGAAATAGATCGTAAAGTAGAAGGAGTTAACAGTTATGTCAGGCAAATATTTCCAAACGCCGTTGTCATGGAGAGGTTTTCTGAGCGTATTCAATACAAGATTCCTAAATCAAACGTAATATCATTGTCAAGGACATTTACATTGTTAGAAGAAGGTAATGTTTGTGTTGACTAGAAATTGATCGCAGTTTACTATTGAATCAAAGTACAGTATAGATAATGAATACAGTTCGTTATTATAAGGTTACCGAGGCTTTTTTTTTGGTGTAATGTGGCCTTAGAATGTTTGATCATGATGTTAAGACTGACTCGATAATAAGACCACTTGATGTCTGTCTGTCTGCCTGGTGGTCTTAACAGTGGAGCTTAACTGTAATAGTATTTGTCTCATTGCTTATAACAAGTAATATTTATGCCATAAATTTTGCATTTTATGATGTTTGTTAAAATTTGAAAAAATGAACTTCTTAAACATTTTAGTGAATATCTCAATATACTGTTTGTAAAGTTGTTTAACAAAGTCAAACCTGTGTTTGAGGCCACCTCCAAATAAAGACCACCCTGTGTATAAAGGCCATAATTTGAAAACCATCATTGGTTACTTAGAAGAAACTGACCCCTGAATAAAGGCCATCTGTCAATATAAATGCCACTTTTTGTCTTTCACATGGGTGGCCTTTATTCACAGGCTTGAATGTAATTAATTTGGTTTCAATTTGTTCTTTCCCTAAAATCATGATTACTAGTTATAGTTTAAGTTTTGGATATATTTTTGTTTATCTTTTTATATCTTACCGGTTTTATTTCAGGCAAATCCAAGTATGATATTGTAGAATACAGCTTCAGCCAGTCAACATTAGAACAGGTAAAAATAATTTCATAGTATGGAAGAATGCCAGTATTTTTGGGGTATGCAAGCAATTATTGTGTATTATTTTACCTTCGTCAATTACATGTTGTTGTATGCTTACTTTCAAAATCATTTTACTATTTATCCTGGAGAAAATGAAGAAGTTTGAATAGTTTGATACATTCTCTGGCTAGTAATTACAAGCTCCTCACAGCTGTGAGTTCAAATTCCATCTAGGACATGAAAAAATCCCTGCTGTGAGGAAGCTGTCCAGCTAGTTTAAGGAAGGTCGATGGTTCCACTCAGGTGCACCGCTGGAGTCTTCTTACATGGTTAAAGTTGGGAAAGTCGGTAAATGACACAGGTTGTTTGTGGGATGTTGAAGCCCAGAGAGTATTTCCAGAAGATTGGGAAGGTTGAAAAGTTTGAAAAGAGAGTTTAATTTGATTTACATTTCTGTTGCCAGGTATTTTTGGAGTTTGCGAAGAAGCAGCTAGAAGATGGAACGACTGCTGATGAGGAGGAAAAAGAAAGAACGAGATCCATGAAACGTACAATATCATTGGACAATCCTGAATCAGATGATTGTAACTCATCACCTTATCGCAAGGAAGTTCGTTTATAACATTCATGCAGTGACTAATGTTATTAGAATGAGCTGCACGAAATATTCTATCATAGGATTTTACGTATTGAAAGGAAACTTTTTTTCATGATTGAGGACTTTGTATCATTCCTGTAGATATATTTTTTTCTAGACAGGAGCTTATAGAACATTTAATATTTTTTTTCTCTGGGTTTAACTTTGTATCACCAGCTGCGGTTATTTACTGGCTTTAACATTGAAGAAAGATCCCCGCTTACACCTAGATAGAACCACTGACCTTCTATAAGCTAGTCGGGCAACTTCCTCACATTTGAATTTAGCTTTGTCTCAGGCTGGATTTTAATAGCCACTCGACCCCTGAGACCCATCTATAGAATATTTAAGTATGCATAATGCATTCATAAGGATGAAATTCATTATATGAATCTTTTCTACTTACTGATGAACTGTAAAAATATATTTGTACAAAGAATGGGTTTAGGATATTTCTGATATTACCCGCTTATCTAAAAACTTTGATTCACATTATTAGCCTTGTTTTTGCACTGACCTGAGAGTTTCTAATAGCAAAATCAAAAGTACAAATAGGAAAATCATATCTCTAAAGATTTCGGGCCTACCTACTCTGATCAAGTAACCCTAGACATGACAATTTTTTAAAGCTTATTCTGTACAATAATTCAGATTGGTTGTTGAGTTAGGAGGTTGGATTTATCATATAGTCAACCTTCTATTGGGGACTTGGTCTCACCAATGATAGACTTTCAGTTTTGTTCCTCAATACAGCAACATGTTGAAACAAACCATTATTATATAGGATCAAATATGTTTATAAATACAAATGTATGTGTACATGATATTCATAGTTTATCTTAATGTGGCTTTGCAGGGACTGGATTTCATTTTTCAGAATCTGACAACTTCTTTCATTTGATTGTAATTGTTATAAAAGTAATTCAAGGTGGTTATTTTTACAACAATGCTTATTGTTGTCGGAGGTATGTACAATATAATATGAAGTTGTATGTAGCATTAAATACACAGTGGAAATATGCCATTACTAAAATTTGAATTTACACCATCTACATAATCTTTCAACAGCCCTCGTCTGTGCCATATTGTTGTATTCTTATGAGTTTACCTTTATTATTGGCCCCTAAACCCTTAAATTCCCATTTTTAATGTTTTCATTTTGAGTTGTTTCCCTTTGTTTGATTTTTGTTACAGTATGTTGTTAAATTTTTTGTAGGATGTTATCATTCTTGTTCGGTTGCCTTTGATGCTTAATTATATGTACAGTATGTTAATCCCAAGATTATTCTTAATTAACATACATATGTAACTAAATATGAGGTTCGGGCCACAAACTAAACCCTTTTCTGACTGTCCTAGAGTGGTCCCCCCTTGCCCCAATGTAGACTGTGTCCCCCATTTCAAGCTTACTTCTGAGATTCTTGGGTTTTGGTGAAAAGTGGGATTTCTTGTGTTTTTTGTGTTAGGAATCCTTTGTTCTTATCATTTTTGCGTCTTTTACAAGAATAAGTGCATTTTTGTTTTACTTGTCTCAGACGAGTCTATGTATATGTATTGATTTGTTGATGCATGTAATTTAATTGATAATAGCTTTACTTTATCAACTTCAAGTTCAAGTAATTTTTTGGGGTGGGGGAATTAACACAACAGTAATTTAAGATGATTTTATTTTGATAATCAGTTATATTATTTGTCTCATGCACAGAATTTGTGTATGATGCATGTATTTTTACACTTATTTATACTCCTCAAATTATGACCAAGTTAGTAACCGCATGTAGAAATATTCAACATATTATAATTAAGCTATTTTATATGGTTTTATACACAGTAAAACCTCATTATTAAGACAACCTTTAGGACCTGAAAAAAATGTAATATCGAGGTGGTTTTATTATCTAGCTGAAATAAAGAGGAAATATAAAAAGAACAGTCTGAAAGTAAGTGGTTGGTGTAATTAGGTGGTCATATTGGTGAAATGGTCGCTGAGTGAGGTTTCATTGTAAAGTAAAACTTCACTAGGAGGCAACTTCAATATTAAGACCGCCGCAGTAAAACAACCACTAGTCTTATTTTTCAAACTGATTTTCAATGTTTCCTTTTAATTCAAACTTGAGATCCGTCTCCAGGCTCAAATTTCATACATTGTCTTCTAATGTTTCTAAATTAATTATGATCAGACAATAATGATATTATTAATAGATGTTTCCATCAGCACAATTAGCCTAAATATATATTTAAACATATAGCTCTATCTGTTTAACAGCAATTGATCTACTTTGAGAGTCGAATTGAGATTTGAGCTCAGAGTCTGTTCTCAAGTTTTCTAACTTTGAGGCTCGTTCAATATAAGGACCATTATTTTTTGTCCCCTATTGTGGTCTTAATATTGAGGTTCGCTGGACACTTATACGCTAGTTTGTGTGGTACTTGGCAAAAAAATAGCTGTTTACAGTTACCAGACCGACTCTATTTTTGGTACTGACCCTAAAGCTTCTTATAGTAAGTATAAAAATATTTGGGGATGTATTATACCATGTATTCTCACAAAAGGTATGTTTAGAGAAAAAAGAAATTCTTTCTACCTACCTACCAGTAATGTTTTCGGTCAAGTAATCCTAAATGTGACTTCATTGTTCAGACAAATAAAGTTCGTGTTTGTTCTTATCATCTTAACCATTTGTTGAAAGCAGACATGTTTACCCATTCTGAGTCTGTCAGTAATTTCGGAACCATTTATCATTAGTTTTTATTGTCTGTCAGTTGTTTTTTTTACAAATTTTGCATACATTCATCACAAATCACATAACAGATAACTAACATTTTGAATGTCACATTCATCGTCTGCTTTTCGTTTGGACGCCATTTTTAGCATCGCATCACGGTACCTGCAAACTTTTTTTTAATAAGCATCTACCGCGTTGTAAAAGCGTCTATACCCAAATAGAGACAACATGTATTAATAATAAAGTACAGTACGCGTTGTCTCCCGTTGCTATGACTAAAAACGAACCATTTTTACTGATTTTTTTTCTAAGAAATTTTGTAGTTTTTCATACCAAAGCCGTAGAAACTACAGCTAAATTGTAGGAGTAAACAGGTCTGTGAAAGTGTAAATATGGATTAATTCATCAATTTCTGAGATACCAACAAAGGTAATTTTTTATAGAGATGTTGTAAAATTTAATGCATGACCATAGTAAACCAATGACATCCAAACCATGACATTTTATGTTGCTTGTGGACCTACAATAGCATTTTTTTTTCAAAATCTGATATTATTTTTTTTCGTTTCTTAAGTCATAATTATACTGTTGCTATAGCAACAATGTATTCATTATTTGAGGTTAAGAGTTGTTTTGACTCTTCATTCCACCTACCATAACATATTTTTTGAAAAATCTTCAATTATTTTTTATATTCTGCAAAGTTGCCATATCTTAATCATAATTATACAGTTGCTATAGCAACAATGTGTTCATTATTTGAGGTTTTGAGAGTAAATTAGTTTAGTCTCTACACTTAATTAATTCGTTCCAGGTTATTATGATGCTTTTGTATTCAAAAATCAGTAAAAGAGGTCAAATTCAAAGGGAAATGGCTTTAAATTTATGACTTATACTTAGAAATATGGAAAATTCCTGATACTGGGTTATATTTGTTATGAAAGTGAAAGCAATGTTGGGAAATAAGCAACATTTATCTACTGCAACACTTACTTTTGTAAAAAATGGTTAATATTCGTTACGTGGAAAGAATATACAAAATGTACTCTTACCTTTGAATTTACTGGTTCTAAATTTTTACATAGTAAAGCCTTATCTAAGGACCACCTCATTATTCAGACTGCTCATTTTTAGACTGGTTTTCACTATTTTCTTTACTTAATGAGATCACCTTACTGTGATCACCTTAATTTCTTGGTCCTTTTGCTGGTCTTAGCGTCAAGTTTTCAGTCATATGAATGACACTAAATTTTTTGAAGTGACTGCAAGTTTTTCTTATTATGATTTGTTAAATTGAGTGAAGTCCCTTGAAATTGTTGTACATGAATAATGATGGTGAATTTTGCCTATATCTTCCTTACATATCCTTGTTATATATCTGTTTACTAGTATTCAGTTTTTACCTACTGGGAACAAGCTCTTTATTCTATAGATATACGTGTATGTTATGTATTGTATTGTATAAATTTGTTTTGATGTATTTCCTCCTGTTTGTTAGCCTGGGTAAATTAAAATTGGCTTTTATGTCAGGTTTCCAATAGTATTTCGTAAAGTGAGATAACGTGTTGCTCTCAAAGTTTGAACCAACAAACCAGAGACATAGACCTAAAGCTTTACCAATTGAGCACAGCAAAATAATTATTGCAACAGTATATAATTAATTATATCTATTAATATATTTGCAGTCGTAACCAATCCAAATATAATAAAACCTAGATATTAAGACTACCTTTGTGACTAAACTAGTAGTCGTAATATAGAGGTGGTCTTGTTATCAAGTTGATATTATAAAGGAAATACTGATCATGTACCTAGCCAATTGAGGTTTTACACTACAGTCAGACCCGAGTTAATAGCCACTTGTAAATTAAAGGCCAGGGTCATTTGGCTACTTTTCCAGCCTTAAAAGTGGAAGAAGACCCCAGGTATACACCTGGAAAGAATCACCAACCTTCTATAAGCTAGCTAGACAGCTTCCTCACAAGGAATTTGAGTTCTAAGTGGGAATTGAACTCACAGCAGTGATGGACTAGTGATTACTAGTAAGAGATTGTAACCACTCAACCCCAGAGGCCCCCCTCCAATTTTTCTGGACCTGCCAAGGTAGAATTGTAATATAAAGATGGAACATGGAATTCAATGAAGCAAACTTTTATTCATTTAGAAACTTCGAGCAAACTATGGGGTAATGTCAGTATATAACACTCACCATAAAATAAACATGTTGACGGTAAATTTAACAAGTTAAAAACATCATCAACTGAGCTGCAGCTGAAAAAAATCTTAAGATTTCATATCATGTGAATACACAGTACCTCAAACATTGGAATAATTCATTTGAACTGCAGAACTTATCTTTACTCATTCACAGATGACTTTTTCATCATAGCCCCAAATTGTCCGAAATGAATATCTTTTTTTTAAAATTACAACCAGTGTGTATGACTAAGATGAATTTTCAACCTACTGAATATTTCAATGTGGCATACTGGAGTCTATATATTCAGGTGTTGAATGGAAAGTTGATACTAATTGAAGACTTTCAAACCAGTATTTTTATTCTAAAAAAAAAATAGGTTGAATTTGGTTTCAGGTAATGATATCAAATAATGTTAATCCAAAATTGGGCAGTCATTTAACACAATTAATCAGTAAAAGTACTAACCTAAAAGGATCACATCAAATATTTCCTAAACCCAAAAAATAATGAATCATCAAAAGTTCTGCAGCTTCTAAAATAACTGTAGATACTGAATACAGCCTATAGGTGACTGCACTTTTTCATGATACAAAATGATGTAAGTATACAAGAACAACACATGCAGTACAGACAATATGTTTTTACAAATATGTACATTAAATATTCAAAAAAATATATCCTTTTTATAGAAATAAATGGTTTGCAAATTTATTACCTAATATCAGCAAAAACATAAAAGTGATAAAATATGCAACCTGAAAAATATTTTAAACTATACTCAAAATTATGGCAATTTAGTTCATAGAAATAATCACTTTCACATAAACAGAATTCACTATAGCGGCTTTATATTATATTCACTAACACTGATTAGCAACATGAAATAAACATCACAAATAAATAATTACTGAAAAAAAAACATGATTTAACAGAACAACCTGATGACAACTGTGTTAATCAACATACAATCTTTCATGTAAATATATAATTAAAATGCAACATTTATTTACACACCATGATGTGTAATCAAATTGGCAATAAAATATTCAGTCCCCTTTAAAACAGGCCAATGGAGTTCAGAATGAAAAATAAAACAAGACATACACAAGAAAAAAGAGCAGTATTGAAATCCGCACCAACATAAAATCTTATGAAAGTGAAAAGAAATTTCAACAGTTTATAAAGTCAACATATCTATTTCATGACAGCCATTTATCCCGAACAAAGAGACCCATTACAATGCATACTCAAATCAACTCTCAATATCACACTAAAGAAAAGATGCTTCCTTCATTTTCTTACAAAATAAAACACTGGTCAAAACCGAACCAGGTTAAATCACCTTTCGCAAGTGTACAATTTTAAAATAAATAAAATCTTTAAAATACACTGAGGGCATAACATTAACCTGGCAACAAGTGTTAACAAAATCTATGATTTTCACTATAGAGTAACATACACACAGTTCTCAGGCATTCAATTTATATATGTTAGTGAATGATATATTTACAAAAAAGCATACAACTAGATAATTATTATATCCACATTTTCAATGTGTTTTTAACTTAAGTCTGGAGACTTCATACAGATTGATTGCTACATTTTTACAATAGACATTTAACAAGACACCACATCCTATGTTGCTACATAATTCCATTTACTGTAGATGTTTGTCAATAGATATAATACACCAAAAAGAAAGCCTTGCAACTCCTTAAGGCCTTTTTTTATTTTCCATTTTACAGACCCTCCTCTGAAAAAAACAAATTTCAGAAAAAAATAAAATTGAAAAACACAATTTTTCCCTCTGCTTGAAATTCTATTATACATTGAATAATTTCTGACCAAAACAAAAAATCTGTTTTGAAATTTTGTTTTTTTCACCTACGACTTTGTTATGTCATGGCAGTTTGTAAAATAAAGAACAATAAATAAAGGCCTAAGATAACATAATCACTATCTTGTATTATTTCAATCTGACATAAAAATTTGTTATTCCAAAACCAATTCATATGAATGTGAATTTTAAAACCTTTGCTTTTATTACACATAGAAGATAAATAATCCTCAAATTGTATCTAGTGCACTACAAGAAGACCATGTTATACACCTACATGGAAATAAAAAATATTAAAATGACAAAATATGAATGGATGAAACTGTGAAATTACGCGATGAATCAATCTTATCAAGATTATTAAGGAACTTGCATAGGACAGATAATATAAAATTATACATCTAGTATATAGTTAATTTGATAAACAGTCATAGACAAAACTAGATTTAAATTTACAAGTAAATAAAGTAACTCAAGTCAACATGTTTGGTATAAACACAAAGAAAGGTATAAGTACCCAGTCTGCAATCATAAGATCCAAGTAGGATAGCCAATCACATAGAACAGCTTTGTGATTGGCTACTGCCTTTGAAAACAACCAATGGGAATCTTGGGTTAAGTCATTGGTCTCCGAGCTTGGATTACAAACTTTAGACCAAATATACAGTATAACATATGTGAAAGAACAATGTTAAAATTCTACATAGATCAGTTATTAAGTAAAATATTACAATATTAAACTTAAACAGAATTCTACATTCATTTTCATCATCACACGGTAATCTATACTAAATCAGGAGACAATCAGAAAATACATGATAACGAAAATTAAGGGACAGTCACACATTAGTATTTCAAATAAATTTTATTTACATCAAACTTTTATCAAAATCTACAAAAATAGACTGATTCACAAGCATTTATCCAAACTTTGTACAGTCAAAAGCTTGATATTTCACAGGCTGCCCTTTGAAACGAAATCATTAAAAACTTGACTCCTTAGTATGTTGACATAAAAAAATTAGTGCTACAAAAATTTGCTTTGCCTTCTAACATAAGAATTAATACATTTATGATATTTGTCATAACTAATTTAGAACATATAAATCTACTTTAACACTAATAATTCTTATAGTTTGCAGAAAAACAAAACATAAAAACATGATAGCTAGTTTACAATACAAATGAAAAAAGACAAAAAAGGGAATAATAAAAATAATAGCTACATCAGCAGTGCAATATATAAAAAATTCTATTACATTTCTAAACACAATTATATGGATCAGAACATAAACTGTGCAAAATGCTCATTTACTTAAATCACTGAAATAAGTGATAATCACATTCAACAAGCTAATTCTTAATATTACAAAATATAATCAAATTTGTTCACAGCATCAAAAATGAGTTGAACTGAATACTGAAAGAAAATAATGTTTGCTTAATCATGTTAATATATAGATCATATAAGTGGCTGATCAGAGGAGAAGAACTTTTTTGTTACAGAATATGACCAGAAATAGAATAACTTATAGTACAAGTACAAATATTTCTTCTGGCAATAACAATGGGCTTCTTTCCCACCCCCTCAGATTTCCTACAAAACAGACTCATATATTTCACAAAATGACCCCATCCAATCAGTTGAAAAAACTACATCCCTGATTAAAATGACATTATGCCAATGTTATCATACATTATGTTTTTAAAATAATGATTCTGAGATGGAACGTTCGTAACTCTAATTCAGTGACTTATGTAACAAGTGTTTACATCATTTTGGATTAAACAATCCTACAAGATAGTGTCAACAATGCATGTACATAATACAAAGAAGCACTATGTTAATTTCCTACAGCTAATAGCTTCTAAATATAAGGAGAGTGTAACTACTGCATTGTACAAAAAGTAAAATATAAAAAAATGATCTAAGTGTAAGCATATAGTATATAGTTTTAGACATCTACTTAAAACTGTGAAGAAAATACAGGAGGCATTTTTATAATACAACCAATAATTAATAGGAATGTCTTGCAGAAAAAAAAATAAAACAAGTCAAGGTCATACAGTATAATGTGTTAATGACGATATAAACATAAAAATTCAATGCTTTTGTAATATCCTAACTTATCAGATGACTGTTACACAATTAATTATCAATTAAATCCAGGATTATTTTATTTATTTATACAAGTACACAATACATTTATATACATTTTATATACAAATACTTACCACTCAGCTTATATAAAACAATGCTTTCCACAACATGTTCTTAAATTTACCCCCCTTAAGCTTAAGCATTATCCTATTATTAACATGGTATTTGTTATCACGCAGAAAAAAACAAGCCAATTAGAGATTGTTGGAAAAGTTGTCCAACAATTAAGTAGTTACAATATTGATAAAAAAAATGAAGAAAAACGTCTGAATATAAATTCACACTCGATCATTCTAAATACAGATGACTGCGTAACGTAAGGACAACCTATCATAAAATTCACTCATCACCATTGCCAGGTTTGTTATGCTAAATTGACACACGAAAAAAATCATTGCACGTTTTGTTGTATAAAATACTATTAAAATGACTTACTAATTTCTCTTGCAAATATAAATATTCCAACATTCAACTTTGATTAGCAGAACTTGGGATGAAAAAACACATGAACCAACCACTTGATAAAAAGTGCCAGGTGTAGATTTAAAATCCTGTTAACAAATTCTGTTTAAATTTACCTCATGTACAGCATTAGTCGAAAAACATTTTTACACCAAAGACTTATTTTCACCCTAATCAAAAGTTTATGTAAAAATATTTATCATCGATTATTCACGTAATCATTAAGTCAAAATAACAAACAAAATTTCGTATAAGCCCTACAAAAATGGTGAAAACATTAAATGGGTATGTAAAGTACCAGTACATAACATGAAATGACATGAAAACAAATCTATGTGCAAAAAAAGTGAATAGTATACACAACTCAAGAATTTAATGATAAGTAATGTAAAAAAAATAATCAAAGTCACACTTTTTCACAAAAATGTCACACTAGTTATTTGGATATTTTCATTTAGCACAGAAAGCTTTTGCACAAACATTAAGTAATCACACTTGGTTCAAAGATGGTCCACATATTGATAGAAACATAATTACAGTTGACTTCAAACTAATGTTTGGTCTAGTCTAATCTACACAATAATAATAAACAAGGAATGTAGATTTTAACAAATGTAACAAAATCAAAAAACGTGTGAATGAACAAAAATTTAAACCATGATCATAATTTGGATGAAACATTGAAAACGAATAAACCAAGAGAAACAGGAAAAAAAATGAATGATGTTTAGTGTTGACACTTCTTGTTAATTTTTAAACAGTAAGGCAGTACATGAGTCAAGGTATCACGTTCATCTTTACACTGTTGCTTCTTTCGCTTCTGATGAATATTTACTTTTCTTGTCTCCATAAAGTCCAATGAATGATCCGTCCTCGTTAAACTTACTCACATCAAAATCTCCGCCGTACTCTTCTGTAGGATCATCATCAGATTCGTATGGCTTCACACTTTCTGACAGCGATGCTTCTTCACCATGTGGTTTGTCATCATAATCATCGTCACTATAACAAAAAAAATAAAATAAAAAACATGTGGTTTTGGTGATAGAAATATCATTTTCAAGTGAACACTTTCAAATTAACTTCAACTGATTCAAAGCACATAGAAAAAAGAATTTCTCAGATGAATTAACAGTCATTGCAAATTATATTTTCAAGAGATAGGGCTTGATCTAACCATAGTATGTATACATGAACTTTCATACTTCAAGTCAAACAAGCTCTTACAAAACAGTCAAAACATTGGGTAGAAAAGATTTTTTTTCAAGGATAAAAATGAATTATCATACATATAATTACAAATTAGATCTTGATGTCAACTGCTATATGCTGAAACAGAAAATCATCAAATTTTCTCCAGAATTTTTTGTCACGACACTGAATAACGTTTTCAAAGCAGGAATACAACCAGAAAACATTCCAAAATACAATAATTAGCCAAGTACCAGAAATTCTACTGGCAATTTCAATGCATCAAGCATGTTTACCAAAGGAAAATGAGCTATAAACCTATCCCCTCCCGAACCCACACCCCTAAGATTTTCATACATTTCACAGAAGTGACTCTGTGATCATCGATTATGCATACATTGGCCAAATAATCATGCCATTGCAATGCCAGAGAAAGGGTAACATAAATATTCTTACACTCTGCCAACATCATGGAAGCCATTGTTCTTTAACTCTTGCTCTGGATCATGACCAGCCTGGTGTTCTTTCTTGTCCACTGTAATTAGAATAGATAAAAAAAATGACAAAAAAAACCCCAAAACATTGATTGAAATGGTTATACAGTAAAGTGAGTTGATATTGTTTGTTTTTTTGTGTGTTTCCATGGTGAAACAGCACTAAGACTGGATGAGAGGAAAGTACCCCACCTATCTAGCAAAAACATCATTTTTGACCAGATCTAAATTGCATCTGAATACTTATGTTTCAAATATTATATAGACTGAAAGGAGGAAAAATCATTGGTCATTTTAGCATTTTAATCCATCATATTTTAATCAAGTACAACAGTAAGTTGACTAGACCAATAGTTGGTATAACCTACTTGTGTTCTTTGACAAACTAATCAGTGATTACTTTTGCAATTTTGGGAGAGAGTCTGGGTCTGGTCCAATTCGGAAAATGCATGATGTGGTGCCAAAAATGGGAATTTTTAGGCAGGGAATTAGGAAAAAATGTCCTTTATTTTTTATTGGGAAGGGTGTGTTAACCAGACCCAAACAAAGAAGGGAAAAAATCGCTGGTAATTACAATTCCTCACAAGATATAGTGTTGTCTTAACAAAAATAGGTTTTTTGAAAGCAACTAATGTCCAGATAGACATGAACACAGAAACTAAGACTTACAAATTTACTTACGTAAGTGAAAACTTCAGCACAATTTGTTTTATCATAAAAAAGAGAAATAAAGTAAAATTTCCATCATGGGAAGTACTTACAAGGATAGGTGCCGCCTCTGTTTCTGTACATGTAACATACAATCAGTGCAACAACAATGAACAAGATCAGTATAGCCAGAATGAGGGCAATAAACCAAAGGTTTGTGGATGCTGCTTCAACAATTGGATCTGGTTCTGAAAAATAAAAATATATATTTATAATAGATATATATAATAAATATCTTTTAGAGGCTCAAGATCCATTTCCAACAGCATTTTCATTGATGTATCATTGGATAGTTAACCTAACCAGGATTCTGCACCTATACTAATCTTGTTCTCAGCATGTAACTGCCAGTTTCTCCACATGGATGATACACAATGGAAGATGACTGGCCTCAGACATAATGTATCCAAGCAAATCGCAGAGAAGATACACCATGCTCAGGGTTCGAACAAAAAACCCAAGGTCCATTGAAACTAACAAACCTGAGGTCAGTACACCTAGCAATTTACCTATTGAGCTAAGCTATTGATAAACCAGAAGTACTATACTGAGTATACATAAATTGATACCTTTGCCCTCAGACAAGAATAAACACACTGTTTTTAATTTCAAAAAAAGAAACATTTGCTATACATCATCAATAGTCCCTCTACAATTCACACACAACAAAAAGATTGATCTTGTAGTCATGCATTGTGTACTAAGTCATTCAACTCCATGAGCTGAAGATTAAAAACTTGAGAATTTTACGCCAATCCTGAACATATATCAGATCCATATGTTTGTTTGCGTAACAAGACAGCAAATATTTGGATTTAACCTTTATATTCCTATACAGTTTGTACTTATACCATACACTCAATATGTACAGTAATAAATGTGTAGGAACAAAAACTAAAAAGAGTAACTAACACTTTAAGAAGAGCTATCATAAATAAACCAGTTCCACCTTTCTATGAAACAAGACAAGGCAACAGGAAGGTAAATTCAAAAATAAGCAATGTAATGCTAAGCAAAGGTAATGTAACATTCACAAATGCAAACGCACAGTGCTATGTAATGGACTGGATTTGGAGGTAAATAAAATGTAACTATGTGGGATTTTACACCAGATTTGAACAATTCTTTTTATTAGAGTAAATCAAATTTCAAGTCAATGCCCATTTTCAACTTCATTTCATTATATATCACTTGGCAGTTAACCTAACCAGTTTTCCTGGATTCCATATCAGTTCTAACCTTGTTCTCTGCAAGTAACTGCCTACTTCACCACATGAATGTTGAACAGTTGAGGACATTGTAACTCGAGCAGCGATATGTTCAACTAAGAAATCACATGTCACACCAAGGGTTCACACTAATGAACACAAAATCCACAGGCCTAATGCTTTACCAAGAACTATGTAGGGAGGGCTAGATTTGAATGTAAAATTAAGAAATTATATATGTTGAACATAAAGAATCAATCAATACGATTGTATGATGAAATACTTATGTAATGCTATAACAATGTTGCAAAGTTGACTGTAGAATAGCACAGGGCTCGACATTAATCCTTTTATAGACATTAATTCTTTTATCTACCCATCCAGTCGAACAAGTAGACAAAAAAACATGTCCTGACTTAATAGTTATGTGTCCTGACCAAATATTAATGAAACTTAGGCAAGATTTTAATTCAAGAACAACTTTTCAATAAATCAAAGAACAAAGGCAGAGTACATTTACGAAACCTTAGTCATCATCAGACTGTTTAGCCAACCATGGTCAATACCACCATCTTCCTTCATGAAGCCATATAGGTAAGGCTCATTCAGCATTGTACTGCCAAACTGGTGGGCCACTTATTGAGATTGCTATTAGGTTATTCAACATCTTGGGATCAGTTTTACACAGGCCATACAAGAAAACCACATACATAAACAGCACTTGAAATGGGAATGGGCAAAGTTTTATCAATTAACATCAAGTTGTTTTTAAATCTTTCGTTCAGGTTTTCCCTTGAGAAAAGCCTGTTGAAAAAGGTTCATTGGAACGACTTGTGTGCCTTCTAATGTGAATTTTCAAGGCTGGTCATCAGTACTTGATAAAGCTGAATTTATACATATGTAATGTATGAAATTTGCATAAACACAAGTACTTGATGCTTGAATGACACATGTCACTCAAACCAGTCTTGATAAACACTACTCTTGCCTACTAAGATATACTTTTCAAACAACAAATGACCAGTGTGACTGATCTTGAGAAGTTTAAAAGTTTTAAAAAGTTGTGTTTTGAGCCATGTAGCACAGAAAAATAAATTTGTGTTCAATACTCTGAATCAAAAAAGGACCCATTAAAGGAGTAAACCATGCTGAAGTCAAGCCATAAAATGTAACATAACACAAACAAGAGGGCCAATATGTCCCATTTTCGCTCACGTGAGTAAAGATTGCAACTCTATGGTTTTCCTGTGATTAGACCTAGTGACCTAGCTTTTAACAAAAGTTGACCCGTGTTCAAAGCTGTTCATGCTATCATTAATACAAACACTCTGACAAATTTTGAGGACAATCCAATCAGAACTCTTGCCACTAGAGGGTTAACAAGGTATTCCAGTAATTTGACCTGGTGACCTAGTTTCTGACCCCAGAAAACCCATGTTCTAACCTAATCAAGATATCATCAAGACAACCTTTTTGACAAGGTTTAGTAAAGATCCAATCAAAACTGTGACCTCTAGAGGTTTACACGGTTTTCCAGTAATTTGACCTGGTGACCTAGTTTTTTACCGGAGCTGACCCATGTTCAAACTTGTCCAAGTAATCATTAAGACAAGCATTTTGACAAGGTTTGGTGAAACTCTAATCAAAACTGTGACCCCTAGAGTGTTAACAAAGCTTGTCTATAATTTGACCTGGTGACCTACTTTTGACCCCAGATGACCAATGTTCAAGCTTGTCCAAGTAATCATTAAGACAAGCATTTAGACAAAGTTTGGTGAAGATCCAATCAAAACTGTGACCCCTAGAGGGTTAACAAGGTTTTCCAATGATTTGACCTGATGACCTATTTTTTTTACCCCAGATGACCCATGTTCGAATTTGTCCAAGATATTTTAAAACAAACGTTCTGACTAAGTTACATGAAGATTCAATCAAAATTGCAACCTTTAGAGCATTAGCAAGGTTTTTTGGTGTGTTGACCTAGTGACCTAGTTTTTGACCGGAGATGACCCATATTCGCACACTTTTACAAGATCATTATTACAAACATTCTGACAAAGTTTCATGAAGATCCAATCAAATCTGTGATCTGAGTTTTTGACCCCAGACGACCCATGTTCCAACATGTCCAAGATATCATTGAGATGAACATTCTGACCAGGTCTGATGAAGATTCGTTCAAAAGTGTGACCCCTAGAGCATTAACAACTCCCACGTATGGAAGCCAGCTGACGGATGCCGGAGTAGACTGACTGATGACTATAGCTCACCGAGCACTACTTGCTCAGTTGAGCTAAAAATGTAAGCAACAATGGAAACCAGCTGAGGTCAACAAAAATTGTATTTGTATCAAGCAAAATAAACTATAAATCAGGGTTTCCGCTGCCATTGGCCAGTTTCACAAGTGGCGAAAAAAAATCTGCAAGTGGCAAAAAAAAATCAAATTAAACAAACTTTTTTGTATCCTGGACCCTCCCCTCTGTACATGTGGTGGAAAAAATTTAATGTCCAGTGGAAACCCTGATAAATGCCTGGAAAGAAGCTTGCAAAATATCATGTAACCATTCCTACCTGGCGTAACTATGGGCAAGGCTGCATGAAATATATATTTCGTTAAATCTATCATACAATGTCCAAATAACAAATACTCCTTATGTAGATATTTTAATTAATAACATTTGGAGTAGATTATTACCCCAAAATACAGAATACATCCAGGGAAAAATATATTTAGACAGAATGAAATCATCTTCAATACATAAATAAATTCAATTTGACCCAATTCTGTCCATTTTGAGTCCTAAAATATGGGACTGTGCTCCACGCCTACACGACTTCTGAATCCAATTTTGGAGGTAAAAACATGTAAAAAAATCTTACACACAAGTAATTACTATTCCAAATTTACGAGCAGTATATGGAAAAACATGATGTTGTATTCAATAAACATATATGCCCCTGGTTGCCTGCTTGACAATAGATTTTGAATCTAAATGAGGTTGATGTGTAATAGTAGAAGTGAAGTTTCGAATATACACAATGGCCCTATATAGTCTTATTAACTGGGTCAAAAATATGTGATAACAACCAAAATCAATATAGTTAAGAGTGTTGTCACTTGATGAAACAGAAAATGTAGTTAACCAAGAAATAGCCATTAATGCTAGACTATAAATGAAGAGAACACATGATTGCCCCTCTCTTCAAAAGTACAGTACAATTCCTCCTTTCTTAGAACCCTGATACCATTCCCCAAAATGAAGACAGCCCTGCAATTATTTCTTTTCAAATGTGGTTCATGTTTTGGTTATTAGAAAAGATGTGCCCAGAGCATTAGATGTTTCAATTAGAATTTTAATTACGATAAAATATAATTTTGACCAAAATTTTAAATTAAAAAGAGGCATAACTCCAAAAATATAGCTTTCAGAATAATGTCCCTTGTCTTTCAACTGCACCTTGTCATGATAATCAAGTGTTCCATGAGTTGTGTTGATATATTTAAAAGTGTTTGAGTAATGGGGCTAAAGTTTTTGCACAACAACACTGATCCAGCAATCATACTGACTTGGCTTTTTCTTCAAAATGCTAAAAATCAGATTGTAATACTACATATGAAGTACTTACTTGGAGTAGCAAGCCCCTCTCCTATAACTGTGAAGTTAAGTTCCACCTGATCATAAGAATGAGACACGACCAAACTGTACGTTCTATCCTTCATTGTGTTATATATCCCATACAATTCCTTTTCGGAGATTTTCACGAGAGGAAACAGCATTTGGAAATGTCTTCCATTGTGAGATATTCTTATAAATTGTGCAATTTCTTGGGTTGGCAATTCAACTTTAACTGTAACAACAAAGAGAAACTGATTCAGTTTGAATAATAAATGCATTTTTCTCTGATGTTTAACAATGCACTAATCAACAGGGTCATTTCATTTCAAGCTTTAACTGTGGAGGAACACCCACATATATACCTGGGTAGAACCACCAGCCTTCCTGGACAGCTTCCTCATTTCGTCAGGTCTCATGAGGGATTCAAACTCGGTGACAAGGAGCTAGCGAGTCAGACATCACCACTCAAATATAGTTAACTTATAACTTAATTAATAAATGCAAGTCTTTCACAAACGCCCATCTAAAAGAAACTTATTTAATGTAACAGTAATCATTTCTAGATGAATCAAAGACTTTAATGTAACAGTAATCATCCTGGGACCAAGTTTCACAGGTGAGGAAGCTATTCAGCTAGCTTGAAGGTCAGTGACTCTACCCAGGTGTAGGCCTAGGGCCTTCCTGCACTGTTAAATCTGGAAAGTCACAAATGACCCTGGCTGATGGTGCGACATTAAACTCCAATGAAAAAAATACTATGTTTATTCCTTAAAGCATGTGCTTTTATCTTAAGAATTAATTATGGTAAAATAATAACAATATTAATTAAGCATTATTCAATCTGTGTAAGGCCTAAAAAAGTTTGTTTCCGGTTATCAGCCTGACCCAATATTTTACCTGCCAACTGATAAGTTTTTATGGTGTCCAAATCTTAGTGCCATATCGTAATTTTCGCAACAAATTAATATCACAGCGCACATATACCCACACAGCGTTGAGAATATAGATAAAAAAATAAATTTAAAAAAATCCACACTACTGACCCAATTTTTTGGTGGGCATGTAACCAGAAATAAACCTTTTTTAGGCCTAATTGATGTGAATAGATATTCTAATAATGAACAGTGATATCCT
This sequence comes from Lutraria rhynchaena, assembly GCA_008271625.1. NCBI lineage: Eukaryota > Metazoa > Mollusca > Bivalvia > Venerida > Mactridae > Lutraria > Lutraria rhynchaena. Next base: position 233,297 of record VIBL01000066.1, read on the forward strand.
TGCATCCAGAATTTTTCAATAATGAGATTTGAGCTAGGTGACTGTTCGAATATTTTTAACCTTAAGGGTTATAAAAACTTTTTAAATTTGTAATAAGTGCAAGTAACTAGTTTGTTCAACTGACTTGTATCTAGAAAACAGCTTAAAAGTGAACTAGAAGTTGCCAAATGGCAATATGTTGAGCCCACAGTGTGATCTTGACCTTTGAGATATGGAACTAGTTCTTGCGCATGACACACCGTCTCATCATGGTGAACAATTGTGCAAAGACATTTTAAAATTCATTGATCCATAGGGAAGTTATGGTCCAGACAAAGTCAAGTCGGATGGACTAACACACGTACGCTCAAACACGGAACGGCCATTTTGACAGCTATGTCGAGAAAATATCTGAGTATAATTAACAATAGAATAATGCAGGCATAAATTTGAGATTTGAGTAAGGAGATCAATCTCAAATTTTATACCCTTGGACACAGATATCAAAACAATACCAAGTTTTTACTCAACATACAGGTTTTTTCCTCTCCGGTCTCCCTATTCTCTATTGTCTCATACCAGTACCACTTGTACTTCATGTGGTTTTGTTCTTGTTTATCAGTGACAGCCACCACTTCGATTTCAATTTCAGAACCAGGTCCCACGTAGTAGGTACTGTTGGGTCCTTCTTTTACAACAATCTTATCTGTAATGTAACATAACATGCCATTGCTATTTATTCATCTGTAAGCTTTCAATGTATTCACTTGTGGATTTAGATAAAATTTGTGATGATGAAAACATTTATTGTAGAATTAAAACCGAATAAGTAAAGAATGTAATGACATGTTCAAATACTTAAAATTATATCAAACTAATTTCCCTAAACTAAGTTCTACCCCTGCTTCTGCAATGTGATCACCTGAAGCTGCCAAATCCATTTCTCTTTTATTTTTTCCTGATATTCAGATACGCAAAAAAAATTCTGTGATATTTGAGATATATCTGTCTAACAGACAAAAATATATTTTATAGCAACTTTCATCATACCTTTAAACAGGAGGGCCATGATGGCCCTGCATCGCTCACCAGAATAAATATTAATTAACTAGCTACTAAAAAGGTAATAAAGGTGCACTTGTGGGCAAATAATGGGGAATAATAATAAACTTGATAAAGATGCTAAAAACCAAGTTTGGTAATAATCCATCCATAAAAACATGAGAAAAAGTCATTTTAAGGCATTTCTATTTTTAGCTCTAGCGGCCCCTAAAAGGGGCCGACCAAATTTATTTGAGCAAACTTGCAAAAGGACCATCTAAGGATGCTACAGATCAAATTTGGTGATCATCCATCCATTGGTTCATGAGAAGAAGACGATTAAAGGTTTTTCTATTTTTAGCTCTAGAGCAAATCTGATAAAAGTCCATATAAGGATGCTACAGACCAAGTTTGGTGATGATCCATCCATTGGTTCATGAGAAGAAGATGATTAAAGGCTTTTCTATTTTTAGCTCTAGTGACCTCTAAAAGGGGTCAACCAGTACAATATGAGCAAATTGCAGTCAGAACATCAAAAGGCTTCTGCATAGCAAATTTGAGGTAAATCCGACCTGTATTTCTGAGGAGAAGACCATTGTTGACGCCAGACGACGGAGCATCCACCTACCCATCCTAACAGCTCACCCTGAACCTTCGGTTCTGGTGAGCGAAAAAGGCAAATCTTATAGTGAAAATTTTTCAAAGAAGATCGGCTTCCCGTTAAATGTTAAAGTTAACTCTATAATTTATGGTAAAAGCCGAATTTTTTCGTTGGCAAATCTGGCCAAAACCATGAAGCATGAAATGAAATTCGTTCCTGTAGCTTAAGTTCATCATCAAGAAATTTTTCACGTTTCCAAATTCTTTCCACTTACTGATCACAACAGCCTACCATATAAATTAGACAGTTCTCATAAAAATTTGAGCACTGACCATGATTTAAGAAACAGGACCACAACATGACAGGATTTTTCTAGCCTAAGAGAAAGACAATTAATTCAGTACCTATTACTGTAAGACATCCATCACTTATTCTCGACCCGTACTGATTTGTAACCATGCACTGAAAACACTGCATGTCTTGCTTTGTAACATTTGGTAGTCTAAGTTCAGTGCGTTGAGAGTTAAACACGAATCTCCCAAGCTTTGTATATCCTTGATTTTCTAAAAAGGAAAAGTAAGACTATTCATTAACATTTTTCACTTCTAAAACAATTTTAATACTCAGAAAAAAATATGGGATACATGAAAAAAAAATTCTTTTACTCAAAAGTATTAATGAAATCCTGGGTAAAGCATTTTTCTCCTAAAATGAATTAATGGCTACTTTTCAGAAGTAACGTATAAGTAGAAATTCGTCAATGTAAGAAATTATTAAATACATGCCAAATACTTTCGAGACTTAAAATTTTATTTCACTTCCAGAAAAAAATTATGAATGTTTTTACTAAATGCTAGCACAGTAGAATTTTGCTATCATGAATTCCTCTGGACTCTAATAATCACTTCATTATATCCATATTAATGTTCACTGTATCCGTAACAATGAAATGAAGATGAGTTTGTTTGGGGAAACATATATACTACACTGTATTCAATTCTTTACTATACCCACATTCACAGTAAGGTTATCTTACCTCTTACAAAATACTTCTTGTTGATTGGTTGAGACAGGTCACATGTTGGCCTACTATTTTCCCATATTAGGTCAGAAGTAATTCATATTCAGTAATCATAATTTCAAAATAAAAATAACAACAAAACATACAGGTTTGGTAAGTTGATCTATGGATGCTACTCAGTAAGATAAATTCATTACACAGTTCCTTGATGACCTGTGTAACTAATATCCTACAGGATACAGTACAAAAATACTAAATCAAGTACATACCGCAGGTTCTTTCATCCGATCCATCAGAACAGTCATCCTGTCCATTACAGACCTCTTCTTTTTTCAGACATGTTGCATTATCATTACAGAGAAATCCAGGATATTCGCATGTCTTGGGAACACAAGTCTGGTCTTCGGGAATACACTCTGAACCACAACTTTTCAGATTTTCAATGCATGCCCCTGAAAAAAAAGACATTTTTCTTTGTTTCTCTCATTCTCTATTATGCCAATCAATGTTTGATCATCAGTTTCTTTATGATCTACAGTTATCATCTGAGACAATCTTGGGTCTATGATTGATGATGTTTTGGAAAAATCATCTGGTTTTACACCTGTTTTTAATAGTACCGTATTTAACAGTGTATAAGATGCACCCCCTTTTTGATCCAAATTGGAGGGAAAATACTTATTTTTGTGAATAAGATGCACCCAAATTTAACAAAATTCAGGTCTGCGTGCGGAACTGACATCAATTTTATATACCTTCATACAATTGTTTCCAGTCCTTATTGCAATAAATTTGCAAAACGTCGATGCAATCATCCCTGACATTTTATTTATTCGTAGATGAACATGATTTATAACTATGTTACAAAAGAACATGTTCCTCATTTGACTGAGCTAATGGGTTAAGAGCTGGCGTGAAGTTGTTGCAAAGGCAATTGATATTCTCAAATGGATGATTTGCTATAGAGATTGATCAGCTTATATTGAGAAACTTGCAAGGCATTGGTACATAGTGACCCTGACGTGACATGTGTTACATAAACATGTGCATTACAACTTGCTCAGTATGTTATACAAGTTGAGATGTAACCATTCATGTCAATAATTTCACACCTTCATTGTTCCCCACCGGAGACATACAGTCTACGAATACAATGTATGCATTGGTCAGTTAAAATCATTCATTCAATGCATGTTACAGAGATGCTTTTATTGATGTTATTTATGAACAAGAAATTAGAGTCAGTATTGAATAAATTCACTTTAACTCCCAATAAATCAAGCACAGCTCTATGGCTGAGCGGTTCAGCATTTAATATTTTCCACTAGTACAAATTCTTTTTTTGTCAAATTCACTTCATTTACCCTATCTATATTGCATTTATTGGTATGAATAAAATTAAATATACATGTCTGCAATTTTAATGATAATTAGACAGGCTACAATGCCAAAAACAGCTATGCATCGAGAACATTTTGAAACTGTATGCACATTCAGATGATACATTTTCGTCTACGGTCAGTATTGACTGGGGAAAACATGTTATTGGTTTGTTCTGGTGTATAAGACGCACCCCCAACTTTTTATATATTTCTAGGGGAAAAAGTATGCGTCTCATACACCATTAAATATGGTATTTAAATACAGATACCAATGAAATACTCATTAGACGGGACCATGACTGTGGTCCAGTGGTTAGTGTGCTGGACTAGTAACCCTGCCATCCGGGTCAAATCATACTCTCCCATGAAATTTTGACAAATTACCAAATTCATTGGGGTTCTTGCTTTTGGTTATTTGATTGTTGTGCAGAAAATACAGTCAAACTTGCGAACAAAGGCCACCATAGGGAAAGACAAAATCTGGCCTTTATTGACAGTTGGCCTTTATTCAGAGGTTAGTTTGTTCTAAATAATCAGTGACAGTTTTTCAAAGAATGGCCTTTATTCACAGGGTGGTCTTTTTACGGAAGTGGCCGGAAACAAAGGTTTGACTGTATTTGATTAGACATACTGTAAGAAACATAGGTTAACCCCTGAAAACAGACCCCTTTTGGACTCGGGCAAGAGTCTAGTCTTCTGGGAAATCTGGTTTTCAAACCTATTGATCACAGATGAGAAAAAATTAGGACTAATTGTCCAATTTTCAGAGAATTCCAGTTTTCTGGGAGTCCCAATTTCCGGAGTTATACCTAATATTGGTATTCAATTTAAAACAAGAGGGCCATGATGGCCATGCATCGCTCACCAGAATAAATATTACTTTACTTGTTACTAAAAAGGTAATAAAGGTACACTTGTGGGTAAATAATGGGGAACAATAATAAACTCGATAAAGGACCATCAAAGGATACTATAAAAGAATATTCGTGATGACTGAAGGATGCCACAGACCAAATTTGGTGATGATCCAACCACTGGTTCGTGAAAAAAAGTCATTTTAAGGTATTCTATGTTTAGCTCTAGTGGCCCCTAATTGGGGCCAACCATTTATATTTTAGCAAATCTGATAGAACACTATCTAAAGATGCTAAAAACCAAGTTTGGTAATAATCCGTCCATAGAAACATGAGAAAAAGTCATTTTAAGGTATTTCTATTTTTAGCTCTAGCGGCCCCTAAAAGGGGCCAACCAAGTTTTTTTTGAGCAAATCTGATAAAAGTTCACATAAGGATGCTACAGACCAAGTTTGGTGATGATCCATCCATTGGTTCATGAGAAGAAGATGATTAAAGGTTTTTCTATTTTTAGCTCTAGTGACCCCTAAAAGGGGTCAACTGGTATAATATGAGCAAATTGCACTTAGAACGTGATAAGGCTTCTGCACAGCATATTTGAAGTAAATCCAACTGGTAGTTTCTGAGGAGAAGACCATTGTTTATGCCAGACGACGGAGCATCCACCCACCTATCCTAACAGCTCACCCTGAACCTTCGGTTCTGGTGAGCTAACAAAAACTGATATAAACAGTCTGTTGTGTAAGTAATTCAATGTCAATTATTCTGTGACTATGATAAGCTGATAAACCTAACCCTAACCCTACTATACACCCGCTGTAATCTCACAACAGTTTAATTGAAATCAAACAGCTTTTTTGGCATGTAACAAAGCTGCCTAGCTAACTTATGTCAAGTTACTTAGGGTCAGAGGTTCTACTCAGGTGCTGTATGACTCCAGCTGCAACTTTAACCCACGCACCCACCCCAGCTGACCTAACCCCTATAAAAATGGCCACCAATGTATTCTTAGTTATATGAACCCAAACACGACACAATTTAACTATATAATACACATTACTTTGACAATTAGCTTCATCACTCTCATCTATGCAGTCTGGATAACGATTACAAACACTATCTCGAGGGTAACATTCAGTATCACCATTGTCTAAAAGCTTCCGACACTCAAAAAATCCTGGCATACAACCTGAAAGCAAATATTCAAAATTTCATTTTCAATTGATTGAAGTACAAGGTTATGTGGCAGTATTAAAACATCCTACCTTCAGCTGGAAACATCATAATTCGGGCGTATGTAATTTATCTGATATAATGACTATTGCACTCTTTTGAAGACAATACAATACAGTGACACAAGTTTTAAATACCAGCATGTGAAAGATATGAAGAGTTCAACTAAATCATAAACAAATAATTATAAAATGTCAGTAAATAAAAGGTACTTTGTAAAATGTCTGGCCAAAAAAAATGTTTGTTTGTTTGTTTCTGGCTCAATTGCAGCCAGAACCTAAAATTTCAGGTCAGGATCACTTTTACTAAAACATACAACAAACATAACATATTCATCGGAGGAATTAATTTAAATGTGAATGTAATAATTGTTTACGATATATAGCAATATATCATAGTTTTTCATGGCAATACCTGCCCCTGATTACAATTTAACGATTAAAAAAAACAATACAGCTTAATACTAAGACAAGACATCAAAAAATATTTAAATATTATCCATACAGAGTTGAAATTATAACAAGTAAGCAATGATTTCCATTGATATATATAAACATGTAGGATTTCAATGTTGATGTTCACAAAATGGCTGATTTTTTTTTTTATTTTTCAATTTATACTTAAGATACACATGTGTGATATGCATGTGTTGTCGACAATCTAAATATCAGGTTTTGTACAATTTGTAAGGCATAAGCAATCAATCTGCGTCATAATTTATCGACAAAAAAAAGTACCCTAGAAACATAAAATCTGCATGCAAATATATGGCACCTTTCACATTTAAAATAAAAAAAATTGAAAAAATTTTCGTCTTCATTTACTGAATATCATTGAATCAGAAAATAGACATATGAGACAAATACATACCAAATATTCGTTCAGTATTCCTAAACCAAGTTGGTCGTGGAGGGTACGTGTTGTGTGAGAATGGTTCACAATGGAAGACAGCTTCGTCTCCAACCGGTACAGAAATAGATGAAATCGATTTTTTATTCCTGAAAATCGGAGGACCTACAGAAAAAATGTTATAAATTTGATAAAAGAATCATCATTGATTACCCTTACATTTGCTGTATAAATGTTGAACAAAACACTTAAGTGAGCAGAGCAGAATTCTCTTTTTAGAGACTGCTGTATGTTGTTTGATTTTTTTGTCAGTATCTGGACACAACATCGATGAATACACAACCTTTAAGCACCTTTCCACTCTTAAACAGAATGTAGAAACCCATAAAATATAATTTGAAAAAATATCTTTATTCTTAATTTAAAGACGAAAGCAAAACCATGAAACTGCTAAAAAGATGCTTGTAGCATTTAAAAATTTTTTTACATTAAATATTGTAATTAAATACCTCAGAATATTACCATGTTATGATGATATCATTTAAAACAAGAGGGCCATGATGGCCCTGCATCACTCACCAGAATAAATATCAATTAACTTGTAACTAAAAAGGTAATAAAGGTACACTTGTGGGTAAATAATGGGGAACAATAATAAACTTGATAAAGGACCATCAAAGGATACTACAAAAGAATATTTGTGATGACTGAAGGATGCCACAGACCAAATTTAGTGACGATCCAACCACTGGTTCATGAAAAGAAGTCATTTTAAGGTATTTCTATGTTTAGCTCTAGCGGCCCCTAATTGGGGCCAACCATTTTTATTTGAGCAAATCTGATAGAACACTATCTAAAGATGCTAATAACCAAGTTTAATAATGGTAATAATCCATCCATAGAAACATGAGAAAAAGTCATTTTAAGGTATTTCTATTTTTAGCTCTAGCTGCCCCTAAAAGGTGCCAACCATATTTATTTGAGCAAACTTGAGAAAGGACCATTTAAGGATGCTACAGACCAAGTTTGGTGATGATCAATCCATTGGTTCATGAGAAGAAGATAGTGATGAAACGATAATCGGATACTATTGATTAGCAGCGTGAAAACGTCTGCCTATTCCGACGATCAATTGCAGTTTTACCTAATCGATTATCGGTCAATATCATTTAGGCGCCGTAAACTAACTACTGGTGCCGCAAACTAAACACGCATTCAAGGGAAATCACTCACGTTGTTTAAAAAAAGATGGCGGATTGTAGATCAAGGCGAAAAAAAAATATATGACCATCCCTCAGGTTATATGATCTTAATAGATCCTGGTTAATGTTTCATATCGATAACACACTCCATTCCCCATGCTTATATGTTACAATGCCAACTAGCATAAAGTAGATGATGGCTAAGAACCAAAGGATGCATAAATAGGATCAAACACTAGTGGTCTACTTATGTTACACCACTACATGAGAACAGATAATATAATCGGAAAATCGCATCGGATGTACCAACCGATTCCAACAGATAATCGATTATGATTTTCAACCGATGTTGCAACACTAGAAGATGATTAAAGGTTTTTCTATTTTTAGCTCTAGTGACCCCTAAAAGCGGTCAACCGGAACAATATGAGCAAATTGCAGTTAGAACGTCATAAGGCTTCCGCACAGCAAATTTGAAGTAAATCCGACCGGTAGTTTCTGAGAAGACCATTGTTGACGACGGACGCCGGAGCATCCACCTACCCATCCTAACAGCTCACCCTGAACCTTCGGTCTGGTGAGCTAAAAAATCATATAAATGATCACTATGAGCAGCCCAAGACAGTATAACTTCAAGATTAAGACCACCTTTGGGGCCAAACACAATCAGTCTTAATACTGAGGTGATCTCAATATCAAATTGAAATATTGAGGGAATATTGACAACAAGTCTGAAAACATGGCAGTGGTAATAATAAATAGTCTTCAAACTGAAGAGTTGAGGTTATAACAGATTACTTAACTATGACACTTATCCAAAATATAACTCTAACAGTAAGAAGAATTTCAGTTATTAGTTTTGTTTCGTTTTTATGTGACATATTGTAACCTGGGTTTAACACCGTTTTTCAACAATTTTTCGGTTATGTACGGCGACCTGTTCACCTAACCAGTTTTCCTGGACTGTATACTAACCAGTACTAACTTACCCTTCCACAAGGAGCTGGCAACTTCTCCACATGTGGAGGAAAATCAACATTTTTTGTGAAATTTTCAAAGAAGGGTATGACCTGCCACGACCAAGATTCAAATTCGGATCTCCGGGTTACAAGTCCAGCGAACTAACCACTGGACCACGGCCACGGCTTCGGTTATTAGAGGCCAGTAAAAGAAATTACAGCTGTTTTTAGCTATCCAACAGACCCTTTTTTTTGGAGTGCACCATGAAGTTTCTAATGACAAAATCCAAAGTTTGATTTTGGAATGACTGATTCCTTGCATTCTCATAAATGCATTAAGAAAAAATATAGAAAAATAAAAATTTATTTAAAAACTTATTTTTTTTTGATAACCCAAACAGGACTTCATCTTTTACTGGAGTTTCAATGTTGCACCAACAGCCAGGGCCATTTGATGACTCTATCAGCTTAAATGATGGAGGACGACCCAAGGCTTACAACTGGGTAGAACCACAGGCTTTTGTAAGCTAGCTGGACAGCTTCCTCATGTGAAATTTTGTGCCAAGTGGGATTCAAACTCACAGTGATGACAGGCTAATTATTACATGTCAGAGAAGATAACTACTCAACCATGGAGGCCTCTCTAGTGACTTTTTTCTAGTCAAATCAGTCGAAACAGCTTAAAAAGGTAAGTATTTCTTCCCAGGTGTATGCCTGGGGTCTTCTCCCACATGTAAAGCTAGAAAAGACACCAGTTGTTGGTGCAATGTTAAATTGCGGAAAAAATAGCCTTAGCAGTAAGTTAAAGCACATATACTTACCAATAATCTTCAAATTAACAAAGCCATAATATGTCTTATCACCCAGTGTGGCCTCACAGCGATATTCTCCTTCTTGATTATAAGTTTCATTTGGTAACTGTGTATTGTTTATGTGATAATGGAAACCATGTCCAAGAACTTTGCCAAAGAAAGTCCAATTAACCTTCAACACCTCACTTGAAGAAAAGGCAATCAATATATTATAAATTTATTAGGTAAATACAAAAAAAAACTATGCTAAATACTGTTCCATATTTCAGACATCTACTATTTCAAATGGTATACAATCAATCATCGGACACAAACATAAATATGACATCAATTATATATACAAAGATGTACCAAATAAAGAAGAAAAACACTTCTGACAAAATTTATTGAACAATGAATGTCAGACAAGGCAAATCTAGGGAAAAAGAGTTTAGAGACTGTTGATTAGTAATTGTAGAGAATTAGGATGATTCAATGGCCACATCTTGTAAAAAAAAGTCTTCAGGAGGAATAAAAATGCTTGTAAATACATACCCAATTTGTGAAAAGTAGGTAAAAATGCATGTTAATGTAGCATCATCACCAGCATTCACAGTAACATCTGGGTTGTACACCAACTGCGGTGCTCTATCTTGTATCCTCGGCTCTATAGGATAACAAACACCAGAATACACATAATTTTTCTCTAAAAAAACATGTTCATTTATCTAAAGACAGTTATGTATCTACAAAAATGATTTAATGATCTTCAAATCCACATGGACATCCACAAGTCCACGGAAAATCATAAGTCTGCTAACAGCAAAATTGTAACATTGAAAGTAGAGAAAAGTAATTACTTCTGAAGTATTCATAAAACTTACTGCGTATTACATTCAAGGCCAATGATTTTGTGTTTCTTGCTTCTACATACAGAGTTTTGCTATAAGCAGCACAGGCCAGAATTGTATTGTGATCATCATTCTCAACCCACAGAATATGAAGTCTGCCTGAAAAAATATAACCATATACTTGGTAGAGATAATAATAGTTAGGGCTCCATGCTAGTACCAAATATTAATAGAATAGTGATATTTTAGGTTCAATAGATATATTAAATTGAATGTTTTCATATCAACTAAAATATTGATCAACACATGCGAAAACTATGTAAACAACTGAAGCGTAGAAATGAAGTTGATTTAAGGCCAAATGGCTCACAAATTTCAATTGTTCCATCTACATAAACTTCGAATTTTCAGAAAACAATCACACCAAATTTTTCGGACAACTACCTGTGCGAGAGCTCGATTATTCTGGGAATGCTTGCTCCACAACGTAGCTTGCAATGTAGCACAATTGGCCAATTGGTGGTATCAAGTTTCACCAATTTACAGTTTTAAAACGTAAACCATAATTGTATACATGAATAAACTCTTTATACAGAGTTTGAATTAGAAACAAGTAAAATGCTATGCTTGTGAATTTTATTAGATTTTTTTGTTGCATGATATGAAAGTATCATATTTAGTCTTTGAAGTAACATAAAATATCTTTTAATTCCTTTATTAAGTTACGAAAATATCACAACAACAGATAATGTTTTTGTGTAATTGGGTAATACTCCCTCATTTTCTGGAGTGAGTACTGAATTAAACTGGAAGTTGCCAAATGGCAACATGTCGACCCTGCTAAGGCACTAAGGCACAGATTGTCTATTGCTTTTTCAGGGCATGACCTTGACATTTTGAACAGACCCACCAAGGGAAAATGAGAGATGTGTAGAATGCCTGACATAAGCCAATGTTTGACCTTGATCTTTGAGATATGGACTGGACATTTGTGCATGACACACCATCTCATCATGGTGAACATTTGTGTCTAGTTATTTTAAAATCCATTGGCACATGATGAAGTTAAGGTACAGACAAAGTCAGATATACTAAAACTTGCCAATTTTGGCCCTTTAAACCCTAATTATCACCTTGACAATAAAGACATGGAGCTGGATTGTGTGCACAACACGCCGTCTCATCGAGGAGAATAATTACACCATGTTTTTTTAAAACCAATCAATGCTAAAAGAAGTTACAATCTGGACAAGGTAAAACATGCCAATATTTGCCCTTTAAACCCCCAAGTGTGACCTTGACCTCTAAAATATGGTCAGGGTCAGGTGCATGACATACTTTCTCATTATGGTGAACAATTATGCCAAGTCATCTTAAAATTCATAGATGCATAGGGAAGTTATAGTCCCAGGAAAAAACATGCCAATTTTTGCCCTTTAATCCCCAAGTGTGACCTTGACTTTGAGATATGGACCTGGGTCTTGCGCAGGACACACTGTCTCATCATGGTGAACAATTGTACCAAGTCATTTTCAAATTCATTAATGCATAAGGAAGTTATGGGGAAGTTAATTGGGTTTGAGTCAACTTTATTAGCATATTTATGCAAGTAATCACCTTTTCTGTTGCTATGAAATATTATATGATATATGGAATATCAATCATTTCATATTGATGCAAATATTGTATTGAAAACCCTGACCTATATGGAGCCCAAGTAACACTGTGTTTTTTTACTGACTGGTTGTTTATGACAGATATATAGTTCAAACCTAATTAAAATAACAATTATCAAGTAATTCTCATTAATAGCGGCTGATCTGAGATTTTTTTCCACATTTTTGTCATTGTTTAGGTTTTAATTTTTGAAATAGGAAAAATGGGTCATTATTTTGGATTGGGCTTGTACCTAATTTATAAGGTAAAAATTCTTGAAGAAACATGAATCAACATTCTTAACCCTTTAAATGCTTTAGGTTTTTGTTCATGGTAAGTCTTTAAGCATAGTTATGCAGATCACAAACTCCATTTTGGAGGATTTTCCAGCTGTAAGTCTCATATTGAATTTACTTTGCTGATTTAATTGGTTTAACAAAGTAATTTCATTATTATACTAGTATGTCAAAAGATCACGTTTCATACCCTAAAAATATCATTCAATAAAAACAATCTACACAAAATAAACTGTGCATGTACTACACAGGTATTCAAAACAAGTAAATAAACCAGTAAACATGGTCTGAAAGTGATCTAGAGAATGATCTTATGTAGGAATTAGATGAAAGCATTCTTGTGGAGGATTTTTGTTTAATGTAGAAGTTGCAGGAGCTATTAATCTTGTTCCCCAATTTTTCAAGTAATAAGTCACATTAGACAAAAACATTTCTCTCAAAACTGAAAAATCCACATATAGGAATTTTCATGTTCCAATTTGAGCAATATATGACAGGATTCTATCAAGGCAATCTGCAAGTTCCTGTTACATTTAAGTCAAATTGATACTGACATTTATGCGCTCTGGCATCAAGATCAGAGTTTACAACAGAGCTAGTTGCAATCATGTAAGTTGAATGTATAAAAATTAAGTAGTTCACCTTCAGCATCCACAACCATCCTGTCTCCTAGAACAAGATCTGATTTTGAAGGTGCATCAGTTTCCTGCAACAGAAATGATACAAAGTACAATGCAACAATGCCACCAAAGTTTTCAAGTTTAATAAGCAGAAATTGTTTTCTGTTTCAGTACTAGTTACCTTGACCCGAGAACACCCAAAATATTATTTCAAGCTAAGTCTCCATTACAACATGAAATATATTCCAGTTTGGCAGTAATATATCAATCAAAACACATGAGTGCAAGTAGAAAATTTCTAAAAGCCTAAAAAATATTGCCGGGGCCTTCATGCGAGAACGCTTTGTTGTATGTCACAAGAGTTTCCCTTTCATTTTAGTCTCATTAAAACAAAAGATAACTCCTCCACAACATTTTACCGTTTATGCTTTGCAGTATGTTGCAAAAGAGTTTTTTCCCTTTCATTCTAGTCTCCTTACAACGATAGATAACTCCTCCTTGACACTTTTTGACACTGTTTACGTGCCTTGGGTATTTTTCAACAGATTTAGACATTCGGAAAAACGATCTTTGGACCCCTCAAAAACCTGGGAATCTGGTACAAACCAGAAACTTGTTATCCAGTTATTTGACCTGGTCACCTACTTTTTGACCCCTGATGACCTATGTTCAATCTTGTACAGGATATCATTAAGACAAACATTCTGATAAGGTTTGGAGAAGATCCAATAAAAACTGTCACCTCTAGAGTGTTAACAAGGTTTTCCAATGATTTGACCAGGTGACCTAGTTTTTGACCCCAGATGACCCATGTTCGATCATGTCCAAGATATTATTAAGACACAAATTCCGACACAGTTTGATGAAGTAACAATCAAAACAGCAACTTTCAAAGAGTTAACAACCCTAAAGTGTGAACAACTGAAGACGGATATTGACAAATCCTAATACTACACCTGAGCACAGGTGAGCTAGATAGACAGATTTATTTCGGCAGTTAATGCATAAAATGGTACATGGAAAACACAATAAATAGCTGAACAGTCAGTCCTCAAATTAAGATGGGTTAACATTTACAATCTTGGTGGTAGGCAACTAGAAAGCAGAAATGTCATCTGAGATACATGAGGCAGACATGAAAGCATTATGACCAGGCTAGCATCTCACATCACAAACTACAAAAACTAAAGACAAGAAACTTCAATCGTTCAAGAAATTTCATCATAGGTTTACCCGAATCGTAAGTTTGTCCCAATGGAAATCCCAGGCTGGGTCACTAGCTGGTACACCCTCACATGTCAGGATTGCGTAGTCTGACTGTGTTACTGTTACCGGATCAGCCACATCTGAACTACCACCTTGGAAATAATCAGCAACTAAAATAAAATTACACAAGATCAAAAAAAAGTGAACTTTATATGGAGGAAGTTTCAAACTAAGAAGTCCCTCTCTACTAACAAGCACCAATTCTTCTCTCTCAAATAGCAAAACCACTCCAAGATGACTGCAATAGTGTGGTAAAAGGTTCAATATTCAATTTGTATGTGCATATATAAACAATGTGAGTAGTTTTTATGCTGTCTGACCACTATTCATATGAACACCCATTAAAGGACTTAATACAGGCTGTCAACCCAACTTTTTTCAAAATATAGGACAAATATGGGACATATTTGAGGCCAAATATAGGACAAATACGGGACATTTCCACAATTTTTACAATAAATATAGGACAAATTTGGCTAAATATAGGACATTTCGTGCTCTTTAATATATAGAAAGAAACAAACTTATATTCTAAGACAGCTAAGAGATCAAAGTATTGTAACATAGTGACCATATTCGTGGATTTTAATTATTATGTTAATTAATAATTAAAGCGGATTATTTGATTTATTAAAGAGGTGAATAAGTGCAGTAGAACTTACTGGAATGTTATACAGTATAAGATATTAAGTTAATTGAGATTCAACAACATATACATTTTGGCCAAAATCAAATCATTACACTTCAGAATGTTGTTGAACAAGAGAGAGTGGTTAAATGATTATTGATAATATTTAAGTACATCTCGTCAGAAATATAAGGTAAACTTTCCAGCTAATTTTGGCCAGTAACTGGAAACAATGGTCATATATGTGTCGGCAACTGACTTAGTGGAATTCACAATTTCACAAGAAATATCAGCCTGTTTGGATTGGCTGAAGTAATATAAAATTATGATTTTCATTGACTTATTATGGCTACATTCCATCTGTCATAACATTTCATTAAAGTTAACAAAACTGTTGTGTAAGAGATTAGAGAGAGAGATAGTCAGGTTAATCCATCATAGTGTGAATTTAATATCTTATAACTTTGCATTTATATTAAAATTCCACTATGCAATGGCTAAATTTTAAATTTTTAAATGTTAAATTAAAAATACTGTAAACAAACTTTGAAAACTCTTGTTATGTTACAGTATTTAAACAAGAGGGCCATGATGGCCCTGCATTGCTCACCAGAATAAATATTAATTAACTTGTTACTAAAAAGGTAATAAAGGTACACTTGTGGGCAAATAATGGGGAACAATAATAAACTTGATAAAGGACCATCAAAGGATACTACAAGAGAATATTTGTGATGACTGAAGGATGCCACAGACCAAATTTAGTGATGATCCAACCACTGGTTCATGAAAAGAAGTCATTTTAAGGTATTTCTATGTTTAGCTCTAGCGGCCCCTAATTGGGGCCAACCATTTTAATTTGAGCAAATCTGATAGAACACTATCTAAAGATGCTAAAAACCAAGTTTAATAATGGTAATAATCCATCCATAGAAACATGAGAAAAAGTCATTTTAAGGTATTTCTATTTTTAGCTCAAGCGGCCCCTAAAAGGGGCCGACCAAATTTATTTGAGCAAACTTGAGAAAGGACCATCTAAGGATGCTACAGACCAAGTTTGGTGATCATCCATCCATTGGTTCATGGAAAGATGACGTTTAAAGGTATTTCTATTTTTAGCTCTAGTGACCCCTAATAGGGGGCCAACCATTTATTTTTAGCAAATCTGATAGAACACTATCTAAAAATGCTAAAAACCAAGATTGGTAATAATCCATCCATAGAAACATGAGAAAAAGTCATTTTAAGGTATTTCTAGTTTTAGCTCTAGTGGCCCCTAAAAGGAGCCGACCAAATTTATTTGAGCAAACTTGAGAAAGGACCATCTAAAGATGCTACAGACCAAGTTTGGTGATGATCCATCCATTGGTTCATGAGAAGAAGATGATTAAAGGTTTTTCTATTTTTAGCTCTAGTGACCCCTAAAAGGGGTCAATCGGTACAATAAGAGCAAATTGCAGTTAGAACGTCAAAAGGCTTCTGCACAGCAAATTTGAAGTAATTCCACTGGTAGTTTCTGAGGAGAAGACCATTGTTGACGCCAGACAACAGACGCCAGAGCATCCACCTACCCATCCTAACAGCTCACCCTGAACCTTCGGTTCTGGTGAGCAAAAAAACTTACTTTACTGAAAGCTTTATTCATTTTAAGTTTTTATACCATTATATAAAGACTGATCCCACAAATTTCTACATCTTGAACACCAAATCCAACTCAGTCTTGGATCTTTGTCATGCACTGTCTGTCCTGGAGGCAGTATCTAAGGAGACACTTTTTAAAAATCTCCCAGAAATTGTGAAAATATAAGACACAAAGCCTAAAATATAGGACTTTATAGGATTTATAGGACACTGATATAAAGGACACAAGGCCAAAAATACAGAATTTTATAGGATTATAGGACGCGGTTGACAGTCTGCTTAATAAGTAAAACTCAGGTGTGATTCTTGGAAACATAAAATACTTACATGCTGCTCTAATGATGATGTGAGGAGTCATGGCTTTACCAACACTGTTCATGGCAAAACACTGGTAATATCCATTAAAGTCTATCATGGATTTTGGGCCAAGAGTAAGATTTCCTGACACTTGGTCATACTTAATGGTACCTGGCCTATTTTTAGCTGCTTCATTAACATCCGTTCCATTTAAGGTCCAAACATACCTATCAATATACAGTTAAAATTAGAGGTGTTACTGAATTTAAGGAGTAAACCAATGGATTTTTATTTAATGGCCGTGGTCCAGTGGTGAGTGCGCTGGACTTGTAATCTGGAGATCTGGGTTCGAATCCCAGTCGTGGCAGGTCATACCCCTCTATGAAAATTTGACAAAAATGTTGATTTTTCTCCATATGTGGAGAAGTTGCTGGCTCCTTGTGGAAGGGTAAGTTAGTACTGGTTAGTATACAGTTATACTGGTCACTGTATATAACTGAAAAATTGTTGAAAAATGGCATTAAACCCTAGTGACAATAAGTCACATAAAAACAAACAGTATAAGCAAAAAAAAACAATATGAACTAAGCCTGAACCAATAAAATTACTTAAGATGCTTGAATGAAACCTTATTTGTGTTATTGGATTAACGCTGCATTTCAACATTTTTTTCAGCTATATTCAGCAGTCGGTTCACCTAACCAGTTTTCCAGGACTGTATTCTAACCAGTACTGACTTACCCTTCCACAAGGGCTGGCAACATCTCTTAACGTATGGAGGAAAATTGACATTTTTGTTAAATTTTCATAGAACGTTATGACCAGGATTTGAACCTGGATTGCCAGGTTACAAGTCCAGCACATTAAACCATTGGACCACAGTCGCAGCCATGAATGAAACTTTACACAAGAGGTCCATGATGGCCCTGCATCGCTCACCAGAATAAATAATAATTAACTTGTAACTAAAAAGGTAATAAAGGTACACTTGTGGGCAAATAATGGGGAACAATAATAAACTTGATAAAGGACCATCAAAGGATACTACAAGAGAATATTTGTGATGACTGAAGGATGCCACAGACCAAATTTTTTGATGATCCAACCACTGGTTCATGAAAAGAAGTCATTTTAAGGTATTTCTATGTTTAGCTCTAGCAGCCCCTAATTGGGGCCAACCATTCTTATTTGCGCAAATCTGATAGAACACTATCTAAAGATGCTAAAAACCAAGTTTGGTAATAATCCATCCATAGAAACATGAGAAAAAGTCATTTTAAGGTATTTCTATTTTTAGCTCTAGCGGCCCCTAAAAGGAGCCGACCAAATTTATTTGAGCAAACTTGAGAAAGGACCATCTAATGATGCTACAGACCAGTTTGGTGATGATCAATCCATTGGTTCATGAGAAGAAGATGATTAAAGGTTTTTCTATTTTTAGCTCTAGTGACCCCTAAAAGGGGTCAACCGGTACAATATGAGCAAATTGCAGTTAGAACGTCAAAAGGCTTCTGACGCCAGACGACGGATGACGAAGCATCCACCTACCCATCCTAACAGCTCACCCTGAACCTTCGGTTCTGGTGAGCTAAAAACAAGAGGGTAATGATGGTCCTTTTTCACTCACCTGAGTAAAGATTCCAACTTAAGACTTTCTTCTGATTTGACCTGGTGACCTTGTTTTGACCCCAGATGACCAATGTTCAAACCTGATCAAGATATCATTAATACAAACATTCTGACAAAGTTTGAGGAAGATCCAATCAAAAGTGTGGCCTCTAGAGTGTTACAAATTCCCAAGTGTAGATGCCAGAGAGCAACTGATCACTATAGCTCTCTTGAGCACTACGAGCTCAGGTGAGCTAAAAAACACTTACGTAGCATTCGGATTAGCTTCAGCCTTGCATTCAAGAATCAAAATTGTGTTAGTTTTGGCATACTCTATTCTGCGTCCCCAATAATTTCCACTTGGCTTTACAATTCTTGGAGGATGAACTGTAAAAGGAATATGAAAAATGTCCATTGTTGTTTTCTAAGAATAATGAAATTAGTAATAATTAACAGTAGAAAAAATTAGCTTATTCTTCCACATAATGCAAGGGTGGTATTCATAACAAAATCACAAGTACCAAACAATTGTCAACATAAATAGAGGGTAACATCTCTAGTTAATGGCCATTACATGGCATAAGTGGCAGGGGGAGAGGGGCAATATACCTTAGATTAGACATATTTTAATGTCAAGGGAAATAGACGTCTAATATAGGCAAGTTCAAGACTGATTTTTTTTGTTTATAACACAGTATAACCCCTAAAAACAGGACTCCCTGAAAATGCTCAGAAAATCAGACAATTTTTCAAGTCCCATTTTTTTCTATTATCAATAAAGTTCTCTGAAAACCGGACTTCCCAGAAAACCAGACTCGGCCCAGTCCGGAAGGGGTCAAGTCTTCAGGGGTTATACTGTATATAAAAAGATATGAATATTGATTAAATAGATGTTTCAATGTCTTAATATTATGAGACACATATTCAAAGGATTACTTTTTTCAATCAGACATGTCAAATCATGGCTCGCAAATGATAACAAGAACAATGATATACAGAGTAGGACAAGTTGGGGCCAATAGAACAATTTCAAAGTTTTTTTGTTACTGGAGTTTGTTGCACCAACAGCCAGGGTCATTTGGTAACTTTCCAGCTTTAACAGCGGAGGACGACCCCATGCTTATACCTGGGTAGAAGTGTTTTCAAAGCAGAAACAATTGATTTGAAACAAATTCAAATTGGTCAACCTATCAAAACAAACAGAATATTTGACTGACCAATCAAACAACGGTTAAACCTAATTTTATATATTTTCCTTTAATCTTCAAACGAACAAGTCCCTAAACACTCCATGCAATATATAAACATCTAAACCAAATCAATCCAGAATTACTTTAACCAAGAAATAAATACATTTACAGGGATTTCCCTGACGCAGGTTTCTTGCATCCCTGACATGATATTCAGCCGAGGGACTCGCATTGAAAGTGACCCGGTACCCCTTACACTTGGGACTTTGCCCTTGGCATTTTCTTCCCAAGGGACCCCTAAAATGTTGGGGATGGGAGTCCCAGAGACCCTTGGGTAAAAAAAATCTTAAGGAAAACCCTGCATGTATACCAGTAAATTTTCAAAGGAGTCTTCTTCAGTTTAAATACTAAGGCTTACATTTCAAAAATAAAACATGTCAATGTTGTTCAAAAATATACTTTTGTATTTTTGCAAGTTGTTCTTTTAGAGGAAAGGAGTTAATTTATGTCCATTCAATTGTTGCCTGAATAAACATCAACTTTTAAAGAGTTTTAACAAAGTCTCCCAATAGATTGTCAAAAATGTCAGATAAAAATATGGCCTCTTATATTGTCTTGCAAAGCCAGCCACCAAAAACTAGATCAGAAAGACTCCAATGCACTGAATAGATATAAATTTCCAGTTCTAACTATTTCCTATAGTCAGCATCACCCTACAATCAATGTCATTACAACTCTGGGTTACATTCAATTTCTAGATACAAACATGTTAAATAAACTTAACACATAACAAACACATGCTGGGAAAAATTATATTCATTTCTACTGGACCATACCAATAAGAATTCTAACTATTTCAATTCTAAGACAATAAGGCAATATATACAAGGTATTAAAACATTACAATATTATAATACAATTTTTCACAGGAGTTTAACGTCACACCAAAAGCCAGGGTCATTTGGTGACTTTTCCAGCTTTAATGGTGGGGAAGACCCCAGGCTTACACCTGGGTAGTACCATCAACATTCCATAAACTAGCTGGACAGCTTCCTAACATGTGAAATTTTGTCCTGGGTGAGGGGCTAGTGATTCAAGTCAGAGACCATAACCACTCGACCACAAAGGCCCAACTACAATACAATCAAGTAATTTTTAAGTCAATAATTACCAGTATAACTGAGTTAATGCAATGTTATAGAATCTGGTTCATAACAATTGCACAGTGAAATAAACACATTGTGCTGTAAGATGACTTCACTAAACATGCATAATTTCTGTGACTCAGACATAAAGCGACAACAACAGTTCTATAATTTGAATATGAAATTCAAATGACAAGCCAAGGACAATATTAATTCATATCAACTGAAAATCCATTAGCAAAATTAATGTGTTGGGGCCATAGCATAAAAATTGTGAAAAATATTGATAATTGCAAGATGAACATTTCATCCCAAAGAACACCAGGAGGGTCAAGATTTTGAAAAAAAGAATTTCTTAACTTCAATCAAAAAATCTAAATTTTCTGGCCTAAACCACTGTTTGAAAATTATGCTAAATTGGTATTTAATCATATTTGTAAATTGATAAGATAAATGGTTTATGTTACTCTTTGCATACTTTATAAAAAATTAGAAAAATTTTATGATCTACCTACCCTACATCTTTTGGTCAAGAAACTGCAACCATGACAACTTTTTTTATTGAGCCTGATCATAAGTAAAGCTATTAGGGAAATAAAGATTCCAGCTTCATTAAATTTAAGTAAAGTTATCTCACCGCATTACATCAATAATTAATATTTAATGAAACATTGAATTAAACTAGGCTAAATCCTGGACTTGAAGAAACTAATATATCACTTGTGAATCTCAGAAAACCAAAAACTTGGGTGGTGGGGAAACAAGGAAAAACTTCATCAGGGTGCACAAATAACACTCTCATTGTACATCAAACATGTTATATGTGAATGGTCAAGTTAGAACAATCTCTCATGGATAGGTGGGTGAGGGCAGGTAAATAAGGGATAAGTCAATTTGTCTCTGTGCTCAATTTGTTTCTGTGTTTCTGTGCACTGCAATACATAATGTCACTAAACACCCAATATTTTACTGTCAATTCAATTTTAACTAAAATATTCCCAAATGAGTAAAAAATGAAATTTACAAGTGTGGATAGCAGGTTTTCATCATTTACTTGAGTCTTAATTGAATGTACACATACCATTAGGCTTGTTAGTACCGCCTTGGGGAAAAACCCAAACATTTTTCATGCCAGAAACAACAATTAACTCTGACAGTCATCTAGCCAACACATACCACTATTATCAGCATGTAGCTTATTTTTAATTACTTATTGTGCAATACACATAAGTGTTCACCAACCAAAACAAAGCATTTACCAAATTAGTGATCATTCATCCTATACCCTATGTTTTAACATCTGTGGGTGAAGGTTAAGCATACTGCTTTAATCATGTACAAGCCTAAGCATTTAGAACACCAACATCCCGATCTCTGTCGGTGCAATGAGGGTCTGGTTGACAGACATATCTTGGCTAAGATAGCAGTTTTTAAACTTTAAACATTTTGCTACCACTTAATTATAAATAATAAGTGTTTCATAACAGTTGAAAATTTTGAAAAACTGATACAGAAACAATAAAACCCACAGGGAAGTCTGGTCCTGACCTGTGTATACCTAATCGGACAGGGGAAAATGGAAATTCCAGCATGTAACAGAAATCTTTACCCATGGTTTTATCGTACAGATCATCATGGGGACATTTTGTCAGCTTTTTAAGGTAAATACTTTTAAGTCAAAACTGCTATCTGAGCTAGAGAATGTCAATGAAACTGGTCCACAGATTGTAAAAGTTTGTAAACATATACTGATAGATATTTACAATCATGTTGCACTAATAATGTGATTATTATAGCAAAATATGCAAGTTTTAGACTTTTTATTTTTACTATAATATTAGCATTCATTCTGCTGGCTGTCAAAAACATGATTAGTGAGTACACCAACTTACACTCTCCATCAGCGTCTGAAAATTCAGTAATTCACAAATGTAAACAAATTTTCATAAGTTCCAAAAGCATTTTTAGGTTGGAGTCATAAATCTGTCTTAATGAAATACCAGTAAAAATTGAAGCATTTGATTGGTCATTTAAAATCTCAAGATTGTAACTTATATAACTTAAGACCCAATGAAAAAATCAACATAGCTATAATTTGAACATCTGACACATACTGATATACTACAAAACAACAACAACATACAGTAGAACACAGTAATAATGAATTCCTGTGGACTAAATTAATATCCTGTATTATATCTGTATTTTACTACATCCACATAAATAAAATAATGACCAGAATGTTTGGGAAAATAAATTCTTCACTGTATCTGATTCTTCACAATATCAGAATTCACTATAACCATGTTTTACTGTACTCTGAATTAGATAACAATGACAATGAAAACTTTTAAGTAAATATATGCTTTTACCATAAGAGGCAAATATTTTAGAGTTATCCCTGAGGAATATCACTACTGACCCCTAGGCACTTCTTCCCTAAGGGTCTAGGGGAATGCAGACTCAAAAATTTGAAATTATACTTTGACAAAATTCCAATTCTGATAAATGCATTCAGAGGAGAGATTTCTTGTCAAATCAAGTTGAGTCACACAAATAAAGCCAAATTCTCCATTTTTTTTTTGTCTTTTTTTATTTTCTTTTTCGAGAGAGAGAAATGGACCAACAACATACATTATGAAACAAGACATAGTCTATAAATGTATGCATGATTTATAGCACCACAAAGTAGATTCAAATAAAACAAGAAATTAGGTATTAACACCGCAAGGTAGCCTATTAACCTGGAAAAGAAAACAATTGTTATAGATATACACATGATCTGTATAATAAAGACAAGAAGAAGATACAAGTCAGATGTTTCCATAATTCAAACAGACTGTTTGACAGAACCTGTAAGAAATAGCAATCAACTTCTAAGGCCAAAAGAAAATACTTTTGTTTCTGCTGATATCCCCAAACAAATACAGGGTCAGTAGGTGGGCAGACTTTTTTTTCAAATATTATAACCACTTGTGTATAGTTAGCACCTAGGTATAAGATGCAGGTAAAAATTAGAAGAAATTTTCGGACAAATATCTTCATGTACGAAGTACAAATAATATTTTAGCAAAGAAATTGACCTAAATGGACAAAAACGGTTACTTAAGAATCACCTTAATAAGACCCACCCAATTTTTTGATCCAATTCGGATCTTATACATGTGTCTTATACACGAGTCATCATAGTACATTATATTTACTTAAAAGATAAAGAGTTCATAAGAAAACGAAAATTATGGCAAGAAAAAAAATGACAGAGGGTCCACAGATTTTTTCACAGTTAGGGGTGGGGCCTTTTTGTTAAATCTGGGGAAAACAATACAGTATTTTTGAAAAAAAATGGGAAGAAAAAACTTGATGCAAACTGAATTCTAGGGGAAAAGGCATGATTGTAAAGATTTTTCCATAGGGGAAGACACCTATAAACGGCCCAGGAGGAAAAAACCCTGGTCCTGAAACCCGAAACTTTTAAAGGCCTTATTAACTTGCAAAGAAAATGAAACAAAAAGGAGAAGTATGATTGTTTTTGCTTAAGCTACTGTAACCAACATTCTACTGCAAAAATCCCAGAATTTGAAAATTATAAAAATAGGTTAAATCCTACCCACCTAACACATTTTTTTTCAGACTTAAGCAGACACAAATATATTTTTCCTAGCAGCCTCAGATGAAAAACAAACAATAAGTTTGAGTGACTGAAGAGATTACTTACTTCCATAGACAGCTGTAACTGTGAACAAACACAACACACTACAGATCCACAGTTGTACCATTTTTCTCCACCAAAAAAACCTGCAAATTATCAAATTATGATTGATAAATATTACAGTAATTTAGATAATATATATAATATCATAGCATATCAATACAGTGTTTATGTGACCGTAATATATCAAATGCATTCCAAAATAAAACAAGATCTGAATAAAACTCAGTGTGTGTCAACATTTTGAACTTTCAAAAACAAAATATCACTTCTTTCATACAAATGTTTTTTTTTTTAGTTTTTTTGCCTTTTCATAACTGCATTTTAACTATATACAGGTGGGTAGTTAACCAAACCATTTTCCCAGGATTCCATATGATGAGAAAGTTCCCAAGGTTTATTTGAAAAAGATTCGAATCAAACTAGATGAGGGCTTATAATTGGAACAAACAAAAATGGATCACAGCAACTGGCTTCCCAAAAGATGCAGGACCGTTAGACATATCAGGCAAATATCAAGTAGGTCCAATAACTTTTTGGCAAGTCCCGAACCAGATGTCCGGCAATCAAGCACAATTTACAATATTTATCACTTATTTATAATATATTCCATCAGACAAAATTTCATCTAGTCAGACAGAAATTATGACTTTGCCTGACAAAATGTCAGGCAAGTATTTCCGAAGTTTCAAAAAAGCCAGCAGCAAGCTTACATGAATTGAATCATAATAATGTCAGACAAATTAGACAGCCTTAGCTAATAAAGATTGAACATGGTGGGTATTCTAGTGTAAACAGATACAGTAAATCTCACTCAACTGATCTTGAAACAAAGGCATAATTACACAAAACAACATGGAAAAGAAAAGACAAAATCAATAATGAATGACAACGTAAGGGTGGTTAGGAAAGTTTTTAATCACAATACGGCGAGTGATGATACACGTATATTTAGTCAGTAAAGTAAAGACATGATTCTAATTCTGGGCTAATCTGTCTCACAGACATGACAGATTTATAATTAATTCTGACTCATTTTTGTATACTAGTTTGTCATTTCAACAGCCACTACAATAATTTATAACACAATGAAACCAGGCAATATCATCATCAGTAACACAACTAATACAATTATAAGTAGATTGCAACAACACGATCCTATTAATGAAGACTTATATCAAATGCTAATTAAGTTAATCAAATTAATACACTGTACATTAAGATTATAATCCAATCTTCATTTAATCAGCATTGTTTTGATGAGAATAACTCAAAAACATCACAACTTAAATTGAATTTTAAGAACAAAGAAATTCATACTTTGTGTGTCATACAAGTAGATGGATGACTTATCTATTTGAGTAAAGCTAACTATTGCATCACCCTTTAAGATTAACAGACTTTATTCTATGAGATCTATGCAAACTTTGACAAACTTGAAGACATCAGGAAACATTCAGTCTGTGGTACCCTCATATGTTCAACTTAATTTGAAAAAAAAAATATTGTTGTAAAAAATCTCTAAAACTGGATAAAATTCTCTTAAGATACAGATTAACCACACTTAGGAGACTACTTCAATACTTAGACCACTTCATTGTAAGACCAATTATTTTTATAATACATTATTCCATATTTCAATTTCTCTGTTAACTAAATTTAAATATGTTTTTTTCCATGTTACAAATATCTTCACAGATATCCAAATGTAATTATTTGCAGTTTCGTAAGACTGCCAGTTTTATGAAGCTCGAACAAAATTTAACAAATCCATCTTTCTGAATGAAAACAGATAGTAAAAAGGCACCTATCTACATTTGAATATAACACCAGACAAGATCAATACTACAGAACAGGTTAACAGACATTTATCAAAACATCTGCACCATCCTTAAAAAAAATGTTGGTTTGCAGTTACACGAAGTGGGCAGGGTTTTTTTTCATGTTAATGTTATATAATTTTATGCTTATTATGGAAATAAAAGGCTGGAATAAAGAACAAACAAACGTTTTAGTCATACTCCTTAAAATATATTTCTGGTCAGGGAATTTTTCAATGAGTCATTTGCATAACTGCAAACCAACAATTTTTTAAAGATGGCCCTATATAAATCTTATGAATTGTGAATAAAATTTCATAATGGCGTACAAACTAAGAAACAAAAATATATGTTTCAGTGTATGCTAGTAACAACAAACAATTACTGAACCATAGGACAGAAAAATTTAAAAACATTACGACACAAGACAAAGACAATATTAGCCAACAATAAATATTGAGGTAAATTTTCATTAAAAATTGAAGGAATTGGCTTTACTGAACATGAAGGCCAGAAATTCTCTTAATTTTTCCAGAGCTCATAAAAAATTTTGCTCGAGGACCGAGGTAAAAAGTCTTAATATAGTTAAACTATATATATTATGTGAATTATTTCCTTAAGGTAATTTCTACTATGAATGTATATGTACACAATATATAAACTAATTTGTATCTTCATTCTGTAAATACCATACAAATATCATTAGCTAAAGATTTTACGTACAGTACAATTAACCATGAACGAAATTATACACACTCTTCACCAGGTGTGTTTTTACATACATACATACATACATACATACAAATGCATAAATATACATATATATAAATATTACTTACCCTGATAATATAATTCTTTAAAAACACTTGATATTATTTCAGTCTTATTCTGATAATTTCAGCATCAAATTCCAGCACTTTCAAACTGAAAACAACAAGAAACACAAATAAAGTCCTTCTCTGTGGCAATCACTTCTATGTATGTATATGTATCTCAAGGTATGAATAAATAAAACCGTAAAATATGTGTAATGTGTAATTCTTTCACCAATACTCTGCGTCACATCATATATCTTCACCCAACTGTGACATTTTTATCCATGTTTTTATGTGTGTAAGAGAATGATTCACTCATTTATCTTTGTGAGGAGGTAGGTGTGATATAAAATTGAATAAAAGTAAACACATAGTAAATTCCATTGCACTTACTAATAATCAAAACCAGTTTTGTGGAGGCTAAGTACTCATATTGCACTTTTAAATACATGGATATAAAATCGATAACAGAAGTCATGTCATTACTTCTGTCAGGTACACAAGAACTATATATGATATAACCTTACTTTAAGTGACCACCTCAATAACAAAGCTAAAAATTCCCAATTTTGGCATCACACTGCACATTTTTCACAACTGGACTGGACCCTTTCCAAAAATAGTAAAAAAATCACCCACAGCTAATTCAAATTTTAAGATCCAATATAATCTTCAATATATTATAAATCTACTAGCCTTTAATCTTAGCCAAGTAAAAAAGAATTCTAGACAGCACAATTTGTCGCACTCGATCATTTAGTCATTATCAAACACAGAGGAAAATTAACATAGAAATGTTATAATCAGTTCAGAATAATACAGTGCTCCCCATTTACACAACAAAGTACATCACCAATGAAAGTAAACAAGCCAAGAACAGGTAGTTTTCACAAAATTAATTGATTAATAATTAATTATGGCAAGCAAATTTCGTAATCGTAATGATGTTCAACAGTTTCATAATGGTTTCATCATATGACATCAACACTAATCAATACTCAATTATCATCAAACATATCATAAACAAGGCAGTTATTGACTGATTTATTTCATAGAACAACAAACACATCACAACAATACAATTTGAAACTACAAAACAACAACAGGCTTCCTGAAAGGTGCTGGACCGCAGGACATGACATGCAAATTTCGAGCAGGTCCAATAACTTTTCTGCGCGTACCAGACCAGATGTCTGGCAGTCAGGCACTATTTACAGCATTTGCCACTTATAAATAATATATTCCATCAGACAAATTTTCATTTGGTCAGACAGAAATTATAACTTCACCTGACCAAATATCAGTTTCGAGAAGCCTGCAACAGTACTGTACCTTCATCAAAATTGACTCGCAACTTTGTGGGTTCAACAGTAGAAATATGGATTTTATTAAACATTATCAGAATTAAAATTCATTTATGGCGTACAGTAATTTTTTACCATCAGCTGAATAATTTCTCCACTGCATAATAACACTGACTAGCACTACCGACAAGTTTAGAATCCAGAAACAATTAGCATACAAATCACTGAGTTGAGTTCACAATGTAACAATTTACTGATGGAGGTTTAAACAGGAACACCAAACAATAAGGATGAATCATTTGCCGGAACTTAGGAGCATGTAATTTCTGCTGACTCACTGCTTTCATCTTTTCACTTTGGTCTTTCTTTTAGGATAAATTAAGGCAAGAGTTAATTCTATTGTTCAATTCTGACACCCATCATGCACATTTTATTAAGCCAAACAAAGAAAATGTGAAAAAAACAGAAAAAGATAATATTCAGTTCATTTAATGAGTGCATTAATTTTTTACAAGCCTCATTCCAGAAAGGACTTTTTAAAGAATAAATTAAAATAATTCAAAACAAATTATCACTAATATCACACATCAATATCAGTCGACCCAGAAATAATTTGCTCTGGCCTTGAAGTGGAAATGCACTTAACAAAGGAAACAGTGAGACAAATGCTAAATAAAGGAACAAACCAATCCCTCCCTATTTGCTCATATCATATCTGAAGATTACAATTGATATATTCAGGGAAATTTTTGCACAATAATCAAATGGCCAAGGCCAAAAAAAAATCAACAGCATTTTCTAAAATATATTTCTTATCATTTATTTAGCATTCATATGAAAATATCGGCATGAAAAAAATTAATCGAGACTGACAAAATGTCAATGGTTAGTAGGAAAAAATAAGGTCAGTCAGTAAAGTGGAAACCAGGAACTTTTAGCTACAATAAACATTTTGATCCAAACTTATCTATGTGGATATCAATAAAGAATGCATAAAGCTAGGGTTACATGTCATGACTAATGCAATAGGGAACCTCAAGGCTGGTTTAAACCCTTTAAAGCTTTGCTACAAACCATTCCAAGGCAGTACCCTCCAGGAGACTGTCTTATGTCCTCAGTTTTTTTGTATGATCCTAAGTGTTGGATGGTTGGGGGATTTAGGAGAAGGTAGTGTTTTTGGGAAGGTGGGACGTTCTGTGTTTTTTTTCTAGGAATCCTTTTGTTATCTATATTCTTAGCTACACTCCCCTTATTTAATGATATCATTAATATTAATACTACAACAGGTTCTAACAACAAAATTGACCTACATTTAATACACATTCAAACATTAGCTCTATCTTTACTCCCAGAAAACATAGAGAATGGAATTAAAAGCTCATTTATTAAAACAAAAATTATGAAACTATAATGTGTCCCATTTTCCAAATAGTAAATTATATTGTATAATCATTTGGTTACCACAAGACAAATCTGATTAACATTATCCAACCCAATAAAAAAACATCCTTGAAGTATTTCAAATTATCAACCTTATTCAAACAAGCATGGTCTAAAAGATGGAAAAGAATAACAAGAGCCAATATAACACATCAGGAGGTCTGCACTATTCACATATTCAACATTACTATTCAAATATTCATTTTCATTAGAAAAAAAGTATTCGCTACAATGTTACATACAAAATCAACCACTGTGAATGATCAAGTGAGTGACATATTTTGTTCACATGTTATCTGAGAAAGAACATTCATAATATTCTCTTATACACCCAGAGGGTATTATATTTTGCTGAAAATTTTTCAAACTTGTGGAGTAATTGTTCAAATAGGGGCGGCGGTGGCTGAGTGGTTATGGTCCCTGTCTGCTGTGAAATTGAATTCTGCCCAGGCCAAAATGTCAGAGGAGAGGAAGCTGTCATGTCCAGCTAATTTACAAAATGTAGGTGATTCTACCCAAGTGTACCCATGGAGTCTTCTGGAAAAGTCGTTGAATGAACCTGACTGTGGGTACAATGTGAAACACCAGAGGAAAAAATTTTCATATTATTTTTGGATGCTAACAAGATGGACTTTATAAGCAATGATGGCAACTCAAGACTTTGTTTAACTAAAAATGGGTAAGATGAGGGAAGGTGATCATTAGGGAAAAAGAGTGTTCACTTAGGGGGGGAGTTTAATAGAATATGTTTGATGTTAAGTAAACAGTCAATTACTAACTTGATCAAATACACAAGGCAGAGCAACAGATAAGCTTTCTCAGTGAATTGAGTATTACTCCATCATTTCATTTTGAATTGGGCATTTGCTGAATATAATTAGGTTTCCTGAAACCTGTTAGTCTATGATTTTTATATCAATTGGGAATTCATGCTCTTACTTATCAAGTCTAAACTGTACACATTTGGTTGTTTTTGAACCACATCGCTACAACGTTTGTCCAAGACTATGAGGAACGACTGACAGACGAAAATGACGATATGCATGTATTTTCCTTAAAATTGATTTCGATACACATCATAAATATTTTAATAGGGTATTTTGCTTTTGTAATTGCTTTTTGATACACATCTACATACCCAATTCAAAATGAAATGATGGAGTAATACCCAATTCACTGAGAAAGCTTATCTGTTGCACTGTAGAAATGTCAAAAATCAAAATTCAGAGATTAAGCATAATTAATGATATCTATGAAATGGATAGATAAACACACATGCAGAGTTGCACATACTGCATTAATTGTCAATACAGTTGATCAATACCTAACATAGTGGAATTAAAGGGATTTATATCATATTACAGTCATAGAACAAAATACAGAAAGCAGAAATGAAACATACATAGATGTAAAACAAGAGGTGCTCATTTTATTCAAGATGCAATGGCTTTAAGTATTTGGCACAGGCAAAGGGCCCCAAGTGAAATGACAATAACTTTCACTTAATTACACCAGCATAAAGTGTTTATTACTCAAAGAATAAAATAAAGAAAAAAATAATTCATATTTGCAGCACTTACAGTTAAGTGTATTTGTGTCAATAGTATATAACACTTAGAAATGCTTATACAAGATTGTTAAGTAAGTACATGAGTACTTTAGATATTTGAGTTTGACAAGCTTTAAGTGCTGTCAGTAATGTGATTTATTTCACACAATTTAAAACAATGCTGATGATAAAACTGACAATGAAACTGACAGCAATGCTGATGATAAAATGGACAATGAAATTGACAGCAATGCTGATGATAAAACTGACAATGAAATTGACAGCACAGTGTTCCCATTCACATAAAATCTTGCGTAAATCCCGCAATAAAATCGGAAATCACTCAACACATTTTGATCTGGTGCGAGATCGTACACGTACGAATATGTTTAGGGACGAATCGCCGAATTTCTGGAAACACACATTACGATGTGTGCGTATACTTATATTTTTTTAAAAATGTTCATACCCCCCAAAATACTCCTCTTACCCCCAGATTTCAGACCTAAAGGGTAAGCGTACCCCCAATTTCAGAAGTGAGTGGGAACACTGCAGCAATGCTGATGATAAAACTGAGGATGAATTTGGCAACAATGCTGATGATGAAACTGGAAACAATGCTGATGGCACATCTGAAATGAAACTGACATCAAATCTGATGACGAAGCGATATTTTTGTTATAACCACCAACTCCTAACCAATCAAAAGAAAAATAAATTGTAACCAACTTATGTAGAAGAAAGATGGAGAGAAAAAAATAACTGATGACAAACAAAACCCAACACAAACAAAAATAAAATTATGTAGTGGAACAGTTGTGTATAACAATTATCTAGATAATTATACTGTAATATAAAGTAACTATTTCATTGTTAGAGGCATTATGTAGTAAATAGGGCAATTCCATAAGCTGATAAAAGTGAAGTATTTCCCTGGTATCTTTGCTCTTATCCTAAAGATGAAGTGGATAATAATTCAACAAGATAGTAAGGCCAGTAAAGAATATTCATGCTTCCAGTTACTTGACCAAAAAATTAGGGTGGGTAGGTCACAAATTTTCCTCTCTTTTTTCTATGTATATCTTGTACAAGTTTTTGAGGTACAATTTATCCCCCAGTATTTTTTGTAATAGCACAATTGTTTGTAATATTTTGGATTTTGTTCTCAGAAACTTAAGGGTTTCTGCTAAAAATAGGGTAACTTGAGTAACTGGAAACACAAGACCTTTATCATTTTTCTGGCCTATACAGTAAACTAGATAAGAACACTAGAGAAATAGTATCCTTTGTACAAACACAAAGCAGAGACACACAGACACACCTGGGATGAAGATAAGAGATTTAGTCTTAATGAAAATGTCAATGTCAACTGAAATATTAATTTTGGTGAAGTTGACAGGTCTGTAGATAGCGCAGCCTGGGTTGTAAATACATCTTGATTATATTTCTAGTGGGTAGCTCATTATTTCTAGTAATAAAGGCAGGCTGAGCTCAAAACATTATCTAGCAAGAAAGTCATTAAGCTGACACATCTTAAATTACTGAAAAATTACAATGCACCAGAGATATATATATTGTGAGTGAATCAAAGAGAACTGTATGCTACAATGCGTGAAGATAATTATCAGTACAGAATTCCAGCAATGTTTTCACAGAAATGTCCGCAACAAACTTTAGATACATTATCAGAGAACACTCTCAAAGAACAATACGTACTGGAATAATTAGTCAGAAGCCTCAACCAAAACTTCAAACAAAAGGTGAATATCCCCTCCATATATCTAATGCCTATAATTTTAAGTAGCAACATATCAAGATAGCTCTTATACAAAACATGAGGAAAGCATATAAAATGCCAAACCAAGTGTTCATACCTAGATTAAGGGTTTTACAGCTCCTATTAAACAACAACAACAACGAAAGAAGCTGAGAAAGTGATACTTACAGCATCTTGTATTTAATCTACATCTTCAGGAATGAGTATTGTAAGTTATATTCATTTTGTATACTTATTGATGAAAAAGCTAACCTAAGCATTTATTTACAATGAAATGATTTAGACACTCTGCCAATGAATTTATTTTTATCCACAAAACGATTTATTCCCAATTCAAGAGTTCTCACAGATTCAAAATTTCAATGCTTTGTATATAAACAAAACTCAAACTAAACCAGTATAAATTTTAATTAGAGATTATCAACATTGTACAAGGTAATTAAATTCGACCGGATAAACAGGTGCTGAAACGGCAACAACAACAGCAAAAAAAAAAAAAAAACACAACATAGATTAAAATAATAGCAGCAAAACAGTCTTCTATATCAATCAGCATCATTTCAGGCTGAAGTTTATTTTTCTTAGTGTAACACTAAACCAGAACAGATAAAACATGTTTTCCTTTGTTTCATTTCAAAGCAGGAAAAAAAAAACTGTTTTTACTCAAATTTCTCAGTTGATTGTTATTCAGGTGAGTCTAATGACTGAAGGGTCATAATAAAATGCTGAAAATGTTCAGTCTTAAAACCATGCTTCTGATTGGTTGGTTTCAGATTTCAATTCTTTAACTGACCAAAAGTAATGTTTCTTTCTAAAAATGGTTTTCAATCTCAATTTTACAAACATAACCGAGGACCAGAGGAAATAACTTGAGAGCAAATTTCAAACTCAAATCTCAATTTTATTCTTCAAGTATTTAGTTGAAATTTAAAATATGGACATTAGAAACTGATCTGAAGTTTAATAATCTTGGATCCAATATGTCAAGGTCCAATAAATGGTTGAACTAACGAGGTAACTTAATTATTTACCACCCAGATTGAAGGAGATGACTTCAAAGAAAGTGAAATGTTTTTTTTCATGGATATCCTGAATATCCTTTATGATAGTTTAAAGTTTATGTACTGTCAATGGACTGTGACATGCAGAGTCTCGCATCATCAAAACAACTTCATCACTAAATGTGTTTTAGTGATTACACACTTGAACAATGAGAACTTGTGGTCAGTCAGTTCAACAAACTGGATATCAACCAGAAAATATGCGCTCGAGCATTAACAATTATGAGTTAAATCAATAGGTAGAAAACAAGGTAGAGAAATGTTGGCTTTGCCAATTTGCTCTCTGTAACATTACACACTCAGTTCTATCTGAACCAAAACTCATAGGAGAAAACAAAAAAATGAAAAAGTTGTAATTTAAATAGCACCCAATCCCATTTTTATGTTTTTTTGGGAACAGGTACTGGGTTCCTTTGATTCAATTTTTATAAATTATGTGAAAATTTATACTTTTCCACTTGAGAAACTGACAAAATACAGGACCCAAAGTGGCCTTAAAAAGGCCTGCACCCCTATAGAATATGAAAGTCTCAAAAGAATACAACACAGATCAAACAATGAACTAAATATATGTTTGATAGCAAGACAGAATATCATGGTCCATTGATGTGTTATTAGACAAAGGATACAGAATATGTTTATTTTTATATATGCTAGACACCCAGTCTCTGATCACATATAAAGATTAATAGCCATCAAATCTAGCCAGGTAATCAGGACTAGAAACAAGAGGGCCATAATGGCCCTGCATTTCTCACCAGAATAAATATTAATTAACTTGTTACTAAAAAGGTAATAAAGGTACACTTGTGGGCAAATAATGGGGAACAATAATAAACTTGATAAAAGACCATCAAAGGATACTACGAAAGAATATTCGTGTAACTGAAGGATGCCACAGACCAAATTTGGTGATGATCCAACCACTGGTTCATGAAAAGAAGTCATTTTAAGGTATTTCTATTTTTAGCTCTAGCGGCCCCTAAAAGGGGCCAACCATTTTTATTTGAGCAAATCTGATAAAAGTCCATATAAGGATGCTACTGACCAAGTTTGGTGATGAAAGGGGCCGACCAGATTTATTTAAGCAAACTTGAGAAAGGGCCATCTGAGGATGCAACAGACCAAGTTTGGTGATGATCCATCCATTGGTTCATGAGAAGAAGATGATTTAAGGTTCTTCTATTTTTAGCTCTAGTGACCCCTAAAAGGGGTCAATGGGTATAATATGAGCAAATTGCAGTTAAAACGTCATAAGGCTTCCGCACAGCAAATATGAAGTAAATCCGACTGGTAGTTTCTGAGGAGAAGACCATTGCTGACGCCAGACACCGGAGCATCCACCTACCCATCCTAACATCTCACCCTGAACATTCGGTTCTGGTGAGCTAAAAAAACAGGCATAAACCTATTCATTTTTGGACAACAGTGAGATTTTAAGCTTTTACATCAATCAGTAGTTAATTCACCAAAGCAAATGTGTATGCCAATATTCTGACAAAAAAAATTTCAACACATCTAAATGTTTAGAATTAGGAAAATGTCAGTCTGTCATCAGACTGGTTGGTTAGGATGGTAAGGTATCACAAATGTTAAATTGTTCCCCTTTTTCTACGTTAATACCATCATTTTCACAATTTATACAGTAAACATTATATCAGCTGTGTAAATTTCACAATATTTTGGATGTTGCAATCTGATACACATAATAAAATAATAAGACTGATGTTTTGGGACAGAGTTATGCAAACTTTACCTCTGTGAAAGCAAAACATTGTATACATATTAAGTGATTGAAAAGAGTGTAAGGGGACCTCTGTGATTCAATGGTTATGGTCTCTGGCTAGCAATCACTATAAGCCACTAAGCACAGCGAGTTTGAATCCCACCCAGGAACAGACATATTGCACATATGAAGAAGCTGTCCAGGTCGGTGGCTCAACCCAGGGGTACATCAGGGTTCTTCCCACACCGTTATAGCTGGAAAAGTTGCCAAATGACCCTGGCTGTTGGTATCAGGGCTTGACAAATCCACCTGTCTGCTCGTCATTATGAGCAGACATTGACTCAGGACAGGTTAAAATTGCTGTAGAACATGTACAAATTCTTAGCTGGTTGTCCTGCAGGACGATTAGCATGAAAAAAATTATAGAGCCCTGGGTATATAACCACAAAATTAACAATCCTGTGTAATTCAAAATGCACTGACTGCTGACTTGGAGGATATGAAAAGTTCTAAACAAGCTGTGTAAAAACACAAAATTCAATCATATGGTGGAAAATTGGCTTGTTTTACTAAAAGACAAATCATGTATTTAACCAAAAATGTTTTCAGAAAACTACACACCTGTAAGTATAAATAAATACAGTTTTATGTTTATAATGGTTAATACAAAACAAAAAAAAATGTTTGGACAAATAGAAAGGCTCAAAATGCAAGTATTGTTATATTACTCTTCTGATGAAAAATTGTGTCTTTGTACAAAATGCAACCAGCAGACTATTCATTAAAACTCTCTTATCATATAACACACAGCGGTGGACCAGATACCAGACTGCTAGTAATCATGAATACCCAACTTTGTTCGACACAGTATAATTGCATTGATTCAATGAAAAGTCTGTGCAGTGTCATGGAAATATGCAAATGTATTAATTCCAATTAACTGCACAGTCTGATATAGAATATTAAATTCACAAGTATGATAACAATCTATTAAGTAGTGTGTAAAACCATCAATACAGAAGTACATATGTACCTAGTAACTTTATATCACGCGTTAAAAGCATATTGATTACCTGAGCATAACATATCCACACCCGGACATTTTATAACTACATGATAATTTGTCACTGACATAATGCCAGATTACAGACTTAATTTAAAAGATGCAATGATTGTACAATTGAAAGAGAAGGTAAAATTTTTCATTTCTCAACATGAACAATCAAGAATCATCCTCATAAATCTCACGTTTAAATTCAAATTTCTATTAAAGAAAGTGGATTATCATTAAATCATTCACATTTTGATCCACGTCAAAAACTCAAACCTCTACACCATGACTCAGGACTAGCTTTGATAACTGAGTCCAGAATAAAAGCAAGAATTTCATGACAGCAGAGTTCAATTTTTACTAAATTAATTAAATCTAGCATTCAATTAATGATCAATGGTGCATAACTGATTTACCCTAAAAGGTCATTACAGATTATTACAATACAACCTTGTTAAAATAAGTGATAGGTCTCACACCAACAAATAATTCCACTTTATGACATTGCCTGGTCAATAATCACCACGTACATTAGCGGTAGCGCATGATTGTATCAAGCTTTTAATGCAACAGCTTGGTTCATGTCTAATTAAAACCTCATAAAATATTGATGTCTATAAGGCAGCCATGCATGTTTCTATCAATTTGTAGGCATGTACAATAAACAATGACAAACATCATGTGATTGTGACAGAGCGATAAAAATGCTTCCATAGTGCATACTGAAACACCCACAGTACAACAATAGATATGACAAATTTTGGTAACATTTGGCATCACCTTAAAAATCATTTTGAAAAAAGATTAACAACATAAAACTGGCCCCAGCTTGCAAAGATAGCGAACAATACATACCTTATTGTCATCATTGCTTGATAGGACAGTGGAATAACATGCCTGCAAGCCACAATCAAAGTTCTAAGAGTAATAATAATGGAATTTGGACGGAAACAGAGTGAGCCAATTAGTTGATTGCTTCCTGGTAGAACTGAGATAAATGACACTATGTTTATGTACAATATATATAATATTTATTGTAACACTCACTAATTTATGATGTCTGAGCATTTGATCAAACATCCAGTACACAAGTTTGCCTATAAAATACAACATAGATACATAGATATCAACATTTATTCATTGACAAGCAGCAAGTAACAAATCAACATACTTGTCAGAAAAGTATTACCCAGTAACTGCCAATAAAAAACACTTTATTGATGTTGTAATTGATGTTGGTTTGTTCGTATGTTTTATACATAAATTAAGCCTTTATAGCCAAATTATTTCTATGGTCCAGACACACTGTTATTCAGGAACAACATTTCACATCTCAATTCAATAACAAAAACATACAAGCTTACAAGGTTGCAAATCTTTGAGATTAATCTCAAAGTTTTAGAGCCTTAGACCCACACTCCTAAAAGATTAAAAGCTGACTACACAAGCTCTATATTCATTCTACATCAAGTACAATGAATTTCACAATTATTTCATGAATCTGAAATAAATATTCCATTTCCGAACTGATCAAATCGAGTATGAATAAAATATGCATGCTGCATATAGTGAATAAAACCATTCATTCAAGAAATATTATGAATATTTTGAAGATATTAAATCACATTTTAACCAGACAGATTATAAAAATAGTACACATTTACATGCATTCCAGTACATGTATTGGTAAAATCTGAACACTGATTTTAATTGTACACTATCTGTGAAGTTATTTGTTGGATAAAAAGACTAATTTTGAGGCATTAAAACTTTTGTTTTGTTTTATCTGAAAGTTCAAGCAAATACAGTCAAGCAGGTTCAAACAGACCACCTTTAGGAGAGTAAAAAATGGTCATTACTGGAAACAATATTTGCTGGGGGGGGGGATAAATTGCAAATGTTTGTATTAGGAATCATATTACCAGGTGGTCTCCATTCACAGGTGATCTCTAGTGCAAGTTGAAATATCCATGTCTTCTGTTACCCATACAGTAAAACATGGTTATGATGAACTCAGTTATAGCAAAGAATTGGATTCAGTGAAGTAATACTATAACCGTGTTAAGCTTTGTATATTTATATACGGTCAAACCTGTGGACAAAGGTCAACCTTGGGAAAGACAAAATGTGGCCTT
Source organism: Lutraria rhynchaena (assembly GCA_008271625.1). Classification (NCBI taxonomy): domain Eukaryota; kingdom Metazoa; phylum Mollusca; class Bivalvia; order Venerida; family Mactridae; genus Lutraria; species Lutraria rhynchaena. The sequence goes on from VIBL01000066.1 coordinate 272,794, forward strand.
GAATGACAGGTGGTCTTTATTTGGAGGTCAGTTTATTCTAAATAATCAATGATGGTTTTTCAAAGAATGACCTTAATTATTCACAGGGTAGCCTTTATTCGGAGGTGGCTGCAAACACAGGTTAGACTGTATAATGCAACTAAACCAATGTTAATCATAGATTTTATGTTTGCCGGAATTTCAAAGTATAACTGAAAACATGTTTGGCTGTACTTTGTTTAAACATGGTAATAAATCATCAACTTTTACATGACAAGTTATACATGTTTATCATGGTATATGAGCTCTGCCATAGAAAAATACCATTTGTCCAGATATCCCCATAGGATCATAAAAAATGGAGATCCTCGCAAAACAGCCAGTAAAGATTAACTACACACATCAAATGGATGAGAAAAAAACAATTATCAAATTAACAGTACCAAATACATGAACATTACTAACAATGAAACAAAGTTCCGAGTAATAACTAATATCCACTTCAAATCTGTACAATTAAAGAATTACTAATCAAGGTTTTTTTCCTTCTATAGCAGGGGCCATTTTCCCGTGAGGAAAAATCTTTCAAATCATACAGTTTTCCTCTGAAATTCGGTTTACATCAAGTTTTCTTTCCTCCTTTTGCAAAAAAACTGAGTTATTTTCCCCCTAAATTTAAGAGAAGCCCCTTCCTGTGAAAAAAAACCTTGTTAATATTTTCTTCAAATCGGTACAATTGAAGAATTACCAGTATCAACCACAAACATGTACAATTAAAGACAATTTACATTCCAAACTTAAAATATGCACCTTAAAAATTCAACTTAGCCAATAACTTGTTCAGAACAGTAATTGATACAATTCTATAGCCTTCAATATTTCTATAATTAGTTAGTATAAAAAAAATGTTTTTAACTTGAATAAATTCATGTCATGAATATAAATACTGAGAAATTCAAACAATCCAATATACAATGACATGAATGTTTATAATAGATCTTTGTCATTTAAAATGAAAAATCATGCCAAAACTTTTTTAAACCATGTGCAGTAAACTAAACAGAATGAGAGATATTTATATTTGTGAATAAAATCAATAACCTAACATTACAAGCAACTAATATAATAGTATAAAGACCATCTTATTATAAGGATCTTTATTTTGGACTGATTTCCAGTGTTTACACTATGTTTCACCTTGATAATGAGACCACCTCAAAATTAAGACCCTGTTAGTATGATAAAAAAGTAGTCTAAAGTTAATGAAAAGGCTTTTATCATACAGGAAAATCCTATCATACAGTAAAACATAGGTACTTCTTGAATGTTTAATCCGATAAGCAAGTAATAACTAGTAATTTATCATTATTAAATTTTTGCTCATGTGAATGCTGGCATTAATCCTAACAAATCTATAACATTATGTGGCATAAAGGTTAAGTCAGAATGCATAGCTGATACCCATTGCACAATATCAGGTTGAAACAATCTGGTTCAGACTGGCATTCGGAGCTGTTCCAATCAAGACAGTGCAGATAATTCTATAGACACAACATGAAACAAGTTGTACCATCGTGTCAGGGTTACAATGTTGACTATCCTAACCTGATTATAAATAACCTCTCTTAAACAATTCCCATTTTTATAAACATTATTTATTAAGTCTTAATCATCATTATTCCTATCACAAACATAAACAAACAAGACGGCATTAAACTTACCTGAAAAACATAATCCCCTAAGCAGACTAATCATTTTGTCACACTCAACTTCAAGTTTAATACAATCATGGAAACCAAACATAAATATTTGAATAATAGATTTACACAAAGATAGCATTAAACCACGGAAATTAGACAACACACATTCCTTGAAAATATCAATACTGCACTATATACATTGAACTGATTATCGAAAAAATTTACAAAAATTAATAGCACTTCAAACAGAAAATGGATGAAAATAATTGATATAGATACTAATTGAATGAAGCTTCCACTAATTTAGATGAGCAAACAAGATCATGCAATATGATCAGACAGAATATGCATTCAAATACAGGAGACTGTCAGACCTTAGTCCACCAGCAAAAATATTGATAGCAAGGCGTCTTCCCCTCAGGAAAAATCTTTAAATGTAATCATGCAGTTTTGCCCTAAAATTCAGTTTACATCCAGTTTTTTCTTCCCCTTTTTGCAAAAATACAGTGTTATTTTCCCCAAAATTTAAGAAAAAGGACCCTCCCCTACCTGTGAAAAAAGTCCTGGATAGGGTCTGATAAAATTTAGTTTAAATCATTGCCCTAAAGTACATAAAATTCCTTAGATTTTTAATGAAGATTTAGTCTATATTTTTTGTAGGCCAGTATTGTTTTGTAAGTCTGGCAATGTCTTCCAGCTCGTCAGTCCTCTGGTACAACAATAGTTCATTGTTATTGCATACACTGCACATGATCTTGCTCATCAAAGGAGAAATATTTTTGAGATAAATAATCATTTAACAGACTGAACTAACCCATAAATATTTCATTCAACAGAATATATCGGTTTAAAATAGTTTCCTTATCACATCGTTACATTCCTGAAGAAAAATGATACAGAGCATTTTGGTATTTGATCTAGATTGTTATGAAACAGGATGTTGTAGTTAGGCCAGACAAAAACTACTATTAGGTGCTTTTTTTACTTCAAATTAGTCTGCTAACAATTTGTTGAATCAAAAGTTCAAAGTCAAATTGACCATATAAAAGCAAAATCTCAGATTTCTTCTTGACAAATATATTACAATCTCAGACAAGCACAAATTGACATTTTGTCACATTAAATAAAGGGTTAGTGGCACAAAAATGCCATAAAAAATGTGGTTCAGGTGAAGGGACGAGAAAATCGGAATATATCATTCATGGCCTAAACAAACAGTATGTGCATGATAAAATGGTAAACATGAAAAATAAATGTTGTGTTCTATCTTTTTTTGGTGAATTCAGCATTGCATAAGTTTCATGAAAATGAATTTCATCAACATCCAATTGCGTGCATGCAAGGGTAATAACATTATTTAAACAGAAAGAGAAATTTGTATAAATCTAAATGGAATGTACCCACAATGAATCATCCTCGAGTCAGAAAGCCACTTCCTAAACAAATGCATGTGATATCTACACACATCACTGACCACAACAAATTTAATTACTGGTAACAGGGCATGTCTGTTATCTGGGATTTACCATTCGAAAGTTTAAGAAGTACTTTAAATCAAGATATAAATGAGTCAACTTATAACCTCATATACATTCTGTATACAATATGTGTGACTAATGACATGGCACAGACTGTCAATGTTAAATACAAACAAACTACCAAATCAGGTCATCTTAGAAATTAAAACAGAATGGGCCACAAAACAATTAAAACTTTAAACAACAAAATGACTAATAAATCTATGTGATTACATAAATGATTTTCTGGAATGACCCCATGACATTGAAATCAACCCTATCATATTGAAATGATACATCACAAAAAATACATTGAAAAAATTAATGATAAACATCAGCTGTCATATCCTGGATATGAAAAGGTCACCATACACCTATGAAGTTATTATCCAGCTTTAGACAGGATCCAAGAGAAACATAAAGTTATGTTTAATGTTAATAAAAAATTACCAAAGCTACAATAAACTAGCATAAACTTCATTTTTTGCATTGACACATTCCTGCTAAGTATAGACTTGAAGTCTTTTATTGCATTGCTTCAGGCAATTTAACAACACATGAAAGGGGTCTACAATAACTACAAGGAAATAAAACTGTTACTGAAGTACATTTTGATGTTTGAAATTAAACAAATAACCATGTAATGAAGAGTAAAGAATTCAGATTTCAAGGATATTGATACAGATGTTGTTGACTGTAACTAGGAATCTTTTTTACAATTTGGGAGAACTTTACCAGTACCAACAGGAAGGAGAAAAATCACATTGTTTTGTCTAAAATTATGATTTTTTTACACTAATAGACAACAGTTTTGTATGTTCCTTTAATGGCTTCATCAAATTAATCCACAGATATGCATTAAACAAATGAAAAAAGTGAATATTCAAAGAATAATTTATCAATTCATGAAAGTTCAAGAAAATGTATTACAGAAATGGGCATGTTATATATATTACATAGGGTAAAAAAATCCCTGTGTAATAAATGAAACTGTTTTTTTAAGTTCCAAAGAATTCACATTAAATCATGGCCAACTAGTACCACATCACTTTATATGATATAAATTACTCAACTAAATAAATGCTAAAACACCATTACAGAAACATAAACTGAATATTTTCCCACACAATTACACAGAGAGTCAGCAATTGTCAGTGTTGGGAAAATACAGTAAAAATGTACAATTGACATTTCACTTTTTAATAAACTAAGTGTAGTAAATGTTTCTGAAAAGAATGGTGACAACTGATGCTCAGACAAAAAATCATTGCAGAGTAGCAATGAGAATGAAGTTCAATTTGCTAGTGAGAAGGGAAGATCAGCTACAACTGTTTGTTTTTTAACCAAACACATGGGCTTACATTTGACTGTAACTTTGACGAGACTTGCCAATAAGACTTCAATAAAATTTCAACTTGCCATACCAAAACTTTAGTAGCTAAGATATTTAAATAAGGAGTTCACTATCCCAACACCACCAGAAATTTAACCTTACCCTTTCCCCTGCCTTTATAATGATATCTGTTATACATCTTTAATATTAATCAAGCCTAGTAATAGTACATTTAATTTGTAGATAAAGTGGAACTTAAGCAATTACAACACAATTAGAAATATACAGAGAGACTTGTAACAGTGACCATAACAATCTGCATGGAAAACTTTTATTTTGCAGAAAAAGTTAATAGTCTGAACCACATTTTTATAGTCCGAAACTCTTCCAAAATGGCTTTGGCAATTCCTTTCCCCGTGGCATCTTCACACTGGATGTTTGATAGAAATCTAGTAGATGGAGTCATGTCATTAGAAATAATTTGTGTGTAGATGACAAGACGTTTGTGATTAGTTATGTCAGTACTCTCATCTGCTAAAGCAGTAACAACAGGTGAGTTGGTGAGTTCTTGCTGCAGATCATCCTCAACAACACTTGCCATAGATTCCAGTAATTCAGTGACTGTATATGATGAGTTGTAATTAATATTGGACATTTTTAAAACACTCAAGTCACTGAGATTATAACCAGATTCTGCCAGTTCATGTAGAAAGCCCACCAATAACTTAAATTTCACTAAAGCTTTATCTTCAGTAACTAGCCAGTGAGGAGCTTTGAATAAAATTTTGACAGCTGTGTCATGTTAAGAGTCCTGTTTCTAGCATGCAGTATCAAAGTTTTTCTGCAAAGGGGGTGCTTCTACAAGCATTTTATGTTCTAATAAAGAAGCATGTCTTGATAGAGTAGATTGTTGTGCATCTTTTATCATACCATTGCACTTGTGAGCGTTTGTACACAAAGTGTAGTACATGCTGTTCGTTACATCATCGTATGCCAGTCAACTGAAGAGTTTTTCCCAAACTTTATTATACTTGCGTATTTTTTTTGGACGATTATCCATCGAGCTTGAATCAGGATTAATTTCACTACACGATCGGGAAGAGGTACTATCTGTGGGCATATGAAAAAATCCGTGCAAAGTTTTTTGCGTTTTGTCATTTGTCCGTTGCCTCTTGGGACCCATTTTGCAGACAAATGTTATGACAATGAAATTTTACCTTCCCCTTGTTACAACAAATTTCATTGGTTAAAAGCAGAGCGATTAGCGAATGAGATACGCCGTAACAAAATACACCAACCGGTGCGACTGTAAATATTACCCTCAACCGGTGCAACTGTAAATATTACCCTCCGAGGCGTGACGGACAATTTTTGACCGAAAAATGCTTAATATTATAAATATGCTGAGTGGAAACAAGATGAGACTCGTTACTTGGAAATTATTTGCGTCCCGCAGATGCACATAAAATGAAAATCTGCGTCCACAGCAATACGTTTGCATTCTGGACGCAGGACACAGAGGTAAAAAAATCACTGCTCTCTAGGTGGTTCATTCAGCATTTGATACATGTGAGTGAGCATGCATCAAAATGATTGGATTATACACTGTAACACAATTTCCCTATTGAGTTTAATTTGCTTATCCCTCTGAGAAAAAGAAACAGGAAATTTATGTTGTCAAAATGCTACAGCTTGTCCGACTACAACTTTGCAATATTTTTATAGCCAGAGTCAATTTTTTATTGCCATGGGCTGGGATTATTCATATTTTTTCACAGACTGCTATAAGAGGAAAAGAAACATACATGGTCTTAGCTATATGCAGAGTGAGATTTAATTGATCTCTGTACAGTATATAGACAAATCATAAATAAATGTGTTCCAAAACAGACTGATATTATTCAAAGATGGTTGTTAATCTGACTATAATGGTATTCATTCCATCGTATCACATAACACATCTACAGCAGAAATAGTTAATACACCATAAATCTGACCATATTCATATTTCAATATACAGAATCTCCTGATACCTATACTATGAAATATTAATACATTTTTGAAAAGTATTCTTTGACAAGTTCATATTTTTTAAATTTTTCTTCAAATTGATTAGCACTTCTTTTGTATCATACAAATAAAAACAAAGTGAATTTAGTGACTTGATTTACATACTCATGAAACCAAGATCTATGTCACATATCAATTTTTTGAAAAAATGCATATTTCCACTTCAAAGAAAATGAACTTTATTCACTTTGAATTCATTGATAAACATATCAATACAATGTATTGCTATTTTACAACTAGAATACTCAATGAAAAATCACCAACTATTCACATACAATTTAACAATTACAAATCCACCCATGGATTAAAAAAAGATTCGATTTACAACACAATCCTTAACAAAACATGAAAGAGCACAAACAATAAGAATACATTCAAAATAAGAAATTTATTAATAATGTACACCGTTACTTGCACGTTGAAATTTCAAATTAATCCTGAGGTAATCAGGTAAAACCCGGCACTTTCTCAGTTTCTGTTTCAGAAAAGCAAATTTGATATGTATTGTTTCGTTTTCACACGAGTGCCCACACTGTGATATTTATTCACAATAAACAACGCGATACTCTAACATCTAACAGAATAAAAATTAAATCAAAATTGACAATCCTTTATCAAATATTTCACTTCCTATACACAGGTGAGTCATGACCCCAATTCACATGAAACGCGAAAACATATGACAGACAACTTATCGGTCAAATTTTTGGTAAAAGGTTCGACAATAAAAATTCCAAAACTTAAGTAATATTCATTCAACAGTTGTCGCTAGTAAAACTAAAACTTACCAAATGTTGAACAAAGTAGTTTCGCTGTACGTTACTAAACTTCAAATACGCCTGAGGTCAGTTACGCGCGCACCTGAAACATCCGGGACATTCGCGTCTATTAAGGCAACACACGACTAAATTGAATAGCGGTTACTTCCCCTGACGGCGAGAAAAAAGGCTTACATATAACATATAAATGCATGATGTATTTATTGGTTTATACTTATCAGTATACAACAAATGTTATCACAGGACAAACGAGATTGTTGGCACATTTGTACTGGATTTCGCTTTAAACTGAAATGATTTCGTGCAAAATGCAACAATCAATTTATATTATTTGGCTTCATCATTGTATATGCTTCAGAATTTTCCATGATCTTCATATTTATGGCTGTTAAGTATTTGCCAACAGATAAAAGTCCTGGATTGTAAAACATTGATAAAAGTATTCCAAATAGTTTTGAATTTCAAATGCTTGACTCCCGCATTATCATGTCGTTTATCTGAGAGTTTCAGACCTGTAATGGTTTTATCAAAATTTGCTTCTTTTTCCCATTAACCAAATTAACAGTCATCTCTGTACTCAACATAAATGCAATGGGTTTGAAAGTGTCAAGGAATACAGGTCTAGTTTTTATTTGCATAAAAATAAGAACCCATTGTACCTAACAATATGCACTAAGCGAAATGTATGACATGAGGGAGATGGTGTATATATACATTGTATGTAGCATACGACGAAAATTAGATAACTGTATAAACTGTCGACTCAAAATGATTTTGTTTACGGTGACTTAGGTAGGCGATCTTTGATTACTGGTAGATATTTCAGAATTATTATGTATTGGTTTAAAATAATTGAATCGAATGAATGTAAATATATTAAAATTACACATAGCTTACTAGTTGATGATTTAGATAGATATCCAAATAAAACTAATTGGGCTGGTTCGCTTCGGAATTAATTACCATCGCTTGGTTTCTAAGAAGTATGGTTCTTTCAACGGGTAAGGAACACAAACATATTTGCTAGTCTTCTTAAACAAAGACTTAATGATAATTTAGAATGGCTTAGTAGACTACGTATGTCATCTCATCACCTTCTTGTTGAAACAGGCAGATGGCATAGACCAGACAGTATTCCATACAATGATAGAAAATGCACATTATGTAATAAACTTGATGACGAATACCATTTTGTTATTGAATGTAATCTTTTTAATGACTTAAGACAAATATATATCGATAAATATGACTGGCAAAGACCAAGTGTGGAAAAATTCAGAGAACTTCTAACCAGTGAAAATGAAATGTCATTGAGAAAATTAGCATGCTACACCTTCAAATGTTTTCAGGTGAAAGCATAATTAAATAAAACGGTTCCTTTAAGCCAACTATGTCATTATCTTACAGATAGACCCGTTAATTGTTTAAAAATGTTTTCATGTTATTAGTACATTTATTGCCTCGTATATATTTTGATCTGATATCATGATTACTGCATAAATTGCCTTGTACATATTACATTACATACCAATGATTTGAATTTATTTATCGAATTATTTGCTTATTACAAAATCTGAAGTAATTTAAATATATACTTGCATTATGTCTTTAAAAAGTAGATGAAACATAACAACCGGATTACTGTAATGCAATGTTTTTCAATATCACTTTTCTATACATTGTTAGCATGTAACTAAACAAATATGTTATCTAATTGCCTCCTCCATAAAGATGTTAGTATAATGCTCATGTATAAATATATGTATTACAGTATATATGTTGTTCTTTGTTTGTATGTTTGATGGCTTACTGGATTGAAATAAACTTTATCTCTCTCTATGTAATACATGTATATCACATTATATAAAACAGACAACAAATACATTCAGAAGAAATTGAAACCCTGTTTAAAGATACGTTACATTGATTCAACAAGTTCATTATCTTTGATTGCTAGCAATCGCAGAATTCCTCTGAGTCAGAACTTAGGGAATATTTCAGCAATCAACTTGTGGTATCCGTCATTATTGCATGTATTTTAGTGAAGTCTTTTTCTTATGTCCTTTAGTTTTCAACTCGATCATAGTTTTTGAACTACTTTTCATACGTTGACAGAGATGTATGTGATAGATAACAAACGAAAACTCTGGATAGAGATTGGTATTTAGGCATTAGTAGTATTTCAACATACATTTAATAGATATACGGAAATCACCGAATCATCCAACAACGCAAATCTGTCAAAAAACTTCATACCGTTACTTGTGCTTACAAGAAAAACGTCTGTACGGATAAAAAAACGAAATGTTTGGATGAAGAGAAAAGGTCAGTATAAATTTTATTAATCAAATACAGATATTTTGTGAATGAAAATTCAGATTAGGTAGTTTCTTTTTATCTTAGTTATGTTTTTCATATAATTTTATGGGGGGAGAAAACCTAGCATTTCTATTTATTTTGGTGTTTTGTAAATCTTAAATAAAATGTTTTAATGATTAATGTCACGCATTCCTTGTATTGACTTTTAAATACACATAATGTTGTGACCTACCAAAGCGTTCTCGGGTCATTTTGCCTGCACACTGCCCAACAGGTGGAGAGGTAGTTCTATGGACACAAGGTTCAAGAGTTCCAACTCTTGATGCGGCACTGTGATGTTTTCATTGAAGACATCAGTCACATCATGTCTATAACCAGTTGCACTCCATTGTTAAGAATTTGGCAGTAATATGTAAATAAAACGATTATTATTGGTGCAAAATCCGGATAACTGGCCTTTAGAAAACCGGCCTAAAAAACAAACAAATTTTGTGAATGGTGACGGTTTGTAAACGAAATTGTACATCATTAAACCCTCAGAATGACTTGTAGCAAGGCGTGTACATTATGTTGAAAAGTTTTAAGGGAAATTACCGTTTATTTCCTCAATGGCCTTTATACCTGCCCTGCTGTTATCAGAGTTATTCCCCTTCTTGTTGCGCTATCGGTAGGAAAACGCTAGTCTAGTGTTCGAGGCGTTGTTGAAGTCTTGAATTCAGTACGTTGCTTTACGTCTAAAATAACACCAAAGAAGTTTGTTGTTTGTTTGTTATATTTTATCTACATCGAGCTAAGCAAGGAGTGCTGCATTTGTATGTATATCGCTTTTGTCTTGCGTTTTCCAGCGTTATTATTTATTGCGTAATTGTTAGTATATTTGAGCAATTTGTATGAGTCAGTTTAACGGGGATTATTTACAATATAACTGTCTCCTGTTGGACATTTGGTGCTTACAAGTTACAAATACACACTACGTTTGTTTTCTCTGTTTTTCACACGGGTTTAACGCACCAACAGCCAGGATCATTTGGTGACTTTCCAGCTTCGACGGTAGAAGGAGACCCCAGACTTACACACTCGAACATACAGCGGCGAGAGGCCAGTGATTACAAGCCCTCTGTTTGTTTTTGACTCTGTAGCCACTGTTTTCTTTTCACAATTGAATTCTTTTTGATAAGCATAACGTGAAATGCTTCGTTTCGACAATGACATTAAACATGACCAAGAATACAAATATAATTTGTACAAAGTTCCTGGTTGATATAATGTGGTTTTAAGTACATTAATTTTGCTAAAAATGCCCGAAAGAGTTTGTTTCGAAAATCTGTATAAATCAACGAAAAAATAATAACGCTGGAAAGCTAGGGTAAGTCGGTTTATAAAAGTCTATCCGAGCACTATGAAAAATGAAGTTTATTACTTGCTTGCTTGCTGATTGTGCCCATACTCTACATAAACATTTAGACTTTACGCCCTCCCCCAACCAAAAAGCCTGTACTCGCCCCTGAATTTACCTTGTCCAATGTACTCGTTTCTGTTTTGAATGTACAAATAACAGATAGAATTGTAACGAAATTATGGATATTTTGTATACTGAGGATGTATTATCCACCGAACCATCTATAACTACATATATGTCCATTTTAAATGATTTAGTAGAGATGTACATAAACGAGGTGAAATTGATATTGTTCGAAACAAGACCATTATCGTCTTAGAAACATCATTAGTGATACTTCGGAGGAATCCTTGACAAGCCAGACTTCAGGTCAGAATAATTCTTTTATGTCAGTATGTATAATTCATTCCAAATGTATTACTTAAAATGATGTGAAGGACTTGCTGTCAGCATAAGAGCCAACATTTTATTCTCGTGTTTTTTTATATTTCAAGCACACTAGATCCTCACTCACAGACTGCTTCATTATATTTTAGTTTTCTATATATCTTTTACTATATCCAGCTTGTCTTAATATTAATTAAGACCATTTTCGTTTGGTGTTAAATCTGGTCTTAAGTTTCACTGTAGCATTTGTTCAAATCCAGCACTAGGTGCCGTTCAAAAAATCACACGATATATTAGTACTTTAAAAACATTGCTTACAAGAACGTGATGTTTTATTCACACTTACTGTCAAACGCCGTAAGGTACCTCACTGACATATACACAATTGTCAATACATTGGAACCTCATTTTGTGACCATCTCATTATAACGACCACTGATTTCAGTCCGATTTCCAATATCGCCTTCGTATATTGTAAACTTGATAATGAGACCACATCAATATTGAGACTGATTTGTTTGGTCCAAAAGGTGGTCTTAAATCGGGTTTTCATTGTATTTGTAAGTCGTACGAAGGCCTTCTCAGACCAGAATTGTCTGTGAAATAATACACAATGGTCTAAAACATAATGTTTCGGTATTTCTCAAATTGAACGCTGTTAAGGAAATAATACATCCCCGAGGTTATCAAGCATGCCATTGGATACCTACCACTTCGAGGGTAACCGCTCGAAGTTTTCTAAAATAATAATGCAACTATTCTGGGCGTTTTAAAAGCATATTGGATTTCAAAATATTTTCCTATGGATTAAAGGGACTAAGCATTCATTCCAACAGATTTTATTTTGACATCTGGAAAACACTTTCCATCAGATAACATTTATACATAAATAAAAGCCAATGTGTATCAAGCATATAAAATGTTATTTACTGCAACATTTCGCTGAGCTTTCATGTTTGAAAAGAAAACATTTGCGGCATTAGACATGCTATAGAAATAGCGGCATTAGACATGCTATAGAAATAAAGAATAAGAAATATATCAATTTAACTATAAGTCCATAAAGCCGAAAAATAGTCGTGTTTCCGGTTGTTGGACCAAAAATAGTCATATCTTTCGTACTTGTGAGGCACGACTCGTTCCAAATGGTTTCATAATATCAATATTGGTTGCAACTTTTTCAATTTGCTGTTTGCAACTTTTGGACCGGTGCTAAAAGATATGGTCGGGTCCCCGGATTCACGTTTTTTTCTGACCTAACTATAAAATGTTATGGAATATTACATTTATAGATGATACCGAAATCTTTAAGCGACTTCCCGTTTTTCTGATGTCAATGTGAAGCGCGCAGTCCCTTTAAAATGATGCGCGTTGCCGAAAGGATGTGGTTTGTCTTATAGATACGGTGGTCGTATAAAGACACAACTTGCGTGTTTTACTCCGATATCGTGTTGAAACCTGAAGATTTATCAGAGACTGATGTATCTTGTTCTTTCGCTGATAATAATTGATTTGATGTCACTCGGAACTGTGACAGCAATCATCACTTAGAACAAACACGGCTAGGTATGGATTGACTTGAAATCTCGGATAAAGAGTAAAGGTAAGTTGTGTAACAAATATATATATTCGAGTTAAAGCAAGATCATTTTTTAGTGTGTTCAGATAAAATTAAATCTTGAACACTTTTTCCACTTTCACATCCAAATATGTACACATGATCATTTAATTATATAATAGATACCATTTGAAGTTTTCGTCTATATTTTACACATATTTGAACATCGGCATTCCAACCATAATTTGCCGAAAGTATCCTGGGAATAATATTATGATAAAAATGTTTTGAAGCTGTTTTGAGATGTGTGATTCAACTACATTGGCGTCGTTTCGTCTTTGCTAGGATGCCAACTTTAAAACGCATATTCATGTTAGTGGTGTGTATTTCTGACAGCTTGCAAAAAAGAGATAAGGAAATTTGTTGAATGTAATATTTTCTCCATATCAAAAATGTGTGGTATGATTTTTAACCATGCTTAATATCTTAGTCAAGATATATGTATGAAACGAGTTACTGGCATACATCTCTTGACAACTTGCTTTGATATTTTAGTTGAACTTATTTTTTTAATAATCCACCATATCATACTATCAAATAGACGGAACTTTCGGAACAGATTTACTAAGTCTTTCTTCATTTTTTGTATATGTTTATATATAGGTTAATGCTTAAGATTGTCAATAATGTATTTTTGTTCTTTAGCAACTTAAATGTAATTTGATTCTTAACAAGAATCAAAATTAATCAGGCACATGTGAATGAAGGTATTTTATGTAAAAAGATTCTCTTTCTGTACCAAATAAGCACAAAAACACCATTCTTCTCTCTTTGTGTAAGTCTTGTATACCGGATTTCTTTGAAGACGTGTATTTTTAAAACCGTCAGTCAGTTTAATTCTCTGGTTTCGCATTTGTTTGTACCCATTTAAAAAAATAACTGTCAATGGTTTCTACAACACAAGATCAAATGACTATCCTACAGTAATCGGTAGTTCATCAATGGATGATAAGCAGTTGTATATTCTTGTAATATAGAGTCCCTGTTTACATGGAAGCACCATTATTTCGGTACATTTTAAATTCATGGCACAATTAGTGCGACGTTTACAGACATTCAAATTCGTGTTTTTCCCTAACAAGTTTTATTCTTCTTATATAGACGGCATTGGACATTTCGGTATTGTATGAGGTTTTGAACCTTACAGTTTCAAAACACAGCTGTTTGATTGGTTTGTACATAGCACGTGACCAAATTAGACCAATGGTAAAGAAGCATACTGATGTTTGAAATATTATAATTCTTTCAGATATCTACTAGCCATAAAATAATACGAGGCATTCGCTGTGGCGGAAGTTGAAAAAAATGGCGCTTTCAGTTGGTTTGGGGTTTTATATATTTATTATTTCTGCGTTGCTTGTGTTTGCTGTATTCAGTAACGGACTCGTTATTTACTGCGTGGTAAAGTTCAGGAAGTTGCGCACTGTGACAAATGTACTTATATGTAACCTGGCTGTAAGTGATATTCTTTTATCAGGATTTGTCATGCCACAAAAATTACACGACATCTCTCATGAAGAGGATTTTTATGAAGGTAATAAAAGCCGAATGTTAAAAGATATTTTATTTGTTCTACGGACTTCTTCTAACACAGTTTCTGTAAGTTTGAAGGTTTATGAAACATCAGGAACTATTCATGCCCATAAAGCTACAATTATGATGCTATTCAAACGTTTAATGACACATTGACCTTCTTTTGGAGAATACAGTTTTTTTGTTCAAAGATTTGAAATTCCTACTCAGTATTCAATTTACCATCGGATCGCAAACTCATTAAACTAAATCATACCTATGTGATGACATTTTAAAGGAAATGCAATTCATTTTCGGTAGCTTTTGATCACAACAAAAGGTCCAATTAACTGGAATATTAAATTTGGTTGCTATTAAGTAATTTATTTCAAACCTTTATGGAACTTACATTATCAAATATTGATGAATGGCAACTACGTTACTAAGCAATGCCTGTCTCCGTTTCCTAAGTACATTATAGAGTAATTCTGAAGAGTACGTGTTGAATGAATGGGTGTATTTTCAGTACGTATAATGTTCAAATGTTCGCTGCAATAATAAATTG
Organism: Lutraria rhynchaena; assembly: GCA_008271625.1. Taxonomy (NCBI): domain Eukaryota; kingdom Metazoa; phylum Mollusca; class Bivalvia; order Venerida; family Mactridae; genus Lutraria; species Lutraria rhynchaena. The sequence continues at coordinate 287,972 of VIBL01000066.1, forward strand.
TTGATTACGAGCTCTGCGCATTAAAATTACTTGTATCCACTTTTAAAAATGCAAAACAAAATTTACCAAAATAGGTCCATATGAAACACGTTTCGTCCTCGTTAAACACCATATCACTCGATTATATACACAGAATGCTGAACAATATTCACCAACTTTGGCTATTCGATTCACTCAAAATACAATTAAGGTAACCAAGGGGTCACCCTGAGCAAGGGTCTTTGATTCGCGTTCTTAATAACCATCCCTACTTTTGTTTTATCATGCCATGAGACATAGACCAGTAAATATGATTTCATACTTATATCAAATCCATATTGTAACTATAACAGTTTTCCATAATGGAAGTTGGTATGCAGAAATAATCTGATCAGCAAATACGCTTTGAAGTTGACAAGTTGATTAAAAGTACACAGCAAGTGTTCACAATACCCTGAAAAGTTCGCAGGAGATTCTCATTAATACAATTCAGCCATCAGGTATTGCAACCAGATTTACGCACAAAATTAATCACACCTAGTTTAATACAATAATTCAATTGATCTATTCTAGCCAATTGGAGCTGAAATTCAATTAGTCCAAATTGTAAATACTTGCGGGTCTATGCCTTCGCCCCTTCCAAAAAAGACCAGACGCTAGATTAATTATTTTTTGAAATCTGGTCACATCATTCATTTTGTAGAAGTCAGAGGGTATCAAAGATTAAAATGTGATGCATTTGGTTACAATAACATTTACCTATATCTAAATTGTTACCCAAGCAGTGGAAACGTACATGCTATGTTTAAATTTTTGTATTCCGAAAACCTTTCTGATCTAAACAATTTTGACTGTCCGAACAAGTTCGGATTAGAAAGATTCTACTATAGTATTTTTTTGTTTATTTTTCAGGTGTCGCCCTCTGCAAACTGGTCAATTTCAGTCCGATTCTAGTCATAACAAGTTCCATATACACACTTGTCTGTGTGTCTCTAGAACGTCGTAGAGCGATTGTCCACAGTACGAAATCCCAAATGACTTTTGCGGTGCTGTATTGGTTAATCCCAATCATTTGGGGATTCGGTTGTGTGGTGTCTATTCCAACGCTAATAGAATATGACGTCAACAATGTGACGTCATCAAATGAAGGAAATATGACGTCACTGCTATCATGTGGTAGTCAACATATGACTTCAACGTATTCGGTATCGAACGCAATATTTGTGGTCTCTGTTGCTTACGTTATCCCAGTTGTGCTTATGATGAAAAATTACTCACAGGTGGCGCTTTTCATTTGGAAGAAAGGAAGACTTATACAAAACATGCAAAATACGTCTTCAAGAAATAACGAAAGTTTCCGCAATCGCGTGAAAGTTGTGAAGTTGTTGGTGGTCGTTGCGGTTATATTTGCGTTGTCTTGGTTACCTTATTTTGTTTTACTACTCTATGCTGTAAGTATCATAAATCAATAACCATTATCCCTCACATTTAATTCATGAATTGTTTACGTAAAACTTTAAGGAAAGGACACAGTGATTATTGTGTATGAAGTTGGACATATCGTTTTCATAATAATGTTCATCTTATTTCACAATTTAGATATAAATTATATGGTTTTACACAGTGTTGACATTAACAATTGAGTTAAAATAAGACCACCGATTCTTATAAATATTGTGCATTTATACAGGTTTCAAATCTATTGGCTGCAGTGGCATTCATTGAATATTTTTTTCTTGGAATCCTTTTTTATCTATATTTTGAATGAAAGCCAACTATTCGTAAAGGCAATATTTCTACACTCCTAATAATGGCTGGCTTCAATGTGCATAAAAGCTTCAATGTATTATTGTTATAATACGAAGGACAGAGCAAGAGACCATCGCATAGACAATATAGATACACAAGTGTTTAATTGTAGACACTCATGTTATCACACATTAATGTGGACTTCACCTGTTGTTTCCAAGTAGATTTTCCCTTTCATTCGATTTTGATCGTAGATTATATCTCAACATCCGTTTAGTTTTGTGTTTTTAGCATCATCACGACTATACGCTCATTACCTCAACGATTACTAGGATATCAATTGAAAGAAGCAAATTAAAAAAAAAACTCCTTATAATTTAAGCAAGGTCGTATTGATCATCCATCTCTTTTCTTTGATTCTAGCATTAAACTGTGATTCCTTTTTTAATATAAACAGCTTTTATATAATTATGATTTCCCATTAGGATAATAACTTCAACTACGTCCTAAGATGATGATTCTGGAAAAGTAGTCTGTTTGATAGCTGATTATTTTAACGTGATAAACCTGTGATCCACTATTAAAATACAGCGCTGACAAATCAATAATGCCCTGGGTGTATGCTGGTGGCTTACTAAAACCTTCGATGCGTTTTGTATGGTATTAAATGATCAAATTACACTGCAGTTTGCCGTTAAAAACATAAGTAGCTGCTAAGTTTGTAAGCAGAAATGGTATTATGTCCGTGGTTTTATCACCTTGGAACAGTCTGTAATCTACAGCGGTGCGGGGGGAGGTAAATTAGTTTTGAGCGCCCAACCCAACACTACCTACAGGGAGGACAACAAGCAAAATACATCAATAAATAAAAGAGATTTATTAACATCGGATTTGTGTAAAATCAGGAGTGGCTTAATGTTAGACATTTACCTAGAAGTAATATAGAAATTAAGGAGCAAGAACATCATTCAAGCAATTAACCTAGGTATTTTGGTCGCGCGTGTCTAAGTACTGACATATTTCTTTTTTCACTCTAGTTAAACGTCGCACCAACAGCCAGGGTCATTTGGCGACTTGTCAGCTTTAACAGTAGTGTCTTCCTCCCCCGTTCAAAGCTAAAAGTCGCCGTATGACTGGATGTAAGTGCGACGTAAAACCCGAGAGAAAAAAAAACTGCTTCTTTCCTCTCGCGCGTTGCTGTTTCCGTAATTAAGAGGTCCAGGTCTCTGTTCAAAACAAAACGGTTTACTTCTTTTGGCATTGCTTTCTTATTCTAATCTGTATTTCTATTTGACGATAACTGCAGAGAAAGCTGCCAGTTTTCAGATATGGCCTCATGTTGTCACTACTACGCGAGGAGCTTTTCAATGGTGGACTAAAACTCATGATACATCGCTTAGAACTATAAATGAATCTATCGGCACCCCATTGCATAAACATTGGTTAAATTCAATTTCTGAGTTAAATTTGACGTTAGGTTAAGAAGTTAACCAAAACTTATCTAGAAACAAGATGGAATCCTTTGTTGAACCTCGTGCTAGACAACCTTAAACATTAAAACCAGTTAACAGAAGAACTGATGATCTTGACGACCTCTTAACCAATATTAGAAACTTTGGTTAAATCTAAGTAGAAATAATTTCTTGTCTAATTTACCCATTTTTTATACAATATCTTTACCAAAACTTTCACCCAAATTTAATCAAACATCAAAATTAACCCAGTGGTCAAGATTAACCAATGTTCATACAACTGAGTCCGTGAGAATTGTTTTGCGCAGAAATCAGCCAATATACTTTACTTTTGCAGAATGGTCTGCAATTCCGACAACAGGTTTTTTTATTTATAATTATTCTTTTGATGACTTTTGAAGAAATGCAAAAATTTCAGGAAGTTACATTTCGTTATACGAGTTTTTACGGAAATGGCCGATCAATCTGAGTTTTTCAAAGAATGTTAACATGGCCATTACCATTATGTCTTCACGTATTTTTTGTATCTAATTGTCTTGCACAAGATTCATGTTAATTAACGTATGTAATTGAACCTTGTGTTTGCGTGCTATAATATTATACACTCACGCACATACTCAATTTATATCCAGAAATTTAGGTCAAGTAGATTATTTAACAAAGAATGCATTAATTATGACAGTCATGTTACTACAGATAGGCAAGTAGGGAAGCTGCTTTAATTTTTGTCCATTAAATACCGATTGTTACAGAAATAAAGTAAAACCTTTTAGCGACTGGGGATTTTGATCTGTGGCCCTGGTATTCCCGTATTACATTTTTATCACAACAGGTAATGTTTATCATTTTAAAGTCTTTTTCCAGAACAGCTTGGCGCTGCAGAGTTGCTATAGATATGCATGTACTCAGCCATTCTATAATTTTGCTAAACATCTTTCATTGTCAAAGGTCGAGACATGTATAATTATCATCATCATGTTTTTAATATGAGAAATTTAGAACTGTTAAAATACGAAATGTGACATTCTAGCTTGAAGACCGACTTCAAGTTTTATAACCTCGGACCCTGACCACTTTGTACTTAATCAATTAACCTAATTCTCAGGATGGTGTCTTTTTTGTCGAATCAATGATAGCGATTACCTAGAATATACTGTAAAGCCACTTTATGGACAAAATAAATCGACATGCTATGGTGGTCTCTTTATCAAATTCACATATTGACTGAATATTAAAAACCAGTCTGAAAATACAAATTGGCGTCATCATGCAAATGTCTCAATATTGAGGTGAGCTCATTATCAAATCCATATCCAGCGAAAGTTTGAAAATCGTTCAGAAATTAAGAGGTCGTTATAACGAGGTAATCTTAATATTGAGGTGGTCTCATCATCAGGTTCATATATAGAAAGAAAATATCACAGACCAGTCTGAAAATAAGAGGAATAATGAGATAGTATTATCATCAAGTTGGTGATAAGTGATCTTTTACTTTAAATATGTTTTTGTTTGAAGATGAAATTCTGTATACTGTCGTTTAATCATCCAAAGTTAAAATATTTACCGAATAAAAACAATGTCGGTTTCTCTCAAGAATTTTATTGAAGTTTACAAATACATGTAGGTTCTGGGATCGCTTGTAACTGTACCATTAATAAACTCTCCTGTTTGTGTCACATTTCCAGACTAACAGCATGGACGAAACACCTGAGATATGAAAGAGTTAAGTGAATAGATTGGTGAAAATAACACAAGCCACACTTAAATAGGATTACACGTTGAAATAAGTATTGTATTAGAATGATATCATAATAGTCTTTAGGCTGAAAAAATATATAATAGGATAGGAAAATCGAAACACTTCCGAACATTCTTTCCGTACTTTGGGGGCAGTATTCGTCCGCAGATATATTCATACTTTGGAATTGTTTATTTTGTATATCTACTAGTAAGTTTGCATGCATTAAAACATTACATGGTCTGCATGACCGACAGGATTTACGAAATAAAACTTATACTGTTGGTATTTTATGCTTACAGAAAATAACAAGAAGCGATGCGAGTGATGATGCGAGTGGATTTGTAAACTTGTTCCTAATTGCATTGGCATCTTTCAGCACAGCGTACAATATCGTATTGTATGTTCTCTACAACCCAAGTTTCTCGCGAGCAATCAAAGATGTCCTTCGTTGCCGTGGCACCGTAAATAATGAAAATGACAATCAAACAGCCAATCCATCCATGGCGGTCAACTGTAACACCGTGTCTAAACATCAGTAAAACCAATCCATCCATGGCGGTTAACTGTAACACCGTGTCTAAACATCAGTAATCCAATCCATCTATGGCGGTCAACTGTAACACCGTGTCTAAACATCAGTAATCCAATCCTTCTATGGCGGTCAACTGTAACACCGTGTCTAAACATCAGTAATCCAATCCATCTATGGCGGTTAACTGTAACACCGTGTCTAAACATCAGTAATCCAATCCTTCTATGGCGGTCACCACTGACACTGTTTCTAAACATCAGCAACAACGAGAGTTTCCATATTTTTTCCTTCTGGGCAGAAAAAATGAAATAAACGAAAAAACGAGTGACACTTGTGTGAGCCGTCGATTTATTAATCTATTGAAAAAAACCACAGCGATTATTTTGTTGTTTTCGTTTAACCATACATTTAGAACTTAAAAGATTTATTATGTTTTACAGTGCAACCTCTCCAAAGCAACACACTTTGGGAGAAGCAAAATTATGTTGTTGTTGGGAGGTTGTTGCTCTAGAGAGGTTGAATTAATAGTTAAATCGTACAATGAGAAAAATCAGGCTGTTTTTGAAGGGAGGTTGTCGCTCAAGAGAGGACAGCTCTGGAGAGGTTGCACTGTATCTATTACTATTGTTATGATACTATTTCAAGTTTCTATAATTCCATCATTTATCACCATGCGATGTTGTATAAACTTTCATATTCGTATGTTCGTGCGAAAACGTAAATTCTTAAATGTTTGTTATATACAACGATAAATGGTATTGTCCGGGTGATACTTTACATTGTTTGTCTTTTTCTGTCAACTTGTGTAACATGACATCACAGTCTTGCTTGGCAACCACATCATGTTTTTACGATTGTATGGCAACTTACTGGCAAGCTTTTACTTTAGATGGTTCTATCTTTTGTCCTTTTTTATTGTCATTGGATTATCAAAAATAAAGCTGCATCGAAAGTTTTGGCAGTAATAAATGAATTCCACCTGCTCAAAATAAAATATATCTGTTGTATTTTTTACTGATTTGTTTGCAATTTGTCAACAGTATTTTAGTTAAAACGGTGGGTACTAAACTATCCAATCTTCCTGAATTCTGTAACAGTACTTAGGCATAAAAATGTTTGTTTCTTGTTACATGCTCAATACAAATAGGTTAGGTAGGAATTATTTTTTTATTTTTATGATTCTTGAAAGTCGCTGTTGAGGTTTTTTGTACGGATAGGTAAGAAAGTGAGACAGTGGGTGTACCGCTACAAGACAAGGGTCGCGGGAAAATCAAGGGAAGTTTGGTAAACAGAATCAAACATTTTTTACGCCTAACCTTGTATTCTATGTGTAATTGATTTTTGTCTGAATTTATTCACAATTGTTGTAGTAACCAAGGATACAAAGCATATATACATATCATCTTACTAAACAGCGAGATCATGTGTAACTTTATGTAAACCTATATTTCCTTACATCGCTGTTTTTTTTTTGTTTTTATGAAACTTATTGTCACTAGGGTTTAACGCCGTTTTTCAACATTTTTTTTTCAGTTATAAACGGCGACTGGTTCACCTAACCAGTTTTCCTGGACTGTATACTAACCAGTACTAACTTACCCTTTCACAAGGAGCCGGCAACTTCTCCACATATGGAGGAAAATCGACATTTTTGTCAAATTTTCATAGAAGGGTATGACCTGCCTCGACCGGGATTCGAACCCGGATCTCCGGGTTACAAGTCCACCTTACCAACCACTGGACCACGGCCGCGGCTTATTTCGCTGGTAATTGACAACATGATGTTTTACTCTAAGAATATTAGACGCAATGATTGTCACTGGATATTTTAAGGCTGCTGAACATGCCAATATGTTTAATAACGCACATACATTGGAACCCTATAATCAGTTCTCGTCCGGATAAGAAGGGTTTTCGGATTTGTAAGCTTTTTTAGGAAAAATATACCTTTTTTAGGATAAGTAAATAAATAAGGACCGACAACTCTGTCCGGATTAGGCTGGATTCCGGTTAAGTGAATTTTACTCCAATTGTACCCTGCCGTACTCGCGGTGAAATATTTAAACTTCGTATCACAAATCAGAACTATCACATTCGCCCGAATGAGACGACAGGGAAATCATAGCCTTTTCAATATCAGTTTCTTAAAATAGTTGCGGTTGGAAACCTTTATATAAATCGTTATACCTTTATCTACAAAAATAATGTATAATTATTAATGATTGACACGAACTTATAGTAGTCTCGGAGGTACAATATTAAACTATCTGAACAAAGCCTTGAGCAATCTTTTAATACAATGACAGCAACAACTTTTATGAAAGGTTTAAGCTTCCAAACACATAAATATAGAAGCATAAAGTATTGAAAAGAGAATGAAAATATAACATATTATGCAAGATTTTTACAATTTCGAAGAAAAAAAATGTCATAAGGAAACGTAAATGAGTTAAACCAGAATAGGAATTAGTATAAAATTTTGATTTCTTTTCTAAGATGGATTGAAAAAAGCCACATTTGGAAATATTCGTAATGTCTTATTTTTGAAATCATTAACCAAATAAATTAGTGGATGACCAAGTGCAGGAATACATATACATAGAATTAGTGTTTCGCCATTTCTGATGATGTTTCATCGACTTACCTTTGCTCGGATGCCATTTTTTATTTAATTACTTAATTACCGTCTATATTAATATTTTCAAACAATTGACTTGATTTTATTCATTTACATATGTAATATTTATATTGTATATGACATATTTTACGCAAGCACTTCGTATTTTTATTATAAAAAGCTCGTTAATGGATAAGATACAAACCGAGAGAACATCCAGTAAATATATTCATTATTACATGGATTATTAAGCCAGAAAAATAGTCATGCTTACGATTACCTGACCAACCCTATTGTTTAGCGCAGAACCTGAGCTTTCTGACAGCAAGGTCCAAATAAAAATATTTGAAGACGAATCTTATCTCCAAAGTACAAAAAAAGTATACTCAGAAAAAAAGTTGTGCACTTTTTTGTCGTGTAAATGTAAACATAACATTTTTAGCCTAAAATATATTAACGTTGAGCATCATTAAACACAATGTAAACGAAATACTCTTTGATTTCAGGGCCTGTGTATATTTTCCGTACGTAGATCAATCCTTTACAATACTACCTGCATTTTAAGATGTCACCCCATTCCAACTCATATTTGCTGATCGTTTAACCTAATTTGAACATGCAAATTGGAAGACCAAACAAGTATTCAAGAACATAATTGGAATTCTTCATTGACGTGTGACATAGTTACAGTAAAGGTAGAAATAAGCTTTGATCTGTGTTATAACGATTCATTAATTCGCGATCGTTGGCAATTAGTTAAGACTGAACTTAGTATACTAGTACAAGGTGAACATTCAGACAATCCCTGATCAATAACAGATGTAACCGTTCATGAACTCAGTTACATAGAAGAGATGTTTATCCATGACAGATACAAGGCCGCAACCATGGTCCAGTGGTTAGTGTGCTAGGCTTGTAACCAGGTGATCCAGGTTCAAGTCTCAGTCGCGGCAATTCGTACCCTTCTTTGAAAATTTGACTAAAATGTCAATTGTCCTCCGTATGTGGAGAAGTTGCCGGCTCCTTGTGGAAGGGTTAGTACTGGACAGTATACAGTCCAGGAAAACTGGTTAGGTGAGCCGGTCACCGTATATAACTGAAAAAATTGTTGAAAAACGGCGTTAAACCCTAGTGACAATAAGTCACATAAAAACAAACAAACCAGCGATATAAGGGAATATAGGTTTACAGTAAAGTTACATATGATCTCTCAGTTTAGTAAGATGATATGTATATATGCTTTGTATCCTTGGTTACTACAACAATTGTGAATAAAATCAGACAAAAATCAATTACACATAGAATACAAGGTTAGGCGTAAAAAATGTTTAATTCTGTTTACCAAACTTCCCTTAATTTTCCCGCGACCCTTGTCTTGTAGCGGTACACCCACTGTCTCACTTTCTTACCTTTGCCTATATTGGTTAGGTGAACCGGTCCCCGTAAATAACTGAAAAAAAGTGTTGAAAGACGGCGTTAAAGTCAGTGACAATAAGTCACATGAAAACAAGAACATGTCAGATACTTGGGATTGACAGATTTACGTTAGGCCAGAAAATAATTATATGTACAAACAAATTCACAATACAAGTTTTAATTGCACATAAAAATCGCAATGATGATTCGGCATAATGTCCAAATAGATACAATAAATATATAACAAATATTATGTACAGTGGATGAATTATACATTGACTATATCTAAAGGGGCGTCATGAAACAGATTTTTAACGTATATATTTAAATTCAGTAATATATTTTTATCACCTAGTTTTAACATGTCAATAAATTTGAGCACACATTTTATGTCGTATGTAATAATTTTGCTAAATATAGATTTTTTATGTATCAATCAATCAAGAACAAATTAGAATTAAATGATGGCTCATCTTCTTTTTTTTCACATGAGTTTAATGTCGCATCAACAACTTATGTCATTTGGTGACTTTTCCAGCTTTAATGGTGGAGAAAGACGCTAGGCGCAAACTTGGGTAGAAGAACCGATCTTCCGTAAGCTAAATGAACAGACGCATCTTCTATAACATGAAGATAACAATATATATATAATGTAATATACAGCGGCGGTAAATGCCAGTCTCTAATGACGTAGGTCAGAGGACACTAAAAGCATATGTCTCTACTATTTATTGCATGGCGCCATTGTCAATCTAATCAGGCAAAAATTTCGATGAACTAGAAAGTTGGACTTACTTCTTAATTAGTTATTATTTTGTAAAAGAAGAGACCGTTTATAATTTTAATAATCGCATAGTAAACGTTGATATTATGGACATATTTGGGAAAGCAACTGATGGTCTCAAAATTGATATATATTCATTATCAGATTGAAATATAAGTGACATATCAAAATCCGGTCGGAAAATAAATAGACCTCATGGTCGTTGTAATGAATTAGTATAAAAGTTAACTACAGAGGCACACACAACTAGCTCACGATTTTTTACGTTACTAACACGTATTCGTACGTTCTCAACCAAACGTGAGAAAATTAAGAACGGTTCAAAATTTTCTCACGTCAAATACGTTTGTATAAGTCTCAATACGACTTTTTACGCACCGCATGTTTCACATTACGTTTGTTCACACCTCGTGTCAACTCTAAAACGTGAGCCCGATTGCGGCTAGAGCATAAGGAGACAACCGGAATTACTTCACCTGAAACGATACCGCATTCCGGGTTTTAGCTTGAACTAGAAATCAAAGATGGCTGCGTCCATGAGCGCATATGAAAGTTGGCTCACGGAGAGGTTGCTATCTTTAAATCCAGACACTGATACTGATATATTTGTGTCTTATATCACTGGTATCCTAGATGAAGATAGTCCTGAAGAAGAAAAGAAAGAGTCAATTGTTGAATTAATTGGTCAAGTTGTAGTAAGTATTTTGAAATGTGTTGCGTTTTTTATTGAATCGTCCAAATCAAAAGCCTATAAAGTATAAATGGGTTGTTTAGGTTTTCGGCCAAATAGAGGCCTTTCGGAGTAATTCCTGTGTCTAATATTAGTATGAGGTGACAATACATACGGGTCAGAAAGTGGTTCATTGTACCTAAACATGACCTGCAGTGTGGTCACTAGACATCTGAAGTTAAGACTAATAAGAGTCAAAAATGACCCTGAGCTAATACAATTGGAAAGTCAACAAAATTTCCTTCTAATTTTATTGTAAATCTGACCATATTTTTGCAAATTCTTAAGGGTCAGAAACTTTATTTTACTAATTTCTGGAGTCAAAATGCCATTTTAAAGGTCAAAAGAGAGCCGTGAATTGTTGGTGTCTGAATATGGCACCCACGATAACGTCTTTTGTGAAATTTTACCAAAGATCCTGTCAGTTGTGAGATCTTTTAATTGGTGACAGTGGATTTTTTTACATGGCTACTTTGTCAGATAGTTAAATACTAAAATGTGATGCTAGTAGTTCAGTGTAAATTTCGGTAAAGCTAAAATGCCTACATCAGCTACAAGTTCCAATTAGTTGTGTGTGATATATTTATTTATGTACAATTTTTTTTATTGGGTTATGATACTGAATTGTTAATTTAGTGTACAGCTCTGACCTCTTTGTGTCTAAACATTTTAAAAATTCATGAACTCCACTGACATCAAGTAGAGACTGTGTGAGCCTTTAGTGAGTTGTTAACTTATTTAATTTATGGACAGTTATACATGTTGTGGTTATGTTGTTAGCTGATCATTTAAGTCCAAGTACAGTCACGATATTAGCACATGTTCCTTTTCATATATATTGCATATGCATTTTGATGTACTGTACTGCAAATATTTTGTAAATTTAACCTTTTAATTTTACATTAAACTTTATGCCGATTTTAGTTGTCATGTCTGTCTTTACATTTTTAGGAAGACAATCAAGAAGCTGTCTGTGATGAGCTTTTCTCAAAATGGGATGAAATCAATGGTGCCTCATCTAAAGGCAAAGAAAATGACAACTCTGGTAAATATCACACATTTATCATCACTTTTAAAAAGTATACATACATACATATATTTACCAATAGTATTTTGTCTCCATCATCAATTTTTTTGCATGTATGGGACAGAATACAGTAAAAGTTCCCTGGGAGGCCATCTCAATATTAAACCAATATTTACTTTGGGACTAGTTTCAGGGGCAGCAAAATAAATTGTCTGAGTTGCCCGAGTTGTACATTTGTGGGTTCGGGCAAGTAAACTTTTTTTATGGACAAGTAAAAATTCAGCAGTTATGGTCAGATTGTTAGTATGGACATGAAAATTTTCTAAGTTACTAGTCCATGGATAAATAAAATTTCCTGAGTTTTTGCTGGCCCTGGTTTTATATTTCTGCTATATTTCAACTTGATAATAAGACTTCAATATTAAGTCAGTTGTAAGCCCTTTTGTTGGTCTTAATTTGGCAGTTCTACTTTGCATGCTTTATCTCAGAAGTTTCTTTTACGGCAATAAGTACTATTGGTTTTTTTTACAGGAGAATTAACTGATCATTTAACTAGTATTCTTGAGAAACAGAAAATTGAAGTTGTAAAGGCCAAAGAGCAGACAGCTGAGGAGAAAGCCAGGAAAGAAGCAATATTAGCACAATATGGACATGTATCTAGTGGAGAAAGGTATTGTCAATTGTCTAGGTTGAAACTAGCACAATACTAGGGGTGTAATCGATTCCGCCAATATCAATATATCAACGACCTTTGTAATCCGATTCGATATCAATTCCAATTTTAAAATATCGAGTATCGAATCACATGAAAGTGATGTCAGTAGTTGTTAAGCTGTTTAAAGTTTATAGAGAAGTTTCTAGTCACTAACTTATTTACAGTTCAACTAATAATAAGAAACAAGATATTCAGTTTCGACTGTTTATTTATCCTTTATCTTTGATCATTGTTTACACTATGCATATGCTCAAATATAACTGTATTTGGTAAATTGCCCTCTTAAGCCAAAAAAGACCAGTAAACTAAAATTTTGAGGGTAAATGTAAGAGTTTTTGCCATATATGCTTGTCAATCAATGTATCGCTGTATCATCGATAATTCTCTACTGATATATCGACACATAAATCCTTATCAATGACACCTCTACACAATACACATCTCTATCTGCACTTGTAGGTTCAATGAGACATTTAATAGCTTATGAGTAATATTTTCTTGACATTGCATTCAAATCTTTCAGATTTTTCAACAGTGTACTGTACTATTATTTCATAACATTGCTGTACAGTATTGAGAAATTTGATAATCAATAAGTAGACTTTATAGTTAATATGCCACTCATAGAAATATTTTAAACAAAACAGAAATTGTTAAATTTCTTTGTTTTGAAGTTTTGACTTCAAGGCATGCATGTAAGAAATCTGTTTATGCTTACAACTGTTTTTAGATCTTATTGCCAGTCATTGAGTTTTACCAAAATTTTATCCTACTGGTTTAATTTCAGACAGTTGCTGAAAAATGAACATGTTTTGGGTTACTTGACCAAAAAATTAAAGTTTGAAAATGTCTCTTTTTCTAAACATATCTTTTCTAGAATACAGGGCACTTTTCATCCCCAACTATTTTCATGTTCATTTTGCCGTATGAAACTTCAGGGTGGGCTCCAAAAGATAGGGAAGGTCAAGTAACCATTTACACAATTTTTCCTGCCTGGCCTGAGATAATTTATTATGTCCATGAAGCAAATATTTGCTGTTATTTCAGTGATGATGATGATGATCACGATCCAGGGGGAGATTCGCAAGATGATTGTATCCTTATTTAGATACCACTTTAAATTTTTAAATGATTGAAGTTAGAATAATTAAGGGAAAATATCAGAACCAAGAGAGTCTTTCCCAGATTAACAATACATTTCTCTCAATGGCATGTATGTTGTATCATTTCCAAAGATTCTTCACTTTTGAATCTGGAATTAAACATCTTGACTTATGTTACATACTCCTGTAACAAGGAGTCTGTGTTTGTGGCCTAAGTATTAGTTGCAGAGGGCTGCACAAGATTCTGCAGATTCTTGTCAGTTCAGTAGTCTTCAAATTAGGCCTAAAAATATTTGTATCGGGTAACATGCTCATTAAAAATAGGGTAGGTGGGTAGGGAAATTTGTTTATTCTTGAAAGTCACTGTTTAGATTATCTTTGTGTCGAAAGATAAAATGTGAGACAGTCGAGGGGCGCGGGGAAAAATTAGAGTAGGTCAGGTAACCAGGAACAAACAATTTTTTTAGGTCTTAAGGTAATACAGGTTATCTGCCATCATTACAAAGGTAAGGACTTTGTGCATATATCATGTTAAAACTCTTACTTTTTGGTCAAATTCCCTACCTTATCTGTTTTTTCATGATTGACTCCCATTTTTCTCGTGCATTTTTTTCAAATACAGTCCTCTCCACTTATAACGAGATCGTTTACAGCGAGATACTGCTTACAACGAGGTGTTTTCAAAGTCCCGGCCATTTTCCTTCTTGTTTATATGTTATTTCCTTCGATACAACGAGATGTCTATAGCGAAAATATCGGCTATAGCCCAACAGCAAATTTTACACAGGTATAACGAGATCATCAATAATTTGACTGTTTTTTTTAACACTGCTCTATGGTGTTCAGATGACACATAATGGTCAAAAAACAATGAACACAATTGAATGTAATGTGTGAAAGTGTTCTATTGTCCAGCGCATTAAGGAATAAAATTTTACCACTTTTGTGTACATACCGCAAATTAGGATTGCCTGTATTGTAAGAAATTGTTGCTATTTTCGTGTAGATTTAAGCATGAAAATGAATCAGAAGATACATTCATGCATCTTGATATTGTATAAAACTAAGAACGCTAAACGCAGTATTGTAGCGGTCTATAACAGACTTTAATGACATAAACACTGCAAGCTGTGTCTTTCTATGTTTTAAAAAGTTAAATGAATATTAATTATTAGATATGCAGTTATATGCGTGTTCCAGTAACATACTTTTACAATTTTTACTGTTACTTTTGATTTTATATTGTGACCTTGAGGATAATTAATACTCTTCATATTGGAGTAAATTGAACTTCCAGTTAATCGTTTTGATTTTCACTTTATATTCCTTTTTGCTTCTTTCTAACCCTTTTATGGTGTAAACTTTGGTCCCATATCGCTTACAAGGAGACCTGGTCATAACGAGGTACTAACCTTAGTCCCGACGATCTCGTTATAAGCTGAGTAGACTGTAGTTGGCTGGAAAGCTTGTATTGAAACCTGATTTTCTTGCCAATTTTGTTGGACTACACTTGAAATATTTCCTCAAAACTATTGTATTTACTACTTAATTATAATACAGTGCTAGGATTTAAGAACACAAACGCTGAAGCTGTGAAGAAAAACGAACTTGAAATGAAAGAAAAGTCTAGATTGGAAGCTGAGAAGAAACGAGAGAAGGACAAACAAGATAGAGAGGCTCAGAAACAAAAACAGAAGGACAGAAAAGAAAATGAGAAAAAACGTACCCAGAAAGGAGAAAAAAGAAGATGACGTCTTTAATTAATAGCTTGTTTAATTATCTAGTACTTGAATCCTGTTTTACTCCTGTGTCTTGATCAGAATTTATGTTTACTTTTGCCCCCTTTTACGCTTCTGAAATTTTTAGTTACTTTTGAGATGATCCCTGCAATTTTAGCCCCTTTTCGCTTGTCAGAATTTTTTTTTACTTTTACTTTTCATTCTCAGTTTAACATATTGTTTATACATGAAAGGATGGTAAAGAGATTTTGAATTAAAACTAGTAAAGACATACATTCAGTATAATAAACGATTCAGTTGAAAAGAGGTAGAAGGGCCATCCTTAAAAACCATTGTTTTGCAGCTATGCAACCAATTCATTGAAACATCCCTGATCCTGAATGATTGAATAATGTTTTTGCTTATTTAACTGGTCTGTTTCAAAGAAAAGGTCAAGCTAATATGATTGCTGCGTCATTGTTGTCGCGCAAAAACTTTAATGTAGCCCATTGCTCAAACACTTCTAAACATATCAACATGTCACTTGGTGTATTTAATTATCATGACAAGGCGCAGTTGCAAAACAAGGGGCATTATTCTGAAAGCCACATTTTTGGAGTTATGCCCCTTTTTAACATAAAATAATAGTAAAAATTTTACCTTGTCATGTTCTAACTCGAAATCTCAAATGTGGCCCCTGTTACCGACGTGTAAAACAGATGAGCGTTGGCACCGCTCAGCGGAGTTCTAGTTTTTGTTCTTGCCCTTTTTTCAGTTCAAGCATATAATGCATTAAAATATCTGCCTACCTACCCACTTTTAAAAGTTTGGGTCATGTAACTGCATTTTTAAAATGTTAAAATAATAAAAATAAAGGTTAAAATTTAAAAAAGTTTTCTACATCGTTTTTTAAGCTTTAAAGATGTTTACATTTGTTACAATTGTTGTCAATGTGCTTCAGTCATGATGAACATTATAATGTGATAATATAATTATCCTATTGTATGTATATTTTCCGGACTCCAATGTGTCTTAAAGGTAAGATTATCTCAAATGAAACATTTTGTCAGTACCTTATAAAACTGCAATACAAGAAAATGTGCGTTGTACCCAGGGTCTTTGTGGTTAAGCAGTTATGGACTCTTGGCTAGTAATCACTAGCCCCTCTTGGATGTGAGTTCAAATCCTTCCTGGGATTGGAAAAAATTCACATGTGAGGAAGCTGTCTATAAAAGGTTGATGGTTTTACCCAGGTGTATGCTTGGGTTCTACCTCCACCATTAAAGCTGGAAAAGTCATTAAATGATCCTGGCTGTTGGTGCGACATTAAACCCCAGACAAATTACCTTAGCTTGATTTTCACCAAGCCTGTTTTTGATTATGGTATTATATGAGATATACAATACAATGACCATGTTACTATGTAATTTAAACTTGTTGATGTAATTGCTTCCAAACCAATTTTGTGTTAGTGGCTAAAGACAAGAACTTTTTTAACTGTCTGTCAGATAAAATGTGCAGTATCATACTTTGAAAAGTGCTTAAATCAGTAACAAATGTGCAAAACTTTATACAAGTATATATATACATGATGGCTTAGTTATTGTCATTATTATGTATTGTGAATTTATACTATGATTAATCCAGCAATACATACTGACATATATTAAAATTTTAATTTACTGTGGGGGATTATTTTTGGTCCCATAGGTGGTCTTAATATCCAAGTTTTATTGTATGTCCCTGCCAGAATGTTTATAAGGCCTAAAAAAAGCTTGTTTCCACTACCCCAACCAACCCTATTTTTTGCTGCCAACCCTATGATTTTTTTGTCAAATTATAGTTTTGCAAAATAAAAATAATATCAGTATTCTGTGATAAAAAAATAAAAACAAACAAAAAACTAAATCCCCACATACCAACCCTATTTTTTTAGAGCTGGTAGCGGAAACAAGCTCTTGTTGGCCTAATTTGTCATGTCTAGGCATCCAACATCATTTGTATGTTCTTTACAATGATACCTTACTGCACTTTAATATTTACCAGGCATTATAACTGTTTTAAGGAAGGGACATTAATTGATATTTTATGTACTTATTTACCAACCCTTTTTTGATATGCATGACTTACATATTATAAAGTCTGAGTATTTT
Source organism: Lutraria rhynchaena (assembly GCA_008271625.1). Lineage (NCBI taxonomy): Eukaryota > Metazoa > Mollusca > Bivalvia > Venerida > Mactridae > Lutraria > Lutraria rhynchaena. Next base: position 305,708 of record VIBL01000066.1, read on the forward strand.
TTGTGGACTGAATTATGTTAATCCATGTGTAGTTAAACCTCACATAGTGACCACCTCAATATTATGACCTCTTTGTTATAATGACCACTTATTTTAGGACCAGATTTCAATAACTCCTCTATAATCCAACTTGATAATGAGACCACCTCGTTAATACATCTGATATTTTGGGTCCTAAGGGTGGTCACAATATCGGGGTTTCACTTTATTCCAATTCTAATTTTGTCATTTTGTTGCAGCACAAGTATCCAGGGATCTTTACAGAAAGACTTAAATTTCATTACTGTTTATTTTCTGATTGAAATTGTGTGAACCCAGAGACTAATTATTTGTTAAATGTAACGAAAAATGTAAATGTGTACTTGAATTTTGCAATAACATTGTAATTACATGTAATTAGTAGCTACTGATGTATATTATTATGACAACAGTCAATTTGCTGGCCTATCAATGTTCAGTGTGCTGAATTATTCGTTTTAATTCTTGTAATATCAAAGGAAAATACATGTATTTTTCCTTCTCTGATTATATATTCTATATACAGTGTAACTGATTTCAGTCCTAGTTAACTGTTTGGTAATGAAACACATTATACGAGTTTGGTATCAAACAGAATTGTATAGTTCAATACAGTAAAACCTCACAAAGCAACCACATTAATATTTAGACCAACTCATTATCATGACCACTTATTTTTGGACTGATTTTCACTATTTCCATTGTATTTTGAACTAATATTAAGACCATTTCTGTATTAGGACCGTTTAGTATGGTCCTATAGGTTGTCATAATGTCAAGGTTTTACTGTATTTGGTAAAATCTTCATTGCATAATAAGTGGTTGAAAGCATACAGCTTTTTCCTGCCTGCTTTTACTAGCCTAGCCTATATCCTGTGTATTGTTTGATCACCAAAACAAAGTGTGTGTTCGAATCCTTGTGAGGTATTCAATATTTGAATAAAATATAAAAAGATGGTCTGTTATGTCTGTTTACTTTGTTGCAAAATACCACAGTTGCGGAATTCATTGTCTGCTGTTGCCCAGTGCTGCGCTAACAATAGATCAAAATCTGGATTTAAATCCATTATATTGTTGAAGAATAAACTCATGTCGATCTTCTACAGATTTATGTGAACATTTATGAAAATACTACCCCCCAACACAATAAACAATGTGCATAGATGAAAGTTTTCTGGAACATCCCGTTTTTTTCACTGGTCCGGTTTATATTGTTTTCGGAGCTCCGAGGTTAAGATTTCCGTTTTTTTTGTGCGTATTGCACAGTCTGATCAAGATGCTCTCTATTTCTTCATTGGTGTCCATTTAATGATGAACCAACTTTTTGAAGAGCATATAGTTCAGGATCCAACGTTTTAAACATTGAGATTGGTTTCATATCTGAAATCACTATTTTGTGTCTTCATAAGATTATATTTAAATACATTTTGTATTTCATTTTTTTGTATTCTGTAAACAAGTCAATTAGTCAAAATACTTATTTATATATTTTATACATACATAAGAATACTGCAATAAAAAGTTAAAAAAGAATGCGAAAACAAACCGTAGGTAGATTGTACAGTACAGGGACATTAAATAGACATTATCTTTGGAACCACTGACACACGCCATGGTACAGTCCATTAAAAAACGTCATTCTTGATTAATGACGTATTTGTTGTCAACAAATGCTATATAGACCATACTGCAGAAAACACAAATGCATTTTGTTTACGCTACGAAACAACTACTGATTTTCTTTTCCTTTTACAGAACTTAGTTATCGGGAACTGTTGCAGGCGGAACGCCCGATCGCCGTTTTCTGTGGTAACCTTACCAAGAATTATGCTCAAATGCCTCCCCGCGAGACATTGGGTGTGAAGCATTATATTCCAGCGTTGGATTTAAACAATCTTCAGGCAACTGTTCAGATGAAACTTGTTGCCACGGAAGACAGTACTGCCGTTATTATCAAGGGAGACTATCACCAGCTAGATACTGTATCATTAACTGGTCAAGTTTTGCAGTCGAAATGTGGAAAACGGCACGGTAAAAAATTGTAGTTTTAGGAATATTAATTATTTTTAACACATTGTGTTAGTACTCTGCGAAACTGTTGCCTCGTCATTCACTAAGGTCAATAATTTCAAAGCTACTTGGTGGTATGAATAATATATACAACAGAACCTGGTCATAGTGAATTCTTGGGGACTGGAAACATTATTACGTTGTATCCATATTTCACTACATGCTTTTCTGTTTTCAGTGGATATCCGATTTTTCACTATATCGGAGTCCACTTCACAGCTGTGTTTTACTGGATATTCATCATCTAAAATCATTCAATTAATTCTATAACAGAAATAATTACTCTTTTCTATTGACAATAAACTGATGTAAATTATTAAAGCATACATCATTCAAGTGGTGCATCCGAGTGGTTGTGGTCTTTGACTGGTAATTGCTAACCACACACCGCTGTGAGTTTGAATCCCATCTAGGATCAGACAAATTTCACCTACGAGGAAGCTGTTCAGCTAGCTTTTGTAAGGTCGGTGGTAATTAAAGTATTATAATTAAAGTATCATAATTAAAGTATTATAATTAAAGTATTATAATCAAAGTACCATAATTAAAGTATTATAATCAAAGTATTATAATCAAAGTACCATAATTAAAGTATTATAATCAAAGTACCATAATTAAAGTATTATAATTAAAGTATTATAATTAAAGTATTATAATCAAAGTATTATAATTAAAGTATCATAATTAAAGCATCATACTTAAAGAATCATAATAAAAGTATCAGAATTAAAGTATCATAATTAAAGTATTATAATCAAAGTATAATAATTAAAGTACCATAATAAAAGCATCACAATTAAAGTATCGTATTATTTGCATATAACTCTGAAAACAAATATTTGCTATGCGACAATAAGCATAATAATAATAGATATGTAAGTGAATGAATAAACGGATGGATGGACGGACGGACGAATTGATGTAAAAATATTGAAATATTTGATTAATTGAGAATACACGAATATTTAAATAAATACATAAATAAATAGACAAAAGAATGTAAAAATAAATAAGTACATGATCAGATTAGATCATACATGCTTATTTTTTGTTGATATAGATTTCAGTTTATCGTAAGATTTAGATAATAAGCATGGAATCTAATTGGTTGAAGTACAAGCAGAAATAAAAAAACGTAACATTAACGGTAAGATATGTTTATAAATTTATGTGTTCAGAAACAAATGAAATTATTAACCTTATTGAGCGTTCGTTTCAGATTCGTACGAAAATTAGCGCCCCGGACTTCAGAGTATCAGCTACCACGGTTGGATGGGCTGCTGTCGTGTGGCTCTCTTTGATGATCGGCGCCATTGTTGTCCTTGACATCACGTCAATTGTTCGAGATTTGAAGCGGTCCTTTAACAACATGCGACAAGTATTCCGTGGCTGATCATGTCACCGACCACATTAATAAAGCTTTTTTATACGTCTCTTCTGTTTCACTGGGGTTGAATGTCACACTAACAACTAGGGTTATTTGGTGACTTTTCCGGCTTTAACGGTGGAAGAAGACCTCCCATGTGAACTCCTGAGTAGAATCACCGACCTTCAATAAGCTAACTGGACAGCTTCCTCACCTGTAAAATTTCCTCCCGCATTTTACAGCGATCATGAATTAGTGGTTACTAGTCAGAGATACAATAACCTCTCCACCTCAGAGGTCCTTTATAATTATGACTCCACTTGAACGTTTGTTTTCATGAATTTCTTGTTAAATTTCATCTCATTCTTATTTTTCTTATAGTATCCAAATATTGTCCGAACATAACATTTGATCTTGGAACGTAATAAGTAAACCATGACATAACCCGTAAACTTTAACTTTGACCTTAGAGCCAGTAGTTCAAGGTCAAATTGTTTTAATTTATTTTTGTATATTCGTAGTCTATACTAAATCTTCACTTATTGACATGCATTCGTATAATCAAAATATACAGAAATGTCTCAGGTAGCGACCATCTCATTATGAAGACCATTATTCTCGGACTGGTTGAGATAAATTTCTTTTATGCTTCAACTCAATAATGAGACCACCTCACAATCAGTAAAACCTCGATAGTGAGACCATTTTCTGAACCCGAAAATTCGGCCGTAATAATGTGGTGGTCTCATTATCAAGTTGAATTATAAGGGAGTTATTGCAAGTCGGTCCTAAACTATGAGATCAATATAACGAGGTGGTCGTTATATTGAGGTGGTCGCTATTTAAAATTTTACAGTAATTAATTTGGTTCAAACTGTGGTCTTATTGTCAAGGTTTTACAATATGATTCGGTACGGTATTATGTAAGCTACATTTTTATGTATACGATCACTTACGGTTAACCCATGTAAGTCTATTTTTCATCTGAGAGATATTTTTTTTGATTGGAGATGCACTTTTTTCAGTCAGCATCTCGAATATTCGCATTTTTGACGGGATAACCCGTCACTAAATATACGCGAAGTTGATGCATTATTTTGTAGAATATATATCTAGCTTAACCTACTTATTTAAGTCTGCCCGAACTCTAATTTTAATGTATATTATGGAAACACCCGAGGATGGCCTAATATTATTCGGTCTGAAACGTACCTTGGAGGGAGTTGTTTTCTTTTTACGCATGATGATATTAGAATACGCACCTTTTGTTGTAGTTTTAATCATCTAGTCCCTTTCATAGTTTCTTTGTTTTTAATTGGGTTATATCTAGACTAGACTAGACTAGACTAGACTGGACATCAATTTTATTACCTATATGTATTTAAAGTTCAAAAACTCATTTCAGTTGATATCATATATAATAAAAATCAACATCAATGCTGTGATTACAATTAGCTTAGGTCTTCATATGTATATAAAGTATATAAACCGTTCGTTTCGCATATACAGTAAAACACAGTTATAGTGAAATAGGATAGTGTGAAGAATCGAATACAGTGAAGAATTAACCTTCTCTCGAACACACTAGTTTTTATGTCATCGATATGTATGTAATGATATATGGAAATAATAAAGAAATCATTTAATATTCTGATCCCCAGGAATTCACTATAGCCATGCTCTACTGCATGCATTTTCTTATTTAATTTGATAAAAGATCTGATCCGCCATTGCTGCATGCATAACTGTTAACTCCTGAGTGTACCAAGGGCCTATTATTTTCATAGAAAATTCCATACCAATTATTAGTAACTAAATGGCTTTTATTGTGAATTTTATCTAATAAAATATATTTCAGTATAATCATCCAATCCACATCGCGCATGCGCACTGTACTCAGTTGCATTCATGTTAAAACTTTGACGAAGTCAGACGTGTGTTCTTTTTCTTTACCAGGTATACTGATTATTTAATGTAGGGTATTTTTATATTGTTGTAATTCATATTGTTATCATTAACGTATTATTTCATTCTGTTCTTCTTTGGGATTCAAGTTAAAACTTTGACGAAGTCAGACGTGTTTTCTTTACCAGCTCAAACCCCACGTGTTGGTACAAACTCGAAATTATGAACACAACTACAGTGTGACACTGGAATCCAAGTTCTCTAATGCATGCCATAAACCCGTGGTAGCCGCGACCGTGGTCCAGTTATCAGTCCCGAAGATGGTTTCATTAACGAGGTTTTACTTTACTTATATGTACTTGCGAAACACAGGGGCGTAATTAATGGGGTTTAAGTATCTTTTCTTATGGAGATGTAGTTCCACCAACGAAACCGTAGTAATTTGGACACACTCTATCTTCTGCTGTGCATGGATATGATGAGTTTAAGGGAAACAATCCAATAGTTGACACCGACATGACCTCTAAAGGGAGATTACACACGAAAATACAATGAGACGAATCATTGAATACAGCGCTGATTGACTTGGCAATTAGCCAAAAGCAACGAGTGCGCCCGCATTTATTATTTATAATTTGAAATGTTCATGATTCATGTGATACTAAATTTTGACTTATGTGTCATCGATGATAACTTTATACAATCCTGTTCGATTACACATATAGCATTATTTTGGACTTCATAAGAATGCAAGGTTTGTGTCTATTCTTTTTTTTTCGTGTACGCGTATTGCCTTAAATACTTACATAATACATTTGTAATTAGAACGAAACCTCCCGACTGGAAAATGTCTGATGATAATCCTGATACATGTATATATCAACATCTCCAAGACACAGGATATTTCTTCCCTGGGATTTTAACGGCACACCGACAGCCAGAGTCACTAAGCGACATTTCTAGCTTCCGTGTCGGAGGAAGACCTCAGACGCACACCCGGGCAGAACCATCTAGCCCGACAATTTCGTCACATTTGAAATTCACCACAGGTTGAAGCATCGTACCTTATCGCAGAGCGTTTTTTTCCATCCGAAACGATGTCAATTGTTGCACATATTCCAAAACAAAATCCCTCTCGACATTACAGAAACTACACCGTGTCATATTAAAATAAAGTTACTAGCGTTATAAACAGACCTAATGTAAACTAACGAGACTATATTCTACTTTAAACACTTCTTGATGACGTATTTATTGTTGAAAAGATGGAACTATTAAAAAAAAAAGATTAATGAAGACAAAAGCAATGTCTGGTCGTCACACATGTTCTTATCAATAAGCATCTATTTTATTACAGTAACAAAGTGGTTTCCAAACCTCCAGGTTGTACAATTGCAGGTTTCCATCCTTCTTATATTCTCGTCCAGTGAACAGAGTTAATTTCAGTAAAACAACATGTAAGTAGGATTATTTATGTTTATTCTATCAAGGTATTACATCCATAATACTGTACAGTATAACCTCTCCAAAGCAACATTATGTTGTTGTTGTTATTGTTGTTGTTGTTGAGAGGCTGTTGCTATAGAGAGGTTAAATTAATAGTTAAATCGTATAGTAGGAAAAGTTATGCTGTTGTTGAAGGGAGGTCGTCTCGAGAGAGGACCTCTCCAAAACAACAACCTTTGGCAGAAGCAAACTTTTTCTGTTGTTGAGAGGTTGTTGCTCAAGAGAAAGCCGCTCTGGAGAGGTTGCAATGTATTTATAAAAATACGAAAAAACGTTAACAAAGTAAAGATATTTAAAATGGAAAAGAAAGGTATATAATGATTATACAATCAAGAAAACAAGAATGCATATATTTACATAATTTCAAAAATTAGAACATGTAAACGTATTACGTATATCAATAACGTGCGAATAAGAATTAATGAATACAGTGAGCATGTTTAAATAAAATGAACTCGTATTGACACCAATCTTAAGATTATAAGCTGATACACATAATAAGATCCCTGGAAAGATTTATTCATCACATTAATTGCAATTTTGTAAATAAGAATATTAATCACGCTCTGACTTGTAATCCATCGCCCAATTATATTGTACTAGAATTTTATAAAGGTTGACATTGTCAAGGGTGCTGGTGCTGGTAGCGGCTTGTATGTGGGTGGCATGGTTTGATTTTGGGCTTCAAACACCAAGCGGGGCTTTCTTCCCTATAATGAGAGATTTTTACCAGAGTGATCGGTCTACAACAGCGTCTGTGTTTGGACTATTTACAGTCATGAACAGAGGATTAGGTAATTTATTAGTGTTTGTATAAATAACATGAAATGACGTCGCGGATCTGATCTGCACTGATTTTGGATGAAATGATTGGTTGCAATTTTTAAACTATTTATTACATTAAAATGCGTTTTTTTTGGGGGGGGGGGCTGTGAGTTTCGGATCAGGTATAATCCGTGAAATAATAGATACTTTTACAGGGCCTCTCGGTTCGAATCTTATTTAGTTTTAGTGCGTAAGAAGAGTGTAACATTGTTGTAAAATCATTGTAAATATACATGCACGTCAATTGATTGACCTTTATCTATCCGCCAATCCATTGAAAAAATTCAAAATGCCAGTTAGGTTATGGGGATCGTTGGATTGAAAGTCTTATTTATCTATGGCTTTGCTAAAGATCGTTCCAATGCGGTACCCTCCGGGTGCCTTCCCCCATATCCCCCAACAGAAAACTCCCTCAACACATAGAGAACCATAGGAAAAAGATGGGCAAACCTTGAGAGTATCGCCTTGTATGGACTTAAAATGCTGCAATTCATTTTATTACACGATGTATTTATTATCCATTCTTCACAGGTTTGCCGACTGGACTATTAATTCAACGGTTTGGTGTAACAAAAATTTCATGCATTGGGTCAGCTTTAGTTCCACTAGGAATGTTGTTGTGCGTGTTTGCAACATCGATCTATCACGTCTTGGTGTGCTTCGGGTTCATATCAGGTGAACAAATTCACTCTTTGTCACTAGGGTTTAACGTCGCACCAACAGCCAGGGTCATTTGGCGACTTTTCCAGCTTAAACGGTGGAGGAAACTCCATGGCGTACACCTGGGTAGAACCACCGGACTTCCATAAGCTAGCTTGTCAACTTCCTCTCATGTAAAATTTGTCTTGTTCCGGGTGGGATTCGAACTCCTAGCGTTGAGGGGCTAGTGATTGCTAGTCAGAGACACCCTCGTTTATTCACGTTTTAAGGCATGTAAATATTATTGCGTGATCAATTATGGTGCTTTAATAACCATGTATTTGTATTTGCACGGACTCACTTATATATTGACACAAAGATAATTTTAGTTTATATCCTTGTTTTAGTTTCACAAACTGTTATTTAAATCCATATTAAAGATGTAGCATCATTTCATGTCATGTTTACAAAATTGAAAGACATCTTTGGAGGTGTTCCGTTGATTTTGAACCAAGCATGACGAAAATATATGCAAGGAAAACGACGACATTTTATTTTTAAAATCCCAGGCAACATTTAGCCAGACCTAATTATTTCTTGTTTGATAGTCTGTCTATTTAACTTTGAGTGTCTTCACTCAGCACAAGAAAGTCTAGAATTGAAGGGTACGCTTGTATTTATGAAATTTCTCTTCCTTTTTTCAATTATAGCGATCGGTGTGATATTGACGTTCATTTGTAGTGCTACAATTTTACGACGTGTTTGTACCGGACCATATAAGAAATGGTTACGTATATGTCTCGCCCTCCATTCAAGCTGTCTTAGCCTTGCCGGATTCACTTACCCTTTTCTCATAGCATTTTTGAACGATCTATTTACACTCCCTGGTGTATTTCTGATATTCGGTGGATTTCTCTTGAACAACATATGTGTAAGCCTTTTGTTTTATTACACCTCCAAAGACAAAAAAGATGGAAGTGGCGTAAAAAATAATGATAGTATTGAAAGGGGAACAACTGAGTCAGTTTCCGATAGAGTCTTTACTATTGAAGTATCAGATGACTCTAGACAAACATCTATGCCGACAAGGACGATGGAAGAAAACAACGTTGCGACTGACAGAAACGATATAACAGGTGCAACAAACATGGGAGACGAAACAGGTTTTAACAATGCTGATTCGAACACATCTGATTCAATGCCTAACACAAATCGAAAAGGGCTTGAAAATATGGACAATGGAACAAAATCACGAACAGAAAGTGCCGTCACTATGAAACGCTTTCAAAACATTCTGTGCGGTCATTTCAATTTGGCCTTTGCAAGCCTTTTCATTGCAACATCGTTAGCGCTTGGAACGTCATACAGCTTTTTAGCTGTGTTTATAGATATGCTTGAATCTAAAGGATATTCTAATAAGCTTGCTTTAAATGCGTACATTCCTCTTCAAATTCTGGCCTTAGCTTGTAGGATTTTGCCAGGGCTCGTGGGCAAAGTGGACCCAACCTGGTTACTAGCAACTTTTTCAGCATGTGGAGCTATTGGTCAAGTGGTTATAATATTCTCCACCAATTACTACTTCACATTATTCGGTGTTGGTTTATCTGGAATGACGTTGGGTGGTGTGTTGTCCGCTGGTACTGTAGAGGTCGCTAGTGTTGTTTCCAAGGAAACATTTCCTGTGGCTCTTGGCCAGATATTAACAGGAACTGGTTTAATGGCAACATCTTTGGCTCCAACGTATGGTAAGTACGAATCTCTTGCATTAGATACAGGTTGTCATTAAGTTTGAATTTATTTGTACAATATCTCTAGATTAAAAAAAAATATTTTAAATAAATACATTTCTAAATAAGTCTGTAAGTTTTTTATTCTTGGCTTAGTAAATGACACTTTGGCCCGAGAAAAATAGTCGTATCGTAAATAACCCGATAGACCCTCTATTTTGGTCCGAAAATTTTTCAGTCCAAAAATAAGCGGTCGTTATATCAAGGTGGTCGTGATATTTGGATTTTACTGTATACGTGCCTCATTTTATAACGTTTCAGGAGCATTAAGGGATACTTGGCAAAACTACGATATTGTTCTGACATTGACAGCTGGGCTGCAATTCTTGGCTGCCGTTTTATTTATCTGCAGCGGGTTCTTGAAAAGGAGACGTCCGCCGGCAAATGTCTGAAGAAAGTACAATGCAAACAACTACGAGGGTTGTTCATGAAGTTCGCGGAAATTTCTTATCATAGATTAAATTACAAGTGTGTTGCTTTGCGTTTTTTCACGAAATAAACGTCAATGTGTTCTTAATTCGTATGCCATTTTTCAAAAATTGCTTTACTACGTAAATATTTATAGGTATCTTTAGCAACGGTCTGTCGTGACTTTGGCACGTCATGAAAATACTATAAATTCGTGTGCATTGTCTTGTAATATAGTACATAATTTCATACATCAAAATTTATAATAGACCGCATGAAGACGTAATTTTGTTCATCAACATATTGTCGTCATTTTCACAGAACTCCATGTTGGTTACTATATTCGTTACTTCAAAACCTGCTGCGACTTATACAGTGATTCAGTTGTGTAGCATTTTTCATAGGATCGGTTGTGTATGATCAGTTCCACATTATGTACGTATTGTCATATTTTAAGCGTCGTGCTTTGACAAAGCCGTTGCAAAAGAAGCTTATTGTTAATATAGAATCCGGAAATACCCGGATGTTTGAATACACCTTAGAGCAGCCATCTACTGTTATAGTGAAAACGGACAGGGTGAAAATATTTACTTCATTATAGCCTTATTTCACTTTGCCCTTAACAATGGAATAAAGAAGGATACATGTGCCTTTGGGAAAAATAAATACTTCACTCTATCCGATTCTTCACAACATCCGAATACACTACTACCTTGTTTTACCGCATATCGTTCTACGACTGTGTTCGTGTGTTCTATTTGCTCCCACACCACTTTTACATTAAACGGAACATTCATTTTACGCAAGTAGATCTTTCATTGATGAAGAGGAGATAATACAAAATAGTCACAACAATATACGACACTAACTTGTTTTAATTTGTTATACAGTAAAACCCCTGAAAACCGGATACTCTCCAGACTGGACCAAAAGTCCAGTTTTCTGAGAACTAATCGGAGAGAAGGAAATGGGACTTGACAAATTGTCCTGTTTTCAGAGAGTCCGGTTTTCAAGGGGTTTACTGTATATACAGCAGTAGTATAAGCAAATATGTACTAGCATGGTTTAACTGATGATACAGTCAAACGTGTGGACACGACCGTGCGGCATTTAGAAGCTCTCAAAAGGTTACAAGTCTCCTCGTGCCAAAGTACGTCCCAATTAAAACATTAGAATACATCAGAATAAAGCCGATCGTTGGCTTAAAAACTAGTCTCTTGTTGGTTTAAATACATTTGTTCTGTACTGCAAGTATGAGTGCTCATTGGACAATTAAAATATTTTTATTAGAACGCGTCAGAATTGCAATGGTAACATATTATTATTTTACCGGTTTTAAAGGCCGCGACCGTGGTCCAGTGGTTAGTACGCTGAATTTGTAACCCGGAGATTCGGGTTCAAATACCGGTCGCGGCAGATCATACCCTTCTATGAAAATTTGACAAAATGGTGGAGATACCTATTCTTACACCAACAGGCAGAAGCAAAATTTCGTTTGCAACTCAAATGTTAGTTCATTGAGATTATGAACAAGTAAATGATCTTTCAAACAAGGAGATTACTTGCATGATTTTATGTTAAGTTCAAAGTTGTTTATTCAGCGTTTTTGTCGGTCTAATCTAAACATGACCTCTCCTCGTTATACACACACATAAAATGAATAGCGGAAATCCAACTTTCGGCAATAAATGTACAATCGTCGTATTAATTTTGTTTCTAGTTATTGACGGATCCTGTGGCAGCAAACGCATAGGTTTTTCTGATGCACATACATATTGCACCAACGGCTTGACACCGACGTTGACCACGTCGTTGAGAACATGGAAGGAATCTTCGTCGTCCAAACATTGGAAACGAACTGTTGTTATCAACGCAGCCTTCGATCGACTGTACGCAAGCGCGTGGCATTCTCCTTCGCCTAGCTGTGACGTCACTGAACTGTAGACCAATCAATATGCAGACCAGAAAGTACATCACTACTGTTCGCATCATATCTGCAGAGATAAAGTAAAGAGGATTTATATCAGTGTCAGTTTGTATAAATTGATTAATTTTATATATATTTTTATTTTTGTTACACAATATGCGATGTTATTCGCCAATAATATTACACATGTGCAATCAAACCTGCAAAGGCCACCCTTGGAAAGACAAAATGGGGACTTCATTGACAGATGGTCTTTGTTCGGAGGAAAGTTTGTTCTAAATAATCGATGACGGTATATCAATGAATGACCTTCACTCACAGTGTGGTCTATATTCGGAGGTGGCCACAAACACAGATTTGACTGTATTTTAACATAAAAATTTGACACTAATATTAGTGGGGATTAGATTTCATGTACAAGCAGACCCACGAAATCTATGAAATTAGATCCTAAACGATAATTAGTGAAACTACATTACATCGGTCTGCATGCGATACTATTTATAATACGCAGCAAGTGAATTATAATATATCGCGATACTATTTATAATACACAACAAGGGAATCTCATTATATCGCGATACTATTTACGACACACAGCAAGGGAACCTCAATATAATGCGATACTATTTACAATACACATCATGGGAATCGAAAGTTATCTCGAAACTATTTACAATACATAGCAAGTTAATTGTAACATATCGCGATGCGCATTAAAGTACGATATAAGCTAATTACTAAATATCGCGATATAGTTAAGACATACCGTCACATCCAAAATGTTTAACTAAAGTGAACACAGCTGAAATACCGCTGATTAATAGGACCATACGCAAACTCGAATAAACAAACAAACAAGTAAACACACCAGACAGGAAAAAACTTGATAATTAAATATATATTAATCTTTTTGGAACCTTACATCATTGAAAAATTTATTGAAAGATTTATGAAACTTTAGTTGGTAACAATTTATCGTGCGCGGAATGCACGCTCTGAGGTTTATTTTAGCGCGGGCATTCGTAAGATGAGACTGATTGTATGTACACTGTTGTATGGTTTGTTTGTTGTTTGTGGAAATGCAGGAAATTAGCTTCCATACTTTTTCTCAAGGATTTTTTATGAGATTTGTTTACTTGCATTCCCACAAAATTAGCCTCATTTTATACAATAACGACTGCCACTAACCACCTGTTTCGAAGCATGAACGGTGTAAAGATAAAAAAGATTTCTGAGATTGCTAAATGTTGGGCGGAAAAAAGCGACTTGTGTATTTTTACAATATAAGAATTTATATCACTATCGGCAGGTTGAAACTTGCTTTTTCACGCTAGGAGAACGTCTACATCGTTATATCGTATGATCAAAATTCCATGAAGTATGTTTGGAAAAAAATGTATATAATAAATTATGTCATATGATCACTAAAACAAGTAACCTTGGGCCATTCTCAGAAAAATGTTTGTTCGCGGTTGCGAAATGCTCGAATAAAGGTAATTTTTTCAAAGTTGGGTCGGGGTAATTATGAATGAGTCGGACGCGTTACTGCAAAATAACAATAACGGAAAGTTATATCGGTATTTCTATCACGTTTGAAGCCAATTAAGGTAAATACGTATGCGGTCAAATCTGTGTTAATTGTCGCTTGTGAACAGCGACTACGAGTACCTTTGTGCATTGGCTGTCTTTGATACACAATTATCGACAAATAAACATCTGAATAAAGGTCAGTTCTGCGACGCCTCGCAGTCGAGTGGTTATGGTCTCTGACTAGCAGTCACTAGCCGCTTACCGCTGTGAATTAGAATCCCATCCGGAATCAGATTAATTTTCACATCATATACAACAACCACAAGGGTCATTTGACGACTTTCCCAGCTTAAAGGAGGAGGAAAAGCCCTGGCGTACACCTGGTTACTTCCTCACCAGGGAAATTTTGTCCTGGTTAGGTTTCGAACCCATAGTTATGTGGGACTAGTGATTACTAGTCAGAGACCATAACAACTCGACACGGAGGTTCCGGTAAGAATTACCACACAATGCAAAGATAAGTACCATATAACCGAAGTTTACATATTTAATGACTTTTGACTTTTTTTGCTAAATATGTTTTACATAATATATAATTGTTTGGGTATTCCTTTTACGTTCTTTCAGCCATGGCCTTTTGAGCAAAACATTTTGTTTTTTAGTATTGACAAAGTATGTCGCGAATACACGAACGGACGAACGCAATGTAATTAAGATTTTACTAGAACACCTAGTACGAGTGTATTATGAAACTTACATAATACGCAAAAAAAACAACAAAAAAAAAAACGCAGATATCCTGTTTATTCCGCAAATATTTCATAACAAAATATAATAATCATTCGATGAATTCATGAACATGATCAAAGTACATTCGTCATAATTTGCGACCAATTTCAGGTCATATTTGCGATGCAAGGCTGTAATTGGGAGCACAAAGGCACCAATTAGGGGAAATTCGGAAAAGTTCTAAATTCCAAGGTCATTCATGTCCGGATTACGCGTAATTACTGCAATAATTATGCAGCATTCTAAAGATTGGAATTGCCAAGCCTGTAAGTAATAACCATTAATTTTCAATACAATTCCAATACAGCCATATGCAGTTTATCTAAGCCCCAAACTGGACGACATTTTACTCTTATAAGAATGGTCCTTATTCATTGACTGTAAATATTAATTTCGCGCCCTAAAATTTTTGCCACTTTGTCTATGAGAGACCAAATTGAAATGTTCAACACTGAATATGGTAACATGATGTTTGTAGTAGATTTGCATGTTCAATTTGCATTTTGCACACAAAAAAATGAAACTTAACCGATGAAAACCGTGTATCGACTTGACACAATCCATGAAACCGACTCTGGTTAATAAATATCGCGATATATTTACTACTTATTGGAAACCGTAATAAATCCGGCGATATTAATACAGTGAAACCTCTGCAGAGCGGCCCTATCTTGAGCAACAACTTCCCTTCAACAACAGCATGATAGTTCCACTTTACGATTAAACCACTTATTTAACCTCCCAAGAGCAACACTCTCTCAACAACAACAAAAGGTGTTGTTTTGGAGAGGTTGCACTGTTGTTTAACACGATATTTGTATATGCATGTGCTTATCTATACAGTGTGTATTTGTACAGACATTGACCGTCGGGAGTATAGTTGTAATTAAAGCCGCGCAGTTTTCACAAGCGGAGAATGAGATGTCGGCAGAGTTCTGACGAGTGAGAGGTCGCGGGTTCAACACCCGGGCTGGCCTCTTAATTTTCAATAATAATAAGACTGACGATATTACATCTTGTATTTCTTTTTCCCCATGTATCACCAATTAACACACCACAAAATGGAACAAGTTACTACCGGTAGCTAACTCAAAAGTCCCCTTAAATAATAGAAATCTTTTGGAATAAGGGTTCTAAAAAAGAAGATAAATTTCGGTCTAGGACAAAAATAGTACAAGAAAATCTGATTAGATAAAATTTGAACAGATTTTTAATAATTGATTATATTATCTCACTTAACTGTGATGAAATTATTAAAACATTATTAAACATTTTACTTACTGCTTAATCGTATAACTTCCGTTTGGAATGAAACAACTTTACTTCGAAAAAAATTGTATCCAATCTATCCTGCAGTTAAATGTAGAATATTTTATCTGAGCTGAATACTTGCTAATTCATAGAAATAATTCGACGTCTGTTTCGACCCACGTGTTTAAGGTAGGCGTGTCGTTAAATACCTTAACATCGCAGTCTAATTCTATACGATGCTGGCATCTGGATAAACGATGAGTGTTTAATCATATCCATGAACAATCTAACCGTTCTTGGAAAAGGAAATAAATTAACCGTTTGTTTATCTTGAAATGTCAAATTAGATGCATTTTTATTGCATGATTGCGAGTCTTGACAAAAATTCCCCGGAATCGAACAATCGGTCGAGTGCTCAGAAAAGACTAATCACGTATATAAGAATACAGGTCGAAAAAATCTTAAATAGACAAATTAGTTTACAACGTATAAAGCATTTATCTATAAATTCTTTATTTGTACTTTTATGTCCGAAGAAAATATTCAAATCGGATGCTAAATAATGAGACATGTCATTTGTCCAAGAATTGTCAATTCAGAACCTATCAATTGTCCACATTTACATGTAATTTATACTATATTTGTCAAATGAAAAACAATGCGTAAAGCAATTACTGTCTTACTTGATCGTTGAAACAATGAAACGTTACATGACTAAACATGAATCATACAAGACGAGTGTCGATAATCTTAATATCGTTGATAAAGATAGAAAATGAATCATTTTTGAGGGGGGGGGGGTGTTACGCCACTTTTTAATAGCACATCTATTACAGTTGAATACTGGCGGACCATTGACAAAACCAGTTTTCTTAGATTCTGTACCAGTACTTTCAGCGTTTTATGCAAGTATCTACCGACCAATCTGCATGAATCACTGGAATCAGCGATGGAGGGCGATGACCTTAGATGCATTATCTTCAACCAAATCATATCGGTGAAAATTATCGATCGTTTAAGTAAAGTATCGTTGTATGATAATACATTACCGATATGACCCACTGGACTTTATCGAGTAAATTCTGGCGATAAACCTTTGTTATAAAAAAAGAACTGAATAGCATAATTTAATCTTTTAATTCACACGACATCGATAACGCAGTATGCGTGACTGTTAAAATAGGACAAACTATACAAAAAGAACAGAAAATATAACTATATCTGCGTCTGCCTAACTTAAACTCGGCTAATGGTTTGATTGGTGAACGTTCGATCCGAGCCAACGAAGATGAAGCTAAGGAATGTCTAGATTCATGGAATAAATATGAGATATTCTAACCTTGTGATCGATTTGTTTGTTTGTATATTATGTAAAATATTATGAACACCACCATCCCGCAATTTTGTAGGATAAAATTATTAGTCCGGAGTCTAAATTGCATATGAGCCAATTAATGTTGGATTTGGCCAAAGACAAGGGGAGGGGGGAGAATGTGGTCATCGTATGTGAATTTACTGGATCAGTCAGAACATGAGTTCCAAGAATTGTTAGTCAGTAGTTGAACAGTTTTCTGATTGTGGCTATCGAAGAATTGTGGCTCTTAAGATTTGTCAACACTGTGTTTTATCATGTCTACATATTGTAAAGTCAAACCTGTGAACAAAGACCACTATTGGACAGACATAATATGGCCGTTATTGACAGATGGCATTTATTCAGAGGTCAGTTTGGTCTAAATAATCAGTGATTTTTCAAAGAATGACCTTTATTCACAGGGTGGACTTTATTCAGAGGTGGGCACAACACACAGATTTGACTGTATATCAATACACATACATAATAGTTTCGACGTCAAGCAGTGGAATACAGCGTCTGGTATGTTTTGTAGGATTAGAGTTCAGCAGAATTGAATTTTCTTAAGTTTCTTGTTTTAATTGGTAACAATTAGCTTTGATCAAATGTGAGCTGCTCTCTCGAAAACCTAACCCCTTAAACTACTTTCTTCATATATCAATCATTAATCTCCTTAAAACACTTGACACTAGCCGGCGAGTCGGCAACAAACAGTCAAGGGTGATACATAAGTTGTGAAACTAGAAAAAAAACTTTGAAACATTATACAAATTGTGAACGATAAGAGCCTGAAAGCACCATATATTATATATCTGTTTGTTTTGTTTCATGTGACTTAATTTACTGAGGTCTAACGCCTTTTATCAACAATTTTTCAATTATATACGGCGACCGGTTCACCAAACAAGTTTTCCTGGACTGTATAATAACCAGTACTAACTTATCCTTTCACAAGGAGCCGGCAACTTCTCCACATATAGAGAAAAATCGATATCATTGAAGAGTATGACCTGCAGAGACCGGGATTCGAACCCGGATATCCAGGTTACAAGTCCAGATATTATATATTAGTGGCATGCCTTCATAAAAGCACGTACGACAAGTGTCTTTACATTCTTTGCAAAATTCAATAATACGGGGGTACAGGGACCTTTCATGAAAAGGGGATGCATGTCTAAATCAAACGTTCAATTTATTTCATTGGGTTGTTTAACATGAATGCTCAAAATACAGAACAGAATAGACATTTTTTTGGACTTAAACTTTTTTTTTTGTTGCAGGTAGTAGTACCGATATAGGGACGTCTCTATCAAGCATTATGTGACAACGAATTGATTTGCGCCGGACTATCCCTCAGATTCTCCTAGACTAGAGAATAAAATTTGTACAAATCTTCCTAACAAAACAAAATACCGAATACTACGAAAAAAAGCTTATATTCAGGACTTGCATCATAACCGGTGAAAACGTGTACAATAAGATGAAACCACATCTTCCAATTCTTTATGTTATTGTACTAAGATCTATTCAACTTTAATGTGTTTTACTTGCGGTTGAGCAGACTGATGCAATGCACACAGGGTAAGTATTTAACAGACAAAATAGTTGCTATGAACTTATTGTAAATGTTAATAAAAACTGTTAAATGTGGTTAAACTCATACACTTGTAAATTTAGGATAAAAAGTACTGATCATGTCTGAAGTTAAATTGGTTAACCCCGCCAAATGAGTACAAACGAAGCGCGACTTCATTACTGTAAAAGACTTTTAATTCATGAGGATATCATTTTCGCGATTTTTCACCTCTTGCTAGTTCATAACTAACACTAAAACACCATTGTCCGAAATTTGAACATATCCGAATTGATGTCAGTATAGTATGAATTTTTCTTTTTCACTTGCAGATGAAACACATATTTTATGTCATTTAAGATACGAGTTTCAATTGATTTTAAGGAACGTAAATGTTTGTCGCACCGGATCTTTCAATTTAAAAGTCTCATTTTGTCTATATTAAGAAAGCAGTTCATTAACTCCTAGCATAATAATTACATTCTGCGCACCTGGACCGACTACGCCAAGACGGAAGTACGGAATCAGCCGAGGTGTTCCGAATTATATTATTTTATGCAGTCCAGATAGTGGGAGTAAGAAATCAGGACTAAATGCTACCATCCTTGAGATCCAATCCTTTAACACTAGGATGGTCTGTATAACGTGAAACTCCTTATCGAAGAATCCTTATATTTATGAACCAATTATCACCAAAGCATACTAATCATATTGGCTTAAACATAGTCTCAAAAGGTTGAACATTTTCTTTCAAAAATATTATAAATTCTCAAAATTCGATTTTAAGGTTGTCTTCGATCATTGTGCGTCTTATAACTGCAAATCTACAAACATTTAAAGATTTGGAAGTCTTCAACACGGAAAAGACTAAAGAATTTGGATGAGGGTAATTATTGCTTGGAATTTATTTTATGCATCTTTTATTTAAATTATTTAAAAACTTGGATATAGTGAATTCCTGGGGACCCGAATAACTGCTTTATAATATCAATATTTTGCAATATTAAGAACGATAAAATATTGAACGGCGAGTCCAGGGAAATTTAAATAGCATATTGTACTTGATTCTTCACTACATCCGAGTTCACTATAGCCGTGTCTCACCGTATCTCTCAATATTTATCATTACCTTATATTGCATCATGTTGTACACGGATTGCATCATATCTGGCTGAACAACAGTTTTATAAACATTGTCTTTCATCATTTGCTTTGTAAATACCGATCCTATTGGTACGGGTGGTTTGTGCAGTGTTATAACGTTTATTTCATCAGAAACACCTCGACGGATTCCGTACCTCTGTCTAATCGCGGATGTATTTGGTAGCTTGGTATGCGTTTATGGCTTACGTTTGTGATGCGACAACCGATTTACTGCAAGGAAAATGTTACCGCTAAACAACTAAGTTCTTAAAATGGCGTCTGTCGAAGACAATCGAGCGTTTTCATTGGATAATTGTCCTTTTAAGCAGTATAATAGTTTGATTTCTACAGAAGAAGGTATACATCACACAAGAGTTTGTTAAGAAAAACTAAATATGGCGGGCGTTTCTTGGTTTCTTTCGTGAAGGCCACCATATTTGTTAGTTTTACATCCGCGAAATTCCAGCCAGTGTTTCCGATCAGTCTCCATCCAGAGTTGTCGTTCTTTATCACTCACATTTACAGGGACCGACAACTCTGTATCAAGATTGATTTCTGGTATGAATAACGCACACAATTGTCGTAGCTAGCTCTTTCGGAGTTTTTAACCTGTTCCCATGCATAATGTAATCAACAAGCCTTCTTTTGCATTAGGTGTTTGTTAAGATTGAATTCTGAAATTTTATTTTTTCATAACTTGTGTCATAGCGATAATAAACATAAAACTAATTCTGCAGCATGACTCGTTTAACATATTCAGACTATAGGCTTTCCTTAAAATGTTGGTGTGCAGTTACGCGACCGACATGTTCAAAAATTCCCCGTCCAAACATTTCTTTTAGCGATTTTCACCAAAACGTTTTTTTCTTTATTCTTTCTTTCTTTTAGTACCAGGACAATGTCAGTAAAAATGTCCACTTCTCTACTCACTGTTAAAAGTTTGAGTATCATAACCACAAACCAACAATTTTAATGATAGCCCTATTGCTAAAGTACGCAAATAACAAACAAAAATAACGTTTACTGCATGCACTTATCAACAAAGGCCTTAAAAATTTCGAAGTTCCGTGTTTATACCAGATCATAGCGATATCTTGCACAAATTCCACTTTCATTTCCGTGTCGAAACTAGATAAGTGTCGTTTCCTTAAAGAGACCGAGCCTTACACTGCAACGACACGAATGATCTGGTTTAATCCATGTGGACGTGCACGTCGAAAAATCAACATAAAATCAACATAAAATCAACTTAATAAACATTTGTAAAACGTTCAACTTTAAGCACGTGAAATTCCAGTTACCCAGCATCACAGTGTGTACAATGCGGGATTATTGTTAATACGTTATAAAGGGGGTCTCCGTGGTCGTGTGGTTACGGTACTGACTACTAATCATTAGTCCCTCACTGCTGTACGTTCAACAAAGATCACTTATGAGGAAGCTGTACAGTTAACCTCGGGAAGTTCGGTGGTTCTAGCAAGGCCTGAAGTCTTCTACCGCCGTTAAAGGTACAAAGTCAGCAACTGACAGTGAAGTGACGTTAAATCTAAGTGAAAAAATCCTTTATGCAGACTACAGTAGTACACAGTTATTGTGGATTATGACGGACCCGAATATTTACTTAAAAAATCCAAATCTCACTACATCCGTTACTTCGTTACATCCAGTTTCGTTTTAGCCATATTTATTTCATTTGCGCATTTTAATAAGACAATTGTTCATTAATTTGATTGGCTTTTAGTTTGATCTTATCACCTAAAGTGATAGCAATTTCATAAATTTTGAGACAATAAGAGGCTCATTGTGCCCATGTATAGATACTTGGATTTCTGTTGTGGAAGTTCCAATAGCTCTTTAAAAAGTCCCAATGTAACGACACACTGAAGAAATGTTGGGTCGCGTCACAGCAAACAAACAATTTTTTAAGAATGGCCTATATGCCTTCATGTCGTTATCTTTGATTTCGAAGCCAACAGTAAAGACTTTTCTGACGTACAATTTTGTGAACTTGAACGAATATTCCTTGTTATCAAATTAAACTCTACCGTTTGGAGTTATTTAATCATTTTAAGCTGAGTTCTTTTTTGAACACAACAACTTTTGTGTCCTCGATGAATTAATTAAAATCAAAGAGAAATTTCTTTACTATTTTTGGATTGTTTTATGCAAATCGACTCGTCGCCAACGGTGATTAATTCAGGGTGATAATGTTAATTTACAGCAGTATATTATCATTTTGGAATTTATAATTCCTGTGTGTAATTCTAGTATCAACTGGCAAGGCATATCAGCAAAATGGTTCACAATGGACGGACAAGTATTACTAAGTACATTATACTAGCTGTAGCACTTGTATTAGTGTGTATATCCCTAGTATTTTTCTCCATCAAGACTAAAAGTAAGTTTGTGTGTTTTATGTTTGTGTTTAGCAGTCATTTGCCGCATTTTACTAACAAATTAACTACAATATTTACGACAAATTAATGCTAAATCCTAATACATAGTTACGAGCAGACACGTGTATAATAGCTATTATCGTAGTTCATTGTGAATCAACATGTGGCTTTTTAACGATTTATCAACATGTTGCCTGTTATTCTTAACTTTGCGCATACAACTTTCATCATTCCCTTTGATTCAGTACATAGCTTGGTTTGTTATTATAGCGCAGTTCACTGTTAATCATTACACAAAACGGCTTAGTATTATGCAGTTCGTTCTAAATCCGCACATAACACGTTTAATTGTGGTACACTTTAATCAGCGCATGATACATTCTATTGTAGTACACTTCATTATCAATCAGCACATGACACATTCTATTGTAGTACACTTCAATGTTAATCATCACATGACACAATTTATTGTAGTACACTTCATTGTTAATCAGCACATGACACATTTTATAGTATACAGTTCATTGTTAATCAGCACATGACACAGATTATTGTAATACATTTCATTATTAATCAGCGCATGACATAATTTATTGCAGTACACTTCATTGTCAATCAGCACATGACATATTTTATTGTATACACTTCAATGTTAATCAGCACATGACACATTTTATAGTATACACTTCATTGTTAATCAGCACATGACACATTTTATAGTATACACTTCATTGTTAATCAGCACATGACACAGATTATTGTAATACATTTCATTGGTAATTAGCACATAACACGGTTTATTGTAGCTCAGTTCATTGTTGGTCTTTACGTAATATTATGAAGAATAGTTGCAGCCAAAGTCCTGTAAATTGCATGCATACACGAATATATTATAATTATAGTAATAAATTTATTATGTCGGGTTAGAACTAATAATTAATGAAATGTATTGTGATATATTTCCACAGGTCTGACTCCTTCATTCGCTGTTTTTGAACGCAGCGAAGTTCCACTTAATGAAGGAGATAGTAAGTAGACTTACCGTAAACCTTCCGGATATTTCCCTTAATTTCCGACTATGTTCGGGGACCTCCGTGAAATTTCGGAACATTCTTTACAACAAGCCAGACGGTCGTATTGAATGGCGTGAAGGACTTCTTTGTTTTAGTCAGAATGAAATGAACCATTTAATTGTGATAAACTTATAACACAGACTTGCGCACAGAAATATTTTAACATTCTATAATTATTTTAAACTTTTAACTACGAATAAAGCTGACCGCTAAAGGAACGAAAAGAACTGTATGTATTGCCTTCATGTGCAGGTGGCCTTTTGATGGTCTTTGTGCGCAGGCTTGACAATGTCTGCGTAGTTGATAGCTTACAGTTATATTTATTTTTTTAAAAATGGGTTTCAATATACATCATTAATTCACATTCATTTGGGATTACTTGACCAAGCAAAAAGTAGGTAGGACGCAAATCTTTTCTTACACATACCTTTTCGTACACTTGAGGTACGATTCGTCCCCAAGTAGTTTCGTACTTTGCTATTAGAAACTTTAGGGTTGGCAACAAAATAGATGGGTCGGTCAGGTACTGGCAACCATAATAACGATCATTTTTCCTGACCTTTTGTACTTTGGTTTTCGAAATATAATTAACAGCGCTGAAAGTATATTTATATAAGTTAAATGCTTTTGTATTACGTTTCCAGTTTACGTCGATGATTCGGTTGCTAAGCAACTATTCGACGAAGTTCAAATTTACTGCTGGATACTAACCACAAAAACCGGTGTCGTTACAAAAGCAGCGGGCGTCAATTATACTTGGGCTCCAAGATGTAACAAACACGTATTTTTCGCATCTGCTTTCGGCGAGGAAACAACGCTACCTCCACTTCCTGGTATGCCAGAGACAACACCGGGTCCAAAAATAGAATTCGACCTAAGTACCGGAAAACGTCAAGAATTCACTGCCGCAAACGGCGATACTTTTGCGACAATTACGATCGGTGACGTTCTATTTGTAGATACTCCGGAAGGATATCAGAACTTGACTGAAAAGTCACGTGAGATTCTTCAGTATCTCTATATGACTGAATTAAATAACTACGCATGGTTTCTGAAAGCAGACGACGACACCTATCTGATAATGGAGAATTTAAGATACTTTTTAAAAGGCCTCAATCAAAATGAACCTACATATCTCGGGTACCAGCTTGAACCAACATGGTACGACTCACCTTATATGAGTGGCGGAGCTGGCTATGTGTTCAATAGTGCCGGGCTCAAACTTTTGGTTGAAAAAGGTCTAAAGAGTCCTGGCACGTGCAGAGAAAAGGGCAGCTTTGAGGACCTTGAAGTGGGGCGGTGTGCGTTGAAAGCTGGCGTGCACATTCATAGTTCTCTGGACAGATTTGAACGAGAGACATTCCACCCGGAAAAGATTCATGACTATATACCCGGGCCTCCGCCTCAATGGCTTTACTATTACTCGAGAAATAAACCTAAAGGGGTAAGTTTCTGATTGGTTAGTTTACTAGTTTAACTTAAAATTGACCAATGGCTGGGTCGGAATTCGAAAAATGGTCATAGTCATTAATTCACCACCCCATCTTTCTGAATAGCTCATTAGTGGAGGTTGGAATGTTAATCAAGAGGTCAGGTGATTTTCGCACCATTTAAGGGGATGAATTGTGGAGAAGCAGGTTAGTTTAGTTTGATACCTAGGAACATAAGAGCAGTTATTGCCAAAACTTTTCTATCATTACAAACTAGTAGTGAACAAGCCAGACCCGCGTACGAGAAAAATCCGGAAAGACGTATTGTTGAAAACGCAAAAGATTATTAAAATAAGAAACAAAGCTTATAGTTTCGTTATTTTACTAGCGATATAAAAGGTTAAATGGTGTTTTAGTGAGAAACACATAATTGCTTGTAGGGACTTGATAAGATTTCACTGGCGCAGGTCTCCTCGGCTAGCAATGCAGAAAAATCCCAAAGACTTTTCAGCCACTTAATTACAGATTACATTTGTTTACGAATACACCAAACAATAAAATATTGTTTTCAATTTTAGGAGTGTTTTATTTTTACAACTTATAATTTATTTTACGTGAAATTTTAGATTTTTTATCATTAGTAATGAACATACGTTTCTTATCTGAAGTGGTTAAATATAGACATAGTTTGGCATGTGTTGATTTAGAGTTTGTCTTTCAATGCGATATTTATATACAAATAGGTCATGAGAGAGTTTATTCGTTTTCCATGTGTTGTTTAACCTGACCTTGTTATATAGCAAAGACTTGGCGTTGTTTGGCATTAGCACTAAAACATCACGTGGTTAATAATTGTGTATTCAAAGACCAGTCTTAAATTGGCTGCGTTTGATTGGATAACGAAGAAAATCATCTTTTGAACAGCTACTTCGTTAAGACGCACTCAGTGTCTAATAAGTAGAATCAGATTTAATACAGTGAACAATTTTCTAACAATTCATCTATCCTAATGAAGGTACCGTGATAGCGTGATAGGATATCACCTGTTGCCACTGACAGGTTCGAACCCGTGCCTCTTTGATCAACAGGCCGGTGTTATACTCCCAAACACCTCAGTCTAAGACAATGAATCTTCCTATTTATGATTTAATAATATTGTACAATGCATCTTTATAGAAACATATTTTTCATTTTATCTAATTTGCACTGATTCACTGCATGGTCAACGCACTTAAATGCCCTTTACCAAAACAGAAGTGCATTTTTATCATTGACATACAATCTTAAATTATATTTCACGTAAAATCAGTGATATCTTCGTGGTTTATAACACCATAAGCATTCAAAGTACAATCGTTTGGGTGTTAATCTTATCTTTTTTCACAGGGTTTAACGGCGTCTTACAACATTTTTTTTCAGTTATATATGGCGACCGGTTCACCTAACTAGTTTTCCTGGTCTGTATACTAATCAGTACTCACTTACCCTTCCGCAAGCAGCCGGCAACTTCTCCACAAATAGTGGAATATCGACATTTTGGTCAAATTTTCATAAATGGGTATGAGCTGCGGAGACCTGGATTTAAACCCGGATCGCCGGGTTACAAGTCCAGCACACTAACCACTGGACCACGGTCGCAGCCTAAATTGTATCTTTACAGACTTTTAGCCCAATCGCCAATGCTTAGTTTCATATAACAAGTACGAGAACGGAATAATTGTTCTAATTTGTAACCTCGACTTCTGAATTACTGATAATCCGACGATGTCGGGTCACGAAAAAATTTATCTACAAAACATGTCTGAAGGGAAACAAGTCATAATTGACACCAGCACCCAAATGTATAAACATCAGTTAAATTTAACCACCGGATTCGATTTGAGATAAGATTAAAATTGGGCTGAAGTCTGATAAAGTGATTAAATAAACATTGGGCCAAACCTAACCACAAATAATTCCTGCTTAGATTTAACTTAACAACCTGATATTGGTTAAGAAGCTGTTGAAATCCTCAATTAGTCTATTTGCTCGTCTGAATTGTCGAGATGGTCCAGCGTTTGGTACAACAAATTCAGCCATCTTGTTTCCGGTTAACTTTTGTTTAACATCCGCTAGAGGCTTTTGTTCACATTTTTTTTAACTTTCAGGGGTCAGAGTGCTGCAGCCAATTAAGTATAAGTTTTCATCGTATGAGCACGGCAGATATGCTCATATTTGACCATTTATTGTACAAAACATCCGTGTACGGCAGGAGACATGATGGCGGCTTCAAAGACTTTTTCAAATATGGCGTTATGAAACAATTGCCGAATGGCATACCCACGATGAAGACGTTGTAGAAGACGAAATATGTGCTGTATTTGTTGATCTCAGTTTTTACGTATCTCTGGGGAAACACTTTTGAGTTATTTTATTATTTAAAAAAGATACATTAAAACATGATTGTAGTGATCTCGGATGTGGTGAAGAATCAGACACAGTGAAGTATTTGTTTTTCCGCGGACACTCCGTTCTTTATGTCATTGTTATGGATATATGCACAGCGAAATATGGATATAATGTAGTAATTCATTATAACCGTGTTCTACTATATTTGTATTGATTCATTTTGCGTACAGAGAAAGTTATGAGTCAGTCGGCGTGAGTGACAGTATTTCTGATGTTTGCAGTCTTCATGGATATTTCTAAATATAGAACTTAATTCATGTTACTGTGTATTTGTATCGTTTTGGTTTCACAAACTTGAAATCGGCTGCCTTCATTTCTTTTATTTCGTGTCTAGTTACGTTTCGTGCGGTGAATGTTGATGGTAATCAGTTCCAAATGATTGGTTATGTGTTCCATGTAAATACAGTGCAACCTCTCCAAAGCAACACCTTTTAGGAGAAGCGAATTATGTTGTTGTTGTTGAGAAGTTATTGCTCTAGAGAGGTAAAATTAATAGTTAAATCGTACAGTGGAAAAATCATGCTATTGTTGTAGGGAGATTGCTGCTGAAGAGAGGGCCGCTCTGGAGAGGTTGCACAGTATCGTCAAAATATTAACGCCTCCCCATTTTTTTCAAATGTCTCAAACATTGACGTGGAAAAAACATGACTCGCATGTGCAACTCACATCATTTCGTCTACTGTTCCAAAGTTTGGTGAACACTACACCAGTTTTGCCATTTTATTGCACAAACATATTGACAACGTGTCTTAATATACTTGTTAAAATATTTTGCAATATTCCTTATTAAATCATCCGTACAAGGGGGCGTTAGAAGTTGCGTTAAGTATGTAATAATCATAATTGTTAAGAAAATAAGGACGACACTGGTGCTCATATACGTTCGCGCGTACTCAAACGTATTTTTCATTTAGAAAACAAAACGGTGTTTGAAAATTGATAAGGGTAGAAATGACAGGCCTGCATAATTACGTGAGTTATAGCTTATGTGTTTCATGTTCCTGAAGAGTTTGGTGCCAAAGATTTTAATGTATGTTCACCTGAGAATACGGTGAATCCCTCTAATGAACGAACGAACGAACGAACGAACGAACGAACGAACGAACGGACGGACGGACGGACGGACGGACGGACGATTGTGAGTTATTTTGGTGATTGAAAGGGTTGGACAATTGCACGGTTAAATGGTGTGGTGATAGAGAAATTGAATGGGTTGAATGGGTGATTGACTGAGTGATTGTGTAATTGAATGGTTGAATGGATGATTGACTGAGTGATTGAGTAATTGAATGGTTGAATGGATGATTGACTGAGTGATTGAGTAATTGAATGGTTGAATGGATGATTGACTGAGTGATTGAGTAATTGAATGGTTGAATGGATTATTGACTGAGTGATTGAGTAATTCGGTTAATTGGTTAGTTGTTGCGTAATTGGATTATTTATTGTGTTTTACCCAATAATGGTTATTTATTACGGATGTTACAATATCATTAATGAGTTATGGGGGCTTGCACGTTGAAAGGGTCGTGTATAATTGCGAATAAGGGCTTAAATGACCCTGTAATTGTTCAAAAGCAGACGTTTCATTGGCTGAAACTCACGGAATCATACATCATGCATATTACCAATATATGTGATAAGTGTGTTTGTGGTCCATGTGGCCATTTATGGACTAGCACTATACGCAGTCCCTTTCAACCCCTTATGAAATGAGTCACACTGTGTCCTTAACATCTAGTGATAGTTATATTGTCATCACAAACCGTACATTGGTTTCTTGAATTAAATGTGAAGTTTAAAATGCGTGTCTTACTTTGCAATGTTTTTTCAAGCCAGGCTGACGAACATTTTAAAGCAGCACTTTCACATCATGGACAATTCGACACATTTGAGTCTTTGGTAATAGCAAAAACACTTGTTCAAATATAGTGAGAAATATAAACAAAAGATCCACAGAACGGTGCCAACACTTGTCTGTTTTACATCATTCAATTTTATTAGCAATTTTGTTAAGAAGAGGCATCACTCCAAAAATGTTGTTTTCAGAATAATGCCCCTTGTCTTGCAACTGTGCCTTGTCATGATAATCAAGTATTCCAAGTGTTGTGTTGATATCTTTAAAAGTGGTTAAGTAATGGGCTACATTACAGTTTGTACACGACAATGACGTAGACAACGAAGATGAAGCGATCATAATAGCTGGACTTTTTCTTCGAAACAGACGAGCTAAAACATGAAACTGCGGTTTTCACACGCATCCTTACATGTTCATAACATGAAGAAACCACAAATGTTTTCGACACTTTGCTTAAACATAAAGAATTAACTTGTATGAGTGCGACTTTCATGAAATTGATACATAACTTGAGTGCAACGCTTTCAGACAAGATTTTTGTTCAACTAGTAAAAAAAACGTACTTTATAAATTATTCACAATCCTCGCAATTGGTATCAAATTTTGCTTTTAAGGCGCCGGTAACTTCGCACGTCATTGGAGATTGAATGTCACAGGTTTTTTGCTTATTATTGTTGTCGGGAAAGTATCTTGTAATATGTAAATACAGTTCTCACCAGAAGTTTTATAATATGTACGCGCATCAAAATATTTCCCAGTATCATATGCGAAGTTGTAATATGCAAAAAAAAATGGGAATCAGAGTACAGAATGTTGTTTTGTTTTTCATGCAAGGCAGGCAGAACCTGGTTCAAGGACCGCAATACATCAATTTTTGGCTAGTTACACATTTACACCTGTAAGCACGCAGTAGCATTCGAACAAATTTGACATGCGCATGCGTCTAATAGCGCATTCATGTCACATACAGATTAAAATCTACGCATTTTAACATCTGTTAAACAGGCTGTTTTTCCACGGGGATTTACGCCATTTTTTCAACATTTTTTCTGTTATACACGGCGACCGGTTCATTTAACAAGATTTCTTGGACTGTATGCTAATCAGTGCTAACTTAGCCTTCCACAATGAGTAGACAACTTCTTCATATATGCAGGAAAATCGACATTTCTGTAAAATATTTCACGCAGTACTAACGAAACGCGTGAAATTTTCGTAATGAAATTTGTCCACTGTGATTACATTGGACAATTGAAAAAAGCAGAAATAACTTTTTTAACGATTTTAGGCAAAGTTTTGTACAATGTCCGCAGAGATGAACACATGAACGGTGCATTGGTTTTGAAAAATGAAAATACATAAAAACGAAATTAAAGAAAATGTACAAAGGGAAGTAACTCTTAAAATAATACCGAATAATTCGTTCGAATTAAGTTCCCATTGTTTCATAGATTTCCAACATGGCGTATCAAATGATCGATACACATGAAATATTGCATACAATAATTAGTATATAAAATGCATAAAATGGTTCATTTTATAGTGAGTTTATTGAACAATTCCTAAATAAATTGTAGAAGATTGAACGTAATTAAAAAATTACACGATCATTCATAATTGCAATAAATTACAAAATACAAAAAAATACATACATATGACTCATAATTACTGCTAAGATGCAGTCAAAATTATTTTTACTGATTAGAAAATGTTCAAGATATGTATGATCAGTTGATTTAAATCAAATGCTGATTATTTAGTTGCTAAAGTGAAGGAAAACGATTTCATTACCTATTATTTGATATCATTGTACAAAAACTATTGAAATGCTTTCAAATACAATACGTTTAAGTTCAGAAAAAGATTTTTGCCACCGACCAGAAAGTTTCTAACTGCAAAATCCAAAGTACGAAAGTATGCTACCCCAAAATACGTCAAAAGTTAATTTTAGAAAAAAAGTTTTTTAACCCACCTACCCTATGTTTTAGTCAAGTAGCCGTTACAGGACTTCTTCCAGCCTAATTACTGCGTACGAAACTTTCTTATCACACGGGGCCATTATTTAAGGGAGATTGCAGTATCTACATTAATATAGCTGTCGAAAGAATCAATGGTACTCGCATTATCTTCTATATATAATTAGATGCTTGTATTCATACGCGTTTATGAATGAAATTGGAAGTCAGTGCAGAACTTATTGTCTTGTCAATATAAGTTTACAGGCCTGTTAGCGGGCATTGGTCTAAGACAAAATATCTTGTTACACCAACAAGGACGGACTTAAAATCTGGTCCACGCAAACAAAACTATACAGGTACCGGTTATGTCAAAAGACAAATGTCCTAAAAAACAGTCTGACTTCTTGATAACAGATAACAATTCTCATGATGAATTTATACGCTAGCAAACAACAGATGCCGTAGAAATCCGAGTACACCTAGCATACTGACATACTTCTACCCGATACGCAAACCGCCAAGAACTTCCGCGATATCAGCAAGGTCACTGAGATAATGAAAGATCGCGGACTGTTTGCTGTTATTAAAATAAATTGGAGGTATGGGTCGTCGTTTATGCCATCATTTCTTTATCACATCATAATTAAACCCCTATTGCACCGTTTAATTCTATTCTTGACATCAACTGTATTGATGTCAGTGTTGTTTGACATATTCTGACCCTAAAAGGGATTCATTCAAAACCCGACACGGAATGGTTTATGGATCTACCTTATTCTACCGAAGTTACTACTACTCTCCCTCTCTCTCTCTCTCTCTCTCTCTCTCTCTCTCTCTCTCTCTCTCTCTCTCTCTCTCTCTCTCTCTCTCTCTCTCTCTCTCTCTCTCTCTCTCTCTCTCTCTCTCTCTCTCTCTCTCTCTACCATATGCATGTATCTAACCACTCTATTATGAGGGCGGAGTTTACACTGGTTTTGACTGACCACTACATCCACTCTCCTGGCTCCACATTTTCTCTGAAAATGTCGGGTACGACATTTAAAGGTAACGCCACGACACCTAAGGATGCCACGTGCACAACGCTTTCGTCTTGACATATGCGTTTGTCCCTGTCTCTCCCCCCACCCCTCCGCTTCTATCGTTGAAGAAGACAAAGCGGACCGAATTATTCGTAGCTTTTTTTCAAAAGCTAACTTTGTGTATAAAACAACAGTCGGTTATCTCAATATGTTGAAATGATGACATCACATGTATTCAGTGAAATATCAATACAGTGGAAACCAACATTTATTGCAAAAAATACTGCAATGAAATGAAATAAAATTTAGAATTCCGTCCATTCATTTTTCGTAAAATTCATTTTGTACAGACGGTATAACAAATAATTGCGACGAGTAATAAAGTTCATTGTCGACCTTACGATGGCGCGAATATGACTCCGTATGAAGTACCGAAAGCGATTTAGCAAACATTATTCTTGCTCTTGGGCTTTCGCTCCAGAAAAAAATACTAATGTACCTGTGAACGATTCACCTCACTAGTGAGGGGTACCCAACGGGGGATTAGACGAATTTCTGTATGTAATGGCTATATTTAATGTTTGAATAATGTAAGAGATTCATTTATAATTGTTTGAGTCATTAGCTTACACAAATCATTAGCAAGTAGTTACCAACAATCTGGCCAATTATTTGTCCGATATACATCACACAGTTCAATGAGATCTGAGCGGGATGCTATTTATTAAAGTTTTGTTGGAGGATAAAGCCACGCCTCATTCAGCCTCGTTCATGTAAACTACACAACACCTTAAAATATACTACGCTTACAGTCTGAGTTGTAAACGGATATTTAACCATCTTTTCAGGTAAACTTTTGTGAATTTTCTCCCATTTTTTAGCATATTTATTGTGCAAATTGTCAGAAAAAATGCTACAAAGCGTTTCACCATTCTCTTTAATTGCTTTGTTTTACTTAACGTCTGCTATTGATTTATTTATGCTACTATCGTTATCGACACAGTAATTCAATACTTTTTTGAAATAAATATTTACCCCAAAAGCTTAAATCTTGAATATTTAAATTGAAACTGCTGCTGTTATTTTTAGAGATAAATATGAACTAAGCCAGTCGCTAAAAACGCTTGCATTCAGTTCTTGACCTTAGTACGGGTAACATTAAGGTGGTTCCGATGGCCAGGGATGTATCTTTAAAAAATGTTGATTTTCGGTTACACTATCCAACCTTTTAACATTGCGTAGGTAGGATGGTTGTTAACATCATATCCGTGAACTGATAACGAAATATTAGAATAGAAAACGAAACAAATTTCGTAATCCCGGATATAATTGTTTTGTCGGGGGATTTTTGAAATAGCTGGTCGCGTAATTGTTAACGAACATTTTAAGGATAGCCTATGCTGTGCTTTTTTTACACCTGGATTGAACCGCCGACCTCCCGTAAGCTAGTCGGACAGCTTCCTCACAGTGAAATTTGCCTGGCCCGGGTGGGATTCAAACTTATTAGCGATTGCTTGTCAGAGACTATAACCACTGGACCATGGAGGCCACCAACATTTAGGAAATTTCAGTGGACCTACTCATATGTTTCACATTGCAAACTAAAGGAACGACCCCTCAAATGTCAGCTAGTCAATGTCATTTTGATGGATTTTCCTTATCTACAAGACGTCTTAAGATAATGTATTAAGATAATGGATGAATATGCGGGTGGGGAAATTTCGTTTGATGAATGTTAATAAATGGAGTTTGTCTTACTTTTCAAGACACTCTTAATGCTTGCAGTCTGGTTGATTTCATCTGTTGAGCTCGGGCATTGGGCTAGAGGCGGCCCCCATCTTTCGAAATCAGAACTATATAAGTATTGTTATTGAATCAATATGTTTAGAATTAAAGATGTCGGAGATAAATTCGGATAAGCCTTTTGATATGTTCAGTTATGTCAAAATATATATTCACATTCTTAGGCCATCCTTAAAAATGTTGGTTTCGCAGTTATGGGATCGACTCCTTCAAAAATCCTCCGACTAAAAACTTTTTTAGCGATTTTGAAAAGAAAACATTCGGTCATAATTCCAGTTTATTCATAGTTTACATCAAATGTTTTAATATTTCATCCGAGCTTCTTGTGTTGTTAATTTTTTTACTCCTTACAAAATTTGTGAATTATGAT
Source organism: Lutraria rhynchaena (assembly GCA_008271625.1). Taxonomy (NCBI): domain Eukaryota; kingdom Metazoa; phylum Mollusca; class Bivalvia; order Venerida; family Mactridae; genus Lutraria; species Lutraria rhynchaena. Next base: position 340,157 of record VIBL01000066.1, read on the forward strand.
GAGGTATGTCAATCACTTTTCCGGTAGGTAAGTAACTTCGGATCTTCGGATCCGGACAGTGAACATCAACCAATTAATCATTAGGCCAGAAAATTATATGTGTTTACGGTTACCAGACCGATTCTATTTTTAGGCGCCGACTCATAAGTTTCTATCAGCAAAGTGCAAAAATATTTGGGGACGAATCTGTAACGTACGAAAGGTAAGTTTAGAAAAAAATGAAAAAGAAAAAAAATGCGGCCTACCTACTCTATTTTGGGGAGTCAAGTAACTGTTAACATCTTTATTTTTCCTAGCCTTGCGTAAATTTGCTTGCATTTTTATGTCATGAAATCCAAATGAAGTATAATACATATTAAGTGTCCTAGCAAATATCAGATGATCTAGCTAATTGTTTTTACTCTGAGTTAAACGTCACACAAACAACCCAAGTCATTTGGCGACTTTTCTATTTTTTACGGTGGATGAAGACTCTAGGCGTACACCGACTTCCCGTAATCTAGTTTTTAATGTGGAGGAAGACTTTATACGCACACCTGGGTAGAACCACTGACTTTCCGTAATCTAGTTTTTAATGTGAAGGAAGAGTTTAGGCGCACACCTGGGTAGAACCACTGACTTTCCGTAATTTAGTTTTTAATGTGGATGAAGACTCTAGGCGCACACCTGGGTAGAACCACTGACTTTCCGTAATCTAGTTTTTAATGTGGAGGAAGAGTTTAGGCGCACACCTGGGTAGAACCACTGACTTTCCGTAATCTAGTTTTTAATGTGGAGGAAGACTCTAGGCGCACACCTGGGTAGAACCACTGACTTTCCGTAATCTAGTTTTTAATGTGGAGGAAGACTCTAGACGCACACCTGGGTAGAACCACTGACTTTCCGTAATCTAGTTTTAATGTGGAGGAAGACTTTAGGCGCACACCTGGGTTGAACCACTGACTTTCCGTAATCTAGTTTTTAATGTGGAGGAAGTCTCTAGGCGCACACCTGGGTAGAACCACTGACTTTCCGTAATCTAGTTTTTAATGTGAAGGATGACTCTAGGCGCACACCTGGGTAGAACCACTGACTTTCCGTAATCTAGCTGGACATCTTACTCTCATGTGAAATTTGGTCCCGAGTGGGATTCGAACCCTCAAAAGTGCTGGGCTGGTGATTACTAATCAGAGTCTATAACCACCCGACCATGAGGATCCTAACTGCGCAATAAGCCGTATTTCTTCAAATTTATTCATGACATTTGGTCAGTGACTTAAAATCTACATCTGACTCTATTCAATAAAAAATGTGGCCGCATATTCTGATGTTTATAAATTTATGCAAAAACACACCAGGCGAGAAAAGTCTACACTTTATGTGAACATTATGTCTAAAAACATCCTGTACAGCATCACCTGTTAATTTTTAGATACTCAGCTTGATTGTGTACTCGCACTTCAAGTCAGCGATTTAAAACGACTTGACAGGTATACATATGCTTAGTTTTCTATCATCTTACAAAATTTCACAACGAAGTGAAAAAGAATAAAAGCTGCATGCCGTATGATACTGAAATATGGCGGTCAGTTGTACTTAAATTCCATTCGGCTCGGAAAAGACCGGAACAACAGCGCATTTTCAACTTATTCTTGGACGAGTCGCAGTTAGAAGTGTTCGTATTCATTGCGAGAAAAATACGTTTTTTTTTTTGGTAAATTTCGTAGAAACTGTTTCAATACATTCGACGATTGATATGTACAGTCGAACTTTCTAATCCGAACCTTTCCAATCTGGAATCCGCTCTAGACCGACCACGTCGTCTGGTCCCGTTTTTCCCGATGTATGTTATGCTAAAAAATCTTTTTAATCCGGAACCTTTGTATTCCGAAAACCTCTCGTTCTACTGTATTGACTTTTATAGAAGAGTTTCCATCAAAACTGCCCCTAAGTTTGCATTTAAAAAAGGTTCTACTCACCGTTGGCTGTCTGAGAAAAAAAAACGCCCGACAGATTACGACTAAATTGGGATATGGAATCTGCCGAGATGTTCCGAATGAGAAATTGAGGGGCGGTTAACACAGATTATAATTCGGTGTAGTGTGTCTTATAAATAGTTCCCTGGTTTCTTCATGTTACTATGCATCTCTAGCGTACAGGAATGTAGTAAAATGTCACTTGATTTATTTTAATAGTCAATATAATGCTTTCTTTCCATTGTGTCTCTAACTTTTCCATGGTGATATAATGAATGCAAATGTTTCAAAAGAGCGTGTTTTATATCAATGATAATGTTATTCAACAAAATTTTATGATAACTTCAGAAATCTTGATTCTTAAAGTGTCGTCCAACATAAGCATCAAAATAAGCACGTTTAAACCTTGATGTTAAGACCACCATATGCAGTAATCGGCCTTAATATTGAGGCGGTCGTTATAATGAGATGGTTCTAATATGGCAGTGGTATTGATAGTAAGGCAGTCATTATAATGGGGTAGTCTTAACATATAAGTGATCTTAATATTGAGGGTCGTTATAATGAGGCGGTCTTAGTGTTGAAATGATTGTTACAATGAGGCAGTCTTACCTTATTCCTGAGGTGGTCGCAGAGGTTTTCATGGTGTAATTAATACATTGTCGCACGTGTCGTTTACAAACATTAATTGGATGAAATTGTGATGCAGTCCCATCACTGATTCGAGTCTTTCATTGATTCAGTCTGTTTGTACAGATGGTGTACGCAAACATGTGCTGGAGGCATTATCTTCAGTAATGTCAGGCATAGAACATATTGGACCATCGACTTATTACTCATTCAATACTCAGGATAGACCTGATACAGTCGTAGGCTTTGTTGCCACCAACGTACCCTGCGAAAACAAAATCTTATTTCACTTTAAGTTCATTGTCATGACATGTTAAATACGTAATTTAATAGTCGGTTAAATTAGCGTAAATATTGAATTCATCTTTTATCAAGGTGATGAAGCTCACATGATTGAATGATAAATACTCGTATATTTTGTACATACACATGTATTTGAATGTGGGCGTTTTATTGTGGGCATTGCTTATCATCAATCTCGCAGTAGGGGAAATGATGATTCATTCCATATGATGTATTAAAACGCGTGAAATGCATAATCGAAAGTCTATGTGACTTGAATGCTAAATGACTAATTACTAGGCCAATAGCTAATATGGAATAGTTTGGCCAAACACTAAAACAGAAAATATGATTATAGTATTATAATGATCAAATTTTTGATAAACAATGAAACGAACGCAGTCCCATGTTTCGAGCAATCAACAAAAAGAATAGATCATCTACATTCGGTATTAAACATCTCTTAAAGTGTGCATCCGTTGTTACAAGCTTTTCATTAAACATCAGGCACATTGTCCAATGATGCGGCCGATAACACACTTGTTCGAGTTTCTGGTCGATTTTAGTTTGATTTGGTGTACAGTGAAACCTCTCCGAAGCAACATTCTTCGGGAGATGCAAAATTATGTTGTTGTTTAGAGGTTGTTGTTGTAGAGAGGTTAAATTAATAGTTAAATCGTGGAGAGAGAAAAGGTCACTGTGTTGTTGAAGGGAGGTTTTTGCTGAATAGAAGATCGCTTTGGAGAGGTTGCACTGTATTTTTTTCAAGTTGTCGCACATACAGTAGAACACTGTCATAATGAACCTTAGCCGCGGTCCAGTGGTAAGGGCACTGGATTTGTTCAAATCCCGGTCGCGGCAGGTTATACCCTTCTATGAAAATTTAGTAAAAATGTCGACTTTCCTTTATGTTTGGAGAAGTTGCCGGCTCCATGTGCAAGGGTAAGTTAGTACTGGTATGTTTACGGTACATGAAAACTGATTAGGTGTATATAACCGTATATTACCGAAAAATACGTTTTTTTACTACAAATGTGTATGATCCTCTTTTTTCTATAAAGCTCTGTAAAGTTTTCCGCAGTTTCTTGTTTAAGCATTCCTTAGTATTATCAAGTTTTACAAACTTATTATATTAAAAACTTATTAATATTAAAACAATTAAGCATACCTGAGTACGTTCATGGTCACAAGACCCCGAAGATAAAGTAGGTCCTAAGACAGTTTTAACTTTCCTACTTTTGAGGTACCATTCGTACTTTGGATGTTAATGTTATAAATTTCGGCGCCAAAAATAGGATAGGTCGATTAATCGTAAGATATTTTTTCTAGCCTTATCTAGCTTTACATTCAGATATTAAATAACCTTCTGATACTCACGTGATTTATATATAACCGTTGATAACGGATCGTATATATTTCATAAAACATGCACACAGTCATTGACAGGTACGTTAGGGGGAACCTCCGTGGTCGAATGGTTTTGGTTTCTGACTTTTAATTACTGGCCCCCAACCGCTGTGAGCTCGAATTCCACTCGGTGCCAAATGTCCAGCTAGCTTAGGGAAGGTCGGTGGATCTACCTAGATATCTTTCTCCTCCGTTAAAGCTGGAAAATCGCCAAAATGACCCAGGATGTGCGACGTTAACTCCAGTTATGTAGAGCAGATTTTGCGGATATTTGATTTATTTAACGGCTACACAGATGTCACGAGAAGTTATTATTAGCTTTAGATTGATTTCAATGCATACTCCTCTTGTGGAATACTTTTAGATATGAAAACAACTCAACGAAAACAGATTTTTGTATATTTTCGTATTTTCCCTTAGTTCTGTCATGTTTATCGCTACTTGACAAAACTTTGGGGTAGGTACATCGAAAAGCTTTTCGTTTCTATTTTTTTCAAACACACCTTTCGTACTTTGGATGTATGATTTCCCGAAATATTTTCGTACGAAGGGCTGGTACCAAACAATAGGGTCGTTCCGGTAACCGTTAACACGACTATTTTTTCTGATCTGCTTATAGTATAGATAAATTCAAACATTATTATGATAAATTTATAGAGTCACTGCGTAACTGATGTTTTAAATACAATGTATTTTTTCTATAAACGAAGGCTTGAACTTAATCTTTTTGAAGTAATTAAACACTGCATTTTTTCAGTGATATAGTTTCATCACAATTTTGACTGCGATTGCTATCAAATTAAAAGTGTTTCCAGAGTTCGCAAAATATTATACATCTGGTGTTAAGTCCTTTAATGAAAGCATCATTTTTCAGGTTACAAAAGGAAAACGCAGAATGGGATTGAACGACACCCCGTTATTTGTGAAGATCGCCCTGGGTCTGATTGGTGTCGGGTTACTGCTTGATTTGATTGGTTTTGCAAGTTCATATTGGACTAAATATGGCTACTTTCACTCCGGACTGTGGTCCTTTGAGGGGAACTTGCCAAGTAAGTAGTTCAATTAAAAGGGTCATGCTAAAATTAACATTCATAAACATTCTAAGCGATAAAATTGATTTATTACAGTCAAAAACTCAGAAACTCTAAAAAGTCAGTTTTCATCAAGTCCGTATCTGAATCAGAATTTATTTAGTACGTATTTATTTCTCATTCATTTCACATTGAATGATATTTAAAAGTTTTCCGGTATGGTTTTTGTGACTCAACACGTAATAAAATTTTATTTCAATTCGAAGGAAATTAATACTTAAAGTTCTTTCAAAACAATCCGCAATGCGTTTCCTGTATTTTTTTTTCGATAAGTTTAGCACGACAGTCATTATTTTATTTACTCGTGCATATCATCTAAGAACGATAACCACATGCCAGTTTATGTGTAAGTTACAAACAAGTTGCTTTCCTTTAGGGTTTGGTGCCTATTTAGCGTCTTGATGCCTTATACTCAGGTCAAAGACTTGTAAAAGTTTGTTAGCTGGTTCTAATGACTAAATCGTTATTACTAAATATTTTTAAACTTGATTCATTGCGTAATTTTCATAATGTAGTAATAATTTCATGTGATAATCAGTCACATAATATCATACAATCATACAAACATTTACAACATTATGAGGAGCGCCTGATATGCATGACATACCCCGCCCACAATCCGCCCGTCTTATGCAATATATAAAATTTTGTAAATTGAAATAGCAACAAGCTGCATACAAATATGTTATTTATGTCGATGTTGATGCTGCCCTAAAAACATATCGGAACGAACGAACGAACGGACGGACGGACGGACGGACGAACTTTAACATGTCTATTATTTTCACGCTGTATTATATAATTATCCCTGCACAAAACTAACTTTCACTCCTTTATAACAAAAGTTGATAATGTTCATGACCAATTTTGTAATTTCATGTAATGACTAGTGGCCGCAAGGCAAGAAGTCATAATACGTTGATATATCTATGCACATGTAATAGTCTCATCATTTCGATGTTATTTTACACGAAAACATGTAAATTTACGGAGTATACGGACATTACGATGTTTAACGATCATCGACTATAACACAATTCGGCAAATTTCTGGTCCGTTTCGTTACGTTACGATCGTTTTACGGAGTGACCCGAATTTTCCCGAATTACGCACAACTTCATGTTCGTACAAAACCCACGTGCTTAATCCACGAAACAACATATAGATGACAGATGTTTGACAAACATGATGGATCGTCGTGTCGTGAAAATCAACTACCGTACATGGGCACAAATACACAAAACTTGTTTTTCGAGGATGAAATACAAAACTTTTATCAAAATTTACGGTATTTTCAGAATTTATCTAATGCCTTCATCTCAGTAGTATTCTGTGAATGTTCATTTGAGCTTTTTAAAAGTTCATTTGAAAATTTGATCAAATTCTTCAACCCTTAGTGTAATTCACATTATGTAACTCGAAATTTAACAGCATACGTATAATTTACAGTGTTCAGCACGAATTACCACAAGTCTGTAATTAAACACGGTTGTTTTATATAAAACATGTTTTATACGATTTAATTCTTAATAAAACTTTTGAGACAATTGTGTGGTTTCGTGACTCACTGTGTTCACGGAATTATTTTGTTTGGGTGAAGTTAATAAGTGAATTTTATAGACTGTGTTATTACTTAAAAATTTCTGCCTGTTCCTCTGCTGTAAGACTAGTGAATTTATGGAAAAGTGTTTAAAAATATATGTCTGTTAGTTATGGCTAAATCTTAAAAATGTGTCTATATTTGTTTGTTTTCTTAGCCTAAAATTCACAATGTGATTATTTTGGAGCATTCTACGTTTAAATCAGCAAGATAGCAATAGTTTTGAAGGTCTACTTCCACATTTTCTCTGTGATTTCTTAACACCGGAAGTGATGCGAATTCAAATGCTAGTGACGTCACTGTACGCCCAATTATCTATGGGGCTTACAGCAATAGGCTTTTGGTGTCATTTGATTGGCTTTTTCACGCCGTTTTGGTTTTATGGACCCTTAAAAACCAATGAGTTTATGTCCTTCGTTATTACTGGGTATTCGGGGTTGTGGAAGGGCTGTGAGGAGACGGGTACCTTATGTTTTATTCCAGGAGGAGACGGTGAGTAAATAATTTACAGCTTAACCAATCAGTATTGACCACCATCGGAAGAGGGAATAGATGGTCCTGTTTTCGAGTTGTTCTTTTTTGCGGCCGTTATATCAAAGATCTCTATCTTTTCAACCATAATACTTTGAGAACGGAATTGAGATTTGATCTAAAGGGCTATTTTCAAGCTTTATAACCCCATGGCCTGGTTTCCGCTAAAATCCCGCAAAATATAGAGTCGGTAGGTTGGCAGAGCATTTTTTCAAAATTTAATACGCTTATCAAAATTGACCGAGACACCAAAAGTCTACGTTAATATGGGCAAGAAAAAGTGAGATCGGTCAGGTTAATTTAGCGGAAACCAGGAACTTTTTCATGCCTTAACTTCAAACGAATGCATTGGAAATATAACCACTAATCTTTAAAATCAGGCGGTCTCTGTTTAGAAGCGGTCTGTGTTAAGCACTGGTTTACTTTTCATCAGACGCTTTTAAATTAATAAAAACTCAACGACGTAGAGTTACAGTCAAACCTGTGAACAAAGATTACCCTTGGGAAAGACAAAATGTGGTCCTTATTGAATGAGGTCCTTATTCGGAGGTCAGTTTGTTCTAATTAATCAGTGACGGTTTTTAAAAAAAAGAATTTAGTATAAAATGGCATTTATTCCCAGGGTTTGACTGTATTTATAATAATCCGAACCATCTCTGTTGACACGCACGATACATCACGGTCATCATAATTGTTTTTCCTTGATGACAATGGTGAAACAATGGTCCACTTTGTCCCGTATTTATACTACAGGTATATTGACTGACCTTTAACACCACATGACAAATACCCGTTAGCACCCCCTCCGACTCAGTTTCTTGTCAATTTGAATTTCCCTATTTTACCTAAAAAGCTCGCAAACCCTAGTTTTTGTTCCATCTCAGTTTAGAGAAAACAACTGGACACACTATAAACGCTCAGATAAGGCCATCCATAAAAAATGTTGTTTTGACACGTTAAACAATCCCTGACCCCAAAATTTTTTTTCGTTCATTATTCTAGCTTTTAGTTTTCAGTACAACCATATGATGTGAACAAAAGCAACCCTACCCATCAAATCACTATTAAAAGTTTGGGTCGCGTACCCGAAAATCAAGATTATTTTAGGGTGGCCTAATCCTTTAAATTACATCCTGTTTGTTCAAGTATCGTTGAAACGAAAATACACAAAAAACTTTTCATGTAATGTCATTTTGGTGTTTATTGGAACATATTTGGCAAGTGAATTTATGGACAAAAAACAGGCCATTTGTTTCGACCGCAAGTAAACGGACATTTTGTACTTAAAATGGCGACGTAGTGTCGGGCTATAGTATAACAATATTTTTTGTATGAAAAATGACACGGGCGAAATTTGTCAACGTTAATTTGTATTTGCCCATTTGGACGTCCTGCACAAACTCAAACGCTAAGCAGCAATTATCTCCGCTAACGTTACATCTCCCTGTGTGTATTACAACATTTCGTGATTATCATCAGTTGTCTCCCTTTGTGTATTACAACATTTTGTGATTATCATCAGTTGTCTCCCTTTGTGTATTACAACATTTCGTGATTATCATCAGTTTTCCCCGTTGTGTATTACAACATTTCGTGATTATCATCAGTTGTCTTCCATTGTGTATTACAACATTTCGTGATTATCATCAGTTGTCTCCCTTTGTGTATTACAACATTTTGTGATTATCATCAGTTGTCTCCCTTCGTGTATTACAACATTTTGTGATTATCATCAGTTGTCTCCCTTTGTGTATTACAACATTTTGTGATTATCATCAGTTGTCTCCCTTCGTGTATTACAACATTTTGTGATTATCATCAGTTGTCTCCCTTTGTGTATTATAACATTTCGTGATTATCATCAATTTTCCCCGTTGTGTATCGGCTCCCTCTGTAATGAGACTTTTGGTGCACTGGAACGGGAGTCCGTTCGACTGCCATTACCATCAATTGTCTCCCGTTGTGCTTTACAGCATCAACATCCCGTTATGAATTCTATAAATCGGTTGTTTTGTTTTTTATGTCACACTTGGTCAATATTTGGTAATCTCACTACGAAAAGATAAGTCCTTCCAATCTCTACCCAGGGTTGTTCGTTATCTATCCCAAAAATATCCACATTCAAAAACATGTGTCCCTCAATTAGTTTCCATCTGACACTTTGTGACCTAATTACCGATAGTAAACAAACACTCTCCGTCGGGAAATCTAGTAAATTATAACATCTTTTGTCTCGAATGTATTGTGCAAAAGAAATGGCTGTACTTTTTTGTAAATTTTGTAGAATTTGTGGCTTTTTTTCTTGCTTTACAAGAATCTTGAAAGCAGCTGATTTGTTGACAGAGATGTAAGTGAGGGATAAAGAACGACAACTCTAGATAGAGATTGAATCTTTTTACCGGCTTCCAAGTTTTATAGTTACATGTTGTACGAACTTTTTGCGCGTGCGCGCTATATGTTTTAGCAATACTATCGTATGTTGGAAAATACACGATAACGCCTGCCTGCGTTATGCAAACCTGTTCACTTTTCTACTCATTGTAAACATTGAAAGCCTATATCTAGGCTAGAATTTATTCATCTGTTGTTTCTCGAGAGATTTTTGGATATATTTAGAGTAGTCTGCTGAATTTTTTTTGTCAGAAATGTCTTAGTCGAAATCAAAATAGAGATACAACAATCAAGTGTGTCTGTTAGCTTTAGATCATAAAAAGAAACTCAACATTCATCTCACGTGAAGGTACGATGTTTTCATGAACCTTAGCACATTTTTTTTAAATTGCTACAACTCTCCTAAAAATATAGAAACTCACAACAGTAGTTTGTCGAGTTTACCGCCATTCTAATCGAGAAAGAGGATTAATAACAATGATTTAAAATCTCAAAATATTTCAAAATTCAGTTGTTTTTTATTCGACCCCAATCGAAGTACGCTACTCGAACGCCGAATGATCATACAGATAAATTACATTGTATATCAATTACCCTCTTATTTCTTTTATGAAAAAGACAAAAAACTATGTTGTGCTCCTGAGAAACAAAAAAAAAATAGAAAATATGGCCTACGAACAGGTACTTGAATGTCATACTCTCTGGAGAATGAATTAGCTAGTTTTGTAAAGTTTACCTGTCTTGTAGAAGTGGTAACTGTGTTATGTAGGAGAGGGTCGTTCAAAATCTTTTTTTATTTTATTCGATTTCGCTCGTAATTCCTGATTTTCTTCACTGGGGTTTAACGCCATTTTTCAACAATTTTTCAGTCATATACGGCGGCCGGTTCACCTAACCAGTTTTTGTTGGACTATATAGTAACCAGAACTAACTTACTTTTCATCAAGGAGCCCGCAACCACCCCACATATTTTTTGTCAAATTTTTCACATAAGGGTATGACCTACCGTGGCCGGGATTTGAACCCAGATCGCCGGGTTACAAGTCCAGCGAACTAACCACTGGTCGCGGCCTTGTAATTCTGAGGGTCATTCCAACGAAGGAGAGCGACTTAACATAAGCAAGTGAAATGTTCGGTTCTCGACCTGATTAATTGAAGGATAGTCTTATAAATCGTGTGAAGTTTGTGTCCTTTGAAAATCATGAAAGCTTAAAAAATGAAAGACAACAGAATTAACATGTGTTTGTAGGACTTATAGAGTAAAACCTCGGTATTGAGATCATCTTCGGGACCCGAAAAACGGTCGTAATAATGTGGTGGTCTCATGATCAAGTTCAATTATAGGAGGAGTTATTAAAAGCCGGTCCGAAAATAAGGGGTCATTATATAACCAGGTGGTCGTAATATTGAGGTGGTCGCTACGTGAGGTTTAATGTATTGCTTTATTTATGACAAAAAAGCAACAGCCTCTCATACTTGGATTCATAAATTGAAATGTTGATACAGATTTTATAAAAATTAATCGGTGTGGAAGATCCAATTATCTAGGGAATTTCAATTAAACAATTAAGTTTTTCAACAACTATAGTTCCATCGGGTACAATATACACGGTATACAACTTTACTACGCACGGTACCGAAATACGTTTATAGAACTTATAAGTGTTACATATCAGATTAATCTTGCCCTTTCCCTACATATTAACATTAAAACGTTCGATTCATAAAATCTGTTGTAGTTTACTATTGGTTAATTTTGTATCGCCCCCTCCCCACCCTCTTATAACTCGGAGTGAGGCTGTTCTAGATATCTCCATAATATTGGAATATCGAGAGAAATTTCTGCCTGGTAGTATCCACTGTATAACATAGTGAGCAGCTTGTTCTTAATATAAAATTGCTGTTCTACCGAAAACTTCTAACTATTTACCGGACAGTTATCTCTCGTTGGGTTAATAACAAGAGCTAATCATGGCATTTGATACGGCATCCGTGTTTGTGAAGGTGTCCATGATCTTAGTGATTGTAGGAATCGTGATTCACGTGATAGGATTCGCTACCAACCACTGGTCCGAGTATGAAGCCCGCATTCATTTCAGGGGGATATTTGCCTACGCAGAAATTGATCAAGGTCTTTGGAAAAGTTGCCGTGATGCCGGAAGTTATTCGTCTTGTTATTCATACAACAATCCTCCAGGTTAGTGTGTGGTGGTTTCAATTTTAGGGGGTTTTTTAATGCAATGCGCTTTACTGCTGTTACAGCAATTTTGTTTGCCATACCTTGCATCATCTGATCGTAATCTACATGTTAACATGGCGTTGTTTTCTCTTGCAAAATAAACATTTTGTATTTGTGAAATATGACGCTTTTAATGTTATGTTGGACAGCCCAGTTTTGCTGCTGTCCAGTAACCTGAGAATTCATATTCTTGCTGCATATAAACTTAGTATTTTGTCCAATGTATGAATTCGGATCAGATGAGAGCGGTCGTGCTCACTTTAGGAAATATGTACCGGACCATTCCTGAATTGAACCGGACTGTCACAGAATTGAACTTGACTGTCATAGAATTGAACCGGACTGTCACAGAATTGTACCGGACTGTCTCAGAATTGTTCCGGACTGTCGCAGATTTGAACCGGTATGTCACAGAATTGAACTGGACTGTCACAGAATTGTACCGGACCGCTCTTGAATTGTACCGGACGGTTATAGAATTGTACCAGAACGTCTTCGAACATTTTTACGCTGAAAGCCTATTAAACTACCAGTATCGGCTTCCATGATTAATTATACGAGACTGAGAATGGAAAAATCAGCACGGCGATAAACGTGCCTCGCAATTAAAGATCCAATCACTATAGCAATTGAGCTATCACTATAATTCCGAGAGAAGCTAGCACAAATAACCACTATGAACTAATTATCATTGTACCGTCAGGGTTTTTTCCTTCTGTTGCAGTGGCCGTTTATAGGCGTCTTCCCCTCAGGAAAAGATCTTTAGAATCATGCAATCTTCCCCTAAAATTCCGTTTACATCAAGTTCTTCTCGTCCCCTTTTTGCAAAAATACCGTGGTATTTTTCCACAAATTGAAGAAAAAGGCCCCTTCCCCTACCTGTAGAAAAAGCCCTGAATCTATATCAAAGATGGACGAAAGTTTTTTACAGTTTTTTTATTAAACGTATGAAAACTTTCTATGTCCGCCAAACTACTTTAATGACATTAAACTTGTTCGACCTAAATAAAAAATCTGAGAAAAATGTGTTTGCACAGGGTAGGCCATGTGTCCGACAATGTATTTGTAAAACTTAAAAGTTCCTAACACACTGTATGTACTGAGTATCCATTAAAACATTTTGTTGGTTACTTACTTGAATGATTAAACAACGATTTTTTCACAATGAAGTGAAACCGCATTTTACTTGTTTCTCGTGCAACTTTTTACGATGTTAGTCACCATAAAATCAAAGGCAAATCTACTTAAACGCATGTATTACAGAGCCGCAGGACCCGCTTTGTTTCGACTTTAAATGGTGGTTTAATTAGGCCAGATAAATATATATGAAGTTGTGTTTAGGGTTCCCCGAGCGACTCTGCATTTTTGGTTTCGTTTCTAACGGCAAATTCTAAAGTACGAATATACATGTAATTGGGAATGAATGTACCTCATAGTCACACAAAAGGTTTTTAGAAAAAAAATAGAAAAGGAGAGTTGTCCGATCTATCTGTCCTATATCAAGTAACCCTAAACATGACATTTTTTCTTGCCTAAAGATAGAAAAAATATAAAAAAAATGGCCGAAATTGAAATTTATTTCTTCAAGCAACGACCGGCTTTTTTATGTGTTTATGTTACAAACGAGTTTCTTAAACCGAAGGTAATGTTGCTATTTTAAAAACTGACCCCAAAAACTCGGTATTCTCCAAGAAATGTTCAATTTCAATGTGTAAGTCTCTAAGAATAGGCCGAAAATTGCATAATAAAACAATTACCTTTTTGTTAAGAATACTTTCCGAATTAACAATGTGAAAAAAATGAAAAAAATAAAACATTTCTTCTAAATGTTTTTTTTTGTTTGAGTCAATAGTTGCTCCCCTTTAAATTGTTCTATTTGTTATGTTTCGCTTAGGATTTATTCGCGAAAACACTCAACGCCCACTCTTAGCTTAAGTAGAGATATGCAATTATCGGCAACTATGGGTTGAGCGTTTTCATCTAAATAATATACGCTGTGATTAGTAATATGTTGTTCAAGCGATGCTTACATGAAAACAACAGCTGTAAAACTGCTTGTTCCTAATCACAAACTCTTCAGTAACTAAGTGAATAGGCATATTTTATAAAAGCATATTATTCCGGTGCTTTTGATTTAGATCGCTTCGCTATTGCCGTAACCACTCGGCTATTTCCGTAACATTCCGTAAGTTATACCATAATGTTCTCGGAATGCACTGATTATATCTCAATCTCAAATTCATATCATGCAATGTGTAGCTTCTGGTTCTATGAATGATATGCATGCAGGAATTATCATTCATATACATTTGTATGTAAAAAGTCGCTCTGTACAGAGCGATGTTGTATTTGCGAGTATGCCGCAACGAGGATGCAAACCTAAGTAATTTCGCCGTTGTTGGATTCCGTATTTAGGGGTAAAAGGGTCACATATTGTGGTATTCATTATCAAGTTCGCTTCAAATGCAATCACGTATTATTCATTACTTTCTGTCACTTCATTAATTATTTTATCTATAATCACTTAATGATTAAATAGGAATACTAAATTAATTAAAAGTGTTGTTTGCAAATGGCTAGCAGACATTTTGTCTCCGATATTGATTGTCTGGCTTAAATTATTGCAGTTGTTGCTGTTTCTGTTGTTGTTGCTATTGATGTTACTGCTGCTGATGTTGTTGCTGTTGTTGTTATCATTGTTTCTGTTATTGGTGGCTGTGCCGCTGCCTGTAGTAGTGCTGTTTTCCGTTGTTGTTGTTGCTGCTCCTGCTGCTGCTGTTGTTTCTGAGATTGTGGTTGCGGATGCTACTGTTGTTGTTGTTGCTGTTTTTCTTGTTGTTTCTGTGGGATGATAATGTTGTTGTTGATTTGGTTTTTGCTGTTATTGTTGCACTTGTAGTTTTGTTAATTAACACCATAAATGTAGATTTTGAGATACATCAACTATTTTTCTGAGCATTGTGTGCATGCATTTAAAATTCTCATCAAACTTGTTTTCCGGCGCGTTAGCATCTTCCCAATTGTCCAACCGGACTGGTAAAAAGAAATATTTAACTTATAGCCATATTGTAGTCTCGGTCAGTTTATTCCTACGAAATAATGTTCACTGACAGCTTACGATATATTTGTTATATTTATGATTCATTGCTTTGTGGTCAGGATGTCTCAGAAGTGAATGTAATGTACGATCAATCATCTGATTCAGGTTTAATGAGCGTGGTTGTAAAACGCAATATATACTTTATGATTTCCAAATATTACAAACATCTATAAATGACAGGTCTAGCCATAAAAGGGGTGTTTTTACTCAATAAATGGCGTTTTTCCCCAATAGTACTGGGTCACGATTGTAGTATGACTAGTCTTTGTTTTCATGTTGTTTTCTTGTTTTGATCGCCTACTGAAAAAGAAACAAGTATATGCTTTGTTTGCCTGAGGGCATTCTAACGTTTTTTTCCATCGGCATGGTTCCTGGCTTTGCATATGAGTTGTGCGCAGATAATCGGGAACCAAGAATTTTAGACTCCTCACATTCTTGTTTCGGTTATTTATATATTGAAAACATTATTGTACGGTCAGTGTAATAACTATTTATGTTTAGTGATAATTGATTTTTCTGATAATATTTCTTATAGAGCGAGGGTTGGTCGTGTAGAAACATATGTAGCGCATTAAAGAAATTGTCATTGTTGACATTAAGACAACTCTGCGTGTGCTTTATTAATGTGGCATTGTTTTGATTTTCTTTATATTTTTATTAGCAACAATCATTTTGGTTATAATAATTTGTTTCTTCAGATATGCAATTTTCTTGGCTTTAATTTTCCAAAACATCAATTCACTCGAAACCGCTGTTCAAGTGTAACATAATTCTATTTGAATATCTTATTAAAATTATAGGTAGTTTCATTCAAGTCGACAGATTTTTTTTATTTAGGTATAAATTTAAACTGGTTACATATCTATGTCACATTTAAAAGCGCATATATGAGAGTTGTTCTTAAATTCTGAACTTTTTGTCGGAAACAGAACTATTTTTGTCGGAAATAGAACTGATATTGGTCAGATTTCTTGACGGAATTATATTTGAATCTTTTAATACAACTGAACACAACTAAATTCAAAATGGGCGAAGAACAAAAGGGCAAATTAACAAAAGTAATCATTGTACTGTTTTCTCTGGGGCTTGTCTTATTCATAACTGGTTTCGCTACGGATTACTGGACGGATAAGGAGCTAAGCCACTGGGGTTTGTGGCGTCGTTGTGCACTTGATGTATGTTCGGACGGTGGATTTTCGGATGTTATCGACGTGTTAAAGGATGATAACCTAAGTATGTTTATTTTTGACTTGATCGTTTAAAGAACACAAGCGAACTTACTGTATATCTTGTATGTTTCGGCTATTTTATTTTATATCACGTCATGAATGACGTCAGAGATGCCTGATGACACGCATGTTTTTTCGATTATTTAAATGAATTCAGCATTAAACTGTGATATGAAGTTACAACTTCCGCACATCTTTGCATCACTTATTTACTACCAACGATTGTTTTATTATTGGTTGCTAATTCGCATTCTAAAGCTTCGTGTTTATTAGTTTCGCGTTCAAAATGTCTCATTTCCAAAAGTTTCGTTTGCTAAAGTCACGTTTTCAGAAACCTGGTTTTCAAAGTCATCGTTTCCAAAAGTGCTGTTTTCAAGCATCGTTTCCAGTAACCTTATTTTTAGTAGCCTCGTTTTCAAAAACTTCGTTTTTAATGGTCAGTACGACTAAATTCTTAGTAGGTTACAGTCATTTGTAACAGGTGTTACAAATTTTATCACTTATGTAGAGAGAATCAAACACATATGTGATGAATATGCTCGATGTCGATTTTTTATTTTCTTGTTACAAATGTAATCTGCTACGAATGTGGTCCCACTATGGTCTCGTTAATGGATGTATTCGGAAAATATGATTGGAAATATATCAGTGATTTATTGCACAACTAAGTCAATATCCCCGAAGTGCCTAAATCTGTTTTACATAATACAAAGTCAGGTCATTAATCTTTTTTTTCATTTCCCCAGGGCTTTAGTACCCTGCGTATTAATACAAAAGTAATCATAGCCTCATTTTTTACAAGCGATGTAAACTTGAGTACGAACGATTGCTTATTATGTTTAGACAAAGAAAGCGGTAAGTACCTTCTTGCATTGACCCCTTCAAATATGAAACCTGATTAATTAGATGATAAAAACAGACCTACAAATGAAGGAAAGTTAGCAGTTATGCCTTCCTTAAAAATGTGCGTTTGCGCGACCCTAACTTCCCTACTAGTGGGTTGGTAGGTGGGACTTTTATATTTTTTTTAACATCATGATTATGCTTGTACTGAAAAACGAAAAACTGTAAATTAAAATGAAGAGCAAAAATAGATCTGTCAAAATCGCATTTATGTTTGTATCAGGGTATTTTAATCAATGGCGTAACTGCAAACCAACATTTTTCTGGATTGCCTTACTAATGAAATGAAAGAGGGTTAGCGTGTTAGCTCCGATAGGCGACCCTGAAGCTTAAGTTAGATCAACTTTAATGTCTTACATATATGAGAATACATTTATCTTTGATACGCTGAGTTCAGCATTGTTCAAATATGAATGCATAGGGTATGGTTGGAATCCGATTCTTCGTTATGTGGTTAAAGCAAACTGTTTGCGCGTCGAATACTCGATTCTGTTCATCATTTCTAAAGGTGTCCACATAAAAAATATGTGATGACATGAAAAGTTCGTAAAAAATCGTACAAACGCAAACCTGAATAATTCTGTGAAAAAATGTGCTATGAAACTTCATAAAGCCTGTGTGGACTTGTTGCTATTAAAAGAAAATTGGGATACAATCAACATCAAGATAGTTATCAGTAATGTTGCTTTCAAGTACTGCTGCTGTTGTGATGTTGTAAGTGTTTTAATGTATCTAGCTCTACGAATACATGTTTTACATTTTCTGCAAGCGGGCTTGGCGCTGAGGATTGGAAATTTGTCAATGATGATAAATGCACATTAGCTCATTTAATGTTAAGTTCCATAATGACAACTCGATAAACTCGGCGGATTATATACAAAGTCAGACAGTTTTCGTATGATCGCATTCATTTTCTAGCATTTAATTAAAATCATTTATGTGATAATTAAGTCGGTTCCTCACTGCGCTTTCGTGATCGAATTTGGTTTTAGAACTGCGAAAATTGTATATCTGAAGAAATTAAAATAAGAAAAAGAAGACAAAGTAATGGAGAATTTGACCCAGAACTTCAAATTGAGAGTAATGATCTTGACAGAGAAGCGCCTGACATTGAAACACGTGAAAGGGACGAAGAAGAAAATGCTCAGCGCGGCAAAATTAACAATGTGCGCGCGCAGCGACCACGTCACGAATTTCATGATGACACGCCCCCTGTCCGCATAGAGCCTGAGATTGTATTTCACGATGTTGAAAACGAGATAATTAATAATGCTACCCTGCCAGAAGACAATGAAGGTAAATTAAACGCATTCATTGAAAGGGCGAGTGTAAGTGATATATTGGGGTCAATGCGAATCGATAAGATAGGTAGAGGGGCGGGGGGAGAAGGCGTGTGGAAGACAGAGAGGGAGAGAAAGAAGATGACAAAGGGAATGAGTAGGAGAGAGATTGGTTATAATGGGAACGATGTGATAGAAATTGACGATTTACCGAGATAGTGAGGGGTAGTAGACGGATGTTGATATGGAGAGCTTTGTCCGCTTCGTAGAGAAACAGTCAAAACTCGCCAGCCAATTTCTTTGCTGATTCTAGTTTTCTAACTTTCGATTTGCCCGAAAAGATTGTTTAATGAACTCCCTTATTCAATATCCACATTGTCATTAGTTATCTGAGGGAATGTTTCATTTTTTGTATCCAGTTTAGTGTATTGTTGTAAATACCGCCTATATGTGAACAGGAATATTTTAACATCTGGTTGTCATTAATGACGCTATACGATGCATTAACTGCTAAATATTTAATCGTACTGAGTGTATTATACATCTAACATATCTAGTGTTCACACTGATCAACTGTTTCTCGTCATAATTGCTACACACTGGGCCATATTAAAACATTATTGGGTTACATTTACGTGACCGATTCATTCAAGAAATTCCAGACCCCAAGAATATTTATTGATTCTGACTAAATATTTCTTTTTTGTAGATGCATATGTTTTTGAAAATGTCGTCCTACCTACCCACTGTTAAACGTTTGTGGGGGCGCGACCGTGGTCCAGTGGTCAGTGCACTGGACTTGTAACCCGGAGACCAGGGCTCAAATCGCGGTCATAGTTGGTCATAACTTCCTATGAAAGGTTAGCAAAAATGTCGAGTTTCCTCCATAAGTTTAGAAGTTCCCGGCTCCTTGTGGAAGGGTAAGTTAGCACTGGCTAGTGTACAATCCAGGAAAACTGGTTAGGTGAACCGGTTGCCGTATATAATCGAAAAATTGTTGAAAAACGGCATTAAACTCCAGTTAAACCTCAATGTCACATAAAACAAACAAAAACAAACGTTTGGGTCGCGTAACTGCAAACCAACATTTTTAAGGATGGCCCGGGGGTAATTACATTATATTAACATACTAGTAATTTATATTTACGAATATGTCGAGTCGTGATGTATTAGTTTCTGCTGTTACATTACATTCCGCCCTTTCGTGACATCGCCCTTGTTGCAAGTTAGATATAGGCCGTGCATATTGTGTGATGTTTTTTTGCGATTTAATTGATTGCTATTTTTCGTTGTTGATTTTTTTCTAATTACGACC
Source organism: Lutraria rhynchaena (assembly GCA_008271625.1). Lineage (NCBI taxonomy): Eukaryota > Metazoa > Mollusca > Bivalvia > Venerida > Mactridae > Lutraria > Lutraria rhynchaena. Next base: position 360,110 of record VIBL01000066.1, read on the forward strand.
TTTCAAATTGCTTTCTGATTGCTTCGTGATAATGTTTAGCAGTGACGTTTTAATTGAGCGATTGTTATTGAAGTAATTATAGGTATAAGTTTTCCTTAAAATATATAACGAAAACAATGTTGGTTATTTCAGTGAATATTCTTGGTACATTTATTTCAACTTGATAATGGGATCACCTCAATGTTAAGACCATTTACGTATGTCCGATAAGAGGGAAATAACAAGTTTTACTATATATCACCATTGGCCTCCAAACATGATTTGTTCCTGTGCCGTAATCTGTCAACCATAGTCTATTGTGCAACCTCTCCAAAGCAACATATTTTGGGAGAAGCAAAATTATGTTGTTTTTTAGAAGTTCTTGCTCCAGAGGTTAAATTGATTGTTAAATCGTACAGAGGAGAAAAATCATGCTGTTGTTGTAGAGGTTGTTGCACAAGAGGGGTTTCTCTGGAGCGGTTGCCCTGTATCTCCTTTGTTAGTGACTGATGTAACTATCGCCTGCTTTTGATCTTGTTTTAAATTTTCATTCGTTTGTCGTACTTCTCTGTGTCTGATGGCGAATAAATAAATAACTAATGACAAACGGTGTAAGGTGACAGCACATACGTTTTTCGCCCCGGGAACTGGCTGCTGTTTCATCATATCATTTGTGTGAGGTTTGAGTAGTGCATAAGTTGGGACACATTTGTAGAATTATTTGGTTTACGGCCTCTCCCCCTGTGAAAGACCTACCAAAACAGATACTGCTTCCAAGTTCTGCTCCCCCCGCTGTGTTAAGTCTTAATTATGTCCCTCGGTGTTTTGAATAAATCTATAAGAACAGATATGAATCGACCCCCTCATCCGCCCGCCCTCCAAACAAATGTGTTAGGTTACTGGAAACAATTATAAGATGACTCATTAGTGGTCAGACTTTAATTGTCACTCATTTTGTTTGAACAAAAACACCGTGGATGTATTGTATTTTGTATTTTTGTATCGGGTTGAGACGTAATGTTTGACGTGGTTTTATTAATTTGCTTAATTAAATTACATTAATTTCATAGCAGTTTTGATTGTATAACTGGGATTTTTGTATCATAATTGCACAAAAATGAGAGTTTTTTAAAACATATTTTGAATCTCTGTGAGTATAAGACTCCATACTTTTAGAGAGTGTCAACGGACCATTTGCTCGATATTCGATGAGCCTCATTTTGGAAATTCTATTAATAGTCATGAAATGTAAATGCTGGCATTTCCGGTATGCGTGTCCAGAGATTTTCGCCGTGATATTTTCGTGCCGTACATAAAACATCTGGCCCTTGTCTAAGCCAATTTCTATTTTTCTTATTTTCTGATTAGCTGATAAGCATTTTGGCTGGGTATCCGTTCCTAGTCTTGCTATTTTTCAGTTTGTGTCTGCATTGGATTAATAAAACTGTCGGATGTTAGTCTTATTTGAGTCGTGGATATTTGCATTTTCTGAATAATAACCCACCTTTATGTAAGAATATTTCTGATTGTCTTTGTGATGTGCAGGAAATGAGTGAATAATATTCGGATTGATGAATTCGGATATAAAAGCCAATCAGACCGGTCCGTGGCTCGTCTAGAACGGTTGTATTGTTAAATGCGGTATTTACCTGTTACCATAAACACCTCGCCGATAATTTGTTGATTTTTGCTTATCTTTTTTGTCATACATACGGACATCTCATGGTATCTGCGTATTATTGTAGTTTTCATTTCACTCTAAGTACTGTGAATGTATTCACTCGAGGTTTTAATAGTTACAGAAAGTACCAGGAGTTAGTTAACGAGTTTTTATTCAAACAAGTGTACTAGCGTTAATTTACGGTACATCACTGAAAGTTACCTGGCGAAAAATGATCTGAGATGCTGTATACAGTGAAGTGGTTATTCATGACTATTGTCCCGGTGCTATAGTTTTCCGTGCATCTGAAGGTGATTAATTCTGGAAGAATTCGCAAAAACATAGTTAGGCATATTTTCAAGTATCTGGATTACACAGTTAGGCATTATAGAGATTGGATTTTACACCGTTTTGAATTCTATAATACCCGGTTTTGAAAATTTTGTTTTAAATGTGAAATTACGCTGTATTTTGCGCATTTCTGTAAAGACTTTATTTCTGATAAGTGACTATTAATTTGAACAAACATTGTATGGATTACTTTGAGCAATCACATAGCTGTGACTTAAAATTGATATTATACTTTTAGCTTATCGTTCCAATCTATATCAAAGTTGATATCAAAATCATTCCAAGATGGAGACAGGATTTAAGTACGCTTCGTTACTCTCAAAGATTGTCCTTATACTTGTAATAATTGCATTCTTGTTGCATATGATCGGATTTAATACAGTGTATTGGACTGTTAGGAAGTACAGAGAAAAAACTGTTTACCCAGGATACATTTCGGCTGTAGACTATAAAGGTTTATGGAAATCTTGTACTTCAACCAGATTCATGACATTATGTAAAGGGTTTACGAGTTCAGGTAGTTGGTTTTAATTTCTCTGTAAATAAAAATTTATGTACAAACAAAATATTCGGTCTAAGTAAAGGTACTTTAGAGTCAGTTCGTCATAGCCAGCAAATTTCAGTCGATTGACCTTCAGTCCGTTTGCCGCTTACTATTCGTTATTGTTTTGTGTAATTAGCTGGCTTACTTATTCCCTAAATGACGACCACTTTTGACTAACGGGATAGTGGCTTATGTTGCACAGTACGTTTTTTTTGTTTGATGTTGGTTTGTTGTATTTATCTGTGGTGGGGTACGTTGTGTTCGAAGAAAATGTGGGTGGGGAACTTCCCATTTCTGTTTAGTGCATTAATAAAGTGTGTTAAGTTTGAAGGGTAACTATCACTTTCGATTATGTGGTTGTGACGAGTATATGTAGGTCATATGGGTGGGATATAGTGAGTTTATGTATTGTAAATGGGGTATAGTTAGTGTATATTATATCATATTGTGGGTGGGATATAGCGTGTTTGTATGATATTGTGGGTGGGGTACAATGAGTGTATTATCTTATAATGGATGGGATACAGTGAATGTAAGATCAAATTGTGGATGGAGTAAAGTGAGTGTATGTATGATATTGTGGATAGGGTACCGTGAGTGTATGTATGATATTGTGGATTGGGTATAGTGAGTGTATGAAAGATAGTATGGAAGGGATATACTGAGTGCAAGTATGATATTATGGCTAGGGTATAGTGGGTGTATGTATGATATTGTGGATGGGGTACAATGTGTGTGTATTTATGATACTGTGGACGGAGATCAGTGAGTATGCATGATTATGTGGCTGGGTACAGTAAGTGTATGTATATGAATGTTGGTAGGATGTAAGTGTAATGGTAAACTTGGTAGGGTACGGTGAGTGTATGTATCCTGTTGGTTGGGGTACATTTGGTAATATGTATGTTATTGTGGGTGGGGCGCAGCAAGTGTATAAATGAAAATACCTTTGGTTACAATGAGTTCAAATGTTTCTTATGGGGTGGTAAATTCTTTAAGTTCAACTCATTTGAATATGTCCGGGAGATTATCAGATATGATAATTAGTTTGCCTATCAGAAATTTCGCATTTTTTGTCTGTATACAGTAAATGAGTGCTTAAACCGGCACCTGCTCTAACCGACAACCTGTCCTATCCGGCTTGTGTTGCCACTAGCATCTGCTATTTTTGGGCCAGCTTAAATGTCCGTTAGTTTTGTCAGTTATATATCTAAGAAAGATCTACCGTTTGTTTGACTAAAACAGACTCTGATGGGTTGGAAATCGTTTATCTCTGTTGTTAATCTCTGTTGTTTGTCGCTGTTGTTTATTCTGCAGTTTATCTCTGTTGCTTAGCTCTGTCGTTTATCTCTATTGTTTATCTCCGTTGTTTAATTCTGTAGTTTATCTCTGTTGTTTATCCCTGTTGTTTATCTCTGTTGTTTAATTCTGTAGTTTAGCTCTGTCGTTTATCTCTGTTGTTTATATCTGTTGTTTAATTCTGTAGTTTAGCTCTGTCGTTTATCTCTATTGTTTATCTCCGTTGTTTAATTCTGTAGTTTATCTCTGTTGCTTAGCTCTGTCGTTTATCTCTATTGTTTATCTCCGTTGTTTAATTCTGTAGTTTATCTCTGTTGCTTAGCTCTGTCGTTTATCTCTATTGTTTATCTCCGTTGTTTAATTCTGCAGTTTATCTCTGTTGCTTAGCTCTGTCGTTTATCTCTATTGTTTATCTCCGTTGTTTAATTCTGTAGTTTATCCCTGTTGTTTATCCCTGTTGTTTATCCCTGTTGTTTATCCCTGTTGTTTATCCCTGTTGTTTATCTCTGTTGTTTAATTCTGTTGTTTATCTCTGTTGTTTTCTCTGTTGTTTAAACTGTGGTGTTTGTCTCTGTGGTTTAACTCTGTTGTTTAGCGCTGTTTATCTCAGATTTATGCGAACTAATAATCCATGTTGACTGAGCTTCGATATATTGAAGGTAATTTCACCACTGCCAGCAAGTTGGAGCACAGTGACTTCCCGATATATGTAAGCCAACCTCAGACCCTCGACATGTACTTGCCTTGATATTAGAATTCCACCTTTGTTTTCTACCTGCAACCTACCTGAGAAAATATGCCCAGTATCCAAGTATGATATGAAAATTCTCGGCGTTTATTTGCTATTACACAGAATCAAAGTGCGTATGATTTTAGGAATTTGTTAATGAAGCTACACCCACAATTTTAAAACTGGTTTGATGTACGGATTTCGTTCTTCACATTCTTTATTTTTGACGTAATAATTCCGGTATGTTACTCATTGTAAACTGTGTTGATGATCTTTGTTGATTTTAAAGTTATATGAAATCTTTAATTATCATTTTCCTCATTGACGCTGACAACATACCTACCAGAGTTTGTACGCTAAAAAGTAGTGCGTTCTATTCGAGAACACCGCAGAGGGATTTTGAATAATATTATTATACATGTACAATAATAATGGAGACGAGACAATCTTATATTTATATTGCTCTTTGCATCTTTTCTGGCAATGTGTACATGTGTTGATGAATTAAATCACTAGACATGATTATTAATGTACCAACAAATTACAGGTGTACTCGTATTTTGAATTTACTAAATCCTCGAGATGACCCATCGCTGCCAATACGCCTTTGAACACAACACAACTTTGAACTTTGTAAATTTCAATAACTGAATAATCGTAAATATTATTTACAAAGTTGTAGTGTAGAGACATATTGTAAGGTGGTTTACAAGAGGTTGTATTTCTAATGAGGTTGTTTGAATATTGAATCTGTCACTTATTGAAGTTTTACTCTACTTTCGCCATTACTGTTAACAGCTACATTAATTATAACAGTAACCATATCAGCAACATCAGCAACAATTGCAAAAACAAACAACACGAACATCAAATATCAGCCAAAAAACAAACAACAACACGAACATCATATTATTTGCTTTGGGAATACAGACAAACCCGTGTTTGTGACTACCCGAATAAAAAAACCGTCTCTGATCATTTAGAACGAACTGACCTCTGAACAAAGGCCATCTGTCAATAAAGGCCACATTTAGCCTTTCCTAAAGGTGGCCTTTGTTCACAGGTTTTAGTCAGAAATTTTACATTTTACAGTGAACTAAACCCGCTCCGTTTCTTTCACAGATACATTACTGCTTTGTATCAAGCGTATTATATAATACACAGTATATTAAAGACACATAAAACATACGGCGTGGAAATATCATATACGTCTATTTCTCAACACTGATATGTGTACATGTTTTTTACATTATATTTATTACACTATCACAGAATCTCACACACAGCTTCAACGGGACTGCTATTAGACATATCTCTAGCAAATTTACCTGGGTTTCTACTATCTTCTATGCCGATCTGTTGCTATGGTAACCGTTTGGAAACAATCCAGTATCGTCAGATTCTTCACTAAGCAATTTCTCTACAATGTCATGCCATATTTGTTCGAATAAATAAGTAGCGTGCAGTTTTTGTGCAGTTCCCGTAAAATCATCTAATTTCGCGGTGTTTATAATTCGCTTCCAGATTATAAGTCTGCAAGTTAAAACTAACAGAACAGTTAACTAGGTGAATAAATGATGTTGTTGGTATATTTGATTACAATGTTATGATACGGTCCTAATTATCGACTTCATCTGCTGGTATTGTTGTTGTTGCTCCTGTTGTTGTTGTTGTTGTTGTTGTTGCTGCTGCTGTTGTTGTACTGCCGGTACTGTTGATGTTGCTAGTGCTCCTGATGCTTGTGTTGATGATAAAGACTGTGATAGTGATGATAACTCTTTTACTCGGTCGATGCTGATGTTGTTGCTGTTGTTGTTGTTGTTGTTGCTGTTGTTGTTGTTATTGTACTTTGTTTCTCATTGATTTGAATCAGTTCATTTATTTGTCAGACAAGAATCCATTAAAGGTCCCGTCAGGTCTGGCATCCTTAATGCGGTGTTTTGAGGTGACGTGATCAATATGGCTGCAATGTGAATCCATAAATAAGAGCAGACTGCGAACTTGAAAGCCACACAAACCCTGTTGTCTTTGCTCCAAAATTTAAAAGCAATCTTTTAGAAGCTTTGCGTTTGTGATAGTGAAAAAAATTGATATTGTGTATCTTATTTTGCTTATTTATGCTGTTCTAGTTACGATATCGACCAACCGTACTCTGTCACGTGATATAGACGGTCCTGATATGATGAATATTCATTAATATTCTATGTATATAGTCATGATGAAATCGTAGCGATTATGTCTAGGCTGAATATTTCCATCACACATGATGGAAGTAAGCTTCGAATTCCAGGGAAATTAGACATTATGGAAGCAGTGTTATTGATAAAAGCTACAAAATACTCATGTAGAATACCAAGTACAGTACAGTACAACCTCTGAAAATCAGACTATCTGAAATCCGGTATTCTCCGAAAATCGGACGATTTTTCAAGTTCTATTTTTCTGCTCGATAATCAATAGTTCTCTGAAAGCCGGAATTCTCAGAATATGGGATTTTTAGCCTAGTTCGGAAAGGGTCGAGTTTATGGGGGTGCTGTACTGTCTAACTTGTGGTAACGACTATCAGCATATGTATACTGCCGTATGTACAATGGTCGCTCCTGTAAAGTATTTATTGATATAATAGAACGTACATTATACTGAATAAAAACCATAACATAACATCCGTCCATTTTGTTGCCCTTCGTTCAACTGGTAGACTATTACAGCGCAACATCTCCAGAGCGGCCCTTTCTTGAGATACAACGTCTCTTCAAAAACAGCATATTTTTCCCATTTCACGATTTAACCATTAATTTAACATCTCTAGAATGACAACCTCTCAACAACAACATTTTGTTTCTCCTAAAGGGTGTTGCTTAGGAGAGGCTGCATTGTATTTTTAAGTATTGTCTGGAAGGCATTAATATTTATGAACATTTCTAAGACCAACCTAACTTTAAGTCAATCCAAATACGTGTAATCTGTTAATGTCGTTATGGATCATCAAATGGGACAAGTCTCCAAAGTCTTGGATGTTGATTTTTTAGGGTGGGGTGGTGAACAAAGTGTTTTGGTGAAAAAGGATAGTGTCCCACCCCCTTTTGTTGGAAGCACTGCTGTGCCTACAAAATCGTGGACGATACGCGAATTATATTAAAGGAAACATTGGCCAAAGATTTAGCCGCATTTTGAGACAAATCTGCGAGCTAAATGCGAAATCTGCTGACACAGATTTTCTGAAAATGCGGTTGCGTTATGTCATATTAAGGCAAATCGCGTCTATGTCTAGCGTAACATTGAGGTTCAAAAACCTATCTAGCTATCCGGAAAAAACAAACAAGTGCCTCCGGAAAAACACAAATTTCCCACTTAGTTGCCGCAAAATATTAGCTTCTATCAAAAGTCCAAACAGTCACTCACTGAGAATAAATATATTTAATTTCTTAAATCAAAACAAAAGCATAATATTGATCGATTTTGACGACTTGAAGGCATATTGATACAAAGCAAATCGTTCCAGCATGTAATGGTCCAATAAAGATATTTCAAATGATCAAAGATTCAATATTACGATATGTTTTTTTATTTGTCTCATGTGATCAAAACCTTTCCGTCCGCGGACGCTAAACATAGATACGATTTGGTATGGCCTAAGTTTTTCTCTGATCTTGTTGGCCTTTTGGTATTTGGATTAGATAATATCATGTATAAAGCGTAACTAACGATATCCAATGCAATAAAAAACAAATAGCAAAGCATTTGTGGGATCATTATTGGTTATTTTCCATATTCCCGAGAAATTAATCGGCGATGTTTTTGCTGTTGTCCGATTTATGACGCATGCGCAGTTAAAAACGTATAAACTGTATTTATAAAGCAAAGAGCATTTTTATCCAATATGAGCAATTGATTGCACTAGATCGATGTGTTACATACTTCTTTATGTTTTATATTACCTTTTGTTTTGAGCATTGTTTGGTCCTGATAAATTAATTGTTGTACTATCATGTCTTATCGTCATGATTAAAAGTCTACATGTTCGTGCATATAGAATGATATACAATCCTGCAACAGCGGGTTAGAATTTCAATATTCTAAATTACTTATTCATAAGTAATGAACTATAAAAATGCCAGCCATTCAATCATATGAAAATGAATTGATGAATAAATTGTAGTGTATAGATCTTGTTTTGCATTGCGTACAACAGAATTCTTGACTAGCCAGACAAATAGTCTCATGGTGTCTTATGGGATCAGCCGTTCAGAGCGTTTATCCAGAAAGAATTATATACATTGTAAAACGAACGTTAGACGGATGGTAATGAAATTTAAAAGACAACTTTGATATGTTGTTTCGATTGAATATATACATTTCATTTGTATGCATTTATTTTTCTTGTGTTTTTATACCGCCACAAACGAGGTTTTCGCTGGTATGCTGGAATCACCCTGGTTGTTGGTTGGTTGGTCGAGCGGTCGGTCACAATGCAGTGATAGGTCTATTTTTCTCTGGGGTTTAACGTCGCACCAACATCCAGAGTAGTTTAGTGACTTTTATATATTAACGGTGGAAGAAGCCTAGGTGGACACATGGGTGGAACCATTGACCTTCGGCAAGCTAGCTTTCTCATAAATGCATTTATTATCGGTGGTATTTTGAACTCATGATCTGTAGGGTTTTGTAAAGATGTTAATTATAAGGAACATTAGTTTGGATATTATGTACATGTAATTTTACTGGTCGTTAGAAGGTGGTCTTTGAATACAAATGGTTGTAAAAGCATTGCCGGCTGAATACGCGACTTACATGGTTTTTGTTACAGTTAATCAAGTTTTTGTACTTCATCGTTCTTTCTACAATACTGAACATAACGCGTGCAATGTGATAAACCATTATCATTTCATCACGTGCGCAATATGGTTAACCACTATAGAAATCACGTGCACAATATGGTATACCACTATAGAAATCACGTGCACAGTGTGATATACCACTATAGAAATCACGTGCACAATGTGACGCTGTATCTATTTCATCTTGTGTACAATATGACACAAAATTATACATCACGAGTTCAATGTGATACTATACTGGTGAAAACCTCGTACCCAGTGTCGTAAAAACCTTAGAAAATCACGCGCTTAATGTGATACAACATTTTACAGTTTTCCTGTAATAAAACATCAAGAGAATTGACAACAACAGTTACTTTATTTCTCTCTCGATCTATCGATCAAAGCAATATTTTCTATCCTAACAATTGACCCATATACGCAAAGGCGAATCACATAGCTACAGCACTTGTGCCATATCAAACACGCGAATCGATACTGATGTATATATTACTATGGAAAGACAAAATTACGGAATCTTATAGCGTCCACATTAAATTTCGCTTGTACCACGCGACATTTATCGTTTTAAAGACGATAATTTTCGTCTGATTTAGAAATCAGGGACACTTACACCTGCCCTAACCTAAATCCTAATCCATCAGGCGATAAGTATCGCCTTTTAAATAATAATTATCGTGAGGTACTTGCAAAATTTAATGTGGGCGCCATAGGATTCCGTACAAAATACAATACCACAAGACATACCGATCGTGTTTTGAATATCTGGAATTTGTCGTTTGGAACATTATGCTGTTTCGCTACGAGCGTGATTCGTAAGTGCAACATGGTTTATTACGTATGCAAAGAGTCTGTGGAAAAAATGTAATTACATTATAATTAACATCTCTTTCAAGCTTTACCGACCTGCATAAACATGATGCGTTTCTTTCTTTCACCAAAAATGTTCTCGGCAGTCAATAAAGCTAGTACAAAATATGCGACCCTGAAGCATAATGTTTCAAGACGAACTTACTAATTGTAATAGGATATCAGTATTCTCGAGTTATACATGATAAGATCATACAACGTTTTATGCAAAAAGAAAAGAAAATTAATTAAAACATTGACTTTAACATGTGGTTAACAAATAAAAGATCTGAAATGAATGTTTGAAAAAATAGATCTGTGCTGATCTTAAGTTTAATAAATCCGGACCCTGATATCCAGTTTGAAACATTGTCATGAAAATATCGTAAAGACAGTCAAACTCACTCGTTATACTACCTCTCAATAGCGACATATTGGCCATAACACACGTCATTTGGTCTCCAGTACAATTATTTGCGCGGTCTTTATTCTAACGCTTAAATAAAGACCACCCTCAATTTTAACATCTCTTTAACTCTTTTGACTTTCACAAGACTGATTTTATTGACAGGCTTTTCTTGAAAACAATTATCGATTGTACGAGATATCGACACCCACCCCTCTTCTATTCTTCGATAACCGTGTCGCATCAAGGCGTTCCTGCTCTGTGAAGGCCATTTGGAAAATGAAATATCTATTAATACTAAAGTGTAGCGTCTGCTTTCGTGCGTTTTAGACATTAATTTTATTGATGAAAAGCATCAAATATGTTTGATGAATAATCACGCAGGACCCATGAGCTTTTGATCAAATGTCGCATCGGCAATCTGGAAATGTCACTAGTAATCGCGAATATTTCATTACGTGATATTGCATTATTGATTCAAGTCGTTATAATGCTTGTCTGACAGTATATACCGCTGCAAGTAATGCATTCCTGGGTCGAAATTAAAACGAGGCTGGCTGTCCATGTCTGTCTAATTTTAGCAAACTTCGCAGACAAAAGTCTGGTGTGTACTCGTAATTATGAGAATTCGTATTTTATGATTACTGTCACTGCCCCAGATCAATACCAGTAAATAAACATAATAGGTCTGCCAATCAGTGTATTACACCGTCATTTGTCCTAAGCACATTGACACATTTCATTGGCATACGCGAACAATTTTCCATCACTTCGCTAAAATGTATTTTAATTAACACTTGATTAAAACCGAGCGCATGAAATTGACTGTCTTGGCCAAATTGTGACTTCATTATATCGGAATTCTTGATATCCGAGCACTATTACATTAAAATGAAGACGATATCTCTCGTTGAAAAATATTTACTCACTATATCTGATTCTTCGCTAAATCCGAATTAACTATAAACGTAAATTGTTTTTAATAACCATGACAACCAAGTAAAGCAGTTCAGAAGATTTGTATACATTTGTCAGAATTCAAAGCGAAAAGTTATGAAAATTGCGAAATGTTTATTTCTGATAAATCTTTTTATACCAATTTTTTACCGCCTAATCTCTTTGATCTTAACTTCAGGATCAAGATATACCATGAATTATCTGCAAGGCAACAATATTTTAAAATTCTGGTGTTTACTTCCAGGTTGGTTAGAAGCTACTCAGGCGTTTGAAACGCTTGGATTTCTAGCTGCAATCGCCGCACTGGTTTTGATCATCTTGTACGTATTCGTACCACAGACTTCCGGTAAAAAGATCGTCTTCATCCTGTCCCTTCTTGCTTGCTTTGCTGCTGGTAAGTTTTCATCTGCCTTAAAGGTGGATGTTCAGAGTTCTATTTTCACAATCCAGGTATTAAAGATAGATTACCATGATTTTGTTTACAGGTATCGAAACATCATGTCACAGCAATTTTATTTATGAGTTTAGACCATTATACACATGAGTATAATGGTCTCAGTTATGAGTAAACGCTTGGTTCAGTATGAATTTCGTCCGATTACGTTTATGAAAGTTTGCTGATCAACCAATAACAAATAAATATTCCTTGTACAAAAAAGCTTGTAGCACGAATTAAAAATGACATGAACGTAGTTCACGAAAAATATGTTTATTAACATAGCCACAGTAGCCAGGTCTGACACAGGTGTGCGACTTCATTTTGCATAGGCTGAAGCGCCATTTCAAAATACGCTCGAAGGTGAATATTCGACTGCATTTTTTGCGGTTTTTTATCTTTATTTAAGTGTTGCTTTTGTTGTTTTCTTTTCAGCGGGAACTATAATATTGGGTATCATTATTTATGGTGCTAACAGCGGTGGAGATCTATCCTGGTCTTTTGCGTTGTGTACCATCGCAGGTATCATATTTGGTGTTTCTGGAATTCTGCTGGTCGTGGACATGCTCAAGCGTTAAGACCACGTGACTTTTAAACATGCGCAGTGTACCTGGACGTTCGGTATGACATCATCAAAATCTGCGTACTTTGCACTCGAAAAAAGTTATGAAGTATTTTGGAAAGGAATGTAGTTTGAGTTAGTCATGTTTATGAAGATTTTATATTATGATGACAAAGCAAACTGTATGTTGTTTCTATAAATTTATAAAACATAATATTGGACTACGATATATTTTATGTTTTTAATGCTTATTATATTACATGTAATATGCAAAGTTATAGATTAATATGTTATTACTATACAATGTTTTACAATTACTCTGTTCTATATCAATTACGTGTCTAGTTTTCAAACTCTTGACTCTTCTAATGCGTCAAACATAAAATAAACGCTGCTGCCTGTAATCGTGGAAGTTAACTTCTGACATTCCCTCAAAGTTTGTCGGTCGTGAAAATGTATGGTATTCGGTCGGTGACATTAGAAGCTTAACAACACAATGCAACTTGGTGTTATAAATGCATTTAAGGTGTTCTGTACATTTAAAATGGCTTCATATACAGTAGGCGTTCCATACAATAAATTTGTTTCATAAACGTAAGGCGTGCCATAGTTGTAAAACTGGCACTTCATGGGTAAAAGCCGATCCATACATAAGTATTCTCAGGCATTATAGTTCAACAATAGTTACGATCTTTGAATTTGTTAGGCATGTGTATAACTGATAAATCTCTGCATCAATTTAATCATGATTTAAGAGTTGAATTTCTGATTGAATTAATGCCATGTTACATGACTGAAAATACAGGTCTTGTATTATTTAAAAATCCTAATAGAAATATATATTTTATGCAAAATAAAACCAAAGTGAAAATGGTTTCATATATTTATATTGTCTTCTAAAAAGAAGATGTAATAAAATTTCATTATCAGTTCGTAACGTAAGAAAAATAGCACAAGCTTTGAAAATAGGGGAAAATGAGAGATTTGAATGAGACAACCGCCTTACCTCGCTCTGATATTTCTAATCTTTTTAGCAAATTTTCTTACTTCTTAAGCAACCGTCCGGACTCAGATCTTTTCAATTTGTAAAATAGTTTTATTGTACGAAGATTTTTCTTACTTCGCTACGAAGAATATTTATTTTATACCAAGTCAAATTTTATTGTTAATAGATTTGATATGATGTGTGTTGCATATATAGTCATTGTTATGTATTTTTGACCATTTTTACTCGCTTAATGATTGGTTCCACTTACGTTACTTCTTTCTCCGTTACCTGATGAAACACATAACCCAGAACGAGATACGATTTTGTCTGAAACATGCATGTTTATATTTTCATTGAAAATTTCAGCTATTTTTGTGAGAATGACATTTATTCAAAATAGAAGTGTGTTTATTGAAATTCTCGGTGTTTTGTTCGGACAAACTTCAATTAAATTCAGGATGTTTTTGAAAGACGCAAATATGAATATTTCCTAACGCAAAAGTGCATGAAAAAAACTGTAAAAGTGAATAATATTTTTGATGTGTAGGCCTTCTTCAAAATGGTTTTATAAAATTGGTTTCATGTATGTTGATTTACTGTATATATGTGCTACCGTTTTGTAATAGATACGTATTTTCGTACAACTTATACTGCTTCAATCTGTTTCATATTTTTCTACATATAAATATTTCTTCGTGCCTTTTTATTATTTTGTTTCATTTAAATTAATCATGTATTGCTTGTAGATTCTATGGGCGATTCTGTCCTAACTATTGAGTCGATAAACGTGCTGGATTCTTTTTTAGTATTATCAGTACAACGTGATAGTCGAAATATCTCGTGGTGTGAGCAGTGTTTATCGTGATTGCGGAGATATCACGTGATATAACTAATGTCATGTGATTGAAGCAATACATTGTTATGGTAATGTCACTTGATGTCCGTTGTAACAAGTGACTGGAGCGATACCAATAGATGTCACTTATTAAATGTCATATGGCGTCATCAATGTCCCATGATTTCACAAGGGTCACATAACGTCACAATGTCACATAAAGTAATCATTGTAATATGACGTCATAAGTATCTCATGATTTCATCAAAGGCACATGACGTCGTTAATGTATCATGACGTCTTCAGTGTTATATGACTGCTGCTGGTGCTGTTTTCTCGATATGGTTATAATCATGAATGATAAATTATGCAAAACATACATTGTCTCAGTATAATTAGGTTGAGTTCGAAGTATTCTCCGTTTGTTGACAAAACTAGTTAGATGATAGTATTCGTACAATACGGCTTTATACGTTGTTCATTTGTGGTGAGTTACATGTATTATTTTTCAATAAATTTATCTTAGAATTTTTGTATTTCATTGTCTTCGATTAGGACAGGTCAACAGAAAGTTTAAGTATGGAAAATTATTGCCAGGAAAAAAACAGTTGCAAACAATTTCAACGCAGGCGTCGGAGCAGAGTCTGGGTCAGTGGGGGGGAGGGGGGCGACGCTCAAATGTTTGAAGTTTGCTTCTATAGTAAGACTTAGATCAGAAGTATATAAATAAACAAATTTGGAAACAATAATGTTTACCGATATTTATTTTCATGACATCCCACAAAGCAACAACAAAATAAATATTTGTACAATCACATCCAAAACAATACGAAAGGTGTAAAAAATATTTTGAGAAATTACTGAGTCGGCTCATGAACAGAGTCAAATAATGATTAGTCAAAATCACTCATCATTCGAAGTTAAAGCCGCGATCGTGTTCCAGTGATTAGTGCGCTGGACTTGAAAACCGGCGATCCGGGTTTAAATCTCGGTCCGGGCTGGTCATGCCCTTCTATAATAATTTGACAAAAAATGTCAATTTTCCTCCATGTGTGGAAAAGCTGCCGGCTCCTTGTGGAAGGGTAAGTTAGTACTAGTTGATACACAGTCCAGGAAAACTGGTTAGGTGAACCGGCTGCCGTATATTATTGAAAAAAATGACAAAAAAACGGCGTTAAACCCAGTGAAAAAAGTTCAGTTTACAGCATCACGATAATTCTAGGTGTAACCGTATTTTGCATCTGCAAAATGCCCTGATTAATGCCCTAAGTATCTGTCTTGCCTCATCTACTGGCAGTTTATTATATTTCTAAACGTTTGTCAATTACAAGATTATTATAAAAAAATAAAATATACATATTTTTCGCGCTGTGTCAGGAGTTTTGGAGAAATAGCATTTTTTTGCGCTGTGACTAACATACAATTTCGTAGAACATGGTAATGGTGAACTCCGGGGAACCTGAATGATTACTTCAGTACCTCCATACTTCACGATATCCATAAAAAGTAAACAAAGAACAGTATGCGTGGGAGAGATAATCACATGTACTTCAGTCGATTCTTCGCTATAACTAATAGTATTATTACCGATCTTTACTGTACATCAATTAATTAATGTAAGCTAATTAAATTTATTAAATATTGTATAAAGTATCCCAAACTACGATAAAAAAAGAAGATAAGATAAAAAATATAATGAAAAATCGTTTCCATGCTAAAATTTCATTTTCACAGATTCTACGAAACATTGCATGTTGAATTTCTTTCATACATAAAGGAAAATTGATTTTTATGGCTGAAAAAGTAGTCGTGTTTACGGTTACTGGATCTCTATAAAGTTATGAATATTGAATATAGATCGAGCAATCTCATTCATCACGATTCAGACAAAGCAATTACGACCAAATTAATAAATTGAATATTACCGATCAGGTCCAAAATGGACACTCTTCCATTGATTAACGTCCCAACCTTTTTTGAGAAAAAAGCAAGTAACTGACAACTTCGGCACATGAATTTCTCCACAGTCTCAGGTCACAACGATTTGTCTTAAACACGCATCCTTCAACTATTAGTCATAATTAATTTCGGTCGTGCCGCACCCATGGCTCGAAAAAGGTCGTTAGGCAAAACGCTCACCGTTTTGAAGTATATAATGTATAATACCCGAAAAGAATGCCACTTCAAGGATTTAAATATCATTTCGGATTATTTATGGTTTCGGATAATTCATGGTTTCGAATAATTCATGGTTTCGGATGATTCATGGTATGGAAAATCAAGACATATATATGATA
The DNA here is from genome assembly GCA_008271625.1 of Lutraria rhynchaena. NCBI lineage: Eukaryota > Metazoa > Mollusca > Bivalvia > Venerida > Mactridae > Lutraria > Lutraria rhynchaena. Next base: position 376,841 of record VIBL01000066.1, read on the forward strand.
GCTCCCGCAGTAAATCTAAAGTACTTTAGCGATTCAAAGTAATTGCATTGTGAGGTAAAAGCCTAGGTAAGGTACAATGAACGCTAATGCTATATATAAAACATTTTTAGTGATAGCTTTCATATCATTTGGTAACAGATACGAACTAAACTCAGTGGTAAGATTAAATAGAACGTATGAAATTGGCAAATATATCATGGTTGCTAAGGCAAAATTTAACAAATGGTACCCAGGTATATAACTTATGAAATGTTTTGCATTTGATTGCAAATAAATATGCAACTGGGAAAGATACGTTTCAAGGGTTATTTTTCCTAACCAAGCGAACATACTAACATAGTGAGTCCGCCATGACGGAAACAGATTTCGAAGAATTATGAAACATAATAAAGGTACAATGGAGGTGTACGGGTGTACAGCGTTGTATGCATATTTCTCTTTCCCCATGACACCTTTGTACCAAAGGCATAGTGCTACAAAGCAACTAGCCGCCATACAAAACTTCACTACATACTGCCTTCTCATACTCTCCACTTTCTCAAGATTTTTCATGAAAGTTTCAAAGTGAGGGTAGTTATAAGCACACAACATGCCGAAGAAGCAAGCCCAACGGTCAAGTCCCACGCGAAACACCCATTCATGCATGGGGTCGAATCTAGGATCCGTGTACCCTAGGAGAAAATAAAATGGTTTAAATATCACGCTTGCGACTCCGGGAATTTCAAAAATGGCTGCATTTGCGACAAAATATGCGCAGAATTTTAGAAACATCTTTTTTGAATCCGTATTCCATGACTGCAAGGTTCTCATAAACACATAGACAGATATGAACCAATAAGAATGCATGGCACATATATAATATAACATATATTCGTTGCTAGTGACAACACATATACACGTGACCAGAAAATTCAACCGGAACTGCATCTTCAAGAATCGCCACAATGAGAAATCTTTCTTCACCCAAAAGAATGAGAAATTTCCTGAAAGATGTAGAAATGTTGGTTTCATTATGTGCACACAAATTAATGAACTGGTCCCCCGTTCACTATTACTGCGCACATGGCATTTTTGGTGATTTCTTCCTTGAAGCAGGTACCAGTTTCACAAACGAAGCTATTTTGTCAAACTAAATGCAGCCAATTTCTCTCAAATAAAATAAAAAACGTATCAACCCTAATAAGAACTGTGAGGGTTTTTTCTTTTATGTTTGGTAGATTTTAAAAGGAATAACAGTAGGCCACATTTAAATCAGCTGAAGATCAAGGAAAAGTCGAAAAATCGCGCCATCAATCATTTTTGTCGTTTACTGAACGAAACATAATCCAAAGGGAGGTTACTCTTGAATGTTCAATTGAGCGGGCTGGAGTGGTTACTCCCCTTGTTTATGATTATTGCGCGCGTAAAATTTGAAATTATTTATGTGATATAATTTATTACGCATTTTCAAATATTAGCTGACCGAGGAAAGAAGAGATTGTGTTAGAATTATCTTAAAAGTAGATATTTTTATATATAAAGCGATTTTAAAATGAATATTAATTTTACAAATGTACTTAAATTGCACAAAAAATACAATTTAAAAAAATAATCCTACTGCAGACGATAGTTTGAAATTTATACACAACTAAGAACAAATATTGACGGGACTTTAAAAACTCCTCGAGATAAGTCGGGTGGTCATTTTATCGATGCTCGTAATAACGAAGTTTTACTGTATTTATACGGTGACTTACCAAACCCTGTCATCCACACATAGGCTGATATATAAACGCGTATCCAATTATACCACTCCTTTGCCGCAAACACGTGATACCACACAAACATAACCTGCATCCAGCCTTTCCACTCTTCGGTCTGATCTCTAAAGAAATACAGGAAAAAATGCGGTACAGTATGATAAGAAACGATACGATACAAGAAATTCGATACAATAAATACGATGGGATGTACTAGATATGATGCGATACGATAACTTATTTCAAAATGTGATACATTGCGATGTAGCGTGATATATGGCTGTACGATACCCTACAATATCAGGCTGAACAACACGATGTGATGCAATACATGTGATACAATGAGTACGATGCGAACAATGCGAGAGGACGTAATTCAGTTCGATACAAGTATATTCGATGTGATACAATAAATGCTATACATTTCAATAAAATGTGACACCTGAAGTTGCATGATATAATGCAGGGCGATGAGGTGAGGTGAGTTAAGGTGACGTGCTGTGAGATGCGGTGCGATGATGTGTGGTGCTGTGAGGTGCGGTGCGATGAGGTGACGTGCCGTGAGGTGAGGTGCGGTGATATAAAATGACGTGCCGTGAGGTGAGGTGCGGTGATATAAGATGACGTGCTGTGAGGTGAGGTGTTAATGTGAGGTGTCAATCTGACAGGGTCAGTCAATGATTACATGGTTTATATCAGAAGGTTGGTTATATGATGAAATGTCTGAATAAATTTTATACAAAAAATTTATGCAATGACTCTTAACTCTAAATTTGATCGATATTCTGTCACGTGATTACAAACAAACCTCAAACAAAAGAAACAAAACAATAAAATACGATATCAATGTTATACATAGAAATGCGTAATTGGAAAGTGAAAGAAAAATGTAAGTTATCCATGCGTTTTCTTTCTTTCTTTCCTGTAAAGACCCCATTCTGAAGAGTAACATGTGGTCTTTATTCGGGGGGTGAAAATAAATTGCATTTGTATACGCCTAGACTGGAAGCCTTTGAATTAACTAGTTTTCACAGGCATATATTATTTATTCATAGGTAGCCAGTGTTTGAATGACTTGCTTATATCATACTGATTTATTCAATAAACCGGCTGAGCTGGCCATCCACAAAAAAATGTTGGTTGACGGTAATGCAGCACAAACTTTTTACAGTAGGTTTGCATGTTTTTACTGTTAACATTATCATGCTTGTGCAGTAAACGAAAATCTGAAATAAAAAAGACATTTTTGTCATTGCTAAAAAATCGATTTGGGTTTTTTTTAATCAGTTGGTGGCGTAACCACAAACCAAACAAATGTTTAATTATGGCCTTATTCATGACTTCACACTGATGCATTATTTATTCATTTTTCTGATTTTATATAAATAATTTGAAAGGATTTACAGATTTTCATTCAATGTAGGACATTACTTCTTTTTATAATACCTCAGTAATCTGTGTTTTTAAGGCGTCTGGCTATGAAGTGAGAGGTGAACATATAGTTACTTTTGTGATATTAATAATTTGAGGATAAAGAGTTTTTAGTGAACTGATCAAGTTTTTATGCTCTTGACTCTAAACTGATGGATAATATCAAATTACAGTCAAATCTGTGTTTGCAGTCATCTCCTAATAAAGACCACCCTGTGAATGTGCCATTTTTTGAAAAACCGTCACTGATTATTTAGAACAAACTGACCTCCGAATAAAGGTCATCTGTCAATAAAAATTTCATGCAAACTTGGATTAAAAACCAACATGCCACCAATCCAGAAAACGCATAACAGTCAGACCTTAACTTCAATACATGCATTACGACCACCTCATTATAACGGCCACCTTTTTTCAGACTAGTTTCGATACGTTGTATTTCTTTTACACTTTAACCTGTTTATAATACCATCTCAATATGAAGAACCGTATTATGTAGCCTCGATGGTGGTCTTAACTTCGAGGTTTTATTATAAATAAAAAAACTTATACCTGTTTAAATTTATATAACCTCAACATTAAGAACTGTATTTTGTAGTCTCTATAGTGGTCATAACATTGAGGTTTTATTATAAATCATAAATAAAAAAAAACTTATACCTGTTTAAAATCTTGTCCGACGTTCGGGTAATTGTGAGTGTACAGGCCACCAAGAAGAGCAAAAAGACGAGGAACAAGAATTCATCTCTATCGTACACTCTCTCAAGTTTAGGGAAAATCTAAAAAAACATAAAAAAAACAAGTGCATACTAATCACGTGATTTACATACTCTTTGACCAGTTTTTTTTCGGGGGGGGGGGGTTGAGGTGGTATGTCCGTTTTCAGCAGTATTATAGTTATATACCGTGGACAGTGTCCCTCTGTGGCCAACCAGTACCTATATTTCGTCCGCTCAAATAACCCTTCCCCCAAAATCCCAAACCCTAAACCCAACCAACACACGGTACCATACACAAAAAATGGAGGACAAAATACAATCTCCCGGAGGGTATCGCCTTAGAACGGTCTGAAACAAAGCGGGGTTAAACTAGTTTCGAGCACTTAACCTCTCCCTCACCTCTGGGGAAACAAAAAAAAATACAGTTACACAAATAAATCATAGACACATACAAAAATACAATCAACATTATCCAAATCATAGCAAGCATATTCGAACAATCAGAGCTTAACTGTATTAGTAATGTAAGTTTAACTGTATTAGTGATTAGAGCTTAACTGTATTAGTAATTTGAGTTTAACTGTATTAGTAATTTGAATGTAGACTAGAGCTTTTATGTTTTGTTTCGCTTGTTAAGGGCCACTAAGGCGAACAATTATCTATGAGAGTGCGTTAATTATGGAATACAGTAAAACCTCGTTATCTCGAGGAGTCATCGGAACAGACTAAATGCTCGAGATAACCGGTGCTCGTTATATCGATGCTCGTATAATGAAGTTTTACTGTATTATGTTCATGCATTTTATTAATTATAGCGAAGATTCGGGTTAATAATATAAGAATGTTTTCGCAATTAATTCTAAACAGTTTTAATAGGAGTCTTATGAAAACTTTACTCAGAACCTCAATTTGTATAAAATGATCAAAGTGCTCCAAGACAGTATTCGGGACATGGAAACGTACGTGTGAATGAAGTTAAAATACGAACCTTTCTGTAGTCACATAAATAGAAGTAAAGCATAATGAGCCCAAAGATAAAAACGCTTTTCAGGAAATCGTCAATGGAAGGAGGGGGCTTCGTTGTCGAGAATGCTTTTGTCATAGTCGCGTTCGAATTTTCCGTCGCGTTCTTTGTGGAATCTTGTTTAACATCGCCATTTTCTTGTTTCCCCTTTTCAATGTCACTAGGATCCTCATTATCGCTTGTTTTGTTTGTAACTTTATCACTTTCATCACTTTGTAATATTTTTGATCCAGTTTTTGATGAGGAGCTGGTACCATGTTTGTCTTTATCATACCGGTACATCCACGCGCATGCGCACAGTGTCCATATGAGTAGAAACGTCAACTGCCCGGATGTAACGTCATAATGAGGTTCAGTGTGGCTGTCAAAAGTCATGTTAGATTGAAATAATGATCTCTTCACAGCATGTAATACGTTCATCCTGAAATAAATACAACATTTTCCACAGAAGCGTAATTATAATTATACATCTCAATGTAAATGTAAATATCACGTGATACCACATTTGAGGGTCCAGAGCACTAGACAGCATTTGATTGGTCGAGAACGCTACAAAACATTTGATAGGTCGAGAACGCTACAAAACATTTGATAGGTCGAAAACGCAACAAAACATTTGATAGGCCGAAAACGCTACAAAAGATTTGATTGGTCGAGAACGCTACAAAACATTTGATTAGTCGAGAACGCTACAAAATATTTGATTGATCGAAAATGCTACAAAACATTTGTTTGGTCGAAAACGCTAAAAAATATTTGATTGGTCGAAAACGCTACAAAACATTTGATTCGTCGAGAACGCTTAAAATATTTGATTGGTCGAAAACGCTGCACGAAGCCTTGTAGGTCGAGGACGCTGCACAACATATGATAGGTCGAAAACGCTGCATGAAGTCTGATAGATCGAGAACTCTGTGCGGCGACTGATCGATCTAGGACGCTCAAATACTAATTTCGAGCAATTTATTGGGTTTCTTTTCTCCATATAAATATCCAAATCAAATATGTATCAAGCTTGTTATAAAGTCTCAATCTAAATATAGTTTCCTATTATCTTTCATTCTGAATAAGAAAAAATGTCGTTCATAAAATGTTGTATAAATCAGGATAGCTATACAGGTCATAGTTAATGCATAGCTTTAATATCCCAACATACAACTACATATTAATTTATATACAACTGGCAGGACACGGACAAGCATACAAACATTCATTAAATAGTCAACGACCATTATTTGTTCGTATTTTGCGTGTATTGTTTAATTTAATGCAGTGACTATATCTTAAAAAGTTATTTTGTAAAAGATATTGAATACTCGCCCACATAGTGTCGAGTCGAGGGTAAACATATTTACTGCACAAGTAAATTTTGCAAATAAATCTAAAATAAATCCATAGAATGAAACTTAATTCAAAGGTAACATTTTAAACAAAATACAACATAACTTCTAAAAAACGGCCCCCTTCCGGACTGGGACGAAATTCCGGTTTCAGAGAATGATGGATTATAGGAGAGAAATGAATGAGACTACAAAAATTATCGGATTTTCAGAGAATTCCGGTTTTCAGGGAGTCCGGTTTCGAGGGGTTTTACTGTAATAATGAATTTTAGTGATACAGTCAGCGAATGAAACGTGTATAGTTATACAAGGCAAACAGTCGGTCAAAGAAATTTAATATGAACCAGCTGCCGGCAGAAAATAGGCATAAAGCATTGCCTTTATTTCATATAGCTCATGTTGGCTTCTAGAGGTTTATTCAAAGACAACACCTGGTGTCAGTATTAATATATATATTTATGAAAAAAAGAATGTGCTTTTTGAAATATGTTGGGCGGTTATACTCTTAAGATCGATACTTTCCGCGAATCACATTTTTTTGTCACACTACAAGAATAAAAGAAGGCTCGTTTGTGTAAAAAACACAATTAGTAATGGTAGCTAACGTACACATGGTCTTAATGTAACAACACTGGTTAAGCGACTGAATAATTTCACATTTCTAGTCAGATAAAATATTTTCTTTAAAAAAGAAACAAGTTTTCTGAATATTGCCTTTTGCCGCGACCGTTGTCCAGTGGTTAGGTCGCTGGACTTGTGACCCGGCGATCCGGGTTAAAATCCCGTTCGCGGCAGGTCATACCCTTCTATGAAAATTTGACAAAAATGTCGATTTCCCTCTATATTTGGATGAGTTGCTGGCTCTTTGTTGAAAGGTAAGTTACTACTGGTTGGTATACAGTCCAAGAAAACTGGTTAGGTGAATCAGTCTCCGTATATAATCGAAAAATTGATAGAAATTCATGCAATAGGCCTACTGATGATCGCCGGGTTGCAAGTCCAGCGCACTAACCACTGGACCATGGGCGCAGCTTTACTTTTGTTTCAATTATTTATACTGAAAATAATTATATAGACACTGTGCCAATTAAAGTATTTTTAAAAGTTGCATTCACAACAGTTGTGAAGATTTAGCGGTTATTTTTTATTTCTTCAAATGGATTCGGTACAAAAATCTTCACTTTTATTATGTTGATTGAAACTATTTTTTCAATAAATGAGAAGAACCTAAAGTGCAACCTCTCCAAAGCAACCCCTGTTTTCGGATTTATGTTGTTGTTGAGAGGTTGTTGTTTAGAGAGGTTAAATTAATAGTTAAATCGTACAGTGGGAATAATGATGCTGAAGGGAGGTGAAGAGAGGGCCGCTCTAGAGGGGTTGAACTGTAGTCCTATTTTCCAAGTAAGTGGTACAGTTTTTTTCATTGTATCAACTTTAGAGATTGAATTGGTTTTAGAGTTGAATCGAATAAAGATTAACTCTGAATTCATGTTACCGTTTTTATTAATAATATTCTTGACAAATATGTTTGAATTAATCCAAGATTTGAAGAGTAAACATTTACCACGTAATTTGATGTTTTTATTTCATCAATGTATTTGGTGTCTGACATTAACGGAAAAAGATGGTTCTTTTTTGTGTTTTGATATTGTTAAATTCGTTCCATACAGTAATTACGTTTATGTAAAAATTGTGGCAAGGTTATAAGAGGTTTAGGATTTGATTTATAGTTGTGTAAGTTCATACTGAAAAGCTTTAAGTTTTATAAACTTGGTTTAACAGAATGTGTGGTATAACTTTCCAATTTCCGGCATTGTTGTTCTTTAAATTTTCAATCCGTTTTAACCTGACAGACTTTTCGTAATAGACTATGTCAATCATGTTAAGTCATCCATCTAGCTCTTCTTTTTGTGTAAAATGGATCTTTTTATTTTCTCATTTATTTGCACCATGGCAAAATTGATTTATGTGGTCTGTTATTCCGATGTATTTAGAAATCATATCAAAATAGTAGTATTGTAAATAATTACATCTATTTAAAACTGCAAATGTAGATTGCTTCGGTTTCTTCGTGTTTTTCCGTAACTCTTTGGAAGGTGCGGGCGGGGAACGCAAGACAGAATTTGACTTTCGTTTGAAGTTTTTGGTAACACTACACGGTGAGAATTTCAAGTAATTTGTTATACTCGTTTGACTTGATATACCTGCCGCCTGTGTTGGAAAGTTTATTTCGCTTCGGTTTAGGCGCGCACCCGGCACGTGTTTCTTGGTCCGCTGACGGCGTCTATTTTCAACCAAGTCTGAGTGACGCAATCTTTGATTGAATTCATGGAAAATACTTCACGTTTGTCATTTAGACACATACCCTTTACGAAATGCTAAAATCACATGGTTTCATAATGAGGCGTTAAAAGATCCTGGTTTCCATTAACCCGATCAAACCCTTTTTCCTGTCGACACTTCTATCCGGACTTGGTCATTTCTTTTTAAAAAAAGTTCTGTCGACCTACCGACTCTATGTTCTGGGGGAATGTGAACGGAAAAATAGGTATTTATTTTTTGGCCTAATTATATTTATTTTTTAAAGGTGGAATGGGATGAATTTAAATCATTGTATATGCAATGGAAACCCTCTAAAACGGTGCCTCTATAAACCGGTTTCCCCTCTAAATCGGCCAAACGTTTTTGTCCTGATTTCATTACTATATAATTAAAAAATCCTCAGGGCTCTAAACTGACATCCCCGCTAAACAGGCCATAGGACTTGGTCCCGGGCTCGGCCGGTTTAGAGGGGTTCCACTGTACTTACTTCATTCCTCAGTCATACTTATGACTATTAAGTTAATATTCTAGTTTATAGTTTCAGTGAACAGTAGAACCTTTCTAACCATAGGTTTGACGTTTTATTTTAGGAATAATGAATAACAAATCAGCAAGTCCTCTATCGATCGCGTTAGTTGTCAAACTTGACCGTACATGAATGTATGTAGCATTCTTACAAGTTTATGACAGATTAAACCACAACACATTGGATACACACCACTAAATACTAGAACAAACAGTCGTACGATGTCTGCACACAAGGGGGTATCAAAAACTTCAAATATGGTCGTATACACTGTAGTGGAAAAATATTTTTGAGCGAACTTGGGTTCGAAAACTTAGGCCCCTAATTTGTACGCTAATGGCAGGTTTTAGTATACAAAACAAATTCCGGGGCAGCATGTCCCCGGACCCCTTTAAATTGCCTCGGTTCAAATATGGGTTTGGCTACGGCACTGATTACGTCATAATAAACTTTACTATGATTTAACCGTATTCGTATTGTTCTAAAATAAAAGCCGAGTGCTATATCAGTTTATTCACAACAAAATATGCGTTTGTAAATTGCGTGAATAAATAATTAACACAGATTTTCGAACAATACCAGTAAGAAAAATAATATAATTACAAATGCTATTACCTCGGTGTAATTACTCCAGTTTTTATGGAGAAGACAACATACAGAACTACACGTACATAAAACACAAATAATTATATCGTAATCCGACTTTAACAGTGTATCAGTGGAGTAGACACGTCAATATTTACTAATAGTGAATAAAATGTCATGTAAGAACTGTACATGCGTTGTAGTAATATCGATATAAATTTTGTGTATAAATAAACTTCGAGCAAGGTAAAGATCTTGCAACTTATCAAAGGGGAAAAGACAAATTGAATTTACACCGTGTACATGAATCACATGGTTATTGATTTATAAAAAGAAGAAAAGATTGCAAGCGTGCAGTGTTTTATGGCGAAATATAACTTTAAGTAAGTTACGATTGAAATATTGTTAACAAGTAACTTAAAATTATGCATTTACCTTATTTATCTCTTTTATTTAAAATCACACGGTAAAAAACACTCCAAATAAATTATGAACATATTATTTTACACTGTCACCTCGGCTCTCCAGTTGTCACAAGTCAATTTGATACATACCGTACGTACCGGACAACTGAACATTAGCAATGTATACGTAATTAGATTGTGGCGATAATAAACATTATATTGTCGTGTCTAGAACCGTACAGACACTAATGTTCCGAATTTTTTGTTAAAGTAAAGTGTCCATTTTTGGTGATCTTAAAGCCAGAACTGGTATTAAACCAGCAGATAATTTGTCTCCTGATGAGAAGTTTAGTCGATATTGTCAAAACGTAGGATTTTACTATAATAATGCAGGTACTCAACACAACCAATCTCAATAAAATTACCCAAACCAAAGTAATTTTTGTCTCATTATTATAGTTGTTCATTGACACGACGAATCATGTATTAAGATAATTTTTCTTATTCATTCAATAGTGTTATTGCGTATTATCATAGCTAAAGGTCACAAAATTGCTAGTGTGAATTAAAAAAAACTGATTAAATACCAAATTCATGCTGAAAAAAACTATATTTTACGTGATGTCTGAAAAACAACAGAAGTATTAAAACTTGGAACGTACAGACATGTAGATAGGTATTTGGTTTCTGAAATAATGTATCTCACATAAGAAAATACCAAAGATTACGTGATCAGTATTTTCAATAATCTGATACATAATATATTTTTGTTACAATGAATTGAAACATAGGTACTAGATTTCCATGATTTATATACCCGAACAGACCTTCTGTTCTTAAATTTCGTTATTGTCTTTTGGTTACGTATTTCGATGTTTAAGTTATAATGTAGGTGTTTACTCATAAAACACTTCATTTCAGAGTGAAAGTACTCTGAAATGGGCATACGGCATCCATATGCGCTTAATTTATCTATCTGGTATTATAAAGGTGCCTGCTTACCAAGAGTACAATTGTTTTAACGTTATAGTAGGTGCGTTGGCCATTAGACAGTAGTTGCTACAATAATTACATTAAACATTTTGCTTGATATTTACGTTACATTTAGTGTTCGAGGTAGCCTGAGTAGCGTTCTTCTGCAACGATAATAATGGTTATAATAAATAGACAAATATCATGGTAATATTTGCTAAGTCTAATGGTCTGACCGGTTAAAACAAAGTCGTAGTCACCGTTACATAAATGTTAAAGTTTTACGTCTTTGCATTATGCATTTTCAGTTTTAATTGCTTTTTAATAGACAAAATAAGTGCTCTGCAGTTAAATAAAAAGATATGATATAGTAACAATTTGCTTTTAACTTAATTCTTGTATCATACCACTTAACAACAAAACTCAAAGGATGTGTTTGTATCTGACTTTCTGTACTTCAAGAGCTCTATACGACAGTGGAAAATGAACTGGGATACCAATGTTAACAAAAGGCATATTATTGTTTCCCCAGAAAACCCAGTACTAACATAAAATGACGCATTTGACATTGAATCAACACCTTAACTAATAGATAATTATTTCGTTTTTAATCAAAAACGTATTTGAGTCCATTTCTATGAGCGAACTTAATAGCCACTGACACCGAATTGGGTACAATAATTATGCCTTTTTCCGAATATCACCAATTTTCAACTGCACATATGGTCGTTTACTTTACAAAATTTGTTTTTTTTTTAAATTGTGACAAAAACCCGCGTACACATCTTAACTTATAGATGATCATGTCGTTTTTAATCAAAAACGCATCTGAATGCATTTCTATTGGCGAACTTTAAAGCCACCAACACGGTATTGGGTACAATAATTTCACATTTTTTCTGAATATCACCCCTTTTCAACTGAGAATTTGGCCATTAATTATATATTTGTGTATATCGATCCCAGTTACGAGTCCGATACGGATTACGGCAAAACATCAGGTGTCTTCTCAACATATTAACACACCTTAAATCATGGAACTGTAACAATTCGTGAATCGTGTTAAAATTTACAAAACAATTTCTGTCAACTGTAGGTAATAGTATGATTGACTATGTTATTATATCACTTGATTTGTTTCCTACTATACTGACTGTCATAAGAAAGTAACCATCATAAAAAATTTGGCCTAATATACTGACCTTGAAATTTTAATGCTATACAGCAATTCTATGGTCTATAACGAATAACAATATGGTTACAAGTAACAGTACTAATGATTGGTTGGCTTACTCGTTTCAGCTATTTCCAAAATTAAATTAATCTCGATTACTTGCGCTTTGTCTTTTCTATACCAACATCACTTACTGGTTACTTTCTTAGGATAGCCAGTTTATACGTATTTTTGTTATATGTGAAAATCATACTTTCTTTTTCATCACATATGCTGTTACATATGTTGAATTGGATGCATTTTGGATGCTCGACAATCCAAATGACACTTGACAATGCGAAGCGGCATTTTGTATAATATCGCTTCGTTTAGTCTTGGGACGAGAGGTGAAAAGGTAAAAAATTCAAATTGTCGAGCATCGTGGTGTATGAAGAACAAAAAAATGAGCGACATTTTGCAAAATGTCGTTTGGCATTTTTGAGTTTTGCAGTCAGCAGAAATACACACCTTGAGAGTCGACAATGCCAAACTACACCACGACACTGCCATACAAGTAACAACACTTGAGGATGCGAAGCGACATTTGAATAATGTCACACTTTTTTGGCCATAAGAAAGTGTGAATTTCGTTTGGCATTGTCTAGCCTTGCTTTGCATTGTTGAGCGTCGTATCGCATTGTCGTGATATCACTTGGCATTGTCGTATGTTGACCCTAAACGTGGCAGCGACTTTATAAATGGATAAATGGTACAATCAGGGTACCGTAGTGATGGGCTACATGGAAGTTTTTGCATGACAACAACGACAACACTGCGGTTATCATAACACTTCATTTTCTTGAAACAGACGAGCAAACATTAGCTCCAAACTATCACAAAATATGTCACTCAAATTTATTAGGTGAAGATTGGATGGGAACTGTTTAATTTAGAGAGGGGACAATGTCTGTTTCATCAGTTGACTGAATCAGGAGCCATAATTCCAGAGTACCATGCTGAATTTGGCAATAATGTTGTGTATTGAACATGGTCAACACATCATGCCAAAAAGTATTTTCGCAAAGCATAACAAAGATTGAATGGGAACTGAGTGGGCAATATTGTGGACGTCACCCGTTGCATGTCTTGCCTAGACACATCCTACTAAAAAGGCATACAAAAAACACAAACGCAATAGAATTCTAATATGAAGTTTTTATTAAACATAGTTATGAGTTGATTTACGATAAGACTAATTAACCAGTTTGACAGCTTGAGGCAATGAGATAATGAGGTAAATTAATTGTAAAACGAAAAAGTAGTCATTAAAATACAAGTAAGTGAGGTAATATAGATATACATATATTTATATATATCAATTCATATTTACAACAGAACAAACTTGAATATTCGGCTAAGTTCTGTTTCCATGGAAACCATTTCATATTGTTATTCATTTTTGTTCGGATTATCAAATGCACTTAATCAGACATTGTTGTCCAGGTGCCTTACAATTTGTGCGAACAATATTCCTTTGGGGATTTTTAACTGAAATGCAAAATTGTGGTTTACATGTAGCAATGTACATAATATATTTCATAAACCACAATGAACGATTCTTTTCATAGCAACCAATCATATGCATGTATTACACACAATGAATAAAACTATACATAGCAACCAATCATATGCAAGTATTAAACACAATGAATAATTCTTTTTAAAGCAACAAATTATATCCAATTATTAAAACAATCAGACCGTGATACATATATTTTCCTATGGTTTAATACGTCAAACTCAGAAAATTGACTGATCTTATCCAACAAAGATAAATAACAAAAAGTGCCAAGTGTGGGACCTTCTTTTGTGAGATCTAATTGATTGAATTAAAACAATTAACCACTCAACTTTGATTTCATTATTCCAACTAGTGATTTATTAAGCAGATTTTCCCACACAATACCCTACATAACAAAGGGACAATTTCTAGTGATGTATAAACAATCGAAAATAAATAACCACACTTATACAATCACAATTAAAGCTCTTATATGATTGGTTGATATTCATACCACAATTTCCATATTTGGTTTCCATGGAAACTCCAAAACAATGCACACTTGAGTGAAATTTGTATGTCGAAAATAGTACAAACAAATGAAATGATAAAACTTCAGACCAATGAGTTTAATGATTAAAGTATCGTAATAGGAACATTGAAAAACACTGAGCAAGAACGTTATATTAAAGTCTGTGAAATAAATTTGCACTAGTAGGAATTACATAAACCCTATACAGGGCGTGATGTAATACCCATTTTCCGCCTATCTTCTTCAATAATATAAGTAAACTAGCACTTTTTTGTCATCTCGAATTGTAAAACTGATGACTAAATTTGGTTTAGAGGCTAATTTTGTTCTATTTCAATGATGTAGATTATTGTAATTTTCTATGACAAATAATTTCAAGTCATAGAATCAAGACTATGGCAGAAGTTATGATTTTGGTTGATAAATAATTGACAATGTGATAGAATAGAATGTTCCGTATCTTTTGGACATTATTTTACAAACTAAATATAAACATTAATGCTATCAGTTACCCGCATCTTTGTTAAGATGAAATAAGGGGTGGGGGTGCGCCTTTGAGAAAATCCCATGTCAAAATATTAAAACTCTAAAATATCTTCAGCATAATGATTTGAATGATAATTTTTACTAAATATTGATAAAAAATAGAAATGGTTACTATGCATGAATTCTTTTTAAAAAAAATGTAAATTTACAACCAAATCTAAAACATGGGGTTTTCTTCATTAAGGGTGGCACAGAGGGGTATATTAAATGAGATTACAAATAAGTGTCATGAAATTCTGTGGTACAATACATTTTTTGTACATAATGTGATTGTTTATCATACTAAAACTAATATTCTAATTCTTGAGGAGTTTTAACTAAACAAAAACATAGTGTTCATTTCTACATACATACATTACATACTGTTTTATCCCAACTTTCAAACAAACATTTATTTATGCACTTATTGTTAATCAAAATTAGACCTAAATTCATTAACACAATATATTAATCCTCTTTAAAAGAATTCATACAATGCCAAAACATTGTAGTTTAAATCTGTCGTTTGAATTTCGTTGATACATGTATTGACAAAAATAAATATTTGTAAGAAAGCCAGGTTAACATAAACACACATTATAATAGTAGTATTATTTTAGACAATAACACAAAAAGAACACTACAAATGTTACACAAGTATATAAAATATTCCAATTAAAATTCAATTAAATGAAGAAAAAAATGAACTTCGTATTCAATACCGCTTACAAGCATACATAGTCCCTGCTTAGAATTGTTTTGTTTATCATGAATCACACAAACAAAATGAGATGGAGAAAAACATTGAATGACAGACACTTAAGGAAATCTGCGTTATGTGATACCATTCCAGTAATCTTGATTATGCCAGTACAAGGTCAAAGGTCAATATTTTACAGTTTTCATCCAATTAACAACTTAGGCCACCCATAAAAATTGATGATGTGCAGTTATGTAACTGACTCATTAAATAAATCCCCTGACCCCTAATTTTTCGACAAGAATTTTTTTATTGTTCTTTATTCCAGCTTTTTTTATGTTGGCCTTATTTTCATTAGTTCTATGTATAATGTTATATTTTAAAAAATTAACCATTTGTGACCGGAATTTACTAGTCTTACATAACTTGCTATTGGCATTGAATATGAATATTGTCATAATATGCTTGTAAAGAATTTCTTTTGAGGTAATAGTAATCGATGTAACAGCATTCAACTTATAAATCAGGTCCATGTAAGAAGCAATATGATTAGTCGCTTCTGAGACTTTCATCAGAATCAACCAATCGGAAGCTTTAACTTTTAGACTGGAACTGTGAGTCAAAATTTCTAACTCTGAAATACAATTTGCACTATTACAATACCTACCGCTTAATTTCTGTGTCACAATGCATCTTATATTTTTTTTCTTTTAACGCATGTAACTATGAAAAAGCATGGATTAAATGGGAAAAAATGAGTCTTTTTCAATTACGACTACATTCGTATGAAAATCAAAACTTTTAACTTTTCAGTTCACTAAAACACAGACAATTGAGGCTAAAGTGGATGTCCTTTAACCAAAGTTCATGATTGCTAAATCAGTTTACATCTTAAACTTTATTATTTTGCAAAGATAACCCAATTCAAAATTCCTGCCAAAATCGCCTTAAAAATGTTGTTTTTCCCTGACAATAAGCACACAATGCCGATTAAATATATTACATATATACCTTGTAGAAAGGTTTTGGTAATAAGCTCACAAAAAAACTGATAGATTAGGCTTGTTAAAAAAAATAATCATGTTTATGGTTACCTGACCAAAAAATTGGGTAGACAATTTACCCCAAAAAAACTTTTCTAATTTTTTTCTTAACATATCTTTCATACTCTGGAAGTAGGATTCAACAATATTATTTGGGTATTTCAGATTTCGCTGTAAGAAATGTAGGGTCAGGGCAAAAATTGGGTCAGTCAGGTAACCGTTAACACAACTATTTTTTTGCTGTCTAATGAGGATAATTGACACAGTAAAAACGACCAAAGAAAATGCTGCGTTCACTTTTTTGAATTACATTATATAACATATTTTAGCATACAACAACAAAGAGATGAATAATATTATCTTCTGACGGCCTCAAAATACAAATAATTCCCCTTTTTATCATATTCACCAGTAATTTATACAAAAAAAATGATAAAAAAGACTTAACAGGTACAAAAAATGTTTTTCTTCTCGAAATGAATTTCACGCCATTTTTAATATTAAAACAAACAACAAAATAAAATCACACAAAACAGTAACCCTGATCATTGTAGGGTAATTTAACCGGTAAAGAAAAAAATGTATATTTCTTGTTTGTATTATGCATAAAATTCGCCTAAATCATCGTCCTTCCATTCACCATGGGGGGGATTTAAAAATCATTCACACCTACTTGCGCAAGAAAACAGTTAATTTATTCTGGCAGTTATAATATTCTTTACAGCATGTCAATAACAGAATATTAGAGTGAAACTTGTATATAAAATGCTAATAAAATACTAGAAAAATTATTAACTGACTTACGATCAAACGGTCATTTCAGTCAATTTAATTTAACTCGACAAGATATCGTGGTGCTGCACATTTTGATAAATACTATAAAATGCTTGAAGAACAACTGGCCTTGTTTCAAATGATTTAAAATCTCACTCTAATGAAAAATAATTTCATTGTCACAGAGAGTAGCATTCATTTTTCGATAAAATTAAAACCAGAAAATAAAAACAATTAACTGCTAACTGGAACAATGTAAAGTGACTCCTTTTGTCCTTAAATATAAACAAATATATCAGCTTTCAGCTTAAATCAACATTGTTATAAGTCTCCAATTATAAACGCCAATTTTAGTTCACATTAAAGTACATTCTGTCCTCAGTCACATTTTATGTCAAGTTATGATTTTTTTTATTAATGTGAACTTTTTTTCCATTCAGTACAACACAACATTGAAAAGCTTGTCTTGTCTAAAAAAGCTGATATCCAAATGAAAATTCAACACTTATTTTTATATCACATTGTCCGAGATCTGAAAAATCAAAAAAAGTTTAGCTAATAATGGTGGGGGGGGGACTTCATGTGGTTAGAGCAGTAAAATCATATTAGAACTTTTTTACTGGTGTATTGTCTTCTAAGATTGCTGTGTTCCTACTAAAAATTAATTTTGCATCTGAAATCAGTACATGTGGGAAGTCCCTAAAGAATTGATAAAAATAGTTTTAATTAAGCTAATTGTTTATGATGAAACCACTTTAATTTTTACGCCAGATTTTAACCTTCAATTCAACAAAATTTCCAAAAATGACACCTGACCCACCAAGATCATTTTGTAAACAAGACGTAACTTTTCAATCTACGGTTGTAAGGAATGCGCCTTCAAAAGGCAGAGAAAGGGGGGTAACTCCATTCACACGTGACAATCTTTGATTGTCCTAACCATACTGAGATAACCAAAACTACGATAGTGCAGCAAGAATCAAATGAAAGAAAATTAAAAAATTATAATGTTTCAAAAATAAACATTATTTAATAGCACTGTCTAGTTATTCTAAATACACAGATAACATCCGTATACACACATACATATGTACACATAATCTACATATACGTCACGCAAAAAAAAAGGAAACTTGATACATTTCACATTTTATGAAGTTTAACAAACATACATTCAGACACTACACAAATTTGTCCATGAAACAGAGAACAAACAAAAAGTAAAATTCCGTTCAATTGTCGAACCCAAAACTTCTAACTTTGAATGAATATAATTTTACTCCAATATTTGTTGTTTTTATAAAAAAAAACGTATTTCAAATCAACTTTGAAGTCTGATGTCTCCATATCTTCAACATATAATGAAGCCAATCCAATGCACAGTCAATTTATGCATAATTCGATACACATACTGGCAATATGTATGCCTAGAACAACAGCACTGGTCTACTTCTTGACAAAACCAATAATTATGCAAAAACATAATACTACAAGAATGAAATGGTAAGTCCATGCTCAGATATATATTTGTGAACCCACTTTATATTTATGAATAAAGATGTAAACATTTCTTATTATTATTCTTCTTGCAAAAATAACATAAATACATAAGATATTAGCCACCTGTAAGTTGAAGCTATCTGTGAACAAATGGCTGTTATTGATATGGAAAAAGAAATATACCTTCAAATAGAAGTCACCTGTGCATAAAGACCACATTTCTTCTTTTCCATTGAAGGACTTTGCTCAGAGATTTGAGTGTACTAAGAACAGAGGAAATGTTTAAAATACTTGAGTTAAGAATAATACTCACTGACTGCTTGAAAAGTCGCCTGTGAGATTTAATGTGTCAATGCAATTATGGCTGTCTTATATGCACCAGTTCAATTTACATAAAAGTATATAAATTACATGCATCTGGATTCGACTTTTTCAAGTGTACGTTACTAGACATATATTTAAAAGTACTGCGAGTCAAAATTTAGTTGAAATAAGCCAGTTGCTATGGATAGAAAAAAAATTCCAGCATGACTCTTGAATGGACATTGCTGTCTGCCTGAAGATCATTGAACTTTCAAAGAAGTTTACAAACATATATTTCAGCGTGGCTTTACAAAACACTTGATGTTGTTTCTTATTTCCACAAAATTGCATGACTGATCGAAGACGAAAGTTCCTTACTGATATATGGTGGTTACCATAGCAACATCAATAATTCCTAACACGAAACAATGACACAAACATAGAAGTTATCATGACATCTCGGAATCTATAAATGCTCAAAAAAGTTATCATTCAACATATTTAGAAAATAGAATATATAAAATTACAATACAGAGCCTTGAAGCCAAAATTGAGGTAACATTGACGTCGTTCAAAGCTGAATATAAATAAACGATATCAATAAATATGATTAGAAAATTCAGCAACAAAAGCAAAAAAATAACACATAATACGAGGCTTCAAGTTAAATATCTCTGAACAAAAAAATTCTCATTTTTACTCGATTAAAAATGAAACAAACATTAGTGGTGAAATAATAAGAACATGTTCTTAAAAACTATTCTAATCATTTAAACAAAAACAAAGTACCATAAACACTGAATTACTGTCGCTTATCTAGAGGTAGAAAAACAAATACAATTTTATTCCTTGAGCGAAACTAAACTTCATACAAAGTCAGTTAAAACAAAATAAAATATAAACATAATTAATATGAAGGCTTAAATGAGTGTTCAATATTGACACATGACACAAAGCATGGCAAAAAACAAAAACATAATTCATATTTGAAAGTACAGTTAATAAATGAGATGTGCACATACAGGAGTTTATTGTATGCAAAGTCTGAGCAGGAAGAATTATTTAACAGTCATGACGTATTGATCTATATGAGAGAAAATAGTTTAAACTCCGAAATGGAAGAAAAATAGATTAAATCAGATGTAATGATATTATTTTCCTCTGCTCAGAAATGAGAGAAAGAATTATTCTAAATCGTCGGTGAAATGAAATTATTCTTGAGCTCATTTTAAAAAAATGTGATCCCTGAGTTTCAAACATACGTCCAGGATGAATTAACTCCCTAAATCTCAATAAAATTTGTAAAATAAACAAGAAAATAATAATAAACATGATAAAAATCCTCAATTTGAATTCCCGAGGAGAAAAACCTTCTAAGAAGTCATTTTTCGTCTTGATTAATATTTTGAGAACAAATAACTTAAATAACCTTAACTTATGCGGACTAACTTTACGTATAATAAAACCATTTGAACATGACCACCATAAACCAAAACTTTACGAATTTATTCAGATTTATTTCAATGACATAATACTCTAAAAATTGAACCCACCCACCTAATCAGCAATAAGCTAAACCTTTAATAGATAAAGTGTAACAGAGGGTAAACACAATAATACTCAGATACATTTACCATGTATGTGTCATGCTCTGCATGTCAATATTAAGCTAGAGAATGCACTTTAATGACAAGAGTTTTCCTTGATAAGGATTTAGGGAAAAGAAAACCAAAACAATATCATCATTATTTAATAGATGACAAAAACAATGCAAATTTTATACAAAGTTTTTAACATACTGTTTCTATGACAACCAGAATCTCACTAAAAAAAACAGTAATGAGGTTTTTTTAAATTGAAGTTTTATTTAGTAACCAGATTTCATGTTCGAAAATTTCATTTGCATTAATTTGTACTCCAGGTACGTCTTGGTAAGAAGAAACGCTTTGTTTATAAGAAAATCAGCAAAACATATAACACCAGTGAGTGGGTGGGGTGTGTTGTTTAATGATTGCCATAGAAACAATGCATTTCTGAAACTATCGGATACATACATCAATCGACGCAAACATTCTGAACAAGCTTAATCCTAACTATACTAAAACACAAAGAGACATAGGATATATATAATTATATATTATTGATAACATAACATTGACAAATTTCTATTTGTCTGAGGTAGAAACATCTAAACACTCATATCCATTGTTTTAATATAATATGCTGAAAAAAACATTAAATAATTTCATTATTGCTTTAACAAAAAAAAAATACAAATGCATGAAAAAATGATTTAAATCAGGAAAAATGAAAAAGAAAATAGAATTGTTTAAGAATGGATAAATAATAATATATCATTGATCAATTGTTCTACACTATGAAAAGATCTCTATGCAATCAACATGGTACACAGACATGAGTAAATGATTAAGACTTCAAGTAAATAGTGTGAATTTTGAAAATCACTAATTTTCAATTTCTTCATTGGGGTAACTTGAAAATCAATCTTATTTTTTTTAGAAAAGTAATTTGATCAAATGTTACTAATATTTAAAAGTAAGTAAAAGAAGGGAGATAACTCATTAAATAAGTGTTCTTCATCCAGGAGGTAAAGATATGGTTACTGAACAAAGGAAGGAAATGTATTTTTCGTCTAATTAATTCATTGTCTTCAATACATTGGAAATGGTGTGAAAAATCATGTATGCAGAATATGAACAGCAAAGTAACCTGATAAGTTTTTTTTACAGAATGTATGCAGAATTTACCTGATTAAACGAATAAAGATTTAGCTGCCAATATACAATATATTCTAAATAGTCAGACAGAAATGACATGCAAATATTTGTAAATGTTTTTTTTTTTGTAAAAAATAGATACACAGTATAACACTCAAAGAAAAAAAATGATTTTGATTAAAAATGAATGGGGAAAAAAGACTTTTTTGTGATCTACTGCATATTTCAGTTCATATACCTGTAATACAGTAAAACCTCAAATAGTGACCACCTCAATATTATGATCACCATGTCATAATGAACACTAGCTTTCAGTCACTCAACAACAAGGTGACCTCATTATTACGACCGATATTTTAGGTCCCAAAGGTAGTCTTATTATTGAGGTTTACTACTTAAATTTTCATAATGTTTACCTAACTTTACAATTATCATATAAATTAATGTAACATATTACTTTAAGATATACTTAGTAGTTCATCATGAAAAAATACACTAGAAGCTTATTATTGAATAATTAATGTCAAACTTATCAATTTTGAAGAGCAGCCTACTACAGTGCTTCTAAGCCAGTTAACATATCATAAAAACAAGGATTTTTTCTGCATTTTGGGAAAAGTACCTCTACTGAATGAATTGGGAAAAATCATGCTTTGGGAATTTTTACACTAATGCTGACAACAGTTTTGTATGTTCTTTCATCATGTTAATTGACAAATATGGGATCAAGCAATGAAAATCAGTAATTGAACTGTGTCTAAAGAATTATTTCTCAATTCATACAGGGTCACAAAAATGCATTGGAGGAATGGGCACATTCGAGAAACAAAACTGAACTATTCTAGATTTAATAGAATAAAATCGCATGTACTATTTGATAATTTCAGCTGAAACTTCGTCTATGGTTGGAAATTTTTGCTACAAATTGGGAAAAATGGTCAATAATTTGAACTGGGAATATGTCTGTTTACCAGAACCCTTTTGTACATAAGGCAAAAAATCCTTATACAAGCTATTAATAGACAACTGATAAAAATATCTTAAATTTAATATATTTCTTAAAAAATAAAAACTTTTAGAAAAATATTGAAATGAAATCATACAATCAGACAGTTCTTTAAGCACAAAGAGGTCATAGAGAGATAAATTAATAATGAAAATTAAAAAAAGTTGTCAGCTTGACCAATTTCAACAAAGGGACTTAATTCGCTAGTTGTAAGTACCAGTTTCAGCTGTCTGAAATGCATCAATGTTGTGAATGTGGGTGAAATTATAATTAACATCAAAACAACATGAATAAAAAGTTGAAGGTTTAAGCACAGACTATTATCACACTTGAAGTAACGTTGAGGTAACAACATCAGCAGATCTTATTTTCCAATGCACTGATAGTAGAATAAATAATTACGTAACAAAATATTCATAACTCCGCCTCTCACTAATTAGGCTCCACCCACTTTCAATGACTGAATTGAGACTCTAGAATATTAGCCGGAGGTAGCAAGGAAAGCCTGATCAGGAAATCATCAGGTTTTATACCATAAAATGAATATTTTCCGAATGAATATAAAATAATATCTAATAAAAACTTATACCTGTATTTTTCCGAACAGATGACCAGAAATTTGAAAGGTATTATTGGCTTCATGTTTGTTCAATTTTATTATACACAAATGTACACATGTGTAAATATGCTAATTACTTAATTGAATATGCTGATTACATTGGAAAATATGTTAATTACAATGGAAAATATGCTAACAAGCCATGGATATCAAAAAAATTAAAGATTCAATCCTTTATTTAGTAACTTTATCATAAATTAGGACATAAACCCATTAGTTGATGACTGAGACATTGTTTTACAATATGTATGATTCATTATCATAAATATACAGAACAATAAAAATAGCACATTTGTACAATGTTAGCACTTTTAGTCACAATTTTTGAAGCACTCACTTGAATAAAACAAACATAATAACTTGTGGTGAAAGCAAATGAACAATGACTGGAAAGCATATGAAATCTGCAACATAATGTTTTTAAAACCTTTTGAACAATTCTATTTAGTTAGTTAATATATATATGAATGTGTTATTACATAAATACAGTGCAAGAAATTAACTAAATTAAAATGCCCATAACATGTGAAAAACGAACAACATAATACAATTATTGATCTTCAATGTGGAGGTACTATAGCTTAATCTGTTCTTCACAAATGAAGAAATACAAATCTGCTCTTCATTTTGGAGGTACTGTAATTCTTATTACATACTGAGGTAAAGTTTAAAACAAACTAAGAAGGCAGAAAATGGAAGAACAAAATAACAAAAAAAAATGTGAATCTTAACAGATAATATTACAAGAACATTGCATACATACAAAGACATACGTAACTACGAACATATAACATTAAAGCGATGGTTTTAATATGACACTTCTAGTATAAAAGTTACAATTGAAAAAAAATCCTAAAACACTAATATGGCAACTGTTTTGTCAAACAATGAACAAATATACACTGAGAAAAATACATTCCTGCCAATAGGCTACATACTGCGCTATAACCCTGATTATTAAATACAACACAAGCTCAAACTATCTCCAATTGTTTGAGGTGTAATTCTACAAATACGTATTTTCAAACACTGAGCGTGAACTTCTGCATTGTTACATCAAAAAACCTGATTACACCGTCACCATTTCCGAAAAACATTCAAGTTGTAATTATCTCCCTTACATTCCATGAACGATGACAAATATATAATCATGATAAATATACATAACTGTAGTCTACTAGCACATACGTTACAAAATAGAAGAAAAACGTATACATCATAAATTTGTAGTAAAGAAAAAAATCCGTCAACCCGTATAACCAATTACAGTCAATTCTTTTGCATTAACAGCACTCACGCTAAGTCTCTGCTACCATTAACGAAGATGCTCTGCTAAATGAAGAGCGAAGTACACGCGATCGTGACAGTCCTCACCGCATACCATGCAGACAAATGGGTGTGAAGAATCACTGACATGTAACTTTGAATGTATCCTATACATGGCGTACTCAGAGAAATAACACTCACAGTGAAAACATTTAAACATCCGTCCTGATCCAATCAATGATGATATCGACTCCATCGAATAATCTTTTCCTGAAGATGCAGACAATGCTGGCGAAGGAGAATCAACATTAGAGAGCCTCTGAGAAGGGGAGGTGACAATATATGGAACAACTGCCATTGGTGGAGATGGCGTTGTTGGCAGCTGAGGTGTAGGAGTGGCCGACGACGCGCTTGATCCAGCTATTGGTTCTTCTGGTTTAGTCGGCGTTTCTGCTGATTTCTCCATCATCGCTTTTGGAGATACTAAATCTTCTTTAAATGCAGATGAACAGCAATTGTGAATCTGCACAGCAACATCTCTTGTTGCCCGAGCCTTGTTGTTATCTTCAGTAAGTGCAAATCGCCTATTATCTGATCCACTGAGTGATCGAGATCTTGACCGTGAACGCTCCACTGATATATTAGAAAAGCTTGACTGGTCACTATTTTGATCAGCTGTTGCCTTGCTCAAACTTAGATTCAGGGCATCCAACTGCTGGGGATGAAGCTGACTAGAGGCAGAGAAGCTTGATGTCTGAGGTAAATGTTGTGCTAAATAAGAGGTAGATGCAGACAGTCCAGAGTACAGGCTTAAATGTGGTGGTAACTGTCCTAGGCTAGCATACAATGGGTACAGACTGCCATGAGAGGGATTGGAGGATAAAGTTGTGGCGAGGTAGTTAGATTCTCCAGAATCCCCCGCATTGGAGCCTGTAGTGGTTTGATTGCTTGCACTAGCATTTGAATCATTTCTTGAGGTAGATAGGGTGTTGAGTTTATTAAGGCGAGACTGATTCTCGCCGGTTTTGCTGTAGTTGGGTTTAACAAACAAATCCCACACAGAATCGGCGATAATACCATGACGACGAGCATGTCGACGAAGAGTTGATCCACGAGTGAACTTTGCCCCGCAAATCTTACATTGAAATGGCTTTATACCCGTATGTAGCTTTATATGTGACTTCATGTTGTTCTTGTAGCCAAAACGCTTGCCACAAATTGGGCAGGAATATGGCTTCTGAGCCTCATGAGATTTCAGATGGTATCTGAGGTAACCCTTAGGGAAATCTCTGCCGCATTCCTGACACATTTCCATCTCCTGCATGCTCTGTAAACCAACTTCCTGCCCCACATTCTGTTCTTTGCCAGCTTGTGAACGGTTCTCAACATAATCCTTCTCATTGCCATTTTCTGTATTTGAAGAAGCTCCATTATCTGGCATATACAGAAGGGATTCACGTTCATGTCGTGGTAGATTATGCGTGTAGAGGTGAGTCTTTAGTTCCGTT
The DNA here is from genome assembly GCA_008271625.1 of Lutraria rhynchaena. Taxonomy (NCBI): domain Eukaryota; kingdom Metazoa; phylum Mollusca; class Bivalvia; order Venerida; family Mactridae; genus Lutraria; species Lutraria rhynchaena. The sequence goes on from VIBL01000066.1 coordinate 403,131, forward strand.
TGTGTCATAGATGCTTTACCACAGTGTCGACATAACCATGGACCGTCTTGATGCCAACGTCTCATATGAAGCTTCAAGCTGTATTTTCTGGTGAACGATGAGCCGCATACTGCACAGATATGTGTTACTTCCATACCATTATGAGTCTTCTCATGTTCTACTCTTTGTGCAGCCTTTGCGAACTTCTGACCGCAATATTTACAAGCATATGGCTTGAACTTCGTGTGGAGTTGCTCATGGAGATGTAGCTTACCCGCATTTTCGAATGTTTTTCCGCAGATGCCACATTTATGGCTATTGTAAGTCTTCCCGTCTTTTTTATCTGATGTAACAGAGTCAGTTTCGCCAATATCTTCAGATTCACCTTCTGCTGCCAAATGTATTCTTTTTTCATCTGGTTCATCAGCTGCATCAAACATTTCATTCTTCTCATCATCTTTACTATCAACATCATCATCGTCTCTATCATCCATTACTTCCCCATTCTTGTTTTCTGTTGAATCAGCATTATATCTCTCTCTATGTAATGGGGCCAGATGTGGGGGCAATATTCCTTGTTTTTTGTTAACTGAATCCTCCACACTAGGCACATTGTAATGTGCACGTATATAATGATCACCCGATTTACTTTCACTACGAGTTGAAGTATGAGAGGGTGACTTAGGAATAGTCAAATCAAGGCCTGGTTCATAGCCAGGCGACAAATTAACACTAGTGTCAAGTTTATAGTCCGAGTCCTCCGACCCTGGCGAGAAACGAAGCACATTTTCCGACAAATTCTCCTGAGACTGTCCAGAGTGTTTTCTGCTAAGTGATGACACAGACGAGCTTCTGGCCATATTGGCTAATGTTTCCAGTTCATGAGGTTCTGTTTTCACTATAACACTAGTTTGATACCCGCTTAGTAAATTATCCCCACTGGAATGCCGCAAACTTCCTCCGGCTGCACCAGCTGGAGATTTCGCCAACACTGAGGTAGCTATTTCCTGAGGATCACTAGATCGATTTATCCCTGAAATCGACGGCCCGAGTGACTGCCCCGAGCCTTTATAAGAATGTGTAGTTAACTCCACCGACCTTCCCCGAGATTGTGATGTAGTCACACCAGCCGATCCTGAGTTCTCGTCCCCCATGTAACTTGAGACAGCAGCACGTAACAATGGACACCGTTTTTCATGGTATCTTCGTGTCGTTGACCTGGTAAAAACTTTACCACAGTAACTGCATGTCCGTGATTTTCTAGGGTACCCGTTTGAGGTGAACTGATAAACATCGCCGTGGTAGTTGTAATTAGGCATAGGGACACCACTAATACCATAAGCAAATGAGTCTTTGTGTCTGTTAAAAACTGGAGCAGGACTTGCGTAAATTTGTGATTTTGTTGACCCCTCCGATTTTTCAGTATTATGATGTAGAGATAAATGGTGGCCATTGCTGAACGATGTACGAGACGGTGAAAGAGACGAAGATAAACTCCCTGAGTAAACTGGGCTCGTGAGCCCATGCGTGGTGCCAGCAAAAATGGAGGTGGTGAGAGGCGGTTGCCCACCACCCACTAACGATGAACCAAGACCATAAGCAGAGACCAGACTACTGGCGCTCTGCAAAAAATTATGAGCAGGGGAAAATCCTTTCCCCGATAAATCCATGTTAATTGAGGTAATGTGTATAAAATTGTACAGTCTGCACACGTCTGTCTGTGCACTAAACACCCGTTATAATGTTCCTGAAAATATAAAGAAAAAGAATGTGTCAATAAGATACATACTGTGGTGTCATATAATATTGTAAGCATCGATTTTCATGCAATTGCTAAAAACTACAATAAAATCAAACTTATTTAATATCAAATTAAATAAAACACAAATTTGTAAAAAATATACATTTTCTCATCATCCACCTTAGTCAATCCACTTGCAACAAAATTCATGTACTTCTATTCAAAATTCAATCAAGGGAAACAACTCTGTACAAATGACTGATAGTTTTCCATGAGTTACCTCCCTTACAATACCAATCTTGTTTATATACCATAGTTGCATGGTTTTTGGCAAACAAAAAATAGATTAAAATATAAATAGAACCATCAACAACCTAGTTTCCACCTAACCATAATAATTGTTAAAATGATAGGAAATCTCAAAAAAATTGAATCAATAAAAACAACAATGAACTATTTTGACCAGGGATAACTTAAATTTTATAATAAAATCAGAATAGAACTGTGTAAACAAAACATAACTACAACATCAAAATATGCCATTACTTACACTTAAGTCCTATATAATTCAGTAGAATGCTATGAAATATTCTTTGATTTCTTATTGACATAGATAATTTCTTAAGCCAATTAGTATGACCTCGCACACAACGGCTGACAAACATTTAAGAGAACAATACTTTACATTCTCCAACAACAAATCGTGTTCACAGCTAAATACCGAGGAAAATAAGAATCAGTTTTCAACCCTTAAAACTATCAAAACCGTGAACTTAAAATGTTAACAAGCCAAAATATGAATAACATGAAATGAAACTAAGAACAAGGGGGACAGACAGTCAGCTATATACAAATTCAATACACATATGGTGCTTTGCTAAATGCATTGTTCAAAAGTTCACACGGAACCGAAATGGTTGAAAAGTGATCCTTTCTACTTTTTTCTCTCTATAAAAATCTAATGAATTCTGTCAAAAACCTCACTATTCACATAATTAATATTGATTTTAAGTCATCTGTCATAGGATCTAGTCTGCTTCCTCAGAAATTAAGATGGAGACCTATTTTATCTGCCTATAATTCACAGGAATTCCAAGAGAAATTTCAATGCCAAACGACTGATTCTTATGAATATCTTCCATGTTTTCTGCTAAATTATCTCGAAAGCCATAATTTTATGGTGCTTCACATTAATATTCATGGTATAATTGCCTTTTAATTCATTTATATGAACGAAAGTTTTCGACAGATATGAACGTGTGTCACATATGGTGTGAATTCATGAACACTGAACAATGACAAAACATGCCTTTGCATTTTTTGTCTGTTTTATACTTCCATACAATTCATTTCTACAGAGAAATATTTCAAAATGTCAGTCAAATTTTAATTGTTTTATTACGTCTGTTTTGAAATATTTTGTCGTAAAACAAAGAAATGAAGTATCTTATAATTATTATAAATTTTTAACGAAACTTATCACAAAATGACATGACTCCAAATAACTTTTTTAATGACAAATTGCCCTACTGTCAATTTCCTCAACATCTAGTTAAGGCCAGAAATATGATAGCATTGTTTATGGTTTACTTGCCCAAAAAGATAGGCTATGCAAGTTAAATAACATTTCTATCTTTTTTCCTGTACATACTATTCATCCCCAAATATGTTCATACTTTGAATTCTCCAAGTAGAAACTAAAGAGTCTGCGCAAAAAATAAGGTAAGTTGGGTAACTGTAAACACTTCTGTTCTTTTTTCTGGCCTTGTGACTTAAACATCTGACACAACAGAATAAAATTCTAGCAAATTTTGAGCAAAGGTTCAAAGTGTACCCACCCATTTCTTGGATACTGCAAAACTTCACTAAGAGACCCCTTCAGTATAAAGACAATTTCTTTTCAGACCAGTTTTTCACACTTTTTATACTTCAACTTGATGACAATGAGACAATAACAATATCGCAAAAATTTCCTATAGTCAAAAATGTGGTTTTAATTAATATCAAGGATTTACTATACTTAGGAATTCTTGCTAGAGCAAAAAAGGTCACTGTTTGGTAATAAAACTGCACATTAATTAATATAATCATTATGCATGCATCTCCCACCTTTGTGCATCATAAAGACAGTCATTAATACATCTAATTGCCATATATAGCTTTCTATAATTGGTGGAGTGACATGTCAAGGTAGTCACAAACAGATCTAAGTGTACAATACGAGTGTCTGTCTGAAGTAGATTGTTCGGTGTAAAAAAATACATGTTTTTTTCTTCTAATTATTCATGGTTTACTTTAAGACATTCGAAAGAAATTTCCAACTAATTTCTTAAATATCATGTAAATAACAATAGAATACGTATACAGTCAAATCTGTGAAAAAAAGGCCACCTTTGGGAAAGACAAAATGTGGTATTTATTGACAGATGGCCTTCATTCAGAGGTCAGTTTGTTCTAAATAATCAGTGACTGTTTTTCAAAGAATGGCCTTTATTCACAGGGCGATCTTTAATCAGACTTGGCTGCAAACACAGATTTGACTGTATACACGGACAGAAAATTTTGTATATCCAGCTGCAGTGAAACTATGTCAAGAAAAACTTGAAATAAAAATATTCCTGCCTTGTATTAATTAGTATCATATTTTACTTGTCAACCCCTTCTGGCAATTGAATTATTTCAAGAATTTGCTATAAACTTTGCATTAAAGTAACTAATCTGAGTTGAGGCCAGAAAAAAGTTGTGTATTCAGTTAACCAACATCCTTTTTGTGTATCAATCCTGAATTTTGTTACAAATAAAAAACAAAGTACAAAAACAGTATGGATGAATGGTACCTCATCTTCTCACAAAAGGTATGTATTGGAAAATATTCAAAATTTTTTCAACTTACCTACCCTAATTCTTTTGGCCAAATGACATTAAACATGACTAGCCTGATCAACAAAATCTGACTTTTTTACGTCACAGCATGGTTTCATTTTTACGTTCATAATCAAATAATTATTATGGCAGATACAGAATGAGACAGCTACGTAAGACATTCGGTCAACATAGCAAGAAAATTGTTCCTACCTGACTGAAATTTTTGAAAGACTTAAATAAGATTTGATGTAAATGTGTTAAAAATGGACAACATAAGCTCCCAAAATGACCAAGAACAAACACCAGTAGACCAATTATAAATAAATTGACAGTGATTGAGAAATATCCACACACACAGTTCAACCTTTTTTCCAACTTTTCTGTACCCTTGGGTGATCATATATACAATGGTTGTCGCATGGTCAACTTGTATTTAAATTTCCACAATCATGGAGATGTACGAGGTCCATTTTTCATTGACATGGCACCCCGTAGGCCACGATATATTAAGACTCGAAGTCTCGAAGGGATCGAAATTTTGCGACCAATATTCCCCGTTGTATCGTGACAATCAACTAGAAGTAACAAATTACATGAATTTTTTTCTTCAGTAATTAAATTTCCAGGCATTGAAATTCAATCAAGTATTTGGAGACAGTTTTCAACTTTGGTTTAATTGCTAAGGAAAGTCAAAGCAGCTTGAAAGCATTCAATCGTCATAAACAGCATTCTTCAAACACAGGAATCAAGTCTTTGGGTTACATCTAAGATATAAAGGGACACATCAGAGACAAATACTTTCATGTTGAGTTTACAGTAATTTGGTGACTTTCCAGTTTAACTGGTGGAAGAAGCTCCTGGGAGTACACCAGTGTGAAACCACTAACGTCCCATTGACTATCTAACTGCTTCCTAACACATGGAATTTGCCATGTGCTGGGTTGGATATGCACACACATACTCAGCTTGAGATCACTAGTCAGAGACCAAATCCACTCAACCATGGAGGCCCCATTCAGTTCATCAAAAGCATTATCTTGATTTCAGAAAATAAATAGCATATCTGGAGTATTGTCCCTTTAATGCTGTGCAACTTTTATTTCATTATTACAAATATGCCATCTTTACAGCTCTTAATTAACCATAATTGATCCTATCTGTCACATTGATTTTAATTTGGTTATCTAAGCTCTGACAGTATCTAATCAGTTATCAACAACCACTTAAATATTTCTAGGACAATATTTGATGAGTATGCTTCAAGATTGAACCAAGATAAAGTACATCATTCAAGATGCAGAAACTGATAAGGCAATTACAAATACAGTAAAATCTCAATAATGAGACCACCTTACGGACCCAATAAATTGTTTGAAATAACGTGGTGGTCTCATTATCCAGTTGAATTATTTGCGCGATATTGATGCTTGTTTTTATTTTGCTTTTATGTGACATATTGTTATTGGGGTTTAACGCCGTTTTTCAACAATTTTTCAGCTATATACAGCGACCAGTTCACCTAACCAATTTTCCTGGGCTGTATACTAACCAGTACTAACTTACCCTTCCACAAGGAGTCAGCAGCTTCCCCACATTAGGAGGAAAATTGACATTGTTGAAGGGTATGACCTGCTGCAACTGGGATTCAAACTCTGATCTTCGGGTTACAAGTCCAGTGCACTAACCACTGGACCTCGACTGCAGTAGGAGATATTGAAGGCTTGTCTGAAAATAAGTGGTCCTTAACATAAGGTTATGTTCTGAGGGTGGGGGTTACCTAGGAGAGGTTGAATATGGATCAGAAACAGGAAATAGACAACTTTTGGGTACCTGTTACATATCACAAGTACATGCTTGTAAGCATTTAAACATCATAAAACAAGTTTACTAAAAAACATTCCTTTTCAGTCCACACTAGAAAAGAATGAATTCAAGGAACAAATAAACAAAGTCTGAATGTTAGCAAAATGTACTATAAAGACAACACTCTTTACTTTGACGCAGACTTCATGATTTATACCAAACATTTTATCACCTCTCCAAAGTAAAAAAAAAACCTGCACAGCAGAAAATTAATGACTGCAATACACAATTCTATTCGCCAGACTCCATGGCAACCTTTTTTTGTATTTATAAAAAAAACGATATAACTGAGATATATTTACATGTATGCGTGTAATGGAAATTCTGTGAATGTTCCTTGTATCACAGACATGGTATGAGTTAATATTCATGACTCCCACACTACACATGGCTGCAGCATTATATCGATTGCAGTGTGAGCAGAAAAAAACAACATCTGGCACCAAATACTTTGACCTTGTAACAGAATAAAAAGTGGGATCAATAAACTATGGAGATAAAATGACAGACGCTAATAATAGGTCAATGCACTGATGTACATACAAATCAACCATGGAGATTTTCCACTGCCTTTTGCAATCTGTTTATTTCAACCAATCCATCACAATAAGCTGATATAAGTTCACTGAACTAGGCCAGGCTACATATTTTATCTACCTCATCCTCCCCTCCCTGTTCTCTGTCAATATGTGTACCATACCCCACCCACCTGTATTATGTTATCTCCTTATGAGTTTGGACAAGAAGGTACTGAGTCATTAAAGCTAAGTACAAAGATTAGTTAGACTGGTTTAATTCTTTTCTAAACCTTATTTATAGCTAGTGTGAACACAACATATAATTATTGTAGATAATTACCAATGCATGCATTATGCATGACATATACAGACTAGCTTAAGCATAACGTGGATAAAACTCATAAGATCAAAAGAAACTGATAATTTCACACAGGTTCACTATACAAATTCAATATAAAGGGCACCTTTAAAAAAGTGCTTGTTTAAGTGTTTGCTTCTCAGAAAAAAATGCAACACTGCTTCAAACCAAAAAATACAATGAAATATTCTTCCAAAATTTCCCAGGCATCAAAAAATCTGCCATCACTTCACAAACAAAATTATCAAGACTGTAAGTTCAGAATCTGTACAATGGATAAATTACCGTAAACCTAACATTTTAAAAACTGGCCTACCATTAAAGTCATACCATGAGCTTGCACACTAAAATATTTACATACAACTGCATTAAACATCATTTAATGTCAGAAATTTTGACAAATAACTACTGGTAATAAAATCATAATTTTTTCAAGCAGAACTGGACTGGTGAGTTTAGCAATGAGGCTCAAAGAGGGGGAAAATATTTAATCAGAATTAGTAATGGGAGAATCATGTACACCTTTCAAAATATACAGTAGATTTGAAATATAAGTACATGTACATATTTAATGCTAATTTTAACCTGACATACAGTATGCAAGATCATGCGATTAAGGTCGTATGTACTATTATGTGAAACATTAATATTCACTGAAAGAACCTGAACCCCACCCACCACTTTAACCATTAGGCAAAATCCATATTAAAACATCACTAACTGAGAGAGAAAGAAATAATTGGAGAATTGGGTGGGGGGCAGTACAGTCATATGACTTCATGTATTTATAGATTAATATATACATAAAATCATTCATTTCCCAGTGAACATTCTTTGTACTTAAGATGAATACATGCCAGCTATGTGTACAATATATGCCTGCCTCTGCACAAAGAGAATATTATTGGCTGAAAGGTGGTTGACCTTATGTCCTTAACTTGCCTGCACAAGGGCAGTGAACTGTTGGATGCATATGTTCAACATTAATAGTTCTGAAATCAGATTACTTACAGTTCTCTGACCCGGTTCATCATCTTGAGAAAAAAGATTTAACATAAAAACTGCATTTAAAAAAATCTTGTTGAATATAAATTGCTTTTATGGCCCTTACCAGTTCTGAAATTATTTGGTGTTAATAGTTTGACAACAAAACTAAAATACATGTTTTATAGTAAAGGTTCAGAAGATAACCATGGTAACAGCTCCTCATTTGAAACTTGAGATACAGGAATTCTGCATTGACCTATGATGGGTTTTTTAATTGCTACGTTTTTATAGCTTTTGAGTGCAGAGCAATTAATGTTTTATTCTTCCCCGAAGTTCAGAATCAATGAATAATTAATTGCTAACAAGCTGAGAGTTCTGCAATGAGAGTAAATCGTCAATAAACATTGGTTGCATATACGAAAAAATTCCACACAAGCTTTGTTTCTTTTTATTGAAAATTCGATAAACCGCACCCTGCAGTAAGCTTCCCGTAAGTACATCACCAACCAAGTGGGTGTAACAGCCATTCAAACACAGAAAATGATTTGCAGAGAATAAATAACTTCAATATGAATTGCCTTTTACTATGACATGTTTTGTTAACTTGTATACTTCAGTCAATTCCAAGCAAACCAATCCTTTTAGTAAAACTGGTTCAAATAGAGACAGACCTGTTAACAAGGTTGTCGAAAGAAAGGAAAGTACATGGCCTTTATGCAGAGCTGACTTCAATTAAGAAAAATATATTTTAAGAAAAAAAAAATGCTCCAAATCCTACCAATCCTATATTTTTTGGAGATGGATGTTTATGTTTTTTACCTTGTTGTTTGAATGATTTTTGGATGATCTGGAAGCCTTCACAGGGGGGTCACAACTTCCAGTTTTTGTAAAAAAGGGGAACTGAATCCATTTATCAGGAAAGGATTTCAGGGTATATTTGGTACATACCATAACCTCAATCAGAAACTTTCATTCTTAAAAAAGTGAGTAGGAAAATAAAGACCAGATATTGAATGCAAAGGCAAGGAATTCATCGTCAGTGAGACAAGCAGAATTTGCTTTGATAAATATGGCAGACTTTTCGTACTGACTGGATTAAAAGCTTCTATCAGGGACGAAACAAAATATTTTCCACAATGCAACGTTCAAAGACTTCAGAAAAGAAATCGGTAAAACAGCTCCATTTCATTTGTACTTTTGTTTGACAAGTCGATAACCTTAGGTATAGGACTGAATAACATTGTAACATCCATGTAAGAAAATTTTAGCCTGTCTGCCCTGAAGAAATTTGGAACAAAATTAGCATACAAAACAATCATGTGACTGATGGCTTCGAAGAAATTAGAACTGATATTAAACCAGGCTACTTCTGAGGATCCAAAGAATTGGCAAGGTTAAAGTTTGCAGAAAACTGACAGTACAACCAGAAACACTGAGTTCCCTCATCTTTATATAGGTCAAATTTCATTTAAATGAAGATGTTTGAATTGTTGTTTTACAATTTCAAAAATATCTAAGCCAATCAAAATTATGTTTCCAATAGCAACTGAAAAATAACAAGAGGGCCATGATGGCCCTGCATCACTCAACAGAATAAATTTTAATTAACTTGTAACTAAAAGGGTAATAAAGATACACTCTTGGGCAAATAATGGGGAACAATAATAATCTCGATAAAGGACCATCAAAGGACACTACAAAGGAATATTTGTGATGACTGAAGGATCCTACAGACCCAAATTTGGTGATGATCCAACCACTAGTTCATGAAAAGAAGTCATTTTAAGGTATTTCTATTTTTAGCTGTAACGGCCTCTAATTGGGGCCAACCATTTTTATTTCAGCAAATCTGATAGAACACTATCTAAACATGCAAAAAACCATGTTTGGTAATAATCCATCAATAGAATCGTGAGAAAAAGTCATTTTAAGGTATTTCTATTTTTAGCTCTAATGGCCCATAAAAGGGGCCGACCAAATTTATTTGAGTAAACTTGAGAGAGGACTATCTAAAGATACTACAGACCAAGTTTGGTGATGCGGCATCCATTGGTTAATGAGAAGATGATTAAAGGTTTTTCTATTTTTAGCTCTAGCGGCCCCCAATAGGAGCCAACCATTTTTATTTGAGCAAATCTGATAAAAGTCCATATAAGGATGCTACAGACCAAGTTTGGTGATGATCCATCCATTAGTTCACAAGAAGAAGTTGATTAAAGGTTTTTCTATTTTTAGCTCTAGTGACCCCTAAAAGGGGCCAACTGATATAATATGAGCAAATTGCAGTTAGAACGTCAAAAGGCTTCTGCACAGCAAATTTGAAGTAAATCCGACTGGCAGTTTCTGAGAAGACCATTGTTGACGCCAGACGACGGACGCTGGAGCATCCACCTACCTATCCTAATAGCTCACCCTGAACCTTCGGTTCTGGTGAGCTAAAAATCAACAACAATAATGAATATAACAGCGCCAAATTGTCCCAACGCAAACAGTACCCCAATATATAGTACAGACTTCATAAAGACATCTCGAATTCTTTCGATTCCTAAAAAGCTGCATACAAACCAAATCATAATAAGAATTAGAACATGAAATTTATAATATAAAATCAACCTGTTGCAGCCATGATAAACCACCTTAAAATCATCCGAAACAATTAGTTTATCACTGAATAGTTTCATCCATTCAACAGAATGCACAACAACCGGGAAGCCGAGAAATTGTATCAAGAATGTGAGGAAACAAGTAAATGACGTATTTAGTATGTATGCAAATATGCTGCAACTTTTTGACACCAAACTATGCAATTTGCAATGCTATATAACAATATATACTTGAAATGCACTTGAGATGGTAACCCTAAAAGTAACCTCAATAAATGCGATCAGAGTTTGAGATTATGCAGAAAATGTACAAGCATAAACATGTTAAGTGTCTGAACATTTGATACATTTACAATACTATGATACTGAGACCAGAGGATATATACATGTTGCCAATACTTGACCTAATAAGTTGATGTAAGCGCAATTCATATCCGTAACATTACTACTAAATACTGTAATATGCAATATTCGCTTATGCTCCTTACAAATAAAAATTAATTTTTTTACAAGTTTTGTTTAAAAAAGAACAATTTTTTTGCGCTTGTATTGGAAACTGGTCTGAAATGCATGATTATCATTATGAGAGGGTGGTTATCATGAAGAGTTCAATAAGTGAGGTTTTACTGTACTTTTGTTAAGATTTAATCGTCAAGAACCGAGTGAAATTGTAAACAAATAACCGGAGTTCAACTATCATGTTTGATAATGTACACTATACATATACAATAAATTGTAATTTAAGCCTATTTATCTGAACATCTAAAATATTCACTTCCTGTAACATACAGCTATGCAATTTCAGTTTTAAAGTTGAAACAATGGGTGAAAATATAAGCAGACAGTTGTGAACTAACAACTGATCTTTATCCCCAGTAGTTGTTTGTTATCACTCACATCACAGTCAAATTCTCAGCTTTTACAAGATTCTTGTAAAACAAGAAATAAAGCCACAAATGGTATAAGTTTTGCATCTATGTAAAACACTTTCTTTCATACAATACGTTGAAAACAAATAAAATGTAATTGTGAAAAATTTTGACAACAAATGCGTATTAAGAGGAAAACAAATGCATGCATTTGAGTATCAGGTTACATGTTTTTCACTACTTGTCTGAAAGTGGGACTTTTTTGTAATTTAGAAAAATGGTCAGTATTTTGGAATAGGAATGGGTTCATTCATCAGCACTGAATAAATAAGGCTAGAAACGATAGTCATATTCAGGGTTCCTTGACCCCCAAAAAGGAGGGTAACATGGTAGTAAAACTTTCTTTTCTATTGTGAGAATCGAGGAACAATTCACTCCAAAATATTTTCATACTTCAGAATTAGAATTTTTTTAGAAACTGCAAATTTCCCATAGAAAAAGATGGTAGAAAATTTTACAGACATTATTTGACCTCGTCTAGAATCTATAATATAGCAATGATATATTGCCTTTTACTGTGTTAAAATTTTCATTTCAATGAAATTTCTTGACCTTTAAAATGCTATATTTCAACAATATCTAACAGTTGCTAGGCAACCATAGAGATATTATCACATTTCCTGAAAATTTCAGACCTCTGATGACATCTTGTAAGTTGGAAAAAATAAGTTTTATGTTATATCCAAGAAAACAATAATTCATAAATTGTGGAAATATATCAATAGAATGAGCTTCATAGTTGGGGTATATGAAAGAAAGAAAGATTGAAAGTTGAGGACATTTTAATGTGAATTTACAGCAATAAACTGAGTGATTTATACATGAATGCTGTATACAAATATTCTGTGGTACATTAATAACAGCATCATAAAACATTAGGGCTTAATCCATCACATAGCGTTCTTTATCTCCTTCTAGAAGAGCTATTGAGCTTTTTTACCTCATTCTTGAAGAGTACAAAGTTCATTAAGTAATTCCAACTTAATCTTACACTTGAAAGCTGCCATTGAGAGAGAAAAACAAGAAAAGCAAGAAGCAGATTCAAAATGATTTGTAAAATAATCAACTTTTTCATAAAGATTATTGGCGTAATTTTACCCAGATTTAAGAAACATCAAATTCATCTTTGTTTAATCTGTCAGGTCAATATTTCTGTTTGTTCTATATATTTCTTCTGTTGTTGTTTTTTTCACAGTACCCACTTGGAAACTATTCTTCTATTCAAATTGTTGAGAAACAAAATCCATATTAATTAAGAACAAAAACTACCAAAAGCAATGGATGTACAATACAGAACAATTGTGCTAGAAAAGAGCCATTTTTGCAGTTACCTGAACATATAAAAGAATAAGTAGGCAGCAAAAATTTCCTAATTTTTTCTAAGTATACCTTTCGAAGTTAAAAGGTATGATTGACCCTGCCAGAATATTTTCATACTCAGGATTAAGCTGGGAGAGGCTTTAAGGTTGGTGCAAAACAATAGGGTCGGTAGAGTAACTTAATGCAGCTATTTTTTTCTGGCCTTACAGAGAAACTCATATCCAAAGCCATCAAAGGTAGAGATGAAATATGTCCTATATTAAGAGGTTCTTTAAGTCAATTTATCAATACATGTGTTCTCGTTAAGAGGGAAAGTTTTTAACAGGACAGCCTTTCTTTGTCTTCTTAAAAGGGACAGTTTTTAAACATGCTTTAACAACAGGAAAGCAGATCCACGTATTTTAAAAAAGGGACAGTTCTTTACAGGGCATCATTTATATGTGTTTTAAAGACAGACAGTTCCAGACAAGGCGTCCTTGTATGTGTTTTAAAGAGGGTCTGTTCTTAACAGGGCAGCCTAATGTCAAACCTGTGCTTGCAGCCATCTCCAAATAAAGGCCACCCTGCGAATAAAGGTCATTCCTTGAAAAACTTTCATTGGTCATTTAGAACAAACCAATCTCCAAATAAAGGCCAACTGTCAATAAAGGCACCACATTTTGTCTTTCCCAAGGGTGACCTTTGTTCACAGGTTTGACAGTATATTCACAAGTAGCCATTAATTCTGGCTGTGGTATCTAATTACATCATCATACAGAAAGAGACCAAGGATAAAAACCCAGATAAACAAAAGAAGAAAATTGTTTCCATTAATTGCCATTACAAATGTCTGAATCAAGATATTTAATTCCATCACGATACAAAACTGAGTAAACTTTTAACACCCTCACATACAGTAAACATCCAAACAAAAAATCGATTTTGTCTGAATTTTGAGGAGACAAGATATCAAATTGTAATTGAATACTTGAATCTCCAAGAAATTGAAAAGACAATTTAAGTAGATTCACAGAGTTTCAGAAATGTGCTTTGAAAAAAAAAAGAAAACCAGACAACATGCACTAAGAACAAACCGCAAAGTTTTCATTCTGTACTTGAAAAAAAATTACCAAAATATGCATTATAGTCAATCCTGTGCTTGCAACCATCTCCGAATAAAGGCCACCCTGTGAATCAAGGCCATTCTTTGACAAATCATCACTGATTATTTAGAACAAACTGACCTTCGAATGAAGGCCGCATGTCCATAAAGGCCACATTTTGTCTATCCCAAAGGTGGCCTTTGTACACACTTTGACTATAATTCAAATAATTCCTCTTAGAAAAAAAAACATATTATCATAAGATTGTATCATATAAAAGTCTTAACATGATTTTGTTAAAATATCATCATAGGGGAAAGTAATTTTTAGAAATTTGAAAAAATAATTGTCAAATACACATCCATCATAATCATGAATTTTTCAAAATTAGGTAAATGGGGTGATTGTTGTTAAAAAGGATTCTAAAGACATGCCGAGTGTACATGAAATTGAGGTCAGGAATCCAGTAACATACACTTATCAATTAATCGGCAACATAAAATCCACTCAGGGCAAGAAGATGGTATCTTGTTTTATGAATAATAAAGTCTTATGATCTTGCTGCGTTGAGGAAATGATTCGGTTCACAAATAAGGCTGATGAGCAATGAAGCAGAGTAATTACTGTCCGATGCAATTTATTTGTAATTCAGGACCTGTTGCTGTCATTTGAAAGTGGGTGAAACAGTTCTAAAATATGAAACTCGAGCAGTGATATGACCATATGGCTAATGTGTTTTTATAATGCATGCCTAATGACAGTTAAGGTCAAAAGTACAGTATCCCATTCTGCAATGTTGAATAGTTAAGGCAGATGATATCTTGATATGGATCAATTTTATTATGCTTCCTGTCAACTTGTATCAATCTATTGTCCATCAGGGGTCAGATTTCTAAACATGTTTTTTGAGTTGTACATAAATTGAAATCTTTTTGGATGAGTTGTGATGATGAAATCTTAGTTCTTTTCACAAACGTTTTATAAACTGTCTAATTAACATACTTTTTATACATTCGCTACAAGAAATAGTTCGCTTTTTGCATAAAGATCACACTCAGCTCTGCTTATCTACCCATTTCAAACTAATCTTTACATTAAAGAACCTTCAAGATGGTCAGAATTACACAAAAACATAAAAAAATTACATAAAACTATCAAATTTCCTCTGAAACAAAAGTAGGTACTAAAATTCTTATTAGTGATTCAAAAACAAATGGAACCCAATTACGAAACAATGTATGGGAGAAATTAACATGTTTTTAGTCCAATTAATTAACCCATTAAGGAAGGTAAGCAAGTATTCCTTTAATAAGATACATTAGTAGTCGACCTAACAAAATGCAGTTACCTATAATACGAGTCATTAACTCACACAAATAATTGATGAGTCGGACTTTTTTATCTGTACACAAAAAAAAAACTATCATGATTTCAGTGAGAACAAGAACTAACACCTGCAATAGGGTAATTAACTTCCGAATGTGTTCACTACGTAATTCAAGGGGGGCACTAAAAGGGGAGGCTCTGATGGGGGCTAAGCGAAATTGTTGGAAATAAAGGAATTAATATATCAAAGAGAAACACCATGTATAAGTCACTGCCCTTCCCATATATATATATGTAATATATATATGTAATATATACATGTATATATATATATATATTTACTTTCTTGAAGAAATCTATGCAATTAAAGGTCCAAATCAAAGATGGTGGAGCACCTAAATGCAGAGCCTCTTGAAAAAACATCTCTATCATTATCATTACAGTTTATCATCAATATTCAGAAATGAATTGGAGACAGATTACCAAACCAGTACTAACCTGTTTCTCCGCATACCACAAACAAATGACAACTTTGTTTTATCAAGAGGTGAATTTAATATCCACTGTTAATTCATTATTCATTATCTATTATTTCTTTGTAGGTTTAATAATAAGATTATTCTAAGTCAATAATATACTTTTGAAAAAAATAATATTTTTTAATCAATTTACATTTTTCTCCATGTAATTGTTTTAATCAATGTGGTAACACACAAACATGCATTCACTGTACTTTGAAACCAACTTACAAATAGGCATTTAAATTTAAATATATCCAAAAAACATACTTTCACATTTTTCATAGACAATGCATCTTTTTATGGACAACATATTAAAAATGAACCTATTTGCCGATTATTTCTAATGTTTTTTTTTTTGAATAATTTTGATAATAATCAGAACCAGAAAACAAATTCCCATGGATAAAAAGTTCAATTATGTTTTTGTTCAGATAAATAACTTTGGTCCTTTGGGTATTAGTTCAATTGCTTTTTGACTGTTTTCACAAATTGATATTACAATTCCATTGTAGTCACAGAAACCTTTCATTTGTAATATTTAAATATATTATTTCGTAAAATATTTCTCCATATCAAAGTTTAATGTCTCATTAAACTCTACTGAGTAGATTTCAAATTCAAAAGCTGCAATGACATTTGGAAACTGACACCAGTCTAAAATGTTGTATTATCATTGGTCATTTTAAATAATGACATTATAACCAACCAATCATTTGTTCAAGATTCAAGACTGGTCTACAATTTCAGGACTTTATAACCTAAGACCCAAAAGTATCAAAAAAGAATCCATTTTTGCTTTTTTGAAGCATGCAGCAGTTATACAGACAGAATCTTTTTACATGGAGCCAGTAATTCTTGTAAGATTTCAACAGCTTAGTTTTCAATTAGAATAAACTTGCTTCAGGGAAGTAACAGTCACAAAAAGAAATTAGAAACACTAAAGATACCCAGTATATAAGACATAGAAATTCCATATACAAAGGTTTTATTGTACAATATTGCACACACTTCATACTTTCAGATTAATTATTAGACTTGGGCCTCAGGTCATGAGTATGGCTTACTGGAGACCAGTCTACATACTGTGGCCTTTGATTGGTTAGTTAAAAGAGCAGGTTTGAAATTAACCAATTACCAGGCTGCATTCAAAGACTGGTCTCCAAATTTGAAATTTAACATACTTTGGAGTCTAATTACATGGAATCTGCTAACTGTAACATAGTATAATTAATTCTTTTTGTATAATAATAAACAAATGATTATAAAAATCTTATAAACATAAAAGATAAGTGTGGCAATTTTCAGTGATAAATGCTGACTGACAATCTGTCAGAATAGATAATGTGATTGTAATGAAATCAATATGTAAAAACAAGATTAACCAAATGCACTCCCAGATGAAACCAAATTGCATTTCTTGCATACCAATGGCAATGGGGGAATATGAATAGAACACTGGATACAATTTCAACAGGTTTGGCATAAATAATCAAGCAACTTAGGTTAATACATTAATTTTATACTGAATACATATACATGTACATAATACATGAAGTTGTTGCTAAGTGGATTGAAAGTAGTATATGCCAATTCATTTTATTTTTACAAATTCACAAAGAAATTGTTTTGTTGTTGCTTAATAGTACTATAACTACTACACAACTATAGCATAACAGGCCATGACAGACCAATTATAAAGGCAATTTTTTGTGAAATACTATCAAAATACAAAGTTACATTTCAATATTCTCAAAAAAATACATGACTGAAAAAGTCATCACCAGCAGCATTTGTTTCAGAAAATAGTGATAATTTAATTAAATTAAAAATCTATTTTTTATGTTTTATACTTTTTTCTCATTCGGTATGTTCATTTTTATTTAATTCTCCGAATAAACATCTTTTTGTGATAAAAAATCTCAAATTCACTGACAGAGGACTGAATTCTTCAACAGATATGAAAAACTACTCACATGAATCAAAACATACCTAACAATTACTTTATCATGGCCTTTTTAAAAAACAATAAATTAAATCAAACACTCACCTGAGACTTAAATATAATAATAAACACTCTGTAGAGTAATTTTTTAACAAATCATTTCGTCTGTGTCCCCGATGCCCCACCATAGTGTGTCGTGCAGACAACAGGGTGGGGCACTGCAGTGGGCGGCACGCCTCAACAAGTAACTATAAGAAAATAAAAAAATAAAATCAATTTATCAATTATTATGCCTGATTTCAACATTATTTCAACATTTTCAAGATCTCCTAAGGCCAAAAAAAATGTTTGCATGTTTGGGGCAACAGACTGAAATAAGCCATGTAGGGTAGGCATCAAATAAATTTTATTCACTGATTTTAGTATAAACTCATGAGTTAACAACAACCAAACATTTGAGAATTTTTTACATAAGTCCTGAGTCAGGGGATTGTTAGGCAGGGTCAGGTTCCCCTAAACACACAATTTTTTTGGCCTAATTTTGGTTACGTTTAAAGAGCTCACATATGCATGACAGCCAATATGCTGTTTCATAATTTTGTTACCTGAGGGTACAGGATGGCGTGTGTTAATGAGTTGATTTGATTCAGATAGAGGTGAAAGTCAAACGATTGCCGCAAAAAAAATAGTAACTGTCAAAAAAAAGCATTAAAACTACAATATTTGATCCGGGGGAAAGCTAACAAAATACTACGAGATCAAGTAGTCATTGATCTTATCAGTTTTTTTTTCATGAATTTTTTAAAATGAAATAAGCAACAAGTTGCTAACAGATCATATTATATCCACATTTTATTCATATTTGAACCCTGGCTTAAGGGTGTGTGAAACATCTGTACTGAATGACATTATGCAATCAGGAGTGACAATTAACCCATTTTTTTCTTCAGATTGTGTAATTTTATTGACATCACTGTAATAAAACGCTGAGTGAGAAACAAATGTAGCACACAACACAGTGTAAATTTTCTGCACTTTTATTAGACACGTAATCATACTGATGTCAGAATCTATTCTGCCTAAAAAATTCCCATCCCATCATGTAAATAAAATACTTTGTACTGGAATTTGGCATGGGGGGAACATAGCAATTACATGTGTAACGGTGCATGTTTGTTAATACCTAACTCTGAATCAGATTTTTCTAGCATAAATGAAGCTCTCATGTCACTTTGTTGATGACTCAATGAAAAACAAAACGTCAGGATGAGTTGTCAAGGAATGCAGAACAAACATGGTAATGCAGCTAATTTGTACACACTATACTCTAAAAGGGCATGCATAAATTGTACAAATATTTCTACAGTAAGTGGATAGCCTACTGGAAATCTTTGTAATTCATTATTTGTTGTACTTAAACAAACTCAAGTAATGTAACAAAAGGAGATATTTATAGAAAAACCTTCTGCAAACAAAATGCTATTAAATAAATATCTAGTCTCTCTCAGTCCGGTCTCTTGGTTCATGCGGTTATCCGATAAAAGACTGGCGATTTGATTCCATAAATCATTATTCAGAAAGGGATCAACAAATGGGTCATTGTAACAGAACATGTATGTAAGCTAACCAATAGATAGATGCTGAAAGTAGAATTTATGTTGTAAGGGACCATTCCAGAAATCCCCTAAACATTATTCAACTTATAACGGATCAAACATAGATCCTTTTAGCAGTATGACTGTAAAAAGACTTACAAATGGATACTTAATGTTGTATTGGCTCATTGTGAAATCTCTTGAACAGTGTTCATGTATTTAGGGGTCATAAAAAGGTTCTGGATAGCAGGACTTACCTTGAGGTGGCAGCACCTGACATCAGCATCCAGAAAAGGAGCTGATACTGCAGATGAGGACCACATTATGTCCCTGCATTACATCAGAAACAACATATCATAACGACCTGAAACAAACAAAGGTCAATGGTTATTAACAATAGTAAAGGACCTCCATGGTCAAGTGGTTTTGGTCTCTGCACAGGAATCACTGCGAGTTCAAAGTGACCTCCATGGTCAAGTGTTTATATTCTCTCAACAACTAAGCGCAGCGAGTTAGAATCCCTCCTGAGACCAGGGGCTCCATTGCAACGGTTCCAAAGGGGTAAAGAATGCAAAAATATGAAACAAAGCCTAAAAGTAGGTAAAATAAGGAACAAAGGTGAAACAATACAAAATGGTAGGAAAAACAATGTCATATTTAACATGGGTATGATAGGCAAATTGCAAATTTACTGGTAGGCAACACCAAAAACATGGCTGACCAAAACCAAAACACAATAAAAATAGTAAACAATACATATCACAGATTGGATCAAATAAAATTTGCTGTCAATGCTAATTAATTTGAGCACATAGTCTTGAACCAGTCAAAGAGCATCAAAATTTATTCATTTTAACCATCTTAAGCCAATCCTTGTTCCCGACTTCAAGTCTCCCCCTCCAAATCAACTATCAAGCTATTTTGAATCAGTATTGCATTAGCGATCACCAAATTATCTTTCTTTGTAACACAATCAATACTGAGACCTCTTCTACAAGATCTGTCAATGAATTTGTTCTGAACTGGAACAATAAAATAAATGTTGTGTTTTTTACTATGAACACAACTTAATTGTAATTGATCAGTTGTATTTTTTCGGGGAGAGCAAAACCCTAATTGGCAGGGTTAAGCATAAATGCAAGATTTGATCGACGAGAAAAATTGGACAAATTCTCTCCGAAATTCTAAACAATATTTACCATAGAAAAAAAAACATAGACAATTATATTAGTGTACTGGTGCTCATGTCAGGAGTATGTTCTTCACATGATCTTGATTCAATCAAACAAACACAGAACAATGGAACCGAATTTGTTAAACAGAATCTGTAACAAAATGGGCAAAGCAAGTCCTAGCAACGAGATGGCTAACAAGACTTTAAGCTTCATTGATCAGAATTTTAAAAACCGTAGTCATAGAAACACCATTGTAAACAAGTTTTTAGTCCTTGAAATGATAAATTGAAGAACTGATCACTAAAAACCAGAAATTACAACATTTTAAACCAGGCAACCATAATCTCAATGTACTACCAAAAATGTCTAACTAAATTTGATGTCTAGGGAACCAGAAATTTGACAAAATTCCAAGTCATTGGCAAAAGAAATTTAAGTCCAGGAAACCAAAAGAAAAAAAATAACTGCTGGGAACCAGAAATTAGGACACACTGTGTTTGATAATACTTATATACACACAACTTAAGTAGTAGAAAATGGGAGAAAATGTCAATATAAAGAGGAGTACTCTCCTAAATGTGCTTTACATCTGTTCAAGAGAAATTAAGTCAAGGAAAGATATATCTTCACCGGGAAATTATGTTGATACATAGTAAAAAACAAGGGAAGTCAGTAGGCTGGTTGGTTGGACGATGGGTTGTTTGGTGAGTGGGTATGTGGTAGATTGATTGGTTGCGTGGTTGGTTGGTAAGTAACTTGGTCAGTTGGTTTGTCTTTAAGTTACTTGGTTGGTAGATTGGTTAGTACCAGTAAGTTACTTGGTAGGTTGGTCAGTAAGTAAACTGGTTGGTTGGTTGGTTGGTAAGTAACTCGGTTAATTGGTTGGTAAGTTATTTGGTTGGTCGGTTGGTTGGGTTAGCAGTTAGAAAGATAGATCAGTCAATCATTTGCTTGCTCAATTGGTTGGTTAGTTAGCTGGCAGGCTGGCTCATTCATTTGTTATTTTGTTTGGGTGTTTCACAAATGGGATTCACACATTTCATAAATGCTCTTTCAGTCGAGTACAGCAGGTGATTAACCACTATTCCTGGATAACCAACCACCACTAACCTGTACTAAGACATAACAAGAGTAACTGCCGTACCAACTATTCCACTTGGTGTACAACTCATGGTGATCTCATTATTAAGTTGCACTGTATTTTGAATAATGGTACTTCACACCACCAGTTACCACACACATCAGCCTTGGCACTTGTCATTGAATTTCAACAGAAAAGCAGAAATCAAATAAATAAATGTTTTTCTACAGAAATTTAAAAACCAAAATTTAACAATGAAAGAATATTAATTTATGATGATCAATATGATGAACAAAAAGACAACAAATCAAACTGTAAGAGTGAGAGCCTCAAAACAAACCACTGACTCCATTTGAAATACGTTTAATGACAAAATTAATCATTAATCACTATGGTAAAACTGATTTTAAAATTTATCAATCAAGATATACAATCAATAATTTGATATCCAGACAATCTAAATAACAAAAGAAAGTACGAGTGAAAAAGTCTCAGACTGACTCAGTGTACATTTTGAACGAACTCAATAAAAAACACATCATATTTTATCTAATCATGAGTTTGATGCATATTTGTCACAGCTGCTCTTTGTCAAACACTGAGTAGTATCGCTTTTGCGTCAACCCTCCCTTAATGCTCATTCAGTTAGTTATCTAAATACATTCGATGTTAAGAATGAATGATGAGATTTTAATCATTTAATATCATTTCAGCAAAAGTCATTTATCATTTGGTAACGAACAAGTCTTATATCTTACTGCCTAGGCCATGCTTACAAAACTGTTGGTTTTCTGTTACAAGACCCAAGCTTTAAACAACAAGGTAGATAGGTAGGCGAATTAATTCATTTTTTGTTAGCATTATATGCATGCATAGAAAACAAAAAGCTGGAATAAATAACAAAAAAAATGTTTGCATCAAAATTGGCTAGGAAGATTTTTGAGTCATGGGATTTTTTAATGAGTCGGGTCATGTAACTGCAAGCCAACAATTTTTTAAGGATGGCCTAAGTTGACTGTTTCATGATGATAAAACAATTCACTTATTTTTATGACATTAGAAATAAAAAGATAATTTCAATCTAGCGTTTCTTTCCGGACCATGTTTTTTGACATAAAAGCATTCATTAGGGCAGTGGGTAACCAATCACAGAACGAAAAGAACACGTTGTACTTCGAAAGATACCATGCCACAGATTCGATTTGAAGGTGACGTAAATATTGATTGACAAATAAGATAGGTAAAGATAGATCCTAAAATGGGTTAATAATTGAAATACATGCAATTTAAATTAAGAGTGATACAAAAAATATCCGAGGCATAAAGAATCTTATGATGGATTCTGAATTTTCCGATTCATGTTCAAATCCCATGGGTGTCCTGTGATGAAACACTAAATTATTTATTCTTCAAATCATACAAATTGCATTACTTTATGGATAATCTGAATTTAGATCAAAATGAAGTATGACAGGTATGTTGGCCTCTCCTTGTCTTATTGAAATATACCGCCTGATTCAATTAGAGATGAAAGCATTTTTTAAGTGTTAATTGGGTACAGAGTCAACAAACAAATTTCAAACAGTGGCCTAATTCACCACCACAAAGCAATAGGTAAATGATGTCTTGGCATAAAATATTACAGAACAAAGTCACCAGGTGAACAAAACTGACAGATAATTTCCTAATGGAGGTTCATTGATCACAGCATGTGTCAATAAAATTCAACATTTTGACAAACATGCGGCCATATTTTTGGTGTAATGAATTTAAAACAATATCTATGTGATACATGTTAAAAGCAGTTACTAAATGCTTATATTAACATGGACTAATATGGAAATAACTCATATCATGAAAATTTCCATAAGATCCCAAACATTTTACCAATATTTCCTTTAGATCCAAAGCACTGGCCCCTATTTTCCTAACAGATCCTAAGCACGAAAGCCCTACATTCCCAATAATTACAATTTACCCATTTACCAATTTACCAACATTATGTAGGAAAAAAGGTAGTTGCAGACAGAATGCAGGGATCAGGTCAGCACTCATAGGACACCAAGGAACAATGGTTAATCAAACCAAAATAATGGCGATTAACAGTCTTACTCAAAGCTCAAACAAGCATACAAAATGGGCGCTAAAAAAGCTTTCTGTGACTTTCTCATATTGTGACAACATCTGATGTCTATCCAAATCCATATAGCTTTGAAATGAAGAACAGACAGTTTAACAATAAATCATTAAGTTTGCATCTATGTATTATGAGTTGAACTTGTGCAGTCATATCACCCCGGGGAAATCAATTCAATCCTGCAATAAAGAAAATCATTTCATTCCCTTCTTAGAAGATATTGGTGTACTTGTTCAGAACAATAGATCACATAAGACTAGAGAAAGACAAGCAAGAATTTGTGCATAAAAGATACATGATATATAATATTTATGAGACTGGAGCAATTTCCTGTGGTGAACAAGATATATTCTTTGCAATCATGGGGGCTTAGTTCAGACATGTGAATCTTCCAGAGAGTGTGGAACTGTATATCACCCAGTTTTCTGGACTCCATGACACCATCACACAGTGCCATATGAGAAATTTCTGCTTTAGAAGAGTGGAAACAGTACATTTCCCACACAAAGTCTCATATTCTTTAGTGTGTGACCCCTACACAACTCTGAATTGATTCATACATAAAAAAGTGTGAAGATTACAGCGAAATCAGTTCATATATAAAAAGTATGATGCTCACTCTGAAACTGGTTCACCTCTAAAGAGTGTGTAACTTACTCTAAAATTGGTTCATATTTGAAAGTTGTGAAACCTACTCTGAAATCAGTTCATACCTTAAGAGTGTGAAATTAGTTCATACCTTAAGAGTGTGAAATTAGTTCATACATTAAGAGTGTGAAATTAGTTCATACCTTAAGAATGTGAAATCAGGTCATAACTTTGTAGAGTGTAAAATCAGGTCATACCTTAAGAGTGTAAAATCAGGTCATACCTTATGAGTGTAAAATCAGGTCATACCTTAAGAGTGTAAAATCAGGTCATACCTTATGAGTGTAAAATCAGGTCATACCTTAAGAGTGTGAAATCAGTTCATACCTTAAGAGTGTGAAGCTCAATCTGAAATACTTTCATATCAAGTTTTCTATACTTATGAATAAGATTTTTATCATTAGAAGTAGGGGTGTGGTGAGTCAAAAGCGAGCAATGCATTTGCAACCACTCCAAGAGCTTGACTTGCTAAAACATTAATGCTTAAAGTAATGAGGGGATTGAGTGACCTTGACTTCCATTATGGACAGCAATTACGATAAAACAGGTTGAGTCAATTCCAACCATTTAAGTATGCTATCATTTTTCCAAGTTTTTTTCCACGATTGCGCGATATGATGACTGCAGATAGAGTTTCTCGGCTGGAGTACAATTAAAGAGAACTGATAGTGCAAAATGAGCCAACGATGACACCAAACTATACATCTCTAGAATGAGCTTACTGGTAGCATATTGCATGTCAGATTCTAATATAACCACCTCACATGCTAGCAGTAATTGATTTTTTTTTCATCAATAATGGCAGATAATGCATGCGGTCCACCAAGCTGAACAGAGCAATACATAAATAACAAACCAGTTGATCGTGTGTACCGAGTAATGAATGGGGCGCATGTTGTTAATTAATTGTTTGCATGCAAGGCTGTGATCGCATTTGTACTCTGAGGAGTGTTTTCTGTGATGTATTTCTGCAGAAGCCATTGAAATCAATCACTTTCTATTCATGAATGTTGACATTAAAAATTGGGCATGTTTCATGAGGGTGACCTCAATTTTGATGACATGGCCCAGATAACTTGAGATCAGTCCATATGTTCAAATCTCTATTTGTTCTTAAGCTATCTCTGACAAATTTAGATATTTTGACTAATTGACAGGAATTTTAAAAGAAATATATAAAATAAGATTTATAAATATATAAATAAGATTTTAAAAAAATGTTCTCAAGTTTTAAACTTTAAGACAGGGTGGCCATGGAAGAGACAGTGTGGGAGTGGTGTGGAGACAGTGTGGGAATGGGGTGGAGACAGTGAGGGAGTGGGGTGGAGACAGTGTGGGAGCGATGCAGAGACTGCCCGGTGGGGCAGAGAGAGTGTGGGAGTAGTGTGGAGACAGTGTGGGAGTGGTGTGGAGGCAGTGTGGGAGTGGGGTGGAGACAGTGTGGGAGTGGTGTGGAGACAGAGTGGGAGTGGGGTGGAGACAGTGGGACAGAGACAGAGTTGGAGTAGGGCGGAGACAGTGTGGGAGTGGGACAGAGACAGTGTGGGTGCGGTGCAGATAGTGCGGGAGTGGGGCAGAGACTGTGAGGGAGTTGGGTGGAGACAGTGTGGGAGTGGGGCGGAGACAGTGGGACAGAGACAGAGTTAGAGTGGGGCGGAGACAGTGTGGGAGTAGGGTGGAGACAGTGGGACAGAGACAGAGTTAGAGTGGGGCAGAGACAGTGTGGGAATGGGACAGAGACAGTGAGGGTGTGGTGCAGATAGTGCCGGAGTGGGGCAGAGATTGTAAGGGAGTTGGGTGGAGACAGTGTAGGAGTGTTGCAGAGACAATGTCGGAGGACAGAGACAGCTAGAAATATTGTCCAAGCCATAAAAATAGCTAACTGAATCAAAATTATGAAATGATAAGATAAAACTAAACATACCACTGCAATTCAGTAGCTTGTACCTGAAAATACACAAAGAAAAATATGTTTAGATGTGGTATAATAAATATCAACAACTTGATGAAAATCTATATTATCTATTGCCATAAGATAATTTTTACAACACCCTAATGAGAAAATATCTAATTCATCGATACTTTTTTTGTAACATGTGTAAAAGCAATGATGATTTTACAACTTTATTGAAGGCAATGACACAGTTTTGTGTGTTTTGCATCTAATCCATAAAAAAAAAAATACCAGAATTTCCATTTCTAACATTTTTCCAGGCACAATGCTAAATTTTACACAAAAAATCAAAAAACAATCAAAGCACTGAAAGAGCTTACAGTGCTGACCTTGAACAGGATCTTTACATCAGGAAATACAGAGTGAAAAAGAAATTGTGAACTGTGATAAGGTGTTAGAAGTGCTGGATATTAACACAGTCTTATAAATCAGCTACAGGATTTCCGCCAGTATCGCAAATGATGAAAAAAATCTGCAAGTGGTGAAAAAAAATCAAATTGGGCATACTTTTTTGTATCCCGGACTGTCCCCTCCATACATGTGACAGAAAAAATATCATATCCAGTGGAAACCCTTCATCTAAGTGAGTTACTAAAAACATCCATTGCCAATACAATCAGAAATTGATTTAAGAAAAACTTAGAGACAAAAATTTGTCTTGACTAACAGAAATACTTGCCAAGAAGGGCTAATTCTAGAACAGCAGAAAACTTTGAGGTACCAGAAAAATTTAACAAACCAAATTCATGCTAACAAGAGTCATCTAGAGTACAGTTTTCACAGTTTGTATATCAGCATTAGTACAAAGGTTATACACCATCGATGCAAAACACATGACTACCACATTAGCAGTCTACTATAACATCAATCTTCACTTGAATGAAGATCACAATTAAGTCTATTTTTTAAAAAAAAAACATTTCCAAACACCTTTTCGGAGAACACGATGTATGATTCATCTATGAATATTTTTGTACTATGGATTTTACAATTAGAAATCTTGGGTTCTGTGGCAAAAAATAGGACTGATTGGGTAACAACTATTTTTTCGTGTGGCCTAATCATTTTATCAACTCTTTCCATATTGTAGCAGAATTTCGGATGATGTTTTCATCCCACAACAAACAACAGATGAAAGAGCCATAATATGCCAAAAAAGTAGTCCAGAACAAAATGATATGAGTAGTGGAAACATAGTAATGGCACATCTTACTCAAGTTAATTGATATTTTCACATTTTAAAATAGCTGAGCATTTTTCAAAGCAAACTAACATACCACTGGGATATAAAGCATTATCAAGTACTTCAAATAGAGATAAATTGGAAACAGAATCCAATTAGAGAGCAAAAACAGGCCATCACTAATTGCTGGAAATTGCGTACACAAATTATTAAACGGCTCCTTTAGGGTACATGAATTAATAATCGGCCCTTTTTGAAATCTACCTCATGTTGCATTTTAATACAGCTTTGTTAAAGATGAATTTAATATTTGCATGCAGTCAATATGTACATAAAAAATGCTTGATAACAAACGTTCCCTAGTAAATGTTTCCCTATGATTTCCACATTATATTTAAGGACGCCAAAAATCAATTATTAAGGACGTCCTTAAGAAATGTTGGTTTGTGGTAAGGCAATGCAAACTTTTAACAGCAGGAAGATAGGTAGACATTTTGCGTTAACACTACATGTATGTTTTGAAAACATGAAGGCGGAATAAAAAATGAAATATTTCGTCAAAATTGCTGAAAAACTGTTTTAGGTCATATGGCCTATATAACTCTTTAAAATGAAACACCACCCAAGGGCAATCATTCAACTTTATTTGGAACATATGCAATTTAAAATTGAACTTTGACATCGAAATGCCATCTTTGTTTAAAATAATGATCAATGAAATAACATTTAAAATTCTCAAGAGCAATTCCTGGAAATATTTAAGCACAAACAACACTCTAATTACCAAAATTTTAAAATCTGGGTCACTAGAATACGACAGCTGATAAGCACAAAGGTCAAGGTCAAAAGTTGATGAGAAAATTAAAAATAATAATGATTTCATAATTAAAAAGTTAATTAAGAATTTATAACTAAAATGTTTATCTATCTAAAAATACATTTTTTGAACATTTTTATCCACAAAAAAATCCGAATTATGAACAAAATTTTTTAATATTTCCAGAATTTTTTAATATTTCCAGAATATTTTAATGATGAAAATTTGTCTTTAACAATGAAAGCTTCATTACATCGCCTACTTACCAGTCATCATCCACAAAGAAATTGGATTCTGATATAAAAAAATCACCCACCCATACACCGGATCATTTTTCAATTATTTTCACAATATTCATTAATTCATGACATACAACAGAACAATAATAAAAATTATATTAGTTTTAAAAATTTCACAAAAAAAAATCATTCATAAAAAAAAACAGCATAACAAAGCTTCAATATGTACAACATTCCCATCCCCAAAAAGGAAATTACAAAAAATGGTTCAATACCTTCTCTAACCACACCCCCTAATCACACAAACACTAAATTATCTTTTTGCATGCCTGGTAATTATGATGGCATTAAGTGATATAAAATCACAACAGAACATGTTTGAAGCACAATTAATTTAGAAATGATACACAACCACTTCAAGATGATTTATCTTTAAAAACAAAAGCAAAAACTTGGACAACTGACCATATGAGATTTATGTAACTATAATACATTGGCATGCAGCTGCTCAACGTGACTCAAGATTGTGACTTAAGATCGAAACTTGCAAACTCAAACACATCCAATTGCAGGTGGCAGCACATGTGTCATTTTCATTTATTCACATCCTTATTTCAATTTAAAGTCCTTTGACGACATTTTATATAATGTTGCTCACATGTTGCCACATACACAGACAAATGCCACACTCATCACGTTTAGTGTAAAGTTGTCATTTTAAAAGTATATCTCCCATTAAAATTAAGTCTGATAAACAATCACCATAAACTGATCTGGACTTGCTAATATCAATTAGCACAATAGTAGCAATATACACTGACCTTCCTTAATGTTAAAGTCAAAGTCACTTGCGTGTATTTTAGCGCGAGATCTTCTTATGAAAATGAAAAGTCAAGACACCAAATCAGCCAATCAAATCTGTACATACCAAACACGGGTTTGTCTTTGGAATTGGACATTAACGCACAGTCAAATAGTTTACATTTTAAGGCAAATTTAATATTTCCACCATTTGTAGAACTCGATGCAGAAGCAAAGTCAATTTATGACCAAACTAAGCAGATAACACACAAAGAATAAGTAAAAGACTTTTTGTTATTTGTCACGCTTTTGAAATTTTAAAATTTGACGATTTTAAACAAAGAAAAACAGGCATTTAACATACAAGAATTTTGGCAAATATTTCTTTTTCTTCTTTTAGACTTGAACAAAAGTTAGACATGAACCAGTTGAACAATGCTAAGTTTATCAACAGCAAAGTGTAAAATTATGTAAAAAAGAAAATGTCATATCCACTATTCAGACATTTCCTGACGCCACAGTTTGTCAATGTTTTGTTTGAAGACCAAATTTTCTGACCAAAATAAAGATTATTTGAAACTGAAAATAATCTAAAATTGCAATTTTTCTGATTTTTAAAAGTCATTCACCATTTGTCAAAAACTTAAATTAATTTGATATTTAGACTAATTACAAAAAAAATCAATGCTTGATTCATAAGTGCATCTTTATTTTACTGTTTGGTAGTAACTGATCCTCAAGTCCAGTCATTTTCAAAGACACTGACAAAATGGTATCCCCCACCCATTGAAATCACATGGTTCAGTCATTTTTTCCCTCCTACCCATTTTTTGCAACAAGATTTCCAGAAACAAATGTGAAAGAAACAGTGGCCTAGCAAGCTGGCCATGAATCTATGACATCGATTTTACTCCGATGCATAAAACAATTAACGACACTGCAACAGCTTGTGCATACAGTAATCAAATAGCATTTATTCCTTAACAAAAACATCAAGTAACAGATTGCAACTAAAGATCAATCCAATGATGCAGTTAAAGGAACAAACATTACATTATAAGTACAAAAGGAGACCAAAGACGTCAAAAGAAGGCAAAAGGAGACAAGAAAAAACAACAAGAACACTTTAGTCTATATCTAGGTATTCTGACTTTGAATCTCATATGTAAGGAGATTCAAGCTTACAAAAATACGCACAAAAGGATTCAAGTAAGTTCAGTCTAACACTTTCAGAAATGCAACATTAATGGAAATAGCTTTCATTAAATTTTAATACTTCAAATTCTTTATCAGAAATCTGACTTCATAATGAAGAGTTGATATTTATTTCGATAACCAGTCATTGCTTATTATGTTTTGTGTCAATCTCCTAATTATACACCTTCTATCATTTATGATTTTGTAGTGCGTCCAAGATTTTAACAATCTGCTACGTATTCCCAAAAGAACCATTTTATATTATTCTTCAATTTATTGATTTAATTTGAAAATCGTTGAAGAAATATCATGTCATTCAAATGAGTAGGCAATTTTTTCATCTTTATCAGAAAAGGGGGATGCTTATTATGATAGGGGCATTCATTATGGGATGTTTTGAATGCAAGTTTTAATTAATTAATAGTCATTTTATCATATTTGTTTAATTTCCTTATTGAGAATATTGTTTTATGCATAAAAACTGTTACATTTTGAGAGACTCACAGGGAAGATTGAGCCTAACTCACGGTGGCCTCTATAAATATAAGTATTCAACATTATCATTGTTATTATCAG
This sequence comes from Lutraria rhynchaena, assembly GCA_008271625.1. Classification (NCBI taxonomy): domain Eukaryota; kingdom Metazoa; phylum Mollusca; class Bivalvia; order Venerida; family Mactridae; genus Lutraria; species Lutraria rhynchaena. The sequence goes on from VIBL01000066.1 coordinate 434,568, forward strand.
ATTCTTTCAGTACAATATTTTACAGCGACTTCACCCACACTCCTAAAATTTGACAGGCCATATTGACAGTTATTTGAATGATCAGGACAACCAAAAGAATTTCTTTGTTCTGGATACAGACCCTGTGGAACTTTGGAATAACTGATTCCTCTGAAAAATTATTCCACTCATTTGAAATTTGGATTTTTTTTATGCAAGAGGTAAAATCCTGCAGACACAAGCAAAATTGATTCACAGCTAATTCAGATGGATCACTAAAGATAAGACGTAAAAAAGTTCCCGCTAACCAGACTGATAGTGTTGCAACATCGGTTCAAAATCATAATTGATTATCGGTTGGAATCGGTTGGTACATCCGATGCGATTTTCCGATTATATAATCAGTTCTAGTGCAGTAATGTAACATAAGTAGACCACTAGTGTTTGATTCTATTTATGGACCCTTTGGTTCTTAGCCATCCACTGCTTTATGCTAGTTGGCATTGTAACATACAAGCATGGTGAATTGAGTGTGTTATCCATATAAACCATTAACCGGACTCTATTAACATCAAATAACCTGATGGATGGTCAAATATTTGTTTTTTTCATTTTGATCGATGATCCGCCATCTTTTTTCAAATAATCCAAGTGATTTCCCTTGAATGTGTGTTTAGTTTGCAGCACCAGTAGTTAGCATACGGCGCCTAAATGAGATAGACCGATAATCGATAATGAAAAACTGCAATCGATTATCGGAATCGGCAGACATTTTCACGCCGCTAGTCGATAGTGTCCGATTATCGTTTCATCACTACAGACTGACCTTGTTTCTTCAGCCAAGCCTTGATATTTTTCAGCCTTAGACATTTGTTTTCTTGGTATGATCATTACTTATGTATACACTGTATCTCTGAACTTCAAATATTATATTAGAAAAAAAGTTTTGCTGGTCTACCATCCCTATATTTTCAGGGACGTCAGCAGAAACCATTATTTTTATTTGCCTGATCAGAAATTAGTTAAATACAGTAAGAACAGACATAGATACTGTTAGATCACTTGGGGCCAATATTCCGTTATAGACTAAACTAAATATAGGACTGACATCAAAATTCAATGCAAACCCTTTGATAAGATGAAACTGACCACTCGGCTCAATTGATAAAGGGGTATGTCCATAAACTTCTTGCTCTTAAGTTAGAAATAAATTCTCCATGCTGCTGAACATAATACATTGACAGAAATGTTCCATACTTTTAAAGTGAGTTAGTTTTCAAGCAATTTTCTTTTCCAGAAACGAAGTCAGCTTTTTAATTAGATTTCAACTGTCACAGAGTTAAGAGACACATCTATTTACTTTAAAATATCAATACTCTTGAATACAGGGATAAGAAATGTTTTTGAACACAATACACAATAAGGCCCACACCTCTCCCACCCAATCATTAGAGATTTATATCTCTCTGATCCACCCCAAACCTGGGGTGTAGAAATGGGCCAGAAGCCAGAAAAATCAACTAGCTGTTTAAGCATTCCTGCAGGCTATTTTTCCGAAACAACAGACATAATACTGCATTGAACTCCCAGGCTCCCCTTCTACTTTTAGTAGCTTACTGGCCACATGAATACATTTCTACACCCCTGCCAAACAAAACCCATCCACCCAGTCCCAATTTTCTAGAGACATAATTACAATCAACTCTCGTTATGTCGATTTTTTGGTTTCCGAAAAAATACTTCATCTTAATGAAAATTCGTAGGGCTAATCCCAGTATTGTATTAGACATTTTGGCCATTGTTAGAATCACTAGTCCATGATGATTGGTGTGTGTGTTATAAGAATTACCAATTTGTGATATTTTATTTTTATTTGCAAGTAAATAAATAAATAAATGATATTTACTTCATGTATGATGATTTATATTGAAATATACTAAACTACACATATCTTTCATTATGACATGTTTTACAAATCCAACGTTTTGTCCACTATTAAGTCACATATGATGATATGTTTGGATTCAAGAGTAGACAATTATATTCTCCCTATTGTTATTGACTAAAAATTAAACTGAACTCGTTGTACGCTCAGCAAGGTGTGAAAAACATTGGAAAAAACAAGTGCCTACTATTGTCTGACTTAGTAATAAACAATGCAAATTAGATGCGAAATTGTTAATTCGGACTTCAAAATTACATAACAAAAAAATTTCGAGAGCAAAATTTGTCTTAAGCGACAGAATTTTATATACTTTTAGAAGGGAAAAAGCGGGACTTAAAAAATACTTCGCCATAACAGAAAATTCGCGTTAACTGACTTCGCCATAACGAGAGTCAACTGTTTATCCACCCCCAAAAATATTATCCCTCCTGCACCACTTTTCCAAACACATGTATCAACCTTGAAACATCACCCCCACCATGGATTCCCTGAAGACACAAATCCCTTCCCTCCTACAGCACAGCCACAGTAATTGCTTCAAACCATATTCCAAGAAATTGTTAGCAACCATGCATGACAGATATCTCTATACATTTTCTATATCATCTTCTATTCAATTAAAATCAATACATTCATGAGCTGATCCAATGCTTTTAGAAAGCAAACATGGTAACCATGACAACGAAAACAGAACTTGTTACAATTCCGGAGTTCTTTAATGCAAATAAAACATATCTCGAATCTCCATAGTAAGGTTCCAACAGACACAAATTCTCCAGTGTTTTCAGATCCCAATATAGCTGCTAACTGGCCTTGACAAATAAAATAGGGCTTGCATCTGTTCAAAGTACCCCATAAATAATGATAAATCCATGACACCCATTCCATGGATTAAAATTTTATGCAGCCATTTTGCTAACATGCTTATTTCATTTAGGAAGAAAAATAAACTCAGTCAAATGTGTGAACATCAGCCATCCTTGGAAAAAAAATATGGCCTTTAATGACAGATGACCTTTATTCAGAGGTCAGTTTGTTCTAAATAATCAGTGACAGCTTTTCAAAGAATGGCCTTTATTCACAGGGTGGTCTTTATTCAGAAGTGGCCGCAAACACAAGTTTGTCTGTACTACATTTCAACTAACATCCCCAATAAATATGGGGTATGTAAGTCAGCACAACAATTTTAATGCAAAATACATCTTTAAGCTCATAAGTTCTAAGATTCTTTTTCCATCATATTCCAATAAATTCATTGACAAATCAATTAAACATTCACATTTTATATCATTTTAAATCATTCTGGTGTAAATAAGTCAGGTCAGGCACAAAAAAGGAAACGCATTTAAAAAACTTATGCTTTTAAAGCTATTAAGTACAGATTCATTGACAAATCGTTTAAACAATCAATTTACCTATGTCTAAAAGTGTAAGTGATAATTCTGCACAGCATGTCAAAAGGATACCAAACAAAAGCCAAGAACATATAAATATTCTCTTGTGCAGCTGATGCATAATTTCAGTATCAAGACTCAAACATTCTTTTAGCACGTATTTATTATCATTGCGTATTACCAGATAAATTAAAGAGAGTCATGCAAACCACTCATTTTTAAAATGAAATTTAAAACCTTGTGTAGAGAAAAAATTTAACATGATGAAAGCCAAAAGAAAAAAAATCCAGGGAATTAAATAGGAAAAAAATACACAGCATTAAGGTCTGAATTCAGCAGAATTCCGGGATACCATACATAACACTTAGCCAGAATTCTATGAAGGTCTATTGGCCAGAATTCCATGATAAATATCATCCAGGATTCCATGAAGCGCAATTAGCCATGGGTTATAAGAAAGTGAACCATGTTGTAACATCTATGTACCCAAACCATTAACAACAATAAAAAATTATTGGTTTGCATATATCTTACTCATTAAAAAATCCTTGACCTAATTTTGTTGTTGTTGTTGTTTATACCAGAGTTTTCCTTTTCAGTACAAGCGCACACAATAACAGAAAAAAAAATCTAACAAAAAATGCCTACTTACTGTTAAAATTTTGGGTCGTATAACACAACCAACATTTTTTTAAGGATAGCCTTATTCAGCATTCTTATGCTGGAGGGGGGGTCATTTGGAGTCATTATAAAAGAGAACAGGAGTTGAGTGACAGCTTCATATAACAGGACGTCTCCAAATGAGAGACATACAAACTAATGGAGTCAGTGCTGATATACTATAATCAGAGAAAATTTTGAGACTTACGGTCAAGTTATGCTATTTTTCATATTTTCAATTTCAAAACAACCAATCGTGAAAAATAATTATCACTTTTCATAGAAAATAAAAACAAGAAAATTAAAATTATAAAATCAACATGTGTACTCTCATGCGCTTTTCAACGTGTCCCTGCCGCCATCCTACTCAAACATACTTCACGCATTTTCAAACTTATGTATGAAAGTTGTCACAGACTTGCAAGGAACCGGCTCGAACCAATTAGTGACTCAACGGTATCATCGACAATGCCAACTAACAAACAAGACACTGAACGATAAACACATTCATTCCATTGCCATAAATAGCCACTGACCAACCCAACCTTGACTTTGACTATCATACAACAACAAAGCCTTTTTCCTTCATCTAGTTAATATTTCATGTTAGCAACTGATATCAGGCCATTCTTAAAAATGCCAGTTTGTGATTAAGTGACCAACTCATTAAAGAATCCCCAACCCCAAATTGTTTTAAGCAATATTGACGAAAAAAATCTTTTCATTTTTTTCTAGCTTTTCAATTTTTAGTGCAAGCATTTCGGAAGAAAGTAATAATGGTATTTATTGTGCCAACTTGATAATGGATCTTTTTTTCTGGCAAGTTTTAACCATGATAAACATTTGTAACAATCAGATTTTTGTTTATCATTTAATGCACACTTTACCAAAGACTTGATGCACAGGAAGTGGGTGGGGCATAGCCAGAAGTTTAAATAATAAACAAATGGTGCCCCTAACAAACCTAAAGACACAAAATTTATTCTTGCAAGCAAGAACTATCGAACAAAAATTATCTCTTCACAATACAATACAATACAACTGAAAAGGGTTGATTGATTTTTTCTCCATTTTATCCATGCTAGTTAGATTAACTCCCTTTAACATTAAATATACCATTTAAGTGTAAGCATTTAAAGTACCAGCTAACTCACAGTAACCTCACTAATGTTGGCACCTTGCCAATATACATTCACACCTATCCAATCAAATTCACACTAGTACTTAGTGGTATTGTCTCTACAGCACATTTGTCAATGAAATTTATTCCAGTGACATAGAAACATAGAACCTGAAGAAGGACAGAATGAAAAGCACATAAGCAAACAATACAGTAAAACTTCTCTAATCCAGACATTGCTGTTACCCCACCCACACTTTTACATTAAGTAAGTAAGCATGTTTTCATAATTCTTTTAAACATAATATGCTCCTATTGAAAAACGGAAAGCTGGAATAAAGAACAACACATTTTTTTTCAAAATCGATTGAGACATTTTTGGGTCTTGGGGCTTTGTACTTGATGTACTTATTTTAATTGATAGCCTTGACCATGGTACAATGATTAACATGCTGGACTTGTAACCCAGCAATCTGAGTTCAAATCCTGGTTGCAGCAGGTCACATCCTTCTATGAAAATTCAATAAAAATGTCAATTTTCCTCCATATGTGGAGAAGTTTCCAGCTCCTCGTGTAAGTGCAAGTTAGTATTGGTTAGAATACCGTCCTGGAAAACTGGTTAAGTGAACTGGTCACTATATACGACTGTAAAATTGTTGAAAAAATGGTGTTAAACCCACTGAAGAAAGCAAAAAATGAGAGACCATTTTGATTAACCCAAGCAACTGGAATCATGACAATGATTTTGAAATTAAACCAATATGCCTGAAAGTTCCAATCTTAAAATGGATTAAGGGAATACACTCCTTTTAAAAAAATTAAGCATTTCAAAACTAGAACAATGTATCTCTGTCAAAGTTGTTTCTTAAATGCATTAACTTTAAAGAACTCTAGTCAAATACAGTTAAATGCCAGACTCGTGAATAATTTATGCAACAAATTTACAATCAGTAAAAAACATTTTAACAAAGTGTAACACATGCCACTTCAAAAATAGGCTAACAAATTCAATGATTGTTCTATATATTACTATTCTATGCTGGTTCTAACTGACTGAACTATGGCGGGTCAGTATTTACGGTAAAATGTCCAATATCTTATCTCTGGTCAGTTGGCCTAGTATTGACTGGTGGTCAGTGCAGAATTAGACCAGAGGGATAGACATGTTGTTGCAAGCATCTGCAAACCAATGATGCAAGTCTGCGTCACACAGGTGTTTGACCTTAGCTACAGGTATTTACGGAGAGGTCAATGGTTCAGAGAGGCTACAAGTGGGGAAATTGATGGGAAAAAAATGACGCAGGCTTAACAAGTGATTTGTAATGGCCTACTGGTGCATATGGACAGTTAACTGAATGAAAATAAATATACAACTTCAAGAGAAGTGGGAAATTGCCTACATTCATTGCAGATAATGGTAGAAAGATGGCATGTGGTATTTTAAGCAGAAGTAATTTGTTGCACATGTTAATTAGTGGACACTTGATGTTATGACTGTAAAATCCAGAAATTGCCAGAAAACCTATGTGAATCAACCGAACTGAAAATGTGAAACACATTTTTTGTTCAGACTTCATTTCACATACATAAAAAGACAACATGATTAATAAGTATTGCAATCATTTTCAACCTTTTCAGATTTAGTCCAGAACAAATTCTGGTCAGGAAAGGACATAATGCTACTAAGTTATAAGTATAAATTACTTAATCAAGCAATAATCAGACTATGAGTTAATGATCCTGCAATAAAAAGCTCCACTGACCAAAACCATGTATATTGCATCAGAATTATTGTAATGAAGGAGCCCTCAAATAGAAATCACAATAAAACAGACTGGCACTTCTAAATACAAGCCTTGTACCAGTACAATGGACAAGTTAACATTATGAATTCAGAACAAGCCATGATTATGTTGATGATATATTACTACCATCATATGATCACTTTCAAACATTATTTACGAACCTCAACTGATTTTGAAAAATTTTCCAAGAAAACCAAAAAAATCAGATTAAATCCAATGATTTCACCAACACAGACAATAAACATTTAATCCAACTAGCACAAATACATTAACCAAATGCTTCACACTCGACAAAAGTCAAGTATTTAAAACATTTCAAAAATATACAAAACTGGTATAAAATCCACAAACAGCTCTATTCAACACAAGCACATTCAGTTTTCTCATCAGTAATGTAAATCTGACTTAAATTTTCACACAAAACATGTTACATACTGTAACTATACTCTCCTATGAAGATGTCACAAAAAATGAATGCATAACATACAAAAAAAATGCAAAAGTTTGCTAAGGAACATATTTGACGGTCATTACCCATTTCAATCTCTTCTGAACAACTAACACATCATCCAAAATGAACAGAGGCAGGACTTTTCATAAACATATCAACAACATAGCAAACACTGCCAGTAAAAATGGCTTATGAAAACATTGCTGGCTTTATTCACACATAAAATGCAAACCACTTGGGGTGTGAATGTAAGAAGGCATAAAACAGCGTGTACATAAGTACATACAAATGTACCGCATTTATACTGACGAAATGGATTCAGCAACTACGAAAACGAGTAGTAAAACACTATGCAAAAAAGCTCCTGAACAATCCTATGTTAATTACAAAGAACCGAGTAAGTAAACCGTAAAAAATGAATAAGTAGATTCAACTACATATCAATTAATGTTTTAAATAATTTTTCATCGGCCTAATTTAAAATCTAGGATGAATATTTTAGTATCGACGTATGCTTGAGTGAGTGTTAATGGGTGCAAAAAAACACCGTCAAGGGTTGGGCCGAAAGTAACATGAGTAAAAAATGTGCATCAATATATTCATGAATATTTAAGCAACGATAAGGAACAGGGATTGGTAACTTATGACGTAACTTAGAACATTTGTAAAGTAATTGCATGTACTTTTAGACTGGTCATAAAAATCACTTCAAAGTGAATAATAAATCTGCATTATATCCGAACGAAACAACCTGACAGTCTCATTTTTGATGAAATGAAGAACATCTCACACGAGTATTCAAAAGAACTTAACTTGCTTTCATTCGCATTCGAGTGAAGAAGTAATTTCCATCAGCACAATTTAATCAGGTTCATTTAATTAAATGTACAAACACGGAAGAATCCAAATAAGTCCCCATTTTAACAGAGAAAAATGACGTTGCAAACAATTTTGCATCAATAGGATTGCTTCCAATCAATTCAATAGGTTACATGAAGGTTAATAATGCAGCTCGTGATGAATGAATGATGAGAAATATTCTGTTCAATTCAAAACCAGCTCTACAAACACTCCATGCATGTTGATGCACCAAATGACATCATTGTAATGAATTCTGTTCAATACTTTTATCTGAGATAAAGGATTGGCTGAATTGGCGCTGAAGGATAGAAATTTTTTTATTTAATCGAAGTATGAAGCAGTAATTTTGCACCAAGCCTTTGATGGTAACAGATCAATCCATGTATTCAACTTTGTAGATTATAAGTTATTACACGCAGGAAAAATAATTGGATTTGATGGTTTGTACCGAGCTTCGATGTTTGTTATCCAAGATTATACTTATGCCAGTATGCATATGATACAAATATGATAAAAATATCACATTAAGTCTGTCATACATGAAATGGTTTAATAATACCTTCTCCATATTTTAGTAGTATAATTAATGCATGGACTTACTTAAAGTAGTCAGAAAATGGTGTGCAGTCAAACAAATTCTAAAGATCTTTGGTAAATAGAAACCATTCTAAAGCCAGAAAAAAATAGTTGAGTTTACCATTACCTGACTCTCTATTTTTTTACTCAGACTGTAAAATTTCTAATAGTGAAATTATAATTACCAAATTATCAGGGGATGTATTGTATCCCCAAGATAAAAAAGTTATGTTTAGACAAAAGAAAAACAAGAGAAGTTTTTCAACACCTAAATTCCCAAATATTTTAGGTCAAATAACTATAAACATAACTACATTTTTTCTAGCCTTTAATAAAGACAAAGGCTCTTTTCAAGACATATTTTAGCTAAGATAGCATTTTTTTAACTCAAAGTTCTAGACACCCCTTTTTCCTGACAAAAATATGTTGTATACTTAGTTTAAGCCATTTGTAATAAAGACTTGTGATGTGAGTTAAAATATAGAAAAGAAATCCTGCAATAACTTTATATAATCCAGTTTAAAAACAATAAAATGACTCAAAAACATCAAATGCCACACAAATCTGTTCCTAAATAACTCACATGAAATTCACAAAACCTGTTACAGTTGAACATATTTTCATTCTTTAACCAGATGAATTATTTTTTTTTTGCATATTGTATGCCACAATTAATGTTTCATCAACAAAAATCTGAAATTTGACTTTTGACATTAAATGCTAACATTAAAAATTGTACTTGCCAACAGCTAATAGTACACTGAACTTGCCGGGTCGTCTCATAAGTACAAAATAAGATATGTGCAATCAATTATATTTACATTACAACAAAAACATTTTCAGCTATTTATGAACAAGCCACAGGAGTGAATAATAAAAAAACCTATCAGAATGTACTATTTACTGTGTAACCTGTGAACAAAGACCACCACTGGGAGAAAAGAACTTTTCCTTTTACTCAAAGGTGGCCTTTATATTCACACTTTTTCACCTATGAGGGAAAGGGGGTTGGGCAGAGAAAGGGGAAAAATAATGGTGGTTAATATGACCTCTGATTGACCACAAACCCCTCACCACTGTGAGTTCGAGACCCAACCAAGACCAAATTTCAGGTAAGAAATTCATCCAGCTAATTTCCAAAAGATCAATGATTCTACCCAAGTGTAGCCGCGGCCGTGGTCCAGTGGTTAGCGCCTTGGACTTGTAACTCACAGATCTGGGTTCAAATCCCGGTCGCGGCTGGTCATACCCCTCAATGAAAATTTAACAAAAATATCGATTTTCCACCATATGTGGAGAAGTTGCTGGCTCCTTGTGGAAGGGTAAGTTAGTACTGGTTAGTACATAGTCCAGGAAAACTGGTTAGATGAACTGGTAGCCATATATAACTGAAAAATTGTTGAAAATTGGCATTGAACCCCAGAGACGATATGTCACATAAAAACAAAATCTACCCAAGAGTACACCTGAGGTCTTCCTCTATTGTTAAAGCTGGAAAAATCGCACGATACCCCAAGCTAGAGTGACATAAAACCCCAGTGAAATAAAAAAGAATCCGAGTTAGACTTCATTCAGAGGTTAATTTAGTTCATTATATCAATAAATCAGCACTCGAGAATGACTTTTGTGTACATGGTGGCCTCTATTCACAGGTACCACAGGGTCAGTCACAGTTAAACCACAGGGGCTGAATGTCACCGTAATAGATTTTTATACCTTATTAATTAGTAGATATTCTCAATTGTCAATCGAGGAAGATAATGAAAAGTCCTTTTGTCATAATATCAGAGGCTGGTGCTGCTAACCTGCAGTACTGCAAGATAAAGTAATTAATCGATAGGCAGGGAAAAGCTGGTTAACTGACATGAAATCTCCCCCAAGGTTAAACTCAGGCAGGCAAATTATCTGCAATTCCCAATAATTAGATCATGCAAAGTTATAGATTCCACAAGTTAGAACAGAGATCTGAGCTAAAGAGGGTGGGAGGGGATGGGTGTTGTACTAATGACAAATTTGACAGATTAAAATTTCAGTCAACTTTGATTGGTGGAATTAGATGCAGCTTCTTGTTTCTAACAGAAATGGCAATCAGTGAGATGAAGTACCGTAGTGGGTCCTTCATCTTTTAGACAAATAATTAGTGAGGCCAATGGTAAAAATATGGTTTGTTGTAACACAACTGACTCAAATAAAAATCCTCAACCCAAATTTGTTTTAGAGATTTTGAAAAATTGTTTTTTGTTCTTTACTCTGACTTTTCTTTTATAGTACAAGCATTATGTTAACAAAAAATGCAAACCTACCAGCCTACCTACCCACTGTTACAAGCTTGGGTTGCAAACACAACATTTTTTCAAGGATGGCTTAGACTGTGCTGAGGCTATGATTGTTTTTGATTTTATGTGACTTATTGTCACTGGGGTTTAACGCCTTTTTTCAACAATTTTTCAGTTGTATACAGCGACCAGTTCACCTAACCTGTTTTCCTGTACTATATACTAACCAGAACTAACCTACCCTTCCACAAGAAGCTGGCAACTTCTCCACATATGGAGGAAAATCAACATTTTTGTTAAATTTTCTTAGAAGGGTATGACCTGCCATGACTGGGATTCGAACCCGGGTCTCAAGCAAGTCCAGCACACTAACCACAGGACCACGGCCGCAACCTGCTGAGGCTATGAATCACACGCTGACCAAAATATATCTTTAAGAGGCTAATGATTTTCGAACTCACAGAAATGTCTCAACTCCTGATATTGAGAGAATTTCAGGCTATCAATTCAGCATTTGTGACATCTAAGACCATGTACTATTACTTAGAAGTATTAATCCAATGACATTTGTAACTCAGAAACAAAGTAGGTTTCTTCTGACTAAATAGTACTAAAATGGACATAAAACTCAGACATTGTTTAACTGGAAACGCAAGGAAATTTGACTGGAAATCAGTGTATTCTGTTTTTTATGGTCTTATTTACATCTGCAAATAATAACCATTTAACTCTATAGAAGAGTTGGATTCCATCCTATTCTACTTACAGTCTGCATAATGAAGATTTAATGTATATTACAATACTCCCAAATTTCTCATATTTAATCTACATCACCAAAAAGCTTGGAATTCATGCAAACAAGCTCATTGCTGACCCAGATTCCAATATCATTAAAAGCTTGATGTAGTTGAGGGAAAAAAGCAAGCCTCTGGCTGATATTGACAGGCCCTGATATGCAAGGCTTTATTGCTATCCATAGAGAATGCCTGAATCAGTGAGTAAAGTGGCGTCATGAGGACTGAAATCATTCGCAAATCATGGAAGTGCATCAAGCAAGCTGGTAGAATAAGCAAAACAATCAATAAAAATCCCATCAGTAGAATCGCGCCCTAGAAAAAACCTCATGTTTCAGGAGTATGGTAATGATTTCAGATGCAGAAATCTTGCCGCTGTTGTTTCATAAAGTACAGATCTGTAATTATGATTTGTATTCAAGGTCGAAGCTGACTGATAACATCTCTACAACAAGCAAACGACCAATAGCAACCCAACTGAATTCGCTCATGCAACTGTGTATATATGCAATAAGATTAAATGAATCAATACTGGTTATACGCAAATAGCATTTTTTTTCTGGGTCGAACAACACTGCACCAAATTGCTGAGAAGAGAAAGTACGAAAATCTATCATTGTCAAATAATCGAATGGAAGTTTTCGCTTGAGAAAAAATGAGGCCAAGGAAACGATGAACTACTTCGAGCGTCTTAAATTTTCTATCTGAAAGAATAAAACTGTGGATTAGGCACCCATTGAAAATGAAAGGGAGTACTCAGATGAGGTTTTGTTATACAAATCAATGCTTTGAAATATAAGTACTAGAGATCCTAGCAAAAACTCAAATCTCATTTTGTGGTGAATATCTCTAAATTAATCATACCAGAGCTTTGCAAATGAATTAAACAATTATCTGCAGCTAGAATTATTATAGCTTCAATGTGCATGTAAATGAATAAGCATTGATTATACAGAATTAACTTAGGAAGAATTCTTTTATTTGAATAGAATATGATTAAGATATTGTTTCAAATTCTAAAACTTCTACAGTGACTTTATTTAGCAATGAATTTCTAAATTTCACCAAAAAAATATGCTTCAACTAATTTTCTTATACAGCAATATATTAAACTACAGTCTCAGTACCATCCAAGCAAATACTTGAATGTTAAGACTGGAGTGTCTAAAGGCCAGACTTATCATGAGTGTTAAGACCTAAGTCTCCAAAGAGATTTATTACCCAGGACCCATTACTTCATTGTCACTTACCTGTGAAAATAAATTTCCTCAGCAGGTGCATAGTCCACAGTTTCACTAGTAATCAGTTTTCCACCATATTAATCAAAGCACAAACATGGTAACAATGCAATTTTCCACCATCAAAATCAATAAACAACCATAAATCTGTGATCAATATAAATTTTGAACCAATTTCTAGTTTCCGAGAGACTGGTTTTACTTTTGATGAATATCGGTCATGCAAATATTGAAATTGAAGCAAATATGTTCCAAGCATTCATTGTCACAGAAAACGATTCACTACAGAATAAAAATATTCGAGGTTGGTCCCCAACACATAAAATACATATACAGTAAAACACGGTTATAGTGAACTTGGATTCAGTGAAGAAAAGGAAACAGTGAAGAATTAATTTTTACCAAAGCATCTTCCTTATATCATTGTTATGGATATAGTGAAATATGGATAGAATGAAAAAATTAGGGGCCTGCATGTTCAAGTGGCAACGATATCTGACTAGTAATCACTAGCTCCTCACTGCAGTGAGTTCGAATCCCACCAAGGACCAGAATCACATGTCAGGAAGCTATCCAGCTGGCCTATGGAAGGTCGGTGGTTCTACTCTAGTGTACGCCTGAGATCTCATTCCAACTTAAAAGCTGGAATAGTTACTAAATGACCGTGTCTGTTGGTGTGATGTTAAAACCCAGGGAATAAATATTTTAGTTCCCTGGAATTCATTACAACCTTGTTCTATTGTATAAATATCAACAACAAGTAAACACAGTGCACAGTGTGCCCAGTAAGCACAACAATTTTATAAGTCCATCATAGATTATCAGAAGTACCTCCACTAAGATACTCAAAAAAGCAACAAAAAAATCAAAATTTTATACCACAGTCACAAACATCATTTTTCAAAAGGCTATATTCCTGTCACATTACTAAAGCACCATATCATTATGCACAAATCAACAAAGTCATTGATATACTTCACAACTAAATCTTGTTACTTAAAATTAGTCCAGTTTACTAAATAATCACAAATAAATAATGAGCACACTTAATAACATTCAACCCCAGAGACCCCACTGCTGCCCATTTGTAACCTGCCCCACTTGCGATAGTATGTTTTACTTTACAAGGGTTGTATTAAAATTAAAGCGCACAATGTCAATATTTCAATAGCTTTTCAAATAGTCGAGGAAATCACAACCTTAAGTAAGATTGAGTGTGCAGTATGGTAATTTATGGAGATAACGTACCGTGACCTATGACCTCAATAACGAAATGAGATTCTCATTTGGTTTTACACGCTCGTTTGCGGTAAACTTAAACATTGTAATTTGCACATTGAATATCAGGCCATGAATGGTTTTAAAAACGTTATGGTACGTGCTTCTTGCAATTTCAATAAAATCCAACACTTCGCCCTTTTACTGAGAAGGTTGTCAGTCACACGTCTTTTAAATAACCACTCTCTAGCTACAGAGGTTGAAAAGGAACAATTTGTAAAGATGCATTGTACTCATATCAAAATGATACACCATTCATTAAATGCGTTGAAATTTAAACGCCTGCATTTCATTCATTCACTTTCAGTTAAAGTCTTCGTCACACAAGAGACAATTTACTAATAACCAGCCATCAGAATGGAAAAACGTGGCAATCAGAAAAGAACCGTTTAAAAGGGGATTTGATAAAGTGTGTTTTCAAGATGGCTTGATGATAAATACTTAACATGATACAGCTATGATTCGGGTATTTATGAATGGCTTTTACAAGCTCTTTTTAAAAAGTCTAACAAGAAAAATTAAAGCATAAAAAAGACATGACAGCAACAGTTTCACTACATTAAGCCAGATATCAGCTGTATCTCATACAATTACAGAGGAACTGCACAAACCTGGATTTTACTGAACCTGGGGAAATGTCCAGATTAGAAAGGTTTATGGATAAAAAGGGTCTTTTTTTATTTCAACACAAAAATAAGCAGGTTTTTTACAATGATATTAAATTTTGCAAAATCACGTTCAACAAATTTGTTCTAATAAAAGTGATTTCCTGAATAGACATATTCCACTGTATAATTGTGTCATTCCTTTTTTTCGAAGATTTCAAAAATATAGCCCCTACACAATTCCCACCAAAGACCCCCTTCTGCTAACCCCACTTACTACATATTATAACAATGTCAGTTGCACCCCCACCACAATCCTCTAGATGTACTTACAGAGAGCAAGGTTATGAAGTATTTAACCAGTTCTTCTTCAGGTCAAAAATTAGATCAAATATTCACAGTAGGAACAACCCTAACGTCTTGTATTTACAAATTTCAATTAAAACATTTACTCAAAGACACCAAAGGACCAACTGTGCTGCAAGCTGTGAAGCCCCTTACCTTCACAGTTGTTACCTAAGACCCCTTACAAAGCCCTTTATGTTGACAAAACAAACAATCAGCTTGCAAGATGCTGCAGCCAGATGATGTAACAACTGGCAGACAACATTTATAATGCACCAACACAATAAACAGTTATACAGCAACATCAAGTATATCTTGTTCAGTTTTTATCAACAAATCATTAACTGATGTGCAACACATACCTTATTGATCTTCAATAATTAATTTGTTGTTCACAAAATGCGGCCACCATTTGCAACTTTGAACAAACTTATCACTGCATCATCATTCTATGTCTTTCTTATTAATACTGGCTGATAAATACTCCTTTATTTTAAAACCAAACATGACTTTATTAATAATAATGAAATGATATGAGTACTTGTTCAGTGATTTTTTGGCCTTCAATGAGGAAACCAAGAAAGCAGCCATATAATGAGGTTACTGGGGTTGTCAATTGATACTTCAACAACTAATAATGCTTCTACAGAGTTAAAAGTTTCAAAGAGTTCATTTTGGGTACAAAAACTGAAAAAAAAACCAAAGAGGCCACAACCAAAGGATGGAAAAAAAAGCTAACTAGAAATCAGCCCCAAACAAGACGATCAGTATATGCCCCTGCATCATTAGATGTCCGGGGAATAAAAAGGATTTCAAGAATTTTGAACACAAAGAGGCCATTTATGCACAAACATCCTAAATTTTGACTACATAGTGAAATCTCTTAGTTTTATTAAAAATTGTAACCCAATTATGTCCATATTGAAAGCATTAACAAAAACAATACACACTGTATTTCAAATAAAACAAAAACTACAAATTAGAAGATGCTTATTAGTATAAGAATTGAACAATTACCCCAAGTAGTTATTAATCATAGCAAAGAGTAACGAAATGAAACGGAATATCAATCAAGCATATTTATTGTCCTTAAATAACCTACATTAAATAATGTATGCATCACTGTGTATGGTTTCAATACAGCTCACAAATAATACAATGTCACAAAGGAAACAAGAATACATCATTTATGTTCAGAAAACAAAAAAACACATTTGACATACCTTAAGCATGAACACTATATTAAGGACATTACAGTTTCAACGGTTTGGTAATTTACTTCATTGGCACATTAAAACACCATTTTACATCAAACCTTAGTCATTGTCCAATGATTTGAATATCTAACACTCCAACAAATTGCGCAGGTCCCATCAGTGAATCACTCATCCGACTAGATCATTGTACAACAGGAAATAAACAACACAGCACAATTAATACTAGCAGAACATTTTAGGTTTCAGTTCAAACATAATCTACATTAAATGAATTTCAAGTTCTAAATATTAGCGACTATTCATGACAATATAAAACTGACAGCAATCTCTATAATAAATTCTGGTGTGTTTGTCTCTACTTGACAGCCCTTTACGATTGTCTTTCCTACATGCATAAATTTTTAATAGCTATATTAATGCTATGCAACAATACACTACACACAATCCATCAAGTACGAATGACTATCCACGCTTTTCATTTGAAATCAATAACTTTTTGTAATTCGGTCGAAAAACCATTAATAATAAAATGTTCGCACATTCACTCGTCATTCCATAGAAAATACAATATGATATTTTAACAGACAATGACTACAAAATTGTAGGGACCATTCATTATTTATGTGCAAATCAATTGGAACAATAAGTACTAGTCCACAGTCCAGGGAACAGCGAGTTAAAATTGCGCAGAGCATTTACCCAACCGGTAGAAAAAATTCATATACAGATTGATTATTGCACACACACTACACATCAATTCATCAATATCTGTCAGTTATCCACAAGGCGAGGTGAAAATTCTGCTATGATATTGCGGTGTACCGAAGTACCGTCAACATAACATGAATGAACTTGAAAAATTAATGTGGTAGTGTCCTAAAGCAAACACATTATTCATGAATGAAAAAGGACAGGACCTTCGGTTATGAAACTTGTATTGATAATCGTAGTATATTTTTATTCAGAATAAAAAATTCAGCAAATAAAAGTAGAACCGAATCCCCATAAACAAATGCACTTTTTCACTGCAGTTTAACTTTGCACCAACAGTCAGGGACATTTCATGACTTTTCCAGTTTTAACAGTTGAGGAAGACCCCAGGCACCTGAGTAGAACCATTGGTCTTCCCGTTAGCTAGATGGATAGTCTCCTCATATTTGTCTGGTCCCAGGTGGAATTTGAACTCACTGTGGTTAGGGACTAGTTAATTACAAGTCAGAGACAATAACCACCTGACCAAAGAGGCCATAAATACAAGCACTAATTAAATCAGTTTTAAATGCTGATGTTGATGCTAATTGTTCTGAATAGCAAAACATTTTTTGCTGGAATTGAAAATTTCATTTCATTTTGAACAACACAACATATTGGGCTGTCATTAATTTGTACAATATTGATGTATCAATGACATTTTTCTGTCAATCGATTTTTGTCAATATAATGCCAAAAACTGAGTCAACATTTTTTTTTTTTTTTTTTTCAACAAGGCTTAACATCATACCAACAGCCAGGGGCATTTTGCGGCTTTTCCAGCTTTACCAGAGGGGGGAGACCCAAGTTTACACTGGGGTAGAACCAATGACCTTCCGTAAGCAAGTTGGACAACATCCTCTCGTGTGAAGTTTGGTCCCTGATGGGATTTGAACTCTCTGCAGTTAGCAGCCAGAGATAATTGACCAAAAACCACAACCACTTGACCATGGAGGTCCCTCTGAATCAATGATAGCCCCAACAATACACACGTGCGGAAGAGGTAATTACCTAAAATTAGAGGTCATAAAACAGGGTTTTGGCCATGATTACGGTATATCAAACATATTACTGAAGAAAAATTTGGTTGAAACGAAGCAGGCAAGTCAATCTGCTAACAGTCAATAAGTATCTACATTCTTACACAATCACTTAACATATCACTGCTGCCCCCTGGTGGCGTTAAATAGTGCCTCCCAGGTGGAGCTATAAGCATCGCCCTCGGGTGGAACTAGGCATCAAAAGTGTGCATATAGCCCAGTACAACAAAATAAAAACACATATATAACGCACAGAAGTCATTCTACTAAATATTTTATGAATATCTCTTTTTTACGATTATATGCCCTGATATTAATAAATGTATTAATAATGAACAAACCCTGTGGCCCTATACCACACTGCAATAACATTCATAACTTTAACCCCAGGAGTATTTCACTTCTACTTTTTATTAATACACAAGTGATTCTCACAGTGTGGTATTATTATGCATATTCGTTATATCCAGTATGTATAAAACTGAAGTACAAACATAATCATTTCATCAACATTAACATATCTTCAACTGTAGTAACATTTCTCTCGGATTTGTACGTGCCTTAAAGTGCTAGATTATTTGGCTGTGTGCCAAACATTTTACACCATAATGCACCTATTAACAAATAAAAATAACCAGAACTTTACTTACCAGTGTGTTAAACACCAAAGGTTAAAACACAAAAAACATATCCCAACATAGTTCAAAAGTATCAGCATATACCTGCCTACCACTATATGCTCTTAATACAGCTATTTTATGCTTGGTTTACAGTGAACATCATTGCATGACTAGCGGTAATTTTAACAAAAAAGAACCACAGCCATTCATTTTATTTTTCATAAACAACACAATATATACAACGTTTTTAACTGGTACACAGTTAAACTACCTGACCTGGTTTTGAATTTACACTCAATGCAGATAAGCTTCATTGTAGATGACCTTCACATTTTAAATACAGTAACTTAAGCTATTTACAATAAAGAAATGCTTATGTTCATTCCTAAAGTACTCAATAGGTTATGTATTGCATGATTAATACAGTTACACCTGCATTGTAGGTTCAGCGTGAAACCAGCGAGTTCCAATTTTACATAAAACTTTAATTTTCAGAATGTGTAATCTGATTGGTGCCATTTAACAACAGTATTTCAGTAATATACAATGGACTATGGACTTTAATCAGTGTTCCTGTGTTACCTACCAGCATAAAACCTGTTTCCTCAGTTACACAGGGGCACAGAAATGAGCCAGAAACTGGAAAAATCAACCGACTATTTCAGCATTCTCGACGGCTACTTTTTCTCCACAGGACACATTGCCCCTTTGCACCCTAATTGGGGGAACCTCAGAACCCCTTTCTACACCCCTTGATACATTGACATCCATTCACTGCAGCAAATATTAAGTAACTTTCAATTACAAAACAAAAGCAAACTGACCAGGACATCCATTGGGTATCAAAATTGATTTCTGAACTGAATTAATGAGATATTAATCAATGTACACAATAAAATTGCGTACAAACTATTTGACCTTGCATACTGAATGCTGATTCAAGAGAAATTAATTTCCTAACTGCCCAGATGCCGGAGCCAATACAAATTCAATTAAAACTAAGTTGGAGACAAATAGCAAAATAGGGCGAGCCATCTGGTTCTCGGCAACAGATGTATTTGGAGTGAAATTGATAAAATATTGAATAAAAGGAAATAAATGGCACCATAAAGCATTCTTGCCATAAAAAATAATTGCATGGAAAATAAATTGATGAATGCGTTACATTTGAAATATTTTCATTACCCCACCCGTGATTGTGACACTGCAGACTACTTATTGTGGAAAAGTTCCTTCCGTGTAATTTATGAATTGAGCGCAAAACAGTGAAATATGAAATGATAATTGAAAAAGAAATACAATAATGAATGGTTATCAAAATGCCATGGACAGAATTATACAAATAATTTCAGTTTTTCTTCCTAATTCTACATAATTTACGGAAAATTCTCAAAATCATTAATGGATTTTGACTCTCCTGTAAGACACTTATACCACTAATATCAATTCACTAGAATTGAATTCTCATAAAATGTATTTCACAGGGACTTTAGAACCTTCAATAGCAAAATAAATAAATAAGGAGGGTAAAATAGCAATAAGATAAAATCCATCAGTACAAATTATGGAGAAACTTCACCATATCTTCCCTATACACGATAAACTACTACATGAAGTATTTTAATCATTCATACATTAAAATACGTGACCTTGTTAAAAATCAAATAATTTGTCCAAATATTATTATAAATGATTAAACAAAATTCTGATTTTCGCCACTGGAATTTTTTGTTTATCGTGAGGAATCAATTCGAGTTTTCAATTTTTGTAGGTCAGTGCGAATGCAAAATGTGTTTTCACAAAAAAAATGTTTATTTTTTAAACTCCACCGGTCCCTTATTTTTTTCAATTCTGGAAGAATTGAACAGTAAGTGTCCATAGTGTATGTAAGTAAGAATGATACCAATCATTTAGGACCTAACATCTTGTACCTTTCTTTTCAAAACACTTTCATTAGACGTCCAGAGTGAAAATATTTTGTCTACTAATTTCCCCCTGGGTTTAATGCTGTTTTTCAATAATTTTCACTTACATATGGTGGTCAGTTCACCTAACCAGTTTTCCTGGACTGTTTACTAACAAGTAATAACTTCCACTTCCACTAAGAACTGGCAACATCTCCACATATGGAGAAAAATCAAAATTTCTGTCAAATTTCATAGAAGGGTATAACCTGCTACGACTGGGATTTGAACCCTGATTGCCAGGTTACAAGTCCAGCGCACTAACCCCTACATGGTCATAGCTACCACGTTACCAGAGTTTGGCAAATTAAATTATACTGTTAATATGTATGCCACTATATACATAGTCATGCAGAACATTGAATATAAGTCATAGTAACTTTTCAAGACTTCAGTAAAGCTTTTACAGACTGGGAGATAATAGTACAGCCCCTTACTTGAGATCCCTAAAGGGGAAAATTAAAATCACCCAATTCAAGACAAAACCTAGAAAATTAACACAAAAATTTAATCAGCTTTTCTTTCCCGAAAGAAGGACAAAATTGTTGAGCACTGAGCCATAAAGTTTTATTTTAATTCATTAAAATTCCGCTGTAACATATTTTTTCTACTTTTTCTCCCAGGAGAAAACTTTTGACGACTACTTCGGTTATTCATGGCATTTCTTCAATAAACGCCTGTCAAATTTTATATCAGATAAAATTTTTTTTCGTAAAACTAAGCCTAAACAATGTGAAACTTTAATTTCTGGCATAGGAAAAAACAGACCAGGCACACTGTTTTTTTTTACGATAAGCCCCGATAGAATTACTATAACATTAAGTCATGCATAAATACTTGGGCTATTTCATGCAGTTGGCTGTGTATACATACACAAGTATCCACAAGATTAGATGGTTTAAGCCATGACCTGATGATATATTTAGAAACCAAAGTTTGTCAGAAAACATATGTCCACTACATAAAAAGCTACTTTTCATGCAGACATAACCTATGAACTTGCAATAAACTCATCCACTTAACATTCATGAAGAGTCCATTATAAAATTTAAGGGTGGGGTGGGGGGAGAAAAAATAATATAAACAGCATGTGTTACTCTTACATTGAATTTTTTTTATCTTCGTCTAAATTGAAAACAACATAAAAGTTGTTCTAATAGCCTTGAAAAGAACATAAAATTATCCGACTTCGAGAGATTCCTGAAAATTCTCAGATATTGTCTTGAAGAATGAAATCATATGAAAGCAAGTCCATTTTTAGCTCGTCTTTTTCGAAGAAAGTTAAGCTATTATGATCGCTGGATCAACTTTGAAGTAGCCCATTACTCAAATACTTTTAAAAATATCAACACAACACTTGGAATACTTGATTATCATGCCAAGGCACAGTTGCAAGACATGGAGCATTATTCTGAAAGCTATATTTTTGGAGTTATGCTCCTTTTTATCTTAGAATTTTGGTCAAATGATACCTAATTGTGTTCAAACTAAAAATCTCAAATGTGTTCCACATTGCCAACATGTAAAACAGACGAGCGTTGGCACTACTTTGTGGAGCTCTAGTTTTGGTACAGTTTCAACTATTTCGCATCAAAAATCAATAATAAACAGACTACTGATTTTTATACAAAGCAAGATTAGTTTGTTACAAGTTCGGGACATTCAAATAATCAAACGTTTAAAAACGGTGCCTAATCATATGGCCTCTATTCTCATCAAATGACCCTTTTTGACTGTAACCTTTGGTCCAACATACCCTGACCTAGATAAAAAGTCTAAAAATTTAAGTTGCCAGTCGTCTAATAAATAAACATCTGAATAAGGAACATCCTGTGAATAAAGGCCATTCTTTGAAAACCGTCATTGATTATTTAGAACAAACTGACTTCCGAAAAAAGACCATCCGTCAATAAAGGCCACATTTTGTCTTTCGATAGGGTGATTTTTGTTCATGGGTTTGAATGTATATCCAATTTATTAAGAAAAATTCCCCTAAAGGAAATAGCGTTTTGTATTCATGTTGGGCATATAGATGGACAGAGGAACAGACATATTAACAGACAATTAGTTGAAATAAACAATGCCACAGAAATTTTGGTGGAAACATACAATCCTGTACATTTTATCAGTCATCAGTTAGAATAATTTATATATCCCATGATTGTATTTCACAAGTACCTTATGGTACTAATTTTGTAAGAGTGACATTTAAATTTGACGTCTACAACAGTGTGCATAATAAGAGTAAAAACAGGATACATAATGTTAAAAATACCATAATGAATTAACAACATTGTAAATTTCAGCACAAACACCCAATACATTGCCATGTGTTTCTTGCCACCTGACACAATAGTTCGTGAAACGTGAATAACGGACAACACACAAACTATTAAACATTCTACGATGTTTAAGGGTACTACATTTAAGGCTTTATTTTCTGGAAGGGGGGGGGCAGTCACAAAGGTTGGCACACTTATTATGACAGCAGCATTTATTTATGGATTCAGAAAACTGAATTTCACCAAGGAACAAATTCCACATGTGAGGGAGCTGTCCAGCTAGCTTATGGAAGGTCAGCGGTTCTACCCAGGTGTAAATCAAGGGTCTTCCACAAACACTGTTACTTGGTGATTTATACAGCTTTAACAGTTGTAGAATGACCCTGGGTGTTCTCATTGGAAGAATCATCAACCTTCTATAAGCTAACTGAACAGCTTCCTCAAGAGCGAAAATTGTCTGGTCTGGAGTGGGATTCTAACTCACAGTAGTATTGGGTAGGATTAATGACTTAAGAATTATTTTGAAGAATTGAAACATACATCTAATGTAAGGGTATTATATCTCACAGTGTGCATAAAAATTGCAAATTAAGTGTACCAAGCATCTCAATTAATTCAGCATAAATATACAACCACATTGTAAAACCTTGATCACATCAAACAAAGAATCCTTCATCACCACTGATTGCCTTTAGATTGTTTACAGACAAACTGGTAAACAAAGATCACAAAATGTGGCCTTTGTTGACAGAAGACCTTTATTTGGAGGTCAATTTGCTCAAAAATAATCAATGACTGTTTTTCAAAAAAAATTACCTTTATTCACAGGGTGGCCTTTATTCAGAGGTGGCTGAAAATGCGCATTTGACTGTATCATGTCTACTGCATAGACACTACCCCCACCCCACCACACGCACGCACGCACACACACACACACGCTCAAAAACCTTACTTATCTCACTTATTTTGGTCATACTGCAAACATATACACACTAACACAGCTGTATTATATTTAGATTAATTACCAATTCTTACACCACACTGGTAACATTCAGCCAAAAACAGACCCACCTGCACAATGTCATGACTTTGTCCTTCCCTCAGTTTCAATCAACATAATATCAACAGAATAAGATAAGTAAATTTGTAACAAATGCAGCAGTTCAATAAAACATTTGACAAGTCACATAAAAAAATAAATCACATTCATTGCTCTAAAAATAGAAAAAATTGGTAATTATGATTCCAGTTTCGTCACCAAGTACTGAATTGAAAAACAAAACAAAAATTCAAGTAAAAACATCATGAGTAATGCAAATAAAACATTTTTTTGTAGTAAACAAACAAAAAAAATATGCCAAGCTAAAAATAGATTCATTGATCACCAGTGCACACATGGTATAAAATAAATAAACAATACCTTGGTAATCCTGAGATTAAGTCCTGTGTAAAGTATATCCCAGAACTAATGATACCACCAACTATGTAAAAATATAACACTTGCGCTTTTCCCTGTACCTCTGCCCTGCTTTCAGTGGAATGAGATCAATAAGTATAGTGTTAGCCCCCTTAAGCAATTACAGCTTTGTAAGCATGCACAACGAATAATGGCTAATCAATGAAAAAACATGTTGCAATGAGGCCGAGGGTAAACACGCATGAAAAACCAATGCTATCACATTGTGGCAAGATAAACTGCTAAAGTACATCGGTACCAAGTGCTTTGCTTTTTAGCGCTACAATGATTCGAGAAGCGACTGAACCATTGCACTCTCTGCGAAACTAAACACTGAGATAACTGGTACGGTTCAGTTTAAATAACTCGTCCTACACCCTAACATTTTTGCTGCTACAATTCAATACGATTTTTTTCCAATACTTCAAATAATAATCTCAAAGCACAAGAGTGGTGCCAAATTTACTCATGTTTCAAGGAAATAATAATATTGAACTTTCGGAGGTATAAAATAGAGCTGTTTTCTCTAAGACTCTGAATAAAAAATCCATACTAACTACTTGTGGATTTGTTTTAACAACAAATTCTTGAGGAAATCAATAACAAAACGATCATGTGATCATATACGGCCTAAACTGAATTATCATGTGATCATATAAGGCCTAAACTAAATGATCATTTTGCATGTTTGTTCGGCTAAACCAATCAAATGCAAAAAATAAGACATTTTCTTGCCAAAAACACAAACCATGATTTTTCTATCAACTGTGTGCTGTTTCATTATCCAGATATTAAAAAAAATGACATCCAAAAGATTTCTCAAAAAAAAAATGTCAGAAAAATGCCTAGACATTAAATGAAATATAAATACTTGTATAACATATTAACAGATATATGTGGTTGTAGCAAGAACTAGGTTATAGGAACTGATTTGCGCAGAAAAAGTAAAAGTACATTGAAAATGTAAATTTTCCTAACATTCCCAATTAATTCATGACTATACAGAAATATACTACCAATTTTTCCACCAATTTCTAATGATTTTTTTACCAGACAAAAATTGTGAAATAACGAAAGTACCACAAACATTAAATACACAACCACATAATTTATACACATACACTAATTTCAACAAACAAAAAAAACATGAATTTCCATTGGTTAACTTTATTAGATGAAATGTCAGAATAAAAACAATGAAATTTCTTCGAAACTAAAAACTCTGACATCATCATTTATATACAATTAGTTTTACCAAGCCATCCCTAAAATATGCTTGTTTAGGTCCCCCTCCAAAACCAAACCAAACAGAAAATTCATCAAAGCTTGAAAGAGATTGGGGTTCCCAACCTGTGAGATTTTTTTTGTTCAGATCTTTTTACAATACAAAATAGACCTATGTGAGAAATCCTGAATAAAAAATGAGGGTCATTCCAAAAACTTTAAAATCATACAAGTATGAAGGAATTCCAACAGAGAAATATTTAAAACCTACCTCTGGTAAATTGATTTAAAGCCAGAAATAAAATATTCACATGGTTTTTAAGCACAAAAAAAACCCACACACGAGAGAAAAAACCAAGTTCCAGAATTGTATGATCTGAATACTGCAAAAAAATGAGAACACTCCTTGTTCTCTACAAGCATTACTAGGAGGAAATAAAGCATTCATGGCCAATTACGAGTGATCTACAATTTAAACAGTATGCACATACGTATGGTACGTATGTGTATGTATACATAATAACACATATGGTAAACATTTATCGAAACGTGCAAAGCATGGTGTAGATACAACGGTTTCTACTAATCTAACTGTAGACACGCAAGCAGAATTTGGAGAGAACGCAAGTCTTAATCATCATGAAGTGGTCAAAATGCTAGAACACGTTCTTTACACCATCATGATAAATTAAATTTTTTATTATACATAAATAATACACTGTCATCGTTGGTTTATCAGCCAATAGCCCTAAGGTCAAAGAGAAACTAGCATAAAACATGTTCAGTGCAACATCCAATTAAACTAGCATAAGGTTCAATCAACCCTAATTTTTTTTTGGGGGGGGTAGGTGAGTAACCCTAAACATGACCATTTCTTCCAGCCTTATAACACAAGAGGTTGAATGGCAATCTCAAAATCACATATTGTACTCAAATGTTAAATTCAAATTCATAACACAAGTGTAGTGATAATTAGTATTAAAATAATTGAATGAAAACAAAATAAATTCAATAAATTCAATATTTGATAAAAAGCTACTGCATTGACTTCAGTTGGGAATGAAAGTGAGATTTGAGCAACAAGATTGTCCCCAGTTTCTTTAATCTCACAAGGAGTTTCCATATTTTATGCAAGAAATATGAGAATTCCTGGGTTTCCACTGGACATAATTTTTTTCCGCCACATGTACGGAGGGGAGGATCTGGGAGTGCATGAAGTATGCTTAATTTGATTTTTTTTCACTGCTTGCAGATTTTTTTCGCCATTTGAGAAACTGGCGAATGGATGCGGAAACCCTGAAATTCAATTTGTGTACATCATTTTCACAAAAGATTGTTTGCACATATGGATACACTCAAAAATATTTATGAAAGCAAAATATTCGTCAAAACAAAACATGAATAATTTACTTACAAATTGCACGTTGAAACGTTTCTACAATCGAGAATCCTATAATGAATGTGTATATTGTAATATTGGGTTTGACAAATAAGGACATAAAGTCATGTATTGTGAATGCAATGATGTACAGCACGCATAAAGCAGCCGATTGGTTGAAAATTTGCATAATTTCTGTGATTTGACAGATTGTTTCGAGAAAAATTACCACTCTCAAGGATGTTTTATAGATATCGAAACTAAATCTTGCAGCGATGCACTTTGATCCTATACTTGACTATAACCACTTCATAGGAGCACTAAACAATAAAACAATTAATCTTCTGAGAAAACGTCACTTAAAAAAATAACTGGGAAATTAATGAAAGACAATAGCATATTCAACACTAAGACTTAATTTTTGTGATATCGGAGTGGATTTCATAGAATAACTGAAGAAACATATCCAAATATTCAACTAATCCTTGTTTTTTTTTTATTTTGTCATGAAAGATTGTGTGTATTGTGGGGGATCGGGTTATTTAATAATCAACAAGTTTTGTCTTCAGCAAATGTAACAGAATGCAAATCTCGTAAGAACATATCAAAATAAAAAAAATAAAATACAGGCTACTATCCCAATATTTTCACCAAAGGAAAGGAATTTTCTGAAATCTTACAGTAGGTTCGAAAGTCCACACATTTGGAACCAAGTTCATAGACACCATAAAAGACCAATTAAAAACCGCAACATGAATTTTTAATTTTATCTAAGTAGACCTGAAAAAAAACAGAGGCATGTTCTCAATTTTAACATGGATTACCAAACATGCAACCTGTTTTTTTCTGATCTGAATACATCTACCGATATTTTCTTGATGCACAAGATAACAAGCATCAGCGGCCCTTTATCCTGTTCTGTCTAAGAACAAAAAATGTGCTGGTCCCTTTCAAAAAAAGGTACTGGTCCCTTTCAAAAAAAGTGAAACAAAACAATTTGAACGTTTCAATTTCAGACTGATTTCAAATAGCCTTTAAGTCCAAGGATTTCATGTTGTCATTTTTAGTTCACGCATAACAAACATGGCGGCGGAATTATTCAAAACAAAACTCGCCAAGACATTTAAACATTAACATTGTCAAAGTTTCTCAAGATTTTAATGAAAACATCGATACTTCAGAAATTTAAATCTTTCCAACCAAGGAGTGACTTAAAACTGAAAACATGAAAATATGCCCACAAACAACAATTTTAAAAACCCCTTACCTAAGAGCTTTCTCCCTAATTTCCCAGCAAGCACTGTAAGAAGTCAGTCCCCTTTTTAGTTTAAATCTACAGATTCTGTAATTTTAAGCAAATACAAGGTGTATTTTGATGCAGTAAAACAATTAAACTTGAAGACAAAATGGTGACAAATATGTCTTTTCCATTTTATGTTAGTGTTTATATTTAACAAGTTTTCAGTTTCCTAGCAACCATTCTATAAATTCCATGCCAAGGATTTTGAATTCATGTACAAAGTGGAAATTCTATTTTGCCTATTAAAGTAGAACATACATCTCAACAAATCAAACAGGAAAAATATTAAAACTAAATTTCATAAAAACAAGAAAAAATAGTTTTCTTCAAAAGCAACAAAAGAATTCAAGTTTTCGTCCAAAGACATCAGTGTGTTTTAATTTAAGAAAAAATTAAATTCAGACAAATTTATCCATATAATTATTTTCCACTTTTACCGACCACAACCAAAATTACATTTACTATTTTTCCCAATTTATTCTTTTTACCTAATTAAATGATATTTTTCCAAAATGACCCTCTCATTATAAAATGATAAATTAAAAAAAACCTTTTGAACATTCTGCAACAAAATACAAATTTCTTTAAATGAAGTTACACTAGAATACAAAAAAATGAAATCAAACAAGAATTTGCACACTTATACAATTATTACATAAAATCAACTTACTTGAAAAATCTCAGAATTAATCTTTTAGAACCAAATATACACAAATAAGCTATTTGTCCATTCTCCCACTGGCTTATATTGCATACATTGTAGCTAAATTATCAGTGGCAATCGATTCACTAAGTCTATAAAATTTCAAAACCAAGCCGATTTTAAACACACTGCATTGATCTGTGAATTGTAAATATATTTCATTCCTGTTATCAATTCTAGCACACAGCACTCCTTGTTTAAACAATACTTATAAATTATAGCACTTTTCACATGTCAGAAATCCAATGAGTGACCCTCCGTTGTAGTTTTGCAATGAAACATTGCAATAATACACATTTATTTGTAAACTCGTAACCTAAATAATTTACGATCAATTTGATTCAAAGTTATACACTACTAGAATACACAATTGTCTTGCTGCAGTATTCAATACATGATTATGAATAAAACTGTAAATGTTAAAACTTAAACCCATTCATAATTTAACCAGTTCTATATGGTACGTAAAATCATTAGTTAATGGAATGTGTACAAGTTTGTTGCATGAATCTTTCTTGGCCTGTTAAATTGTTCCACCACATTATGCTAATACAACAAAGGAGCCATGTTCCGTACACCACGCCCCTGTGGTCACATTTTCCTCCACACTGACCAATCAGGGAATGGCTGCTGACAGATTAAGGGCCATGTAGGGGTCAAGTTGAAGGTAATTCTGAACTTCATTGGTTCTCACAAGTAATAAAACCATCAAGTGTAAATGACCACCAACCATGGCTGCTGATGCAGGGCCCTTTTATCCCTTAACTTGATAACATTAGGGTCCAGCCCCTTTTTCCAGTTAGTTAATGAGAAAATTATACACAGAGTGTTGCTAAGCAAGTTCTCTTTGTTTCATAAGTAACTTAAGGTCATAAAATCAAAAATTAAATTACAGCATAATAACTTGTTATTTCAAAGAAAGACTGGTATAATTATCAAAGTTTTAAACATTCAAAGGAGACACTTAAAGTAAAAGAGTTATAAAACAAAATAAACAATTTACATTATTCCTTATGACTCCACCAAAAATTACATAAATAAAAGTATTAAGATTAAGCCGACGAAAGTTTCATCAGAACTCAATTATTATGCAAGTCATGAAAATGATTTTGAAATATTGATCATGTAAATTACAAACACAAACTAAGAACTAAGAAATTCAGAATTCTCTTTGAAAATCATTCAAGACAAAAAAATCACCGAGGATCCCACCAAAGAGAATTAATTCAAAAGGGGATGTATTTTCAAAGCATCAATAAGGAGAAGAAACAAGATGACAGAAACTGTCACAAAACCAGTTTTTCATGAGAAGTTGCACAGAGAATATTACAATTATAAGCACAAAAAATAAACAAAGGGCCATAATTCAGCCAAAAATTATCAAATCATAACACCTGGACAATAAGCACTGGAGTATTAGGTGATGTTAATTATGTGAAAGTTTTGTCAAAATCCCTTGAGAAATGTAGGAGTTGTGCGAAGAAGAGATTGTGGATGTCCGCCCACCTGCCCGCTGCCATTCACCAATTTGATAACCAGAATTTTTCTTTCAGAAGACCTGTTTAAAAATTATGAGACAAAATTCTTGGAAACTCCATAGAGCAAAACTGGACAAAACTACCAGAACCAATCCAGACAGTTAGAAGGACTTAACCAATTTATAGTAAAACTGGGGCAAATCAAGTTTTTTACTAAAGTCAAATTGATTGATTCACTTTCTTGGTTCAAACCAAACTGAACAGTTTTACTACAACCAAACAAAACAGCTTTCATGGAGTCCAACCAGACCTCTCATAGAAGAATCTTAAATCAGCAGGTTTTACAGATTCACTATAGTTAAATAGGACAGCTTACATTACCTAAATACATAAACCCACCACTGCTGAACTGGACAGCACCTCTTTGCCGGAACTTAAAAGCATAAATTTTACTCAAGTCAAACAAAAAAAACTTTATAGGAACTATACCAAACATTATTTCAGATAAACCAAACTAAACACAAAAACTTTCAATTCTTAGGCGAAGATGAGATTTCTCAGTATGTTCACATTGCCATGGAAACAAAAATTTAAAGAAAACAACACTTTTTCATTAAATTTAAGATGCTTGAACATCACTTTTGTTTTAAAGTAAGGTTGACTGTTAAATCTTGTTTTTTGTTGAAGTTTAAATTATCGCTCAATAAATATTGAGGCGTTCCGATGCGTCTACAGGGGACAGGCCGAAAAAGCGTCTCAAAGTGTTACTAAGTGGCACGCCGAAAATGCATCAGATAGTGTTACTAAGAGGTGCGCCGAAAATGCATCAAATTGCGGTATCAGGGGGAAGGGTTAAAGTAAGGTAGACTGTTGATTTAGTTTGAACAACTATTCAGCTCGACTTCCAACTATGAGGGAAAGGAAACCATGCTACCAAGGTACAAGAAAACTGCCAATGTTGTGAAAAAGGGAAGGGATGGCTTATGTGAACCTAGCTATGCTTGATCATCATACCACTATATCAAGTGGCAGGGTTTTTAGCCACCATGTTACTAGCACAACACAGAAATAAAATATGTATAGTTTCAGGACTGTAAGGGGGAGGGGGATGAAGGAATGCTTGTTTTCAACACCATGTCGAGGTATATACCAGCAGGAAGACGACCTAACCAATGACACTGGATTCTGAACCAGTATTAAACTCGTTCTCCTCAAGCAACTGCTAGCTGACTTCTCCATGTGAATCAATTAAATCCACAGAGGAGGGAGAGGATGATCATGTAGAAAAACATGGCTCGATCAGTTTTCCTGGATTCTGCGCCATGACTAATGTTCTCCACAAGAAACTACTAACAGGAACTTCTTAAGTTAGCTATGGAAGTCATACTGTCTTCAACCATATTGTTACAGAGAATATAAACCATACCCTGTAACTCACAAATCCCAGGTATGTAGACCCTAATGCTAAGGGGCCTCCATGGTCAAGTGGTTTGGTCTCTGACTAGTAATTACTAGCCCCTAACTGCTGTGAATTTGGATCCCATATGGCAGTCTCGCTAAATTTCACATGTGAGTATGCTGTCCAGATAGCTTTCAGAAAGTCAGTGGTTCTACCCAAGTGTGCACCAAAGGTCTGCCTCCACCATTACAGCTGGAACAGTCACTAAATGACCCTGGATGTTGGTGCAACATTAAACCCCCAGGAAAGTAAAAGCTAACACTCTCCCCATTTAGCAAACATTACTTACATAAGGGAACTCATGCAATGTTAAGCAAATTTCAAATATCACAAAACGTCATGTGTTTATTCTAAGTGTTTATCTCCTACAAAGCTAAGAATTTCAAGGTTGCATTTACTCTACAATATAAATGTATTTATCCACTTGAAAGTTTGAACCAATGCCAAATCAATACACTTACACAGATATAATGTAAAATACAGGCACTGCTAGATAATTTGTCATATGCTTACCACAACTGATAACCAGTGTATACCAAGCGTAACGTGTACCATGTGTTAGTTAGCCAATACAGTCAAACTTGTAAAAAATGGGCAGCAAAGTTGACACAGGATAATGGCTTTTATTTGCAGTTAGTTGTTCCTTATCAACGCATTTTAAATCCCAGATAAAAAGAAAAAAATCTGCACTTTGCAACAACTGATGTACTTCATTAGGCAAAAAAGTTACGTGTTTAGAGGAACCAACCTCACCCAATTAAACTCTCCATTCTGAAGCATTTTTTAAAACAAAAACCTCAAATGTTTGGTTGTTGTCAACATATAAATGACCAAAGTTAGTAAAATGATCCTGATAAAAAATTTGATGCTTACTCGAACTCCTTTCAGACCATTGTCCTAAATACACAAATTCTAGTTTTGGCCTTGTTTAAAGCCAATATACAGGCAAACTGTCTGTACAGATTTTCTTAAGTGCCTGAATAGTTGAACCAATATGTCCAAAATATACCTAAACAATAAGGCGTAAAAAAGGTTTGTATGGGTAGGTAGGTAAGGATTTTTTTTATTTATTTTTTTACATATATCGGGAACACTGTATGGGCATATGTGTGCCGTAATATAAATGAGTTGTGAAAATTACTATATACGCTGTAAAAACTTATGAGTCGGCAGGTAAAATATTGGGTCAGTTGGGTAACCAGAAAAAAAAAATGTTTTTTTTGGCCTAACACAAACAACATACAGGGGGATGGGTCATATATAAAGTATAATTATTAGATAGCACAGATTATTAGTGAATCCCATTTATTAGTTTGAACAGATTATTACAGAATCCTGGTGGTAAACCAGACTGCAGTGGAAAACAACTTGTGTGGTAGATTTTCAAAACAAGGGAATTCTTATTAGATGAGCAAATAGAGACAGTAAAATTTAACTATTTCAACTATTAATGTTTTATCACACCTGGGTCACAGCAAATGATGACATTTTACTGGGAGCGTGTTCAGAGACACATACAAGTTATTTAGATAGGTAACAAGTATATAAATTGCAGAATTCTAGGAAAAAGATGGGTTTTTTTTTCAGAATAAGCAGGTGGTCAAAATATGGGAACCAGTCTAATAAACTATGTAAAACAGACTGGTTTATGCGTTAAAGGTCAAAGGTGAACCTGTAAAACCATGTATTAATTATAACCATGAATGCTTACAATTAGGCTAATCAAAGTGTACCAGTATTTTAAATCAACAAATCATACAATTTGTTCATGCTGCTTTTTTTCAATTATTTATGTGAATTTGGTAAAATGATGTATTCATGTAAATTTACTACAATGTCCTATTCATGTTACTCTAGTAATAAAGGAATTTACATTTAAATGTATAATGAGATATCATTAATGCAAATCCACAGACATATTATTCAGGTAAATCTATCAAAATATATTATTCATGTAAATCTTTAAGAGATATTATTTATGGAAATCTTTTGAGATATTATTCATGTAAATCTTTAAGAGATATTATTTACGGAAATCTTTTGAGATATTATGTAAATCTATCTAGAGATATTATTCATGTAAATCTTTAAGAGATATCATTTATGTAAATCTTTTGAGATATTATTCATGTAAATCTATAAAAAGTTATTGTTTTGTTCGATTTTCTGTTCGTGTCAATCCAGTATCATAGCTATGCTCAAAGATATGTTATGTTTGTTTCCATCCATGATGAACCGTACATGCTGAACCGGAATAAGGTTAAGTGGAGGTTACAATTCAATAAATTTACTGATAGCGCCATGCAAGTATTATATTGAAGTTAAACAAGTATTCAAAACCTTGGTCATCCAAATATGGAGATAAACGGGAGGAATGTTCATAAAGGAGAAATCTCCACAAACATCTGGATACTTCAACTCTTCAACTGATAACAAATGGAGGTAGAAATTGCATATAAGAGTGGGTGGTTGGAGTATGTTCTGTATACCGGTATATCCTATCTGCGGGTAAGATTTCCTTATAAATAACAGGGGAAAGGGTTTATGTTGATAACTTAATCTTATCAAATCATCATGGTATGAGTCTATGCTTGAAGTAAAATCCAGCATAACAGACGGTGTAGATAATGAGGCCAAGCGTTTTTTAACTGCCGAAAAACAAAATTTGAAACATGCAAGAAAAATTTGGCCGATAAACTCTAGAAACCTAACCTGGAAATATAAACGATCAGCGATAAAATGGAAAGCCTGTATACACTTTAACAGTTATATGTAGATTAAACAAAAGTACACCGAGTATGACTAAACCAGATATACAGCTTGTATGTGCTCTGCTCTGGTACAAAAACATACACATTCAGGGCATATATGTCATTAGTGAATAGCAACAGTATTTAATTAGGTTAGCAGTATTAAGCATACGAAATGTAATTAATTTCATGAACTAATAAAAGACGCACTTCCAAATTAATCTTGTAAGTGAAGTTGTTATACACTGTTACCGTTGAACACAAAACACTAAATCCATATACAGGATCCATGACCCCTAAAAATCCCCAGAAAGCCCCCTAATAGATCTCACTTCCCTAAATAATTATACAAGGCATATTATTAATTCTTACATAATATAGAAATTATATAAGCTATGATATTAGTCAATAAGAAAATTGCGAAAAACTGCAAAAAACAAAATTGAGAATATGCCAATCGGGAAATCAAGACAGGAAAATACATATGAGGAAATGATACATGGAAATTCTTTTTCTGCAGGAGTTGAACATCTCACCAACAGCCAGGGACATTCGGTGACATTTCCAGTTTGAACAGCGGAGGAAGAGGAAGACCCCAGGCGCATTTAATGCTGATGAATTTGGACTTAGTTACATCTTCGCAAATCAAGAACTACTTAACACCGGACTTGTTTACATTTTATCTGATTTCCCTTATTGACGTAAATAATTAAATTTACAGTACATATATCAAGTACCCCAATTAATGGGAGGACATTTATATATCAATAGTAGAAAGTTATCAATACAACGTATATCCGCAAGACGTCAACCCTTACATATGACCCTTTATCTATTCCATCCTTTTTGCAAATACACAAATCCAGGGGCAGCCCTAGAATGCAGACGGACAGAGAATAGGCAGGACAATTCTTGTATATTTTGAAGATGTTCACAGGAATGATTATACTCCTAATTGATGCACACCATCTGATTTAGATACTGCTATACTATTTACACAAATAATAGCAAAGTTTAGACAACATGTGCAGTTGCATTGCAACTCTGCCTTCATCCCCCCCCACTAGCTCCACCCATGTCACCATGTCACACAACCTGATTATGATCTGCAAACACAACCAGGATGTAGACATTTTATCTAAAGTATAACAACAGCAACAATAATGACACACTCAAGTACACAGGCCTAAATTTAAATTCAGTTGGTATCACACATTTATTTCTGGAACGCATTAACCCAGAATTAATAAAACAGCTACTTAACTTCAAATCGCAATATTAAGGCTACAAATTATTAAATAAAGCAAGAATATCAATGTCAAATATTTAAAACATTTATAGTGGAAACTGTTTTGCACCACCCAACCCAGTAGGTGCGAGTTTGAATCTGGTCCGAAGGTGTCAGTAACGCGCTTTATCCTGGAAGCGCATTCAAGAGAAATACAGTTCTCACAATTAATTATTAATAACCCATAAACGAAGAGCAAAATCAACAGAATTTCTCCTCCTATTGTTAAACATCCCCCTCCATACACACACACACACACACTGTGTGATTAGTCATGCTTATAGTGCTATGACAATGATCAAATAAATAAATGGACAACCCTCATTACATAAATTAGTAAATTACATTCATCTATCAAATTATTCAACAGAACGAGAAAAAACACTTAATCATTCGGCTTGACTGTACACAAATTAATTATTATTCAAAAACGTAGCACGATGAAAAAACATATACGTAAAGTACATTATAAATACTACATTTTCTTCCATGCACCAATTCATATGCTTATGGGTCATAATGTAGAGAAAATTATGCATAAAGTTGTTTACTAAAAGAATTTCAATCATAAAAACTAGTAAGAACATTGAATTCTCTGTAAATATAACTGACTGAAGTAATTAAGTAGTAATTGATGCTTCATTTATTCCATGACAAAAAAAAAAACAAGAATTACATAATCTGTCTCATGCTATGATATTTACGTAACACGATAAAAAACATGTGCTAAGAATAGCAACATGTCCTTGACCTGATTAAAGATATAGCGTAAAAAAGGATTACTACACAAATAACAACAAATACGATATTTACCTAATAGTACAAATCCTTGTTCTTTTATATAAAATATAGAAACAAGATTTTTCTCCACTGATCCAGCAAGCAATTTTTTATCTGTACACTGGTACTTGGCTGTTTAAACTGACATATACATCATTTCGGCAATCTCTGCCTATCTTAAACTTGTTCACCAAACGCTAATGTTATGTAGAGCTGTACATCAAATTTGCCTATCATATACACATACAAGAGAGCACGCAAGAAAGAGAACTTCGCACCACATGTATGTAAGACACTAGGCATAATTTCAAATTAACTATAACACACATGGGTTAAAAATATATACTTACCAAGCCATGCGGTGTGAGTGTGTGTAAAATGTAATGCGTTAAAACATGCTACAAGCTTACGATACAGTTTCAAATTTAGGTCAAACATACAGATACTCGCTGCGTTTTTTGTAAGTCCTAACCAAATGTACTTCAGTGTAGAAAATATTGGGTTTAAGGTACTTATGTGTTTATTCAGAGAGACAAGAGTTAAACTGATATATCTAACCGATACTGACTGTTCTATGTACCTTACACGCCACATAAATTTAAACAAAAATCTATATCACAAGATAGGGCAACATTTGTGTATATGCACAGTCCTTGATTGTTCTGTGCTGTAAGCCTTTAAGATAAAAAAAAATAGCGTAAAATTTAGCTCCAATTTAGAGTTATAATTTATTCTCAAAGTCTGTCTGAGTCACAATAGGCTGATGGAGAAAATTTCTGAGTTTAAATCAGGACAGTTTAAAGCAAGCATGTTTGTTCAATGGTTTTACCGAACACTTAGTTTTCTTTCGGCCTGAAATTGACCTAGATTTTCAATGCATAATGATATCAAGTTTGCACTGGTATGTACTATATTTAGATAATCTCATTCTAATGCATACTTGGGTTAGGCCAATAAAACCATTGCTATGTGGTTAACTGGATATTTGTATGAACATTTTTTACCACTAAAATCACGTTGTTGATATGCATTTGCTTTGTAAATTGGCCGGAGGACATGTATGAAATATCAAAAAAAGAAATTAATTTGGACATTAAATTAAGTTTTAATCAGTAAAAAGTGAGTAGGGCTCACAGTGGGGAAAGGATTTTTTTAGGTTTTGTAGAATCCAAAGACAGGACTTAAACCTCAATAAACCAGTTGGTGTTTTGTTACAGACTAAGATATTTTGAGTGCTAATCTTAAATCAAACTCTACTACTGTCATTGAACATATTTTCT
Organism: Lutraria rhynchaena; assembly: GCA_008271625.1. Classification (NCBI taxonomy): domain Eukaryota; kingdom Metazoa; phylum Mollusca; class Bivalvia; order Venerida; family Mactridae; genus Lutraria; species Lutraria rhynchaena. Next base: position 472,864 of record VIBL01000066.1, read on the forward strand.
ATGTACCAAAAAGTACTAAAGGAATTGTTTGTGCTGGGTAAAAAATTAAGCCCACATTTTATTTAAATAGTTGCAAAAGTAACCTAAATAGTTCCAAAGTAACCCAAACAGTTCCAAAGTAACCTAAATAGTAGCAAAATAACCCAATGAATCGCATATCTAATCCAAATAGTTGCAAACAAGTTTGAAACAACAGAATTTAAACTCAAACTTAGCTGTCAAATAACAAGACTTGAAACACTTTTTCTAACAAAACATAATACAAACTAACACATAATAAGTTAATAATTTAGAACAAATATTTACTGTAAAACCTCAGTTGAATATCAAGCTTATTTGTACAAATCAAAGGGCTGTTAACTAATTCATGAAAATCAGCCAGCATGGCATAAAATCTAATTGGGCCCACACAGGAATGGTCAATTTCACAAAACTGGATTTCCCTCTAGTTCCCAAAGGTACATAATCAATTAAAAACATAGCGTAATTTGAAGGGGCCACTGCAGAATTAGGGGCTACAATTGAATATTTTAGGGGTTTCAGTAAAACCCAATATAATCAAAGCTCACTTCGTATGTATGTTTCATGGCGAATAAAATCATGACACATTTTAAGCTAGCTGTGGCCGTGGTCTAGTGGTTAGTGTGCTGGACTTGTAACCTGGAGATCATACCCTTCTATGAAAATTTGACAAAAATGTTGATTTTCCTCCACATGTGGAGAAGTTGCCAGCTCCTTGTGGAAGAGTAATTTAGTACTGGTTAGTATACAGTCCAGGAAAACCAGTTAGGTGAACCAGTCGCCATATATAACTGAAAAATTGTTGAAAAATGGCGTTAAACTCCAGTGACAATAAGTCACATAAAAACAAAACATTTTAAGCAAGTAATCAATTAACTAAGTCCTTTACTTGGCATTATCTTATGTAAAAAATTGTTACATTTGATTTGAACAGCTGATTTCATACAATGTCTCATCTCTAATTAATTCTAACATTTATTTATAATCTTTAATTCTGTTTCAACAAAGAAATTACTGAAGTGCAGATAGATCGCAGTGAGATCACAAATCATGAAACTGAGATTCACGAATAAACTCAAAATATAGCCTTTCTCTTGGACAGATTTAAGGCCGAGTTTTCTAAAGACTACAAACTCAAATATATCATGTTACCAGCAATGAGTAAAAAACCAAAATCCTTAACATAGAGAAATACAGTGAAACGCGTGAATAAAGGCCACCTTTGGGAGAGACAAAAGGTGGCCTTATCAACAGGTAGCCTTTATTCAGAGGTCAGTTTTTTTCTAAATAATTAGTGATAGTTTTTCAAAGAATGGCCTTTATTCAGACAATGGTCTTTATTCAGAGTTGGCAGCAAACACAGGTTAGACTGTACATCGATAACTTGGTGAATAGCCTGCATTATCTCTGCATCCAAACAGCCCTTATTTAAACCATCTTATATAAAATGAAATGAAAAAGAGATTCTAAAGAAGGGGAAATCCAGACTGAGCAGGAAAAAATATTAGTAATAAAGTATAACAAACTTCATTCCTTTATTTACTCCTTACTTCTGATTTAAAGGAAAATATATTCAAATAAACTGGAAATTGATCTCTGACATTTATGGAAAAAATACATTCTTTATATTGTACTCCAGCAATCTGTATCAACTATACAATATGTTAAGTGTGTGAGAACTGCATAAACATCGTATACCTGCGTGATATTTTTGTTTTCTGACTCCTTGGCTTGGATTCAGAAGAAAACATGTTACAATTTTTTTTTTAATTTTTTTTTTACTCAACGATGCACTACCACAGATAACCTGATTTCACAAGCACATGTGCACTTTAACATATTCAAATACCTATGTACAAAACATTTTGACATCATAGTGAAATTAACAGCTGCGCTGGTAACATGCATTTTACGTTACAGCGGCAAAGATTCTCTTAACATAGTGAAATGTGTTTAAACTAGATAATGAGTAGCTAACTCGCAGTTATTTCATTCATAAAATTACACCCCGTTACGTCATGTTATAATCGTAAATTTTTTGTGATCATTTTAGCGAAAAACCGTTTCAAGTTGAATTGAATTATTGACCGATTATTTGCGCACAAACTGTACCTAATCAACCAATCATGACATTGTAAAAAAAATTTCACCCTACCAATTAATCTCATTCCATGATACTATAGAAAACATAATCAGCGAAATATCGCATACAATTAATATCTATTTGTAATCTTAAACACATCCACAGAGCTAATTTAATTCATTTACAATTTATACAATAAAACACAACAATTTATACAGTAAAACACAACAATTTATACAGTAAAACACAACAATTTTCAGGTAAAATCATTTCAAGTAAATAAACTGAACCCTCCAGTCTTAAACATCATAAAACCGAAATACTGTCAAAAACAGACATAAAATCAAAAAACTCAATTAAAAAAGTACTTAATCATTTTGTTAGTCTTTGTACATAACCAAACTTGATTTTTTTGGAACATTAATTTCTAGTTCCACTCCATTATATTCTAAAGCAGATCAAGGTTTAAACATATACATATGTACACAATATCATTATACTCACCAACACTGAGTTAAACGATTAAATACGTCATTGTACAAAACATTTAAACATTCAAACAAAAGAAAACTTACCGACAAAAATCTAGCGAAATTCCTTAAGTAAAAATGAAAACGTATACAAGTACAACACAAGTTTAAACTGTACTTGTTGCAGCTATAAACATGACGACGTATCTTATTTTTTTATAGCGTTCTGCACGAATGCACACTGTATGTACAGTCGATATACTAAAAGCGCACAAACTAACATAGTTTACTTTATGGTAGTACTACTCCGTATGTAATGAGAGCAGAATCAATATCGCAACTATTCAACAATTCAGTCATGTTAATACTAGCGTGAAAAGAAGATATAATCACTTACTGCACACATGAAGTATGACCAAGCTACCATGAGGATATTTAAGGGGTTAACTTTTTAAGGTGAAAGGTCAATTTATATGTAAGTGTTGTACATTTCTACCAACGTTTTTTACATGACAAGCTTTTAGTTGGGGAAAACTACATTTTTATCGTAACTCAGGGAAATTAGATATTTTAATCTAACACAGGGGAAAGCTGAGAAATTGTTTAACAGTCCATGATGAATTCTCCATTCAGAAGAAAAGAATTTTTTTTTCGACAAAATTCTTGAGAGAAAATTTAAAATTCTGAACAGTTTAAATGTTAATAAAATGTTTAAGAACAAAATATATCACTTACCTCGAAAAACCAATAATGACACTAAATCTGAGTTTTTAAGTTCAACTCTCAAATTTTTATTACGTTTAAAAACCTTAAATGATTCATCTCTGAATCTTAGATTTACCCCAAAATACAAAAAAAGTACGAAAAAGACATTTCAATTTTATTTGACATGAAAAAAATAATTCCATGCACTCAGACTCCAAAAGAATTTTTCTGATATTTGAGTGATGATGGGCAAACTGTGCATATTATCTCTGGTCTTGCACAAAAATCTCGAGATGACCATGTTTGTACAAATTCAAATGATTTTATATGGAAAAAATCACATGTGAAACTTGTCAAAGGCACATGATACTCATGTTAGGTAAACAAATTCACATAAAATTTAAAAGTGTAGATTTGTACACACCATGAAAACACGTGAATTTCATCTTTACATAAAGCACTCGCTCATTCATACTAGCATTTCCTAGACAATTCCTGTAACAGTTTTCACAAGTCAAATGCACAATCAACAAAAGTATTGTTCTCATTATCGCAACACAAAGCGCTAACTGGACTTGATTTTAGTTTTTGACCCTTAGTCTTGAACTTAACAATTTACATCCGGTTTACTTTGCATGATGTTTTAATGAAAAAATTATTATGGAAGTGTGTACATATGTACATATGGAAGTGTGTACATACATACAGACAGACACGTGGAAGTACATATATACAGATGGAAACATTGACAGACATATGGAAGTGTGTACATACATACAGACAGACAGATGCACAGACAGACATATGAAACTGTATACAAACAGACAAACAGACGCACAGACAGACGTATGAAAGTACGTACATACAGACAGACAGATGCACAGACATACAAAGTACAGACATATGGAAGTGCATACGTACATACAGGCAGGCAGGCAGGCAAAACATGAAAGATAATAGACCTCTGTAAGTTCAAGTAAATTATCACAGAGAAACAAGCATGTGTCTTAAGTCTCAAGCATTGCATCACTCAATCAGCAAACTTTTTTGTTTGGGGGGGGGAAGAGGACTGTTGCAATAGCTCATTTGATAATAAGGATAGACTACTAAAAACTAGGGACTGTCTCTTCAGTGGTTTCATTTTCAGTCACATAAAAGGACACAATACCAACAGAGCCATCCAGGCAAAGAAAACATGTTACACTCACTGACTAACCAGTACGCCCAAGTCCCCCCAATTAAAAAAAATCAAATCCTATCATTACTCAAGAAATAAATAAATTTCTCTAAGTTTTCAACATACCTTTATAACTGGACATTAGATGACCAATTTATTATCAAGACATCACCAACACTGGATATAATGGGACCAATTAATCATAAGAATGGAATTAGTAACCAATGCAAATTTCATTTAATAAAAACAATCAATTGTCAACGTTTAATTAATTAAAACTTTGAAAACATTCAAATCAACAGTTAAACCTTACCAATGTTTTATTTTATGCTACAATTGACAATTTTCTTGCAGCAATCAATATTTTTGTACCCTGTCTGAACCTTTAAGACATATCAGTTCCTTCTATATGGAATATAGTCAGAACAGTAACAAACAAACAAGATCAAAAAGGAACAGCAAAACCCCTTTTGAACAGCGGTCACCAAGGGGAGGGTGTGGGGAATATGGTCTTTCATATCAATACATGTTTCTTGAGTACAGCCAGTGCTCACAGGATGGCATAAATAACTAAAGATTATCTTATAACTGACAAGTTCACATACTATACAAATAAATTTACATTATAAATTCATTTGCTTCAAAAATTAATTTACTTCACAAAATCATTACTTTACTATATCCTTGATGTAAATCAGAGATATTTGTCAATGCGATGATACTGATGAATTAGAGTCTGTAGAACAAGCTTCTACAATGTATGCGAAACTTGATAATCGTTGCGCACTAAGTCGAAGCAGAGGAAAGAAATCAGGTAAAAAGATGGCAATATTGTGCTTTTCAAAGACAAAATATATTTTTCCAGAATGTCGGACAAGTGGCATAAGTTGAAGACAACGCCAATTCAGGTTTTACGCTATGTAAATCATATTCAACCAAGAAAAGTAAAAAAAAGTATTGTCAAACCTGTGAACAAAAACAACCCTTGGGAAAGACAAAATGTGACTTTTATTGACAGATGGCCTTTATTCAGAGGTCAGTTTGTTCTGGATAATCAGTGATGATTTTTTTCAAAGAATGGCCATTATTCACAGGGTGGTTTTTATTAGGAGGTGACTACAAACACAGGTTTGACTGTACAATGTTTACATTTGTTGCCACTAAATCAAATATCAAAACAATTGAACAGCCCTCTTGAGCAAAACAATCCTACAAAATAATCTCAGAACTATACTCTGACCTTTTATCTCTTTTTCACAAGTAAAATCCCCTAAAAATTCCAACTGTACCCCACCCACATATGATATCAAGATGGTCTCTGAAAATCAACTAAAAAAACATCAACGCAGTTTCCAATTTTATCTGTCAAAAAAATCAGAAAACAAGTTTACCTAATCATAAAAATAACATAATGTATTATAAACACAATAAAAAATAGCCATGAGAAATATTTTATGACGTACCTTTTTTGTATAATGTTGCTCTTTGCGTTTAATATGCTTCCCTTGTACTTTGATCAGCTTTTTTCCCCAGATGATGCTGGAAAAACAAATAAAAAACTTAACTCCAATAGCTCACATGAAAACTGCTGCATTCAAGCACGATGTATTTGCCAATAGGTAACTGGGCAAATGCTACATAAAACAGCAGAATAAGATTTCAATTGGTGAGCGAGGGTAGATTTTAGTTAGTAACTTCGTTAGTTAGTTAGTAAGTAAAATTTCCAGAGCACAAGATTAACAATTCTCCCTTTGATTATTTTTGATAGGTACGCCTCCAACTACAAGGTTATGTATATACAGCTTTGCAGATGTTTCCTTCCAACCTATTCAGTATGCATATGGAATGCCCACGTATTTATATAACTATGACAGAGTACTAGGTATTGGCTAAGATGTTGCAAGGGAGGAAAGCTGGCTGCGAAAATTGTTGATGTTTTTTTTTATCTCTGATTAACTATACAACAACTTATCCATACATAACACATTGGGTGCAGTTTATGAAGTTCATATTTTTTTCCAATAAATAATATTGAGGATAACTTCATACCTGTCATGCAGAGAGTGGAATGCTTTTTTCCCTTGTATTTTCCCAGAATATACATGAAAGCAGTGAACATAAGCATTGCAAATGGTGAACTAAGAATTGGAGCTGGGAATGTTGGGGATTTGGCAGTTCTGTCAAGTTTCTTCTGGCCTTGTGAAATTTGATTGTCAAATTGGGGTTTGAAAATTCAAAATACGAGTTTTCATTTTTTTAAAACAATTTTTGACATCTTTTCCATTCTTCAAGGCTCTTTTTATATCCTTTGTCTACACAAGGTGTTGAAACCAGAGTTACAAGCATCTTTTTGAGGCAAATGAAATAAACTTATTAAAAGAAGAGAACCCTGTCATATTGAATAAACTTCATATCTGGTACCCAACAAATAACAGAACCAGAGTAATCGATATAACAGACACACAACTAACCTATTCACCCTGCTTCTAAAAGGGGTCCAGCACACTAAACAAGGCAAGCATGACCTGAAAACAACGTTGCCAAATTTTTCATGACCCTAAATTCAACATGTGCCAGTTTCCCACAGGCAATGGTTGAAAAATGTATAATAATGCCTTTGAAAAATAGCTGTGAAGAGACAGATTAAAAAACTGCAGCCGGAGAGTAAAGGTAATTAAACATCAATAGTGTTACTGAACAGAAACGTCCATATATTGCTACATTAATTCAAAGTTTAATTTTCTGTATTAAACTTTAAACTATGTAAATATTTGATTATGAATTATTGAAGTATTTAACGTTGGTCATCACTTTGTCTCACTCCACTACCATATTGATCCATGTGCAGGAGACATACAATCTAATTGAATGAATATAAAGCTGCTTATTGACACAGATCAAGTAGCACACTTTGAGCGTTTTAACGTTAAACTGATGTAACCTTGTTTCCCTTACAGGTGATATACGTTTGTACTGCGTCAAACAATGAACTCACTTAATGTACTTCTAATGATATTATGTTAAATGCATTCACGCATAACATGTATATAGTGCTATATCTGCGTCAAAGTCACGTTTAAAAGCTACAATATCAAGGTAAACTTGTTTAAAAACATCATAACAAGCGTTAGAGTCATAAATAACAGAAAAAATATGATTTTCGTGAACAAGTACACAACATATTGCATACAATACTGTGCTGCTGGGCGTTTTAAGTTACTTGGTCACAGCTGTTAATGGCAACGGCATTTTTTTTCACATTCATATGAATATTATAATGCTATGTCTTATTAAATTACTATCAATTAATTATTTCAGCTTCACTGCCCAGACAGTTTCTTGAATAACACCAAAGATTCGTTACTATGGTGATGTATGTGTTATTGCAGTTTTTATTTGAATTGTGTTTTATGCCATGTATCAACAATACTTCAGATATACGAACTAATATGCACAATGTGCATTTACCCTACCCAGTATGCTGGGATATCAACCAGAACTAACCTATTCCTCCACAATCCATAATCAAGCAGCCTTAGTTCTCACATTGAGAATCAGATGTCATGTGAATCAGATTTGAGAAGATGATCTTTTGGTACACTAACACCATAGGTCAAATGCCACTAAGAAGTATGAACCCCCCCCCCCCCCCCGAGTGTCTGGTGTCAATCGAAACTCCTCCACACAACCATCTGGTCTAAGGATGGAAAGAGAACAGAAAATGTTGATACATTTTTAATATGAGATAATTATGGCACTGGTAAACATAAGATCCAAATGATATTAAATACCTCCCATGACAAAATAGTTAAATGATAGAATTCAAAAGCAATCAAGTAAGTAACTTAACAAACAATCTGGGAGCCAAAGATCTCCATAACAATATCATGTGACTTCAACAAGTAATCAAGAGCCAGGAGTCTCTTCGATTCAATCAAGAGATTTCAACAAGAAATCAGGTGCCAGGAATTTCTGGCACTAAGTCATGTAATTTCAACAGGAAACTGGGAGCCAGGGATCTCTGCCACTAAGCCAGGTGATTTCAACAAGAAACTAGGAACCAGGGATCTCTCCCAGCAAGTCATGTAATTTCAAAAAGAAACTTTGAGTCAGGATCTCTCCCACTAAGTCATACAACATCATCAAAAAGTTGGGAACCAGGGATCTCTGCCACAAAGTCATGTGATTTAAACAAGAAACCAGGAACCAGAGCTCTCTGCCACTAAGTTATGTGATTTAAACAAGAAACCAGGAATCAGAGCTCTCTGCCACTAAGTTATGTGATTTAAACAAGAAACCAGGAACCAGAGCTCTCTGCCACAAAGTCATGTGATTTAAACAAGAAACCAGGAACCAGAGCTCTCTGCCACTAAGTTATGTGATTTCAACCAGAAACTTGAAGCCAGGGATCTCTCAAAATAAGTCATGTGGCTTTATCTACAAGATTCAATTCAAGTTTGCAGAATTCACATTAAGTATGAATGACCTAGTTATGCATGACAGAACATTCATTTTTTCTCATGGCACAAGAAAAACAACAAACATCCATAAAATTGCTGTCAGAATGATAATACATGTATTATAGAACACATAATGACCAACTCCCTGATGCTAAGATATTCTAGTTCATTTGTTTCATGTCCGTATCAAAGTACATAAAAGATTTATGTACCACGCTTAACTGATCCGTATCACACAAATGCGCTATTAAATTATGTATATTAAAGCTCTTATTAATGCAGATGAATCGTTCAGTTTAAAAAAAATATCTGAAATATTAAAAGCTATGTAATGCAAGAAGGACACTGAATCAACACAAATCAATAATGATCTTGCCACAGCCAGCAACCAGGCAAAACATGGGGGAAAAAACAGAAGTTAAACTGCGTAAACAATAATTCACCAAGAAACTAAATATTCCCTAATGTGGCTCTGTTTTTTTCGACTTTTGGAGAAAAAAACAAAAATCGGGGATGTTAGCACTACATGGTAGCATTCTAAATAGCTTCTATCACTTGAAAACATGTTTGTTGCATTTAAGAATGATACATTATCCAATCATCTATTCGTGTTTCATGAAAAAAAAAACATGACCATGCGGTAATATCTAAGTGATGTAGTGTTTCTTTCTTCCTTGATGAATCTGGCAAAACAAAAATTCAAAATGATAAAAAAAATTACTTTACCCGGACATTTTCCAACCTTGGATTTTTTCATGTTACATGGTTGTATAAAATATGTTTCCAAATTAACAAATAAACATTAAGTCCAATTTTCCAAATATTTATGAGATTTTCTCAATTTTGTTTTCTTAAAAATCATGAGATATTGAATATTAACATTAAGAGCTGTTAATAGAATTGTTTGTACAGGAGTTAAACAATTTATAAACTAAGGTTTCAATAAAAATTCAGGCCAATGTCTTTGAAATGCAATTTAGAACTTTCAAACTCTTTAATTAAGTATTCTGATAAAACAATAAATGCTGTACTATATTCAAGTGACATAAAAACACTCACCAAAAACTGGCTATTTCAGTACACCTGCCCTTAAATATTACATTGCATCATTAAGTGTAGTGTTTAATTGGATTGAAGCTTTTTCCTCAAGCAAATATTGACATAAAACATATACAAAATATGACTGACAATATTGTTGTATATCAATTTTGTCCAGGGCAATTAGAAATTAGTACCACATCAAAAGAGCAGATGTGTGTATCACGTAGAGAGTGTAAGATGTGTGTATCATGTAGGGAGTGTAAGATGTGTGTACCATGTAGGGAGTGTAAGATGTGTGTATCATGTAGGGAGTGTAAGATGTGTGTATCATGGAGCTGTAGAAGTATTGTATTACTTTAGGGGTATAACACAGCATACTTGTACACTAAAACAGCACTAAATTAAACCATAACTGATGCCAGCAAAGAGGAGGACACCAGTGTGTGTCATGTTTAACCAAATCAACTTTTAGAGACCACAAGGATGAATGTTTAAAGCAGAGTGGTCTTAGGTCAGTGCGCCTCACAAGCAAAACGCTACTCAACATTGGTACTCCTTACATAAGGCATTTAAACTAGTAAGTTACCAGGACTGATCGATCTCAATTGACACAACTTAACAAAGTAACCAAGCTGGTTGCATCCAGTCGTTGGCCCAGTTCTCAATATATTAACTTCTTATTTATCATTTATGATGTAAAAGTTTCATTTTTTTTACTTAAAACTGTCAATCATTGAAAAAGTGTAACTGTGACATTTCCCTTCATGAATTATGCTTTACTGGACTTGTTTATTTTGGGTAACAGTTATGTGATGTTGAGGCAAGTCCTCAATGTTTTGCAATATATACAAAAAAAGGGCTAGAAAAGAATTAGGATTACTTGACCAATTAATTAGGGTAGGTAGGTCGAAAAACATTCTTATCTAAATTTTTGTTCTAAACATTGCTTTCATTATAATACAGCTTTTCTCTTCTTTCTGACTCTCCACATATGGATGAAAATCTATATTTATGTTAAATTTTCACAGAAGGGTATGACCTGCCACAACTAGGATTTGAACCCAGATTACCGGGTTACAAGTCCACCTACTAGCCACTGTACCACAGTCATGGCCCATGCGATGTAAAACCCAAGTTAAAAAAGTAGAAAAATGAAATGTTAAGGGGCATTTACCCTTGAGGGAGGGCAATTATTTGGGAAAACAGTAAAACCTTGATATTCAGATCACCTTTTGGACTAAATAAATAGGTCTTAATATCGAGGTGTTCGCACAAACGAGACAAAATATAAAGAAAATATTGACTAAGATTTCCATGTCATTGACAACTTTGAACTTAAGAATCTGGCTAAATAGCTGAAAAGTACTGATTATATTTTAAAAGCATACTGCACATTAAAGTTTGCATTTTGTAACGAAAACACCATAATCCACAAATGAGTTTGTACGCCCAACTTCAAAGGGTCAAGACTGAGCCATTCAATGATGAGTTTAATGCAACAGCCGCACAAACACATGGTCAGTAAATATGGCAGTCCTTAGAAGATAGATATTTTGCCATTAATGCTATAGGAGGGTATCTTTCACCTCAAATCATTCAACTTTACAACGTTTTTACACATAATAGAGAAAAACGGCACCAAGATGTCTGAAAATACTAAATATTTAATTTGTAATTAACCACAGTAAGACAGTATATGATGCACTCTAATCATTCGAAGGATGAAAGTAAAGAACAATTAAGGAAAGTAAAGAGTATACAAAGCCTTACTGTCTCTCCTAGGGTTTGATGTATCAATAACCAACTATATTATTAAAAGCTCAGCCATACATTATCTGTACCGCTATTTTTTTTTCATTGTTTTTTATTAGGTTTCAAACCTACAGCCAAGTTCACAATGCCCCCCCCCCTGTTGTCATATACCAGGGTGCTGGAGATCCTGTCTAAGATATCACCAACATTTCATTGGAAGGCATTCATGTTTTTTATCAAAAAGCATGTTAAATTAAATAATTTGCCATGGCTGAAGCCTCCACATGTTTGACAGAGCAAATCATCAGCTTTTGGTGCAAGAGCATTGACACTGAGTGTATTAATCTATTTTATTTGATATTAAACTATGCATGACAGTACCTCAACTATATCACTTAACCTTTGGAGGTGGGGGTCAACAACAAATACATTAAATTTTTAACCTGGGATTGAAATCTGATTGTGCCTGTTTATTAAATGTGACAAATGTGATCTCAGCTTGTTTTTTTTTTTTTTGCAAAGTGAGAGTTTTTCTCTTGCTTGAAGACATTAATTTGAATATGTAGTCTATTGTTTTTTTATAGACAAATAATAAAATTTTCAAAAATATTCCATTATTACAGTAAAACCTGTGAACAAGGCCGCTCTTGAGAAAGACAAAATGTGACCATTAATTGATGGATAGCCTTTATTCATAGTTTGTTCTAAATAATCAGTGACAGTTTTTCAAAGAATGGCCTTTATTCACAGGGTGGTCTTTATTTGGAGGGGGTCACAAACACAGCTTTGACTGTACATTACAATTTGAAAAAAATCTAAAACAAAAGATATCAAGTGTTTTCAGGACGGGTGAAAAGGAAATACAAAATTAAAACCAACAAATATTTAAGAATTTTTAGGGACAGCATTGGGTGTTACCAGTTAGTCCCTCCTGATATAAACAGCATTGGATCTAAGGGAATTTAGACTTAATCTGATTTGTATGTAGTTTATGATCAGTTTCATATTTCCCGTTTTTGAAGAAATTTACATTAGTTTCTTTGGTTTCTACAATTAAAAATATCTGTTAAAAGATTTGTATTTTTTGAAAAATGTTCATAGTCAAATTTAGGAATCATTCTTATGTCACAGTTGATCGATTTTTGGCTTCTCAGACCAATCAACCATATTTCTTTACAAAGTCCAAAAAATCAAAATTAATTTAAAGATACGTTTTTTCTGTATTGTAAAAATCATCCATTGTTAGTTGTAATTTTCAATTGACTGGCATAATTTCACTAGTTTTGACTCCAAACAAATGTTTACTTCATTAGCGCATTATTATTTTAGTAGTAAATTCCCTGTCTACTGATTCTCATGTCTAGCTGTTTTCATGGACATTGCCAGAATGATGGTTCTTTTTTCTATTTTTTCTCTTTCTCTACTGAACTATTGTGTAACAAAATTCTGAGAAACAAAAAAAAATAAAAAAGCAGTAACCATAGTGTTACAATTTGAAGAATCAGTTGCTTAAGATCAACAGATGCTACAAAAATATAGCTCGTGGCCGTGATTCGCAGTTTGACTGTATTTCTAAAAAATAACATGAAAATGATATATCAAATGAGATGGAACATAATCCAAACATCATTCATGTGTCCTATTTCTTTGTAGTAACATTTCTTTTAGCATAAAGATGTTCAATTATTGTGTCATTTGAGTTAGTTGCCAGTGGAACAGATATTGAACCGTAATTTCATTTTTCCAAGAAAATATTTACTTATAGGAGACAGATATAAAGAGAAAATCCATATTTAATCCTGTGACAAAGTCCTTACATACATCAGGGACTTCTTACCACATTTTGGGAAAAGTACCAGTACCAACCTGATCGGGAAAAATCACATCATTAAATCTGAAACTGGAAAATCTTTTACACTTTAATGCAGGCTATTGTATAGCATGCATCTTTGTCATACTAATTCACAAATATGAGGTAAAGAAATGAAAATCACCGATTAAACTCTTTTGCTGCCAAATTTCGGATAAGAAGCACTTCTCAGTGCCAAGTATTTCTCACTTGCGCTCACCCTGTCCTCTGCAAATAACTGCAAACTTCTCCGATTGAATTGTTTGAATCAGTGGTGGATAACGTTATGTGTTCAACCAAATTGCCACATAGATCATGCATTACACTCCTGGTTTGAACACAGGAGCCTGAGATCTGTAGACTTCACTAAAGTCTGTAGATTTCTCTAAAGCTCAGACCTGAACTGGTTGCTGAAAGGCAACAATGGCACTTGACACTGTGACATTGGCAGCAAAAGAGTTAACAGTGTTAAAGAACAATATCATATATAATTGTGAAAGAATATTACAGAAACAGGCATATTCATTTAACGTTCTTGACAAATCATGCAAGAATTAATCAAGTAAAATTGTACGTGCACTGTTTGAACTTATCAATAAAAAATTTGTCTTTTGGTATTTTTTCATTCACTATTTGGGACAGGTTTGTTTACTATTATCTAACACAGTAAAACCTAACGTAACGACCGCCTCAATTTTATGACCAACTCAATATTATGACCAATATTTTGGACTGGCTTTCAATGATTCCCAAATAATTCAACTTAATAATGAGACGACCTCATTTATTACAACCATTTGTTTGGGTCCCGAGGGTGTCGCATTGTTTGAGGTTTTACTGTACCCAAGGTAAAAACTCCCAGTAGATTTATGATTCCCAGTCATCTTTTGAATTTTAACCGGACTAGACTAAAGAAATGGGAAATTCCATTCTTTGAAAAATTACTGATGTAAAATTCAAAATCTTAGTGCATTATAGTAAAACCACAATATCAAGACCAGCTCATGACAGTGACCACCCACTTTTGAGCCTGTTTTCAATATTTCTTCTATATTTGAACTTGACAATGGAACCTACCCAATATTGAGACCACCTCATTATAACAACCACCTATTTTAAGACCAGTTATCAACATTCCTCTGTATTTTATTTTAATAAAAAAAACTCAATATTGAGACCGAATTTTTAGGCCCAAAAGTTGGTCATAAAATTGAAATTTTACTGTACAAACATGGTTCATGAAAATTTGTGTGGGCAAAATAATACAAAAATCCTATTCAGAGACCCAACACTGACTCTGACATTGGTTATCAATGAAATTCCATTACATACAGTGTAAAACTATTCAGTTTTTGTATGTTTGTACAAAAGGTTAGAGTTACAAACTACAATAGAAACCAGTCAGCAAGGTCTTTACAATATTGTACTATCCATTGACCCATGATTCTTCACTTCATAGTTACTAAAATGAAAAATCCATTAATACAAAACTGGACAATGATGTAAAACAAACAGCAAATCTAAAACAAGAATGATGCCTCTTAGTATGTTTAAATAATTAAAAGCCACCTTATTGAAAACACACAAATATACTAAAAAACGTAATTGCATCTTTTGTTCTAATATCCAAAATACAACAGAAACACTTAAAAAACTCAACATTCAGTTAAACAAAATACAAAACAATACAATATAGAAACAAAACACACGAAAGCAACACTTGTGAAACATTATCACGACTTGACAATCCTGATCACTTGTACTAAACTGCTGATGCAGCAGAATTCATTAATGATTTATATATGTAAGACCTTTTGACCTTGCCAAATGACCCTCACCTTGGACTTAATCAGTGTCATATAAAGCAGCTTTGCTTTAAATAAAGTAGCATATTTCATTCTGTTTTAAAATTAACTTAGAACACCAGTATCAAGTAACAGCAAATCTGATTGGTCAATTGAAAATTTTACTGGATTTTGATTGGTTCACAAAATATTTGTTTTTGTCTAAAATATCTGCCTTTTTGCCATCTTTACCTGGATGAAACCATATATTACATTGTATATTGTGAAATACAAACAAGAGGGCCATGATGGCCCTGCATCGCTCACCAGAACAAATGATCAAACCACTGGTTCATGAAAAGAAGTCATTTTAAGGTATTTCTATTTTAAGCTCTAGTGGCTCCTAATTGGGGCCAACCATTTTTATTTCAGCAAATCTGATAGAACACAATCTAAAGATTCTAAAAACCAAGTTTGGTAATAATCCATCCATAGAATCATGAGAAAAAGTCATTTTAAAGTACTTCTATTTTGGGCTCTAGTGGCCCTTTTTTAGCAAATACTTGGTATTAAAATTACCATGATGTACTTTTTAAATATTTAAACCCAAGGATGAGATATGAGCTGTAAGTTAGTATCATAAACTGGGACAGAGAGCAACATCATACACTGATATCTAGGAGCTAATATTATGACAAAGATTTATCTTGTCGAAAGAATAATTATATTCTTTATCATAACCATTAACAAGTTCATTGGTTGAAGTCATTAAATTATTATACAGTCTTATATTAAATTTCTATACAATTTTACACAATAGGGGCCAAAATATTGTACCTTGACGTTTGCCATTCGCCCACCACAACAATAGCTTGTACATTGTGCGTTTTTCACCTGCTTGACTTCTTTTCAGATTTTTTGTGAAAGGTGAGATGTACAATGATGAACACACAAAAAAAAACGTATAAATAACCCAAAATATGAAAATGTACTATGACAGCTATTATGCGACAATGTCCTTCAGTAAATATTGTAAAAACTACATCTTTGTCCGAAACCCTTATTAACAAAGCTTGTACAAGATAATGTAAATTCTGGTAAATAAATAACGTAAATATTGGTAATTAACATGATAAAATAAGTTGTCAATTACAAATAAGATACAAGGGTCTGTTTCATATACATATCTTTGCCAAGATATCAGTTTTTTAATTAAAACATTCGGTTACCTCTTGTTTTGTAAATAAAAAGAATGTTATCCTACTGACTGTATTGAGGATATGTTGTCAGGTGTTCAAGATAAATGTCTGTAAAGTGTACCATTAGCACCACATTTAAGTTTAAAAACTGCTATCCTAGCTGAGAAATGTCAATGAAACGGGCCCCAAGAACGTAAGTCATATGAACAAACAATTTTCAGCGTTAAATACTAATATTCGACTGTTTGACATGAAATATGAAGTACCTGTCTCCATACAGATATCTTTTCTAAACAATATTGCTCCGAGACCTTAGCATTAACGTCCATGCCATAAAACTAAATTCCCGAGATATTCGAGATATTCGCAAAAAATGTTCAAAAAGCAATAAAAGAGGCATTCATTATGGAACATTATTTTTGAAACAAAAAAAAAAAAACATTTAAATTAAGGCAAATGGAGAACAGGATTGTTAAAGCTGAATTTGTATTGAATGTCAAAACCCAAACATCTCATTGGTTGGTCCAGCAATCAGCAAATGGCTACACTGCTTTCTGAGTTCGGTTTGGTGATAAAGTACTCAAAATCTCATAGGTGAATTTTGTGCTTAGTCCTATTATTGACCAATGGCTAGCCTTTACAAAACTGGTCTTCAAGTTATTGTTTGGTGGACAGTCTAAACACTCTGGTACCTGATTGGACGCTTTTGAGAACAATCATAAAACTGACCAATGGCAAACTTCTCTGAAAGACTGTTCTTCAAATCATTTTTATCTGAAAGACTGGTCTTCAAATCATTGTTATCTGAGTTTGGGTGTACAGTCTAAAAATTCTGATAAGCAATGCTATATCTTGAGTGTGGTCTCTAATTCACTTTTTTTTCAGAGAAAATAATATAAAAATTTAGAATGGCAAAAAAATTTACATAAAACTCAACAGACCATTTACAAACTTAATACATCTGCTAAAAGTATACCACACATCCAATTAAAAATTCAAAAACCACCTGGTTGGGATTTAGGGGCCACATTACCAGTGTCCCTTAATTAATAAATCAACTTTCCATTCAAACTATGATCTGTTTGACTTCAGTATAATGGGAGCCTTAATTATCATCTTATAATATCACACTTGATTCATAATAAATAAAAAATAAATACTACAGCATTATGTGTAAAAAGTACAGATAAACAAGAAACCAGAGCTTGTTGAATACTTAGACAAATAAAAATAAAAGAACTAAGATAAGTTGTAAGTTTGTTATTAAGTGTTTAAATCTCGTTTTCATGCAAAGAATGTTATGGGGCTTAAAAAGACTCCCTAATGCTCAACTAAATTATATCGGTAAATCTAGCCATTAAGAATCCTGGGAAGGGTCAGCCCCTATTTTCAGATGAATATCAACATAGTAGGGGTCATCAGCATCAAAAAGGGTCAGCCCTAACTATCATCATCACACAAAGAATGAACAGTTAGATATGCTGTAATATCATTATCTGTCGACAGTATTAATGTCGGGATTAAATTTTAAAATCCACACCTTTTAAGTTTGTCATTAAAATCTTTAAGCATTAAATCACCATATTGGTCAGACAACATTTGTTAGAACTTAGCTTGAAGAAGTCATTTGCAGCAAAATTGAATCCATGAAGAAATTAATACATTTTTAACCGGCACCTGGTATGAAACAAAACTATAAGGCCAGAAGATAAATAGTTATGTTTACAGTCACCAGACCAACCTTATTTTTTGGTGCCAACATTAAGTTTCTATGAGCCAAATCCTAAGTACAAATATAATTGAGGATGAAATGAAAATGAAAAAAAAATGAAAAAAAAAGACCTACCTTCCCTAATTTTGGTCAAGTAACCATAAACCTGACTATTTTGTTCTTCTAACCTTAAAATCTTAAATTACTAAAAGACTAATCTTACCAGTATTCATACAATTAAAAATACATTAGTCCACTGTAAGATACAAGGATCATGTAGAATATGTACACCTGATGCTACAAAGAAATTCTCCAGTCATTTGATCAACAAAAACTTCATTTACAGTAATTTGAGATTAGCAAAAAGCCACTTCACTACAAAGATCATAAAACAATGGTCACTTTAAAATTTCATTAACCAAACAAACTGGTCAGGTAATATACAGTAACATTCAATTTTTGTTATCACCCAACATGTTTTAGTATAGTTATACTTCTAAACAAAGAATTGCAACTCTTAGTGAAAGTAAAATTATGATGTAATCCAACCAAGAATTATCTTCCTTGATTTATGTGAAATTGATGCATTTTATATATACTAATTGAAACTTCTAATGCCCCCCCCCCTCTTTACATACACATACATTTTCATATAACTCAACTGCTGAGAACATTTAGTAAAAAGCACAATTAAACAAACTGCCTTATTTTGACACCCCTGGCACAAATTTGATGGGCAATGAATACTTTTTGCAATATTATTACACAAAGATGCTGGGTTTTGAAACTATCTAAATAAGAAGCCCAAGTTTATTTCTAATTACAGAATATTCAATAAGGAACCAGGGTTGAGGGGGCATTAGCAGTTTTGTGGGGGAATATCAATACAAAGAAATATTAATATTCCTATTTACCAATTGTTTAATTATTAGGTTTAATTATTTTGTAGTTATCATTAAGCATTCACCGCTCTAAGTTAGAATCCCATCCAGGTCCAAATTTCATATGAGACGCAGCTGTAAAGTTAGCTTACAGAAAGTCAGTGCTTCCACCCAGGTGTATTTGGGGGGGGTCTTCCCCAGATGACCCTGGCTGCTGGTGTGGTATTAAACCCCAGAGAATATAAATAATAGCATTCAACAATGACAACTAATCCCTGAATGACCAAAGCATATACTGAACTGATGTATGTTAATCACGGAAAAATCTAACATGGGTCCAGACTCAATTGCCAAACATTTTAATTTAATTTCAGATGCTCAAATTTTCTGATTAAAATTTTTAACAAAAAATGCGGAGATTTTGGACAACTTCATTTTTATTTGGTTTGGGTCATTTTTGCCAAATATTTCTGAGGTAAGAATTTTCAAAGCATATGGTATTTACAGTAGAATATTACCTATAGAGACGAATGTGAAGCTGTGTTTTCTTACATAAAATGCCATAATTTTCTTTTCTTTGAAAAACTAGCCATCAATTCAAGTAAAATCAGAAAAAAATCACCAGGTATGAAATCATACAAACATACAAATGATGGCAAATTTGAAAAGTTTTGAAAACAGGGTTGTTATCAAAATTGACCCCCCCCAAAAAAAACTGGCAAATCAATAATTTTCAAGATATTTCAAAAAGAAGATAAGAATTTATCACAAAACAGCTAAAAAACAACCAAAACATTCTCAAAATTTTTAAGGAATTATCCGACATTGCACAACCTTCCCGCCAAAATCATTTCAATAGCAATATCTAATAACCTCATGAGGTCATCTGAGATGGCCTTGTCCTTTCAACAATTAGAAACCTTACATTGTTCGGCTATTTGTCACATTTATTACAGCCCCGTAGGGCTACTGGACAATAGTGGCCAATAATGTCTCGTAATAAGAACCCCTTACACCTGGTTGGGCAATACAGCCGTAATGGCCCAAGGCATCGTGGGAAAGTTATTGTGCACGTCAAGTCTGATCTTGTACAAGCGTCTCACAAGTACCGATGTCGGCCCCTTATTCAAGATGACGTGATATCCGGTAATCAGTGCTTCGACCACATCAAGTTTGGTCATTCACGTGTAAATCCGTTATCGTCAATTCACACGCATTCACAATGGGTTATTTGACGGCCGCTAACAATACAGTGGTCATTTATTAGATACCTGTCCGAAGTATTGCCTTCATTATTAATTGCTTGAGGAAACTTCTGCATACATTTTTGCATCTCTGTCAAGGACAGCTACTCTAATTTCTTACGATCCTTTCAAATTTTTTGCGTGAAGATGACAGAAAATTGATAGGGACGCTAGAAAGAATATGCAAAACTAGCCAGCGGTAAAATGAATGAGATTTTAATCATTTTAATTCAGAAAATGAACACAAAACAGTCAAACTATCTTCCTCATTCAATCATCTTAAAGAGTTTTTTTTTTTATTAAATCACTTTTTTTCAAAAATAATCATGCAAGTTCAAGTATCTTTTAATTAGTTTGAAGGCTTTTTTGTTAATGACTGTAAAAAGTCCTGAAATTAAAGTCATAAAAGGACAATAGACTAAAACTAAGATACTGCTGCTATGGAAACAGTTTTAAAGGAATTCACTAAAACGTATTTTCCTTTTTAATTGCCGACAAATTTGTTTAAAGCTAATGTCTCCATAAAACCAACATTTTCAAGTTTTCCTGACTTTAAGAAAAAAAATAAAAAAGCATCGTTTATAAAAAAAATTGAAACAAAATTTATGTTTTGTACCCAATTTTATTGCTGCAACAAATAAGAATAATAGACACACATTTATTAGAGAACAGAAAAAAACACTTCATTAAAAAGTATGATAATAAAATTTATAACGGTGTTGTAAGTTGAATCAATTATGCTAAATTATGCCTGCAAATTAGGCTGAAGAATAGCAAGAATCGTAGTAATGAACCTTTTTATAGGCTTTTTTGTTAGTTAATTATCAAATTTTGTTAATTAGTCTAAAATTTTATTTCAGAACAGAAAACAATTATTGGCTAATTAAAGAACAGACACTATTAATGTGGGTGAACAAGATATTTTAGTGTCGTCTTAGGCCATTTTTAAAAATATGTTGGTTTGTGCTACACTAACCAAACTTTTATCAGTCAGTAGGTAGGTATTTTTTTGTCTAACATTATCAGGGATTTCCCTGATGCAGGTTTCTTGCGCCCCTGATGTGATATTCACCTGAGGGACTCGCATTGTGAGTGACCACCGCATCCTTAGGACCCTTTCTAACTCGGAATTTGCCCTTGGCATTTTCTGTGTGGGACCCCCAAAAATCCCAAGGGCCCCCTAAAATGTTGGAGATGGGAGTCCCAGGCATTATACAGGGTTTTGATTAAGAACTGATTGTTGATTGAAACCGTCGGTTAAAAATGCATTTGAATTGGTTGTTTTTCCAAGATTTTTTAAATTTTTGCAATAATATTAACAATTATCGCCGGATTTATGTGGCTTTGACAAAAAAACTGGTTACTGAATTTCTTAATGAAAACTCTGATTATGTGCTTGTACTAAAACAAAAGGCTGGAATAGAACAAAAAAAATTTTGTTCAAAATCATTTTGACAGCAGTATTTTTTAACGAGTCATTCGGATAACTGCAAACCAACATTTTGTTAAAGATGACCTTAGTTTTAATTTTTACATTTAATTTAAACTTAATTTTGAACAAGCCATCTTTTCAATCCACTGTATGGTAATACAGACGTTAATGCCAAGTAAACTACCAATGTACCGCTAATGAATTCTTTCTCATTAACTTAGTTAATGAAGTTTTTCATTAGAAATTCATATAAAATTAGCCTGTAATTGAATAGCTGAAGGTCAAATAAAGGACATTTGTAATGTACCTTTACAGATAATGCGTTTTTCAAAGATCTTAATTATTGAGGAACTAAATGAACAACACTGATAGAATGTCAGGCCCCTTTTTTAGTCAGCTTAAAACATAGCATAATACATTTCAAGCAACTGACGTAGCTTTTTTTAAAAAAAATTTGCCCTTATTTGGAAGAACAGTAAAAAGGGCAGATTTCATTTTTCTAATAATCATTCACTGCATGGTTTAATTATTATTCTCTTTTTTTCACTGGGGTTTAATGTCACATCAAGAGCCAGAGTCATTTGACTTTTCCAGCTTCATGAAGACCACAGAATAAATCCACTGACCCGTAAGTTAGCCGGACTGCTTCCTCACACGTGAAACTTGGTCCCAGGTGGGATTTGAACTCAAAGTTGAGAGGGGCTAATGATGACTAGTCAGGGACTATAACCACTCAAAAGCCACTGAAGCCCCTAACTATTCTAATCATATAAGATTTAACAATGTACGTCCACAGATATAAAACTTAAGATTCATCTCATATTGAAACAAGCAAAATTACACAGAAATACCAGAACCACGGAAAAAACAAGACAACAAAAAAAGAAAAAATACAAACTGGCCAACTTGGCCAGCACCAAACCTTCCCAAACCTCTGAACAACCATCCTCAGGGCAACTGGCACAACTCAAACCTACAGCAACACAAATAAACAAAGATTAGCAAATAGCAATATATAAATGTTTCCATGAGAAAAATTATTATACAAAATTAATAATTGATTATTATAGATAATTATTAATTAATTGATCATAATAACTTCACAAAGTGATGATCACATTTTGTCTCAAACAATATATTACAGGCTCCTCAAAATTGCTAGAATACTTGCATGACATTTGGTCAGGTAAAGTTAGAACTTCTTTCTGACCAAATAAAAATTTGTCTGACTAAATATACTATAAATAGGTGATAAATGCTGTAAATCATGCCAGACTGCCTGGCATCTGGTCCGGTACTCGCTGAAAAGTTATTGAACCTGCTTGAAATTAGCCTGATATGTCCGATGGTCCAGCAACTATCGTGAAGCCCGAGATAATCAACATTCATTATTTAGGTAGATTTCCTATTTTTATCACATATTCATAATTCAAGTATTATATTTCACTACAATTTTGATCAACAATTGTTTGCATAAAAACAACATATATATGTAAAACTACAGTGAAACCTCATTAGAAACAATCAACAGCCGGTCATTACAAAACTGACTAAATTATAGGGAGGTGATATTGTTAAGAGGGTGATGGTAGCTGTTATCCTGACAATCACAACCTAACTAATGACTGTTAATTGCCAGTATTCCATTGTCACTTTCATGATATATACACATTCAACACACACATACATTTGTTGAATATGTCCAGTTGTTAGAAGCTTATCACAGTCATAGGGAACTAAAATGTTGGTCATTCAGCAGGCCTAAGTTCGGAGGTGGCCGTTGGTGAGAGGTTCATTTATGTTGAAAATGTATGGGGGGGTCTGAAGTAGCCATTGTTGAGAGGTGACCATTGTTGAGAGGTGACCATTGTTGGCAGGTAACAGATCAGGGAGGTTTCACTGTATTAACTAGCATAGAAAATTATTTACAAGCATACAAATCCAAAGAAATTTATTATTTTCCAAGTAGAAACATCTTTGGTAAAAAATTACATATCTGGGGCATTATGGGAATACATTGATCAGGAACGCCACTTGCTGAGCATTATGGGAAATATATTTGCGATCACCTTGAGTTTTCAAAATTGTCACCTGCGGCAAAAGAGCTGGCAATTAGATTACAACAACACATTTAATACCCGGTGTTTTGTAACGGCCACTGAATTAAACGTTCAAACTGCCCCGTCTAATCTGATGGACATTTTTGACAATACCGCAGAATAACGAGACAATAACAAGAATGACAAGCATTGTGGGTAACTGCGTCTGCATGCAGGTACAGAGTAAACATGACTGATGGATATGTTAATGTACCTTTTATCATCACCAGATCTAACAACGACGTGAAGATGACCATCTCCAATACAATTTATTCGCTTTTTTGTTAATATTTGATCAAGTTTTGTAAAGAGTATAATTAATTATGAAGGATTTATTTGTCCGAGTAACATATCATCTATTTCTCATGCAATCTAATTGCAGCTTTGGCGTTCAGATGTCATGGTTGAAGAATAGAGAGAAAAATGTCAAACTGTGTCACTAAATAATTCAAGTAACCGACCGAAAAAGCGGGCACTTATAGCACGATAATTAAATTCTATACAATTATATTTTTCCACAGTATGATGGTCAGGTGTTCATATAATACATAACAAGGACTGCCTCTACTGATAGAAGCACAGATAAGGCAACATCATAAAGTATTTGAGCTTTTCGATATTAAGTCTGTGCCCGTCATATCGACATTAGCAGAATCTGAAAAAAATGTTGTTACATTTGAATGACATTTTAAACAGAATGAACACTGTGCACTTCACCAATGTTGATTTCTTTCTTCATCAGTAGAAGAAAAGTAAATCAATTAAAAATAACAAGATTAAAAATAACACAATATTCTGACACACCTTGATTGTCCAACTACTATCCCTTATCTGTAACATACACAGTGCGCAGCAAATTAAATGATTTACAAAGTGTCAAAAACTTTACTATGTATCTAACAATTGGTCACTCATGCCATTCATCATAGATTATCACCTCACAGGGCAGTTGGTATAATATGATTTAAATTCAGACAAAATTGAGTGAAAAGTGAATAAGGACAGAAAAATTATGTCATTTTTTAATGAGTTTTAACTGCAGTTTATAAACTTAAGACAAGTCTTTCAGTGCTTAAAAACAGTACAGCAAAAGGTAATTTAATGACCATTTCAATATTTAACACCTCAATAATAAGACCACAATTTGTAGCAAGAAAGACGGCCTGAATGTTGAGGTAGTCTCATTATGAGGTTGAAATATAGCCTGAAAAGTAGTCATTATTATGAGGTGCTCTTAATACTGAAGTGGTCAATTACTAATGTCTAGCTGTAATTTAATTCTATTGAGAAATACCTTTACCCTTGAAAGACAGACCCCCTTCTAATGTTTTGATAAAGGGTCAACACTGAGCTGAAACTAGTAGCCATAGGTTTAAGGACCATTTTCAAATTGCAGGCATCCTATTGGTTGTTTCTCAGCCCTTCAATTCCATAACTGACTCATCGTACAGCTGCATTCTTAAAACTTCTAAGACAACATTCTGAATGACTGAAATATGGTAAAGAAAATCTCAAAGAAGGCAAACATTTCTAGGAATGTAAGAAAAGGATTTCTAGACAAAAAAAAACACATACAAAAAATCCAACTTTCCTGAATATGTAACCAACACCAAAACCCACTAACCCAAAACCCATCTGACACATACAGAAATTAAAGTACAAAACATGATCTCCCTGAGGGTACCGAATATCTGCAGATATTCTTGTTATTAACATGTTAAAAAATCATTTGGCCTCAGTTTTCTTAAATGAATTTAGTTACAGGTAATGAACATATTGTTCCCTTTTGCAGTTGGCTTCATTATGCTGCCAAACAAAAAAACATATTTCTGAAAATATCAGACAAATCCATTTTTAGACCCAGAACTGAAAGTCAAAGTTCAGCGATTTTTTTCCTTTTCTGGTAAATGGACCCTTCCCAATAAAAAATAATCATTTTTTCTCAATTCCTGACCTAAAAATTCCCACACAATTTTGGCATCATACCAAACATTTTTTCCCAATTGGACCGGACCCGGACCCTTTCCCAAAATTGCGAATAAGTCACAAGAGTTCCTCCGAGTGTTTTGATTAACTTATATATTCAACTTAAATAAAATTTTGCAAAATAAAAATGATGTTGTCTGTAAAAATGGTTTCCTTGGTGAATTACAGATAAAAAATATGTAATTAGACATCATTAAAAAGTACAAAAGTAATTCTCAAACACATCAAGTTAGATGTTTATTTAAATCAAACAGAAAATTAAGGTGGGGTCTTTCTGTTCAATGGTTCAGTAATCAAATACTTAATGTCCAACAAACTATTAATCACATACATTATAGGTAGACTTCATGAAACATACAACAAATTACTTCCAGCCCCTTTTCTTTGAAGTTAAAAATAGATAGGGTCCGCAGTAAATACCTTTCACACAATTCCCATCAGAGTAGGGGCGGGAAGAATTTACATACAGCACACAATTATACAAGGGACAACTTTCTTGATGATTTAATCAAAGACTTTAGGGGTCGCAGTAAAACCCATTGTAGAGCGAAGGTCTCGTGACACGGGACTCTGGACACACCTTTCATTAAACCGTCAATTTTTTGCGACAAACATTCCAAAGGACTCGTTTTTAATGTCCATCGCAAGTGGAATAACTAATGACCACTTTCTACTAAGATGAAATAAATGTATCCTTGGGGTGTATGGGTTCGTAAAGAAATGGACGACAGAATAAAAATTTGCATACTGATATAAAGTTACATCAAAGATTCCTTTTTCATTATATTCGAGGGGTCAGTTTTCAAGTATTTGTAAACAGCGATTTTTCATCATGTACACAGGTGATGTATTAAAACGCTATGATAATTTTATTTTTGCAAGATACGAGATCAAACAACAATTGATGACCGTTGTTGACCAGTTTTTAATGTGTCGGTTATTCAGAAAGACGCAAGGTAATTTAGGAGTAACAAATGAATACAAACTACAAAAATTAGATTTTTTTTTCAATTTGTTCAGCAATCAAAGATGATCAAGATATTTCCATAAAAATCAAACCTGAATTAAAATAGATTACTAGTTCAAGATATTTGAATCCATTTTTGAGATATCGTTCTGTGAAATATCGTATGATAGCATCATAGCGTCATTTTAAACTGACCAATCACTTTTAATTTATTTGTTATTACCTCTAAAGAATTTTTTAACTTGGGCTAGGAAAAAAATAATTATGTTTTACAATATAGTCTATGGTTTTTGCTATTAGAAACTTCAGAGTTGGCGCCAAAAACCAGAAACGCTGAAATGCTCTGGCCCCACCACAAACCTCAACATTATGATCAACCTAATATGCTGACCATGTGTCCGATGTTTCCAAATGTACAGAAGAACTGAGCATATATGAAATGGATGGTAGGGACTCGATAGTTGACCTCATGACAGTCACATGACTTACCTAGGAGTCGACAATGGGGCGCCAGCAAATATTTTTTCAAATTTGTGTTCTGCAAATAAATTGCATAAAATTCATCTTCGAGGAAGAAAAATAATGGTAATTTACATGAAAAATATGAAAGGTGATGAAGTATTTAATGAAATTACCTGTTTCTTGGTATCGATCGTGCTTGAAATCCGCAGCTGCCTCTGTCATAAATGATTGTGCACATAAATTGATGATGTCATACATGACCTTGTGGTAAAACGTAAACAACTCGAGAAGCAAAGGTTTGATATTAGGCGAGGTTCGTTGTAACACATCTATTAGACAGTATTCACGACATAGGATATTAGATCTAATATTCACGTATAATTGTGAACTAAACAGTAGATCTACATTGTTTTCATATTTCATGAGAAACAATATCTTTCCATGTCATCATATTTCCGGCAATTGACTTTGGCGTTAAATGGTATCAGACAAATGCATAGACACTGGGTTCCGTGATTTTTATACCCGGACAGACATTATTTTTTAAGATGCACCCATCAAACACAAATCTGACAAAAACTCACGGTATGCACGCTGGCGGCATGAAGATTGTTTTGACAGATTTGCACTTTTTGATGTTTTTAGATTAAACCTTTTCAGTGACAATAAGTGTATATCTGTCGACACAAAGTTCGTTGTGTATATTTGCCCAGAGATATGACGGGTATACCCATTTTGGGATTTCGTTCAAGCCATCATTTCTTTAAATTCTCTGGCAATATGTACAGTGTATATGTTGGGAACATGTGCCTAGCATTGTAAGGGTTGAATGTACACAACAAGAAAATATTTAAGTCTTAGCCAAGATATGTCTATGAAACGAGTCCTTGTACGCCAAATCAACCGAAATGTCATGTACAGCAATGAATTTTAAGATGACAATGAAGAGGTTATTTGGAAACAGAAGACGTTCGAAAAAAATAAAACGGTATCTCAGCAGATTCAATTATATTCTTAAATGGAAATTTTCACATTTCGAAAGACATTTTAAGCGTAATCAATAAAGTCTGAACTGTTAAAGCTTCGTATACTCTCATTACTGAGAGACATAGATGATACAATTTGAGGTACTCTAAGTTCAATAGTTTGACAACATCACCGATATCGCAGTGAAAAAGTATGGGGCGATCAGAAAATGTCTTATGCAGATCTGTAAGCATCTTTTCACTGGGTTTAACGCCGCTTTTCAACAATTTTTCAGTTATATACGGCCGTCGGTTCACCTACCAAGTTTTCCTGGAGTGAATACTAACTTACCCTTCTACAAGGAGCCGAAAACTTCTCCCCAAGATGAAAGAAAATCGACGTTTTTGTCTATTTTTCATAGAAGGGTATGACCTGCCGCGACCGAGATTTGAACCCGGATAACAAGTCCAGCGCGCTAACCACGGGACCAAAGTTGCAGCCTTGCAAGAATCTGCAGTGAACTTTGTGTTACAGATATTTCCCATAAAAATTCACAAAAGAGTAGCAGAACAGTCCTATTGTGAAAAAATTAAGAAATGTTCATTTAGGTTAACAAGGAATTTCATTCAGAACACTTAAGGTCATCCTTCAGAAAAATGGCTTGCAGATACGTGACCGACTCATTCAAAACCAACACCCCTAAAATCGATAAGCGATTTGAGCAAAAAATACTCTTTATTCCAGCTTTTCTTTATCAATTCAAGTACAACATGTATATAATGGTAACACAAATATGCCCATCTGCCTACCTGTGGCCAACATTTTTAAGAATGGCCCAAAGTAGGATTTTCACTGCCTTTTAAGCAGAAGAGCAAGTCCCGAGCCTTTTTTCACTTGGCCTAAGTTATCAGGCAACACATATTCATACTGAATAAACATAATAATACTATGTACAGTGAAGGCCAACTTTTAAAAATTGTTGGTTTGCACTTATGCGACTAACTCATTCATAAATTATCTTCAATATAAAATCAGCAGAATTTAAGACATCAAGATGCATTAATATCATTTTAATCTCCAATAAGCTCACTAACAACCCGGGAGCAAAAATGCAGCATCAGTTTACAAGGAAATCGTCGTATTAATCAATTCAGACAAAGAAAAACATCATTTTGAGAAAATGAGATTTTCTTTACAATTTTATAAAATGGGGATAGAAACAGAAATGATGTTAATTAAATCGTATGAAATATATCATGATTATTTGTCATTTTTGTTGAAATCAATAGTTTTTTCTTGAAAAAATAATCACAAACAAAAAAACTGATCAGAAATATAATCCAGGAAAAATTACATTATATTTTTTATACAAAGAAAATTGATTTTCAGAGGACATCAAATTTCTCGTTGAGTACAAAAGGCAGACACCAATAACAGAAAAATTTTGTTTAGCATGTGTGAGTGTGTCTCCGACAAAGAATTAAAATGATGTTAAAAAAATGACATTTTCACGACGACATAACGTCATTAGATAATTTATTTGCATTCCACTTAAATATTATAGTGGTCTGTCACCTTCAAAATTAGTGATCTGTGATCTGTTAATTTTGCACTCGAAGTCTTCTGATAATCGTTGATCTGAGAACTTAATGTTATGAAAATCAGATAAAAAAATGAAATAATCAACGATGTAAGCAATCAACCCACACACCAGTTTATCTGCATAAACTGACCATATTGGCCGCTTTGATGTTTCGCAAGCAACTTAAATCCTTCTATAGACAACAATGAAAAATACAGATAAGAAAAGGGTACCTAGAATAAATACATACAAAAATACAACCTTCCCCAAAATACAACCTTCCCCAAAATACAACCTATCCCCAAAATACAACCTATCCCCAAAATACTACCTTCCCCAGAATTCCCAGATCCAAAACCATACTCAACACTCAACACACAGGACCATATAAAAATGGAGGACAAAACGCAGTCTCCAGGAGGGTACTGCAAGTATATCAAAACATCACAAAACTGTATTAATTTTGTATGTTAGGTTGTCGGGCAATTTTGAAACACTAATGATCATCTTGTTTCCACAAAACCCGAATTGCTCCTGAAGATTATGTCCAAGACTTGCCTATAGAAACAG
Source organism: Lutraria rhynchaena (assembly GCA_008271625.1). NCBI lineage: Eukaryota > Metazoa > Mollusca > Bivalvia > Venerida > Mactridae > Lutraria > Lutraria rhynchaena. The sequence continues at coordinate 503,305 of VIBL01000066.1, forward strand.
CACCTTAATATGGTATTATTACATTCTGACGACTGCAAAAGGTCTATGACTGAAGTATACAATACAATCTCTCTTGACAATATCAGCTTGTTTGTTCAGTCCAGCAAAATGTTCGGATTAGTTTCCAGATCAGGATTTTTTTTATTTTTAGACAAAACACACAAAGGTACAGGTATTTTATTTATTAAAAATGATATTAATTTTATAAATGATAAACATTAGTATAAACAACTTTTCTCCTTAGTTTTACAACAAATTGATATACATGTAAATATAAGAATTGTATAAAGAAATCATTTCTAGAAAAATTCCATCTTCTCAAAACGTATCATAGCTTACCCCCTATGTTGTAAATAAAGGTCAATATATTATAGACTTATAAAATATTTTTGTTTTAAAGTTGCATATTAAAATAAAAATGATTTTCCTTTCAGCAAAACAATTATTTGAATTCATCACTTGACACAATGAAATCGAATGGCTACCATGTTTCAAAACTGGACACTAAATTCAGTGTCGAAGTAATAGCCATAAAGTTGAATTCATTACCTAAAGTGACCTGTAGCCCCTTACAACCTGATGTGACCCCTCGTCCTTGATTTCTTTAGCAGACCTGAAGTGATTTAGTTAACCTCTGACCCCATTAAATGAAGGGACCAGTCGTTTCACCTTAAATGACCGCAGAGATCCCTTGTGATGAAGTTGTCAGCGTTGTACAATCATTACAGATACAAGAGTGAAAGTAAACCCCAGTTAGGGGCCAGCTGTGCGGCCCTTAATTCATTGTTACACAAACCATTCATTACCAAGCAAAGAAGGGGCCAGGAAACACGGCTAGATCTGTGTTTGTAATTTATTGTACAATAGCACAAGCCATCTCAGGCAGAAATAATACATTGTGTCCGACTGTCCAGGTTTTATTTTCAAAATTATTACAGGCTTCTATTACAAGATGAGTAGAAAAAAACAACATTAAATTTTGATTTCTCTTCAGTTTCAACAAACCTGCCAGCCACAGATTTTAAATCTCTTATCGGCCAATCAGAAACCAGCATTTTCAAATTAGAACATTTTTTGTCAGTCTTTAACAAATGCTTGTGGAAATATAAGGAAGCATGCTGAGTGTGAATATTTGATTGTAATGGTGCATTTGTCCACCATCGTATAAAGGGAGAGAAAGGAGCCAATTTTCAACCATTTTATTCCATGTTAAAATTTTAAACAGGCTAGACGATACAGAACATTTCAAATCTTATACACAGTGTACACTTTATTACTGAACATTGGCAAAGTAAATAATCTAAATTGCACATCTTATTTTCCTTAAAAGATGTTCTCTTTATTTCATTACATAATGCAAAGAAAATTGTACATGTACATGCTAGTTTATATATTTCGCAAATAATTGTTTTATGACATTTTTAAAAATTAATATCTGCAACAAAAGTTGTAATATTGATGGATATGAGCAGTGTACGTCTAACTACACGGCCCACATTAAATTGTCCCGTACATTTCATATGTAAAAAATCATGAATTTATATCCTAAATTTTCATGAATAATAAGGAGCACAAATACCTGGCTTTTTTACACGAAAGGTACAAATATAATATTGTAATTACCATACAACACATCATTTTAGTTTTAAATGTTAGATTTTCAAAAAAAGCCTTTTTCACATATCTATATTTTGCTGCATCGGTGAAGGAGAACCCTTTTATTGAATCTTCCAATGCCCGCCCCACTGGTACACATATTCACACAGCTCAAACATTGAAGACATTTGGCAAGAAACAGGATTCACTCATGCAACATACCTTACTTCGTCTTCCTTTCCGAAAAAAAGCCAATGAACCATACGCTATTTTTGCAATATTATTACACAAAGATGTTGAATATAAGTCTAATAATACGAGCAGAAATTTTTAACACTTAATTATTTGTTACATGAAAAAGTATTCAACATGGAACCATGGACTCAGAGGTTTCGTTGAGCGTATTTCCACAAAAATTCACTTATTCCTCGCAAGTTTCTTATGGGTTGGGGTGATGTTGTACACTGCAGATAGCAAGATAAATACACTTTTTGCATCCATTACCGCGTTATATTATAATTTCGCCAGAATGAATGTTTGCCAAAACAATAAAAAAGGAATTTTGGACAGTCTTTGACTTGCCCATTTTCAGTGATAAAACATCTTGAATCTTGAATATCACAAAAATCATGAGAGTATTAGCGCGGTTGTAAATTCACACATCAATTATGGGCAACAGCCATGATCATTTGGCGACTTAACAGCTTTAATAGTGGAGGTAGACCCTGGACTTACACCTGGGCAGAACCACCGACCTTCCCTTAGCTAGCTGGAGAGCTTTCTCACGTGTGAAATTTGGTCCCGGATGGGATTCGAACTCACAGCAGTGAGATGCCAGTGATTACTAGTCAGAGACCACGGAGGCCCCTGCAAATAATCAGGGTACTACAATATGCAAAGGTATGGGGTATAGCAGAATTCGTGTCATTTCTGTTTCAACTTAATTAAATAGTCGCATGTTAATAAAGTGTTAATAAGGGACATCTTTGTTGATATACCGGTAATAGACAAAATTAACCTCTCAATAAAGGCTATCTCTGTATAAAAAAATATGTTTCTTATATTCCCCACAGTGGCCGTTATTCATGCAGGTTTGACTGCATTCGAAGACAACCAATCCGTAATTGGTGATTTCCAATCCCAGATTCCATGACATGTAACTCACTTAAGTCTTTTTATAGTACCTAATGAATCACATTTTGGAGACAAGATTAAATCAATTTCTATTTTAAAACAAAGGATTTAAATCAGAGAAATAAAACACAAAACTCTTAAAAGACATACGGAAACACCACAGACTACTACAAGTCATTAAATTAAGTACAAATTGTATTGGAATATAAACCTGTAAGATTCTTTAAGGATTGCTGACAATGATCATAACGGGAGAGATTCCAGCCACTCTTTTTTTCTTTTCTTTATTTGGAACAACTAAGGTTCACAAAATTAACTCAGATTTAACGAAATCCACCGTATTTCAATTTTTTTTCTCTTGATCAACTTTTGAATTGTGTATACATGTAAAGGAGAGTATGTTTTCTAGAAAAAAATCCCACTTTCCCAAAATATTTCCTTCCCCAGTGCCCCCTAACCTATAATCCACCCAACACAATTCAAGGACAATTCAATTCAATTAGGACAATTCAAAAGGGGAGAAGCCTGGTACCCAGTTTATCCCTATTCAGACTGTAGAGTTGCATTCTAATTCATGAACATAAGGTGAAACAAATCATGCTAGGAAAGAATAATCATGTTTATTGTTACTTGAAGTAAAAGATAGGGTAGGTAGGTTGGAAAACTTTTCTATTTTTTTATTTTTAAACACACTTTTCGTGCTTTGAAGGGATGATTCGTGGCACAATATTTTCGAAATTGACAGTTGGAAATTTAAGGGTAGGCACTAATGAAAAGGGTCAGTTGGGTAACCATAATCACTACTACCTCCGTGTTCGAATGGTTATGATCTCTGATTTGTAATCAATAGCCCTTCACTATTGTGAGTTCGAATCCCAACATGGACGAAATGTCTCATGTGAGGAAGCAGTCTAGGTAGCTTATGGAAGGTCTGTGGTTCTTCTCAGGTGCAAGCCTGCGGTCTTCCTCCACTTTGCAGCTGGGAAGTCGTCAAATGGCCTTGGCTGTTGTTGCATTTTATTCCAGTGAATCTGAACTAACTTTGCTATATAAGGGAGGGAATTCAGACTCAGCCGTGATTATGTTAATGTAAGACATTTCTATTTGATTTCCGTCTTTCTGCTTTCGACTTTAAATGACTGAATTCAAATTTTATTATTAACTCTCTTTTGAAAATCTTGACATTCTATAATGATGATCATAAAAGATAAAATCAAGTTGTTCCATGTATTTAAATGATGTGTTTAGTAAACAAATTGTTTGTTTCTGGTTACATGCGCATTAAAAATAAGGTAAGTAGGTCGGGATTTTTTTATTTTCATTTTTATGTTGTTCTTGAAGTCACTGTTGAAATTATTTTTGTGCGCAAAGGCAAAAAAGTAAAAGAGTGGATGAACCGTTCCTCGGGCTGATTATTAAATCTAGAGTCGCGAGGAAAAATCAGGAACAATTTTTTATGCATCATTTGCAACAAAACTTGCTCCCGCCTTCAAATATATAAAAAAAAATATTTAGTTGTAGAAACATGCACGAAGTAAGTTTCAATTAGATTACTTTATGTTGTGACAAAATTTAAGTCTAAAATATATATGAATGACACTGGTCTCTTTCAAGTTTTCAACATAGGATTTGTTGAAGGGAAACAACCCAAGCGATGATACTAATACAACACAAAGACATAGTTGTCTACCTTCCCATCATTTTTTCTTTTTCGTCTCATGTTTTACAAAATATAGGTGCACTACTCAGGAACATATTTTAAATCATTTGTGACCAGTGGTCCGACCATATTTTTCCAATTGTGACTTTTTAGATTGGAGATATAGTTCATATGAAATCAAAGGCAAGAATAAAATTGACCAAAACCCCTAAAAAGTCTGTGGTCGACAGGAACAGGGGAAAATTTTACCACATATCGACACATATACTTAAAAATGGTTTGTTTCTGGTTACCCGACCGTACCTTATTCTTCGCAGCGACCCTTGGCTTTTTATTAGGCCTGAGGTACCGTACATCTACTGCCTCACTTTTTTACTTTTAATTTACCGAAAAAGAATGTCTTGTGAATCCTTTGAAATCGGCATGTTGGACAAAAAGTGTCAATTTGTTTGATTTGAACTAAAATAAGCAAGCCATTCCGTCACACACCATAACTGCCCCCCCCCCCACACACACCATAACTGCCCCCCCACACACCACAACTGACCCTTCACACACACCACAACTGACCCGACCCCCACACACACCCCATAACTGACCCCCACGCACACCATAACTGACCTCCCCCACACACACCATATCTGACACCCCACACACACACCACAACTGACCCCCCTACACACACCACAACTGACCCCCCCACACACACACACCCCATGACTGACCCCCCCCCCACACACACACACCATAACTGACCCCCCCCCACACACAATAACTGACCCCCACCCCACACACACACCGAAAACGATCGCGTTGCAGTACGCACCAGTGAGCATAACGTTCATTTATGCGGGCGACATACGGGCGACGTCCGTGCAAACTGTTATTGGCTAAATGATTCCGCACTGTTTGGGTGGAAATACGGTCGTACCGAGGGTAACAGCAGCAGCAGTTGTTCGAAAGTGACTTAAACTCTAAACAACCAACACATGAATACGTAGGAATGACGGTTTATATCGATGCGAACAGGTTTGAATAACAATGTAAATTTCTCGTACTAGCCGAGCAGTGTGGTTAAAGGGAGTTGATTTAAAGGCACCCACCGTGCAGCTCTTAAACAGCTAAATTCATGCTTTATCGACTTATCTTGTCGTAACAATGCAAGAAAAATTAATCCCTTAGTTCAAAGTCAAAAACCTTCCTTAGTGACTTTTAGTGAGCAATTTTGTTTTAGTGTATCACCAAAAAATAGGAGGCATAATCAATATGAATTACTTGATCTTGATTAGGAACTAGTATGAATAAGATGACGAGATACATTTAAGAATGATAAATTGTAATGGTCAATGAATTTGGTAATCCTTCTGAAATTATTTAAGTAACATGTAAAATTTTGGAGACTCTTCGGTACTACGCAGCTCAGACACTCCATTCTTTTTAAATAATGCGCAGTATTAGACTCATATCTATTACTTAACTGACTGATTTTGCTAACTATAACGGTCTTAGAAATTACTACATGCGCATAATGTGTGTACATCATAAAGGTAACCAAGAAAATTTTGCAAGCACTTCACGACAGTTTCTTTTTTTGGTTCAGTGTATCTGAATGATGCTGACTCAGTGTAAAAGTCGTTTCATGCTTAGCTGGACTCATAATTTGCAACATCCGTAAATACGGATGAGTGCTTTCATAATCAGTAAGAAATAAATTGCATAATAGTAATTCAATGATAGTTTCTTTACTTTCGTTAAAGACAAAGGGTTTTATTGTTTAAATAAAGATAAGATTTATTGCTATGGCAGCGACAGAGGTCGTGCTGTGATGAGAAAACTACGGTCCGAAACAACGGCAACATTGAAATCCTTCTTCAAGCCACTCAACGAGAAATTTTTCGATCTTATTGGTAAAAGATTTGATTGGTGATATATATATATTTTAAATCTCTTACGAAAGAATCACTACAAAATTAAGGAATAAATAAGGAATAAAATGTAAAACGTTTTGTGGTAATTTCATTATTTTGCAAAATCCCCATGAAATAGGGTCTATATTTTGGAGAATTCATTGGAAAAAATGTTTTCGAACAACTGTCTGTTTAAATTTTGATGGCTAACTTTGATTTGAAAATTCACCTGAGTCACACATACCGGATGTTATTTTGAGAAACAAAATTTATTTTGTGCTATTCAATGCTTCAATTAAGCCACAAGCAAAGAAGACTGGAAGGAAGTCAAAATCAAAGTCAAATATTTCTTTATTGTCGGTTTGCACAAATTTAACATAAAGAAAGAAGTTCTTAGGCTTTAAATAGAATTTTCTGACTGTCCTGTTTAGCTTTCGTGGATAACCAGGTTGATGGGGCTAGAAAATGCAGTCATGTTTACTTTTACTGACCTAAGATCACTAAATGTAGATTTACAGATAATTCAATGTATCGTTATACACACGTATAATGTCATAGATACAATAAATATGACAGAATTTTAGTGTTGTACTATAAGCTGTTTGTATCAAATTGACATCGCATTCCATCAATATTTGAATAGTAACAAAGTATTTATAGAAAGTTCCTTATTTGAAGCCATGATGCGTGATATTAACAGATCATTTTAACAATCATTGTTTGAAAGGACTTATAAAGCATCGAGTGTATTTGTGTAGAATACATTACCGTAAAGTTCAACTCAACAACCGGTCCGTTAATACGACCAACCCAATATTATGATCGGTTTTCAAAGTACCAAATATTTCGCCCTATATTTCTACATATAGTCTAACCTGTGTTTGCGGCCACCTTCGAATAAATACCACTCTGTGAATAAAAAGCTTTTATTGAAAAACCGTCACTGATTACTTAGAACAAACTGACCTCCGAATAATGGCCATCTGTCAATAAAAGCCACATTTCGTCTTTCCCCGGGGTGGCATTTGTTCACAGGTTTGACTGTAATAGTAGTCCGAAATTACGACCGGCCCGCTACTACTTAATACAATCACTTACTCAGAAAAAAGCATGTTAAATGGTGTTGTTTTAGAATGCGATAAACCGACTACTTTGTTTCCGCTCGTGTCAAATTGTTAGTGTTGATTATCAGGAGACGACATTGTTGTTGTTATTGTTGTTTAACGCCATAAGAAAGTTTTGTTTTAACAAGGGAACAAACGTGTATTTATGGTATAATTATCGATTTTCAAAGATTGGTATGCGTTAATTAGGACTAGGCGTTGATTAGGAAAGTTTCGGTAATCATATTTTATAATTTAATACTCAATTCTCCTTGGGACAATGATTGATTTCATATTTTACTATACATAACTTTTACCAATAATAATATATAATGCATTCAACCGTGCTCATCTATAATTGACAACAAGAAAATGTCTCGCTCACACTCAACACGTCAGAAATCAGCCAATCAAAGCCATTCCCCCGTTGCTATCAGCAACAGTCCTGAAATGTATAAACGGAAAGATGCAATTTTATAGTTCACATTGAAGTTCAAATATAATCGACAAATATGATGCACTGTCTGTGATTACCATATTCGCTAGACAATATTCGGTTGAATGAACTCAAATATGCAATATTGATTTAAAAGAGTATGGATTTAATTTGTAAAATCTAAACAGTAAAACCTCTCAGTTTGTGCAATTCGAGTGCAGTAAAACACAGTTAAAAGTAGACAAGGGAATACAGTTAAACTTGTGAACAAAGGCCATCCTTGGGAAAGGCAAACTGTGACCTTTATTGACAGATGGCATTTATTCGGAGGTCAGTTTGTCCGAAATAATCAGTTATGTTTTTTCAAAGAATGGCCTTTATTCAAAGGGTGGTCTTTATTCGCAGGTGGCCGCAAACACGGATTTGACTGTAGTGGAATGATCATTTTCCCTAACCATGCCTTTTTCAATTCAATGTATTGGATATTTAAATATTAAGATTGGGTGAAGTAAATACTTTGGTCCACATGGATTCACTATAACTGTGTTCTACTGTATTGCTTAATGTTAACATTGTAGCATCCCACAACAAATGAGACCATCATTAAATTCTAATTCTAAACGTTTTAAACGGCTAGATAGAAAATTCAATAAAGACTGAAAATTCATAAATTATTTCGGAAATTTGGGCGAGATTTCGATTAATCATGGCATCTAGCCTCAATTATTAACACGAGCATCAGACATTCAGAGTAGGTCCGTACTGTACACAAACAAAAATTCAATATGGCGGCTATAGGCGGGAAATTTGTGTTTATGTGTAGTTGATTTGGACTAAGAATTTCATTAACTGAACATTTAAGTTTTAAATTTTACGATTTTATATTCAGTATATAATATAAACAGTTGTATAATGAAATGTATCACAGAGGACCAGACTGTTGTCATGAATATTGGTCAGATCTTTTACTGTAGCAAACATATGTGTATGTACAGGTCTTTATGTGTAATGGATACTGCCAAGTTTTCCATGAAAGCTTCGTGAATTAAACCAAGGAAAATACAACAAAAGTTGCATAAATGGCTTACATTATTTCACAAATCGGATACCCGACTCTTTCGTAACAAACACCATCATGCCAGTTGAAATCATCGTATCCATTCAAAGCAATACAATCTTCGTCATTGTTAGGTGACGTATTTTCTTGGAAGTTGGGATCTTTGTACATCAGTTCTACATCAGGACCTTCCCACTTCCAGATGCCTTCAGTGTCAATATCACTAGCACCAATCCAATAAGCTGTTATGTTTCTTCGCGCATTTCCTGAAATGAAAATCACGCAATTCAAGTGATTTGAACTGAAATAAGATGCCAAACTACACCAAAATGAGCCCATCAGGTTAAAAATTGGATCGGACCTGTTCAACTTATGGAGTGGTCTGGGTCTATTTCATCTTTTATTCCAGAATCAGGGGCCTTAATTCAAGAGTGGCAGGTTCGATTTTGCTGGCATTCGAGTTTTGCAGAAATATGGCCATACGCGTGTTGACCAAGTTTAGTGGAGATTGATCGGAAACTGTTCAATGTAGACAGCGGACAACTATTGTGGACACCATCCGCCCGCTGCTGGTTGTCCGAGCACACGTCCCGGTTTATAAAAAGGAAATACCGTAAATACGAAATACACTTTACCGCCACTTCATAACCATTAACCGAAACATAATGACTCACGTATGTTAACACAGATATACAACCACTAAGAAATATAGAACGTCGCTAAGGACCACATGGATTCATACAGACCAGGCCAACACGGTCCGCATCACAGCAACATATAGAAAGGAAACGCGGAAACACCAACCAATCATTACTATTAATATGTCGCATAGTACAGTGCAACCTTCCCAAAGCAACATCCTTTAAGAGAGGTTAATTTAATAGTAAAATCGTACAGTGGGAGAAATCATGCTTTTTTAAAGGCCAAGAGAGGGCCGCTCTGGAGAGAGAGGTTGCACTGTACTGTTTCATGAGGATGCGTCGAACCGAACATAGTGCCAATTAATTTTTCATAATTCTGATCCACCGATAAAGTTTTGAATTATTTTTTACTTACCAGTATCAACTAGCGTCCTAGCATACGCTTTCAGGAAACGATTTTCGTTTTCTGTTTCAATAACAACCAAATCACTGTTGTGATTTTTGCAAAACGTCTGTAATAAATTTGAAAATGATACGCTAAAACCACATTACATACAACTTCAGTATTATGACTCCCTCATTCTAACGATGCCTTTTCAATGTCATGCATTATATTATGCATTTCTTCTTTATTACAACTTAACTATTGGATCATCTCAACATTAAAACTCTTCTTTGTGTAATATGTGGTTTCATGTAAATCAAGTCATGCACAGTGATGCCCAGATAACGAGATATTCAAAACGAAGTGGGTGGGTATGAACAAAGTATATCATGACGAAATGACAAAATAATAGATAACGTAAGAAGCAAACATATAAACATTCTCTGAACATTCTAGCCTTAGAACTGCATATACTGTGGAAACCTGCATCAATATATCACCTGTATTTTGTAATTCAGAAAACAAAAAACAGTGCAACCTCTACAACAACATAATTTTGCTTCTCCTACAGGGAGTTCCTTTGGAGAGGTTGCACTGTAACACAAATTGACTGTACTTACTACAGCCTCTAACCAGTCCACTTTGTGTCCGCTATAATACAAGTAACAAGATCCATTGTACGGTAACCAGCCATCCTTACAGCATGTTGTTCTACAATCTGAGACAGATGTACGGTGAAATTCCAATATCTTTGGTCGCTAGGTTACGCGGACTCGGTGCCCATACCACGTGACTCTGACATCATTTTTTGGAAGTAAGGCAAGCAAATAATATTAACAAACCACTCGATTCAAAATCTTCAACTTCATGTAAGTTCTTTACTTCTTTATCAAATATGATCAAATAAGGCGGAGGCTAAAACTGTGAACTGCAAGCGTAATGTAATGTTTTTGTTTCTCGATAGATGAATAGTTTTTGTCGGGAAAATGTATTCTGCCGGACAAAATTTTGCAGAAAAATACAGTTTTCCTGTTTTCGGGAGAAAACATCACGTGGCATGGGCTCACTGGAGGAGGGTAGTATCTTGTAAAATGTGGGATTTTGTGTTTCTTCTAGTAGAATCCTTTTATTATCTATATTCAATAATGCCACTACATTTAGGACCAAATGATACATAAATAAAACCTCACATTGCGACCACCTCAATATTACGACCACCTTGTTAAAACAGCCAATTAGTTTTGGACCGGGTTTATCAACTCCCCTTTAATTCAATTTGATAATGAGACCGCCTCATCAATACGACCGATTTTTCGGGTCCCGAAGGTGGTTTCATGATCCAGGTTTAACTGTATTATGACAAGGTCTTGATATTGAGACGGTACCATCATCAAGTACAATCGTCAATACAGCAGTGACATCAAAAATTAGTCAGTGAATTGGTGGTCGTTTTATGAGATGGTCTTTAAATTAAGGTAAAAGCAATGAGTATAGTGAAATTTGAATACACAAAATTCGGGTCCTAAGTTACTAGAACCCTCCTATTAAGACCCCTCTGATCCAGACCCCCTCTTATCAGATCACCACTTATTTGGCCCACTCTTATACGGCCCCTACTTATCCCGACCCACTTATCCGGACCTTACTTATCCGGACCCTCTGAATAGAAATGCATGTGAGGGGGATAACGAACGACAACTCTGGATAGAAATTAATAAATCTGTTGTGGTATGAAATTCATGTTTGACCAGACTTTACTCATTGTAAATATTTCATTCATAACGTAATTCTTACCTGCTTTGTTCAGGCAGATCATCAGCAAAATAAAGACGAACGTACGGAGACACAGATTCATAATTCATGCACATGTATTTTGCATTCGTTCAAAGCAGAGACCCATATACCATACAGTGTAGGTCTTTGGTTTGAATAATTATAGGAGTCACATGATTTCCGCCCCTTTTTCTTGGTCAAGTGTTGATAAGATAAGGCCGGCCTTACGATAAGCTTTAAAAGTTATGCAAGGTCAAACATAACTAAATTTAAGGGCCATAAGACGATGGTGCAATGTAACCATAGAGTTTCATATTTCTTTTACAATACAACCTCTCCAGATTGGCCCTGTCTTGAGCAAAAACTTCTCTTCAACAACTGCATGATTTTTCCCACTGTACGATTTAGCAATTAATTTAACCTCTGCAGAGCAACAATCTCTCAACAACAACAAAATTTTGCTTCTCCCAAAGGGTGTTGCTTTGGACAGGTTGCACTGTAAATGGTATTTATTTCATGAATGTACTTATTTTTTATGTGTCTTTTATGACAAGCTCTTATTCAATAAGATGGAGCAATTGATGTTGAAAAAATACAAAAAATAAACTGATCTTGATACGGTTTTTGAGTGATTTCACGTATTTATTTCTTTTCCTAGTTTTAAAAATAAATACAAATCCTTACAAGAAAGAACCGAGATCTGTTTGGTGGTTGTATCTATCATTACGTAAATAAAAACTTAAAATGATATGGTTCCGCCCTTTTTGATCATTATATCATTAAAAATACAAATACAAAAAAATAAGGTACACGAATTATCAAGAGGTACGACACTTTTCCCTTACGATATAGTTTTTAATAGATTGTTGCCTAGGTGCGCGGCGTCTTTTATTATATGAACTCAAAATGTTTAACATTTCTTGCGTTCATGCGTGTATAGCTGACTGTCACTACGGAGTACAACATATAAAAATCACCAATCAAATCTTTTCCCAATAAGATCGAAAAATTTCTCGTTGAGTGGCTTGAAGAAGGATTTCAATGTTGCCGTTGTTTCGGACCGTAGTTTTCTCATCACAGCACGTCCTCTGTCGCTGCCATAGCAATAAATCTTATCTTTATTTAAACAATAAAATCCTTTTTCTTTAACGAAAGTAAAGAAACTATCATTGAACACGGGTTTAAGATTAAGAAATGTTTCAAATCTCTGCAGCACACCAACTGGGTCGTTTGTGAAATCATTTGTTTCTATTATCATAATTTGATCTACTGGGAATAGTTTCAGGTACCTCTCCATCCCAACATGATACATAGAGAGGTCTAAATTATGATTCATTTTTACCTGACCATTAGATTCATTAACAAACACATTATCCATTGCTGGTACATCCTCTGCTTTATATACAAATCTTGTTTTGTGTTGAACAGTTTGTAAGTAATGAAACGAATACCCTGATATCATTCTAGCAACAGGTTCTCTGACGACAAGTACCATTTTCAAATCTGGATTAAACGCGTGCAACGTTTCAGGCATTCCTGGTCGAAACAAATAATCATCAGTTTTTGCGATAGCAATTTGATCAGAATATGAACATGGAATAGGGTACTTCTTTTCACGAGCCATAGACTTTATCCTTATAGATTTATCACGATGAAACATTTCAGGAGGAGCCAAACCTGGTTTCAGAACAATGTTTGGATGTAGCGACGAAAAATCAACAAATTCCTGTGTACCACTTTTTGCAACACCAAGAACTACACATTTAGGATCTCTTAATACACATTCATCTCCTGTTTTGTTATCGTACAGTTCAGAGTGAGTTTTCAACAATTCTTCATGTAACACATCAACATCATACACAACAGATTTTGTCACGAGTGACCTCTTGATTGCATCAACGTCTTCGTCGTTGTCTTTAATGTCTACAAGTTCCATTCTATCATTAGTGGCTTTTTGAAGGATTGTTCTGTCATCGGTTGACACTTTTTTCTCCATCAACGCTACATTTCCATTAGCAACCCATGTAATCCTGTTCCATATTTCGTGATTGAAAAAAGTACTGTTTTGTATCGTAATAAACAGAATGGAGAATACAGAAAACAAAATCATTAGTTTTACTTTTCGAAACATTCTTAAATAATCTTTCCGTGGTTTTGGTGTAATTCTGTATTCCTTACATTGTATTAGTATATTCGCCGATAGCTTCAACGTTCACAAATTCTATTTGATCTCGTTCAAAAATCGTTTTAGACTCGCATGTTTTGTTTCTTGTATCGAGAGTTTCAATACCAATAATACGATAAGTACGGCCACATGCAATGGGTTAACCATGATAACTTTCCATAACTTGATTCCTAACAGAAAATGTTATTATCTGCTACTGATTTCTATTACGTCGCTCATTGATCTTTTGAATTTACAATAACCGTTAAATAAATAATGAAATCCTCTGAGACGTGAGTCTAATGTATCGATATCATTCAAGTTGCTATTATCATATTAACTAGTGCGTGATCTGTAGGGTTTTAACCAAGTCATGAAGCTACATGACAACCAGAGTCATTTGGCGACTCCTTCAGCTTTTACGCTGGAAGGACGTGTACATGGGTAGGTCCAGCGGCATACCGTAAGCTAACCGGACATCTTTCTCACACGTGACCACTGGACCACATCCGATAATAGATCTCCAATACACGCGTTCTCATTTTATGTGATAATCACAAGTAGAACTTTTAACAACCCATTGCTCCTCCAGAGCCTGATTTATAGACATTTCATAGCTTAGATAGCTGTATTTACACTTCAAACTCTTACTTATTCTGGTATAAATTCCAGATACAGTGTAACCTCTGAATACCGGACCCTGTCCGGACCGGGTCAAAAGTCCGGTTTTCAGACAGTTCCGGTTTTCAATTGAAATAATTACATGATCATGAACCAGTGATATTTGTGTGCTTTAAGAGCCGACAATAGATCTCCACAGAAAACCAATAGGTTAAACACTTTCTTTTTTTCACTGGTGTTTAACGCGTTTCTCAACAATGTTTCAGTTATATACGGCGACAGGTGTACCTAACCAGTTTTCCTTGACATTATTTTAACCAGTACAAACTTACCCTTCCGCAAGGAGCCGACAACATCTCCACATATGGCGGGAAATCGACATTTTTGTCATTTTTTTATAGAAGAGTATGACCTGCCGCGACCGGGGGTTTAATCTTGATCGTCGGGTTACAAGTCCGGCGCACTAACCACTGAACTACGGTTGCGGCTTTCTATTTACAAACAAGGGCTAAAAAAGATTTTTAACTACTACTATTTTAACTAACTACGCACTATTGGGCACTAATCTGATTCCGGTGCAATTTCAAGTGTTACCAAGGTGTAATCATCCGTCAAATTTACGAACAATTTTCGTGTGTTGTTGGATGTCGCGTATTTGCAATGATATAATGCATGTTTTGTGTACTAGTTTTTATTGTCGTATATATTCGAGGGAGAGATTTAGAAGACACAAAATGATAAATATCCCTGCTAGCCGATGACCTGCATGCCATTGTTACCACTCGTCGTCCTGGAAAAAGTGAAAATATGACGAAAACATTGCAAAACTTAATAACACCATACAATACGTTACAACACCAAAGAGCACCATATTATACATTAAAATCGCTTTTGATCACTAAAAAACGGACACATAAAAACTTAAATTACTCTCGAACATCAGCATACTGGCAAGTACCAATTCCTTTATCCCTCGGTATATCAAGCACAAGCATTGGATTATTATTATTATTACTATTACCTTATTTCACACAGTGGAAAGCCAATTCTTTCTTCACACATACCATCATGCCAATTAAAATCATAAGCACCATTCAAAGCTAAACAATCTTCCTCATTATCTGGGTCGTTGTTTGGCTGCTTTTTGGAACTTCTGAAAGAGGGGGATTCAAATACTAAAATGGAAATAATTGAAATTAATGTCGCTCTGTTTGTGTTTAATTCATCAGACCGTCCACTTCTTGATGTAAACGCATTAATTTCTGTTAGATCGTTTTACGATTAATAAACAAGGAGCGTCCAAACAGATAGTTCGATAATTACAGGAAAATTTACGGAAAGTGGAGGTAGACATAGCAGTGTGCTGCAGTTGTTTTCTTCCTCTCCCTCATTCTCAAATCAATTTAAGGCTTTGGTGTGTGTCCAAGGATTTGTGACTAGTGGATTACCTGTTCGTAACAAAAATTTCTAACAATAAAAAGAGAATGTTTATGCCGAGTGGTTGCTATTATGCTCTTAATGGACTGGTTACGTACGATAAATCCCATTCCGTGTATGACAACTCCTCGTCAGTGGAAACCCATTTCCAAATGCCTTCGATGTCAGTATCACTTGCTCCGAGCCAAAATGCAGTTATGTTTCTTACGCCTGATTCTGCAAAAAAATCTCCAAATTTGTGCTTGCGTATTTGATTGGCTGTTTCCGAACTCTGAATTGAAATTGACCAATGAAAACATTCGGTAACTAGTCGGATCTCCAAATTTTGTAGTTTTGTAACAAGTTGTGGACGAACAGGTAAATATGTTCATAATATACACTTCTAGTAAAATAGGCGTTAATAATTAATAACTATTTCCAGTCCTTAACGATGTTTGCGAAATGGATTTCGGTGGCGAAACATTAATCTTGACGTTGATTACAAAATATGATTTCCCTACAACTACTGGCATGGTTAGTAAGTCTTAATCAAATAAAGTAAAGAACGGTTATGTGGACTCGGGTATACATTTTGTGACCATTCAAGGAAATATTTACATTACTACTATTTACTATTACTTGTTACACCCCCTAATTAATCTCATTGATACAGACATCGTGAAATTCAGATACAGCGAAGTACAACGAAGGTTCCCAAGAATTCACTATAACCAAGTTCTTCTGTAACACCATATTTATGTAACATTAAATTCAATTTGATGACAAGCTCAATTTGAGACAGGTACAAATTGCAAATCACCGTGCCATGTACTGCTATTTATTATATCTCACCTTTTTTAAACAACTTCCTGGCGAAACTTTGTAGGAATTTACTTTCATGTTCCGTTTCTATAGCCACGAGTTCGCTGTTATGATTCTTGCAATAAGTCTGAAAAAAACACGGGCTTATCCAGTTAGCTGGTAGAAGGTAGAAGGTTGGTGGGGGGGGGCTTCCGTAGTCGAGTGGTTGCGGTTTCCGACAACTAATCACTAGTCTCTCACGTCTGTGAGTTGGAATCCCAACCGGGATCAGAAAAATCACATGTGAGGAAGCTGTCCAGCTGCTAACTCAGGGCAATGGTTGGATCATTTGTTCACCACCATTTGCAGAAATTATGTTGTCGAAAAGCCAAGTTAAACCTAATCACTTTTTATATTAACAGCTCTGCTGAGGTTAATTGCGACATTTATTAAATTTGACCTGGTCAATACTTCGACTTCACATAGTTAGTGTGTGTTATAATGTAGGTCTCTGACAATACTCGTAAATGTAATGCTGTAGTCACATGATTTTTGATATGTGTACAATATATATGTATATACAGTAAAACTTCGGTAATGAGACGATCTTCGGGAGTGGGGGGGGGCAAAAAAATCTTTCGAAATAATGAGGTGGTCGCATTATCAAGTAGAATTATAGGACAGTTATAGAAAGCCGGTCCGAAAATAATCATCGTCATAAAGAAGTGGCCGTAATATTTAGGTGGTCCCTATTTGAGGTTTTGCTGTGTGTATATATATCATAAGTAAGGTCAATACAAAGGTTTTTGTGTTAAATTTGACATATTTATTTCTCTCATTTCATGTAATTTATCCAATCATTTAACACCATCGATCTCCAAAAAAATAAAATGATAATAAGTACTGTGATCCTCAAAAACTTACAAAACTGAATTAAGGTCTAAAACGAGGTTTGTAACCGACAGATGTAAAAAAATAAAATAAATCCCTACCTACCGACCCATACCTTTTGGGGCATGTAACCGGAAATAAACCTTTTTTAGGTCTAGCTAGACTTAAATACTAAAAGTACCCACCACGGCTTCATTCCAATCCACTTTATGTTCATCGTAAAACATGTAGCACGACCCTGCGTACGGGAGCCAGCCATCCTTGCAACAAGTAGTTCTGCACTCTGTGATATGCAAAGACAGTAAAACACGGTTATAGTGAACCTGAATACAGTGTAGTGTCGGATAAGGTAAAATATGAAGTTGACCTACAAGCATTTTTGTTTCGTACAAAATACAGTCAAACCTGTGAACAATGGCCATCCTTGGTAAAGACAAAATGTGGCCTTTATCGACAAGTAACCTTTATTCGGATGTCAGTTTGTTCTAAATAATCAATGTTTTTTCATAGAATGGTCTATATTCACAGGATGGGCTTTATTCGGAGGTGGCAGCAAACGCAGGTTAGACTGTAACTTGTATACGAAAATGAGAAATGTGGATACACAAAGACACAGTTATAGGGAACATGGATATAGTGAAGAATCATATACAAAGAAGTATTTGTTGTTCCCCGGAAGTAATTCGGGTCCTCAGGAATTCACTATAACAGTGTTCTACTGTAACAGTCATACATTTAATATTACATGAAATCCTTTTTCTAGTGTAAGCTTCAATATTAATACCATCTCATTACATCAAACACATGTTTTCGAATGTAATGAAGCAAACATCTGGCCCCCGGAATTCACACTAACCGTGCTCTACTGTATTTTGAACTTTTGATAGAATCGATCTGGAACATGTTAATCAATCGCTGAATAATATTAAGGTTAAAGTTAGGCGTAAAACTGAAAAAAAATGTTGAGAAACAACAGCTAGTAAGCAAACAAACTAGCAAACAAGCAGACAAACGAGTAAGCAAGCAAGAAACAAGCGAGCAAACAAACATACAAGCTAACAAGCAAGCAAGCTAACAAACAAACGAACAAACAAACAAACAAACAAACAAACAAACAAAATGCTTGATCATTAACGTGGCAATTAATTTTATTCTACGTTGCTGAATTCATTTTTAATTGCTCGTGATGCTAAAAATGTTTAAATTATTTTGCACGCTTGTGGTCATTTATAACAATTAAAAATAATTATTTGATGTTGCCCCTTCCAAACTTGAATAACTTACCCGCCAAGCAGACAAAAGCCGCCAAGACAAAAAAACTGGAAAATTTAATCGCCATTTTGAAAATTAGTATTTATTAAATGATAAGACTTCGCTGGCCTCTGTGGTTCACATTCTTCCCTGTATGTTTATGTCTTCTTATGGTTAAAAAACCAGGTCAATGTTTGTAACCTAAAGATAAATGACTAGAATGATTTAGACTTTTAGGTTATAAGTAAGTTTTGTTATCAGTTATTCCAGTAACTCTTGATGTAAGTTTAGATATACTAAAAGTCTGATTTTGTGGGATCAAAAACTGCGTGTTTGTGCCATATAAAAATATCGTCCAATGAAAACAGTATAAATATCACATATCTATGGACCACAGATTATGAACCTATGCCTACATGGACCATAGGTAATGAACCTATGTCTACATGGTCCATAGATAATGAACCTATGTATAAATGAACCATAATTTATGAACCTATGTCTACATGAACCGTAATTTACGAACCTATATCTAGATAGACCATATACTATGAACCAAAGTCTACATGGACTGTGGAATATGAACCAATATCTGTAAGATCCATGCATTAGGAACAAATGCCTACATGAAACATAGTCTAAGATGATGCCTACATGGACTGTACACTTTGAACTAATGTCTGCATGAACCACAAATTATGGGATCATATTTTATGGACCATAGGTCCTGTATTAATGTCTGCTTTAATCATTGATTTTTTCGTAATGTACACAAACAAAGGGTACAAATCTTGCCCTGAAAAAAGAAAATCGCATTCGTTTCTCCATAACAAACTGATTAAGTCTATTTGCATATATCGTTATCGCCTACCTTACACAAACACATTATGTAAGAATGCAGGTAGTAGCATAAAGAATGCGGAGAAACGGGCTTGCACTTGTAGATAACCAAGTATGTCACATAAAGCAATTAAATAACATCAAAATTAAAATATCAATACGTGTACAGTGCAACCTCTTCAAAACAACACCCTTTGGGAGAAGCAAAATTATGCTGGTGTTGAGAGGTTGTTGGTCTAGAGCGGTTAAATTAATAGTAAAATCGTGGAAAAAATCATGCTGTTGTTGAAGGGATGTTGTTTGCTCAAGAGAGGGCAGCTCTGTGGAAGTTGCACCGTATAACACCCATTCACTGCCCGGTAAAGTATTTTATGATTTTTGTCGCATGAAATATTACTTTAAAATTAATACATTGTATTAGTGAATATGATGCGCTATATTACACTAGTGTATCTTTTTTCCATCATGCGTGAAGATATATAAGTGGAAAGTTTTATGATTTTAGGTACAGATATGCGGCAACATGTGGGAAAAATTTTGACTGATTAAGGTAAGACCTAAAGAATTGATCGTTTGTCCTACCCGGAGAAATTTCTTTAATCTTCCAAAATCGCCCATAATTTCTCAAACTTGTCTGGTATGAATAATTTAGAAAAAAATCCAAAACCGGAAGTCTTTTTTCCAGAAAGTCGGAATCTGTCGAAGAAATATGCATTTCTGAAAAAAGTGTAGATGGATTTTTGCAAATATCTTATTTTCGATCAATTACTGAATATATCTTGAATGCATAATATCATGACATAAAATAAAAGGTCTGAACTTTTAAATTGTCAATTGCGCAGGGCAAACCAATTTAATGCATTTAATTTCACCGGGTTTAACGTCATCTTGTAACAATTTTCAGTTATATACGGCAGCCGGTCCACTTAAACAGTTTTCCTGTGCTGTATTTTTAATACGTAATAACTTACCCTTAACATTATTGTCAAATTTTTACAGAATGGTATGACCTGAGGCGACCGGAATTCGAAGCCGAATCCCCAGGTTACAAATCAAGCGCACTAACCTCTAGACCACGGTCGCGGCCTAACTGCATTTATGACAGTGATAAACAAATAATATTCAATGTGATATACGCATCACGATCGGGCGGGTGATAATAAAAACAATTATATGCAAGCACACGATTTCTTATTTTAGATTTACTTATGTAACCTTAGTTTCTTGTCCTTAAACTTTAAACTACACTTATTATATTTTGAAACGCTTAACACAGCATGCTAAGAAAACTACTAGGATTTGGACACGGGAAGTATATAAATTATATGTATAATAGACTAGAGAAATGTTATTTGCCCAAGAAATAGGGTAGAATGGAATTCTGTGTTTTTTTTCTAAACATACCTTTTTGTGAGAATACGACAAACAATGCGTCCCAAAACAAATTCGTACTTTTGATTTCGCCGTTAGAAACTTTAATGTTGGCGCTAGGATTAGTCGAGTAAACGTATACATGGCTTTTTTAATCGGGCTTTATGACTTTTTAATGTCACATCTGCACCAAAAGGTTATCAAAGAGATAGAAAGATGAAATACGGCTGTTGAGCACAGTTAGTTTTTTTAGGCCCCCAACTGGATAACCCTGTTCATTCCACCCCGTAGTAGGTAAGATGGGGTCGGGGTCACCTTCATACTCTACATTTGTGTAACATATTATAACTTTTATCATACATACAATTAACCTGTATGTACAGTTAGTCATTATTGAAAGGTTTAGTAGGTCCGTCGTATCAATAAATACAGTAAAACCTCACATTGCGAACATATCAATATTACTACCATCTTGTCATAACGACCACTTGTTTTCGAACAACTTTTATTTTATTTACACAAACATCATTTTATTCATTAATAAAATCATTACGAATCGAAAGGCGACCATGTTTACAAATATCGTAGTAGCGTAGTAATACAAAATATGCAAATGTAGTGATTTGGCTAATTTGAATATTTATTGCACTGTTTGGCAGTGCCGAACGATATTTCTGGCACGGGTTTACGGCACTCCTGGACCGCAGGTTATGTGACAAATCACATGAAACGAACTTTGAATGTACAAAGCTGCTTTGAATAGAACTGACGCCAAGTAATACACCGTAGGATAAAAAAGAAGCGCATTTTAAATGTTGACGACTATACTGAACTGCACGGTAACGAATCGTGCATTGAAACTAGCGAATCAAATTCAGGTCCATGAGTTTGTCTTGAGTATAAATTATAAGAAACCAGTTGTTCACAATCACTTGTGAAGCAGATTTTGCACATGGCAGACATGTTCAAATATCATTTTAATAAACTGGATTTTATCACAACTTGAGAAGTAAGAATTTTTGTTTTACTTTATAAACGATACTTTTCGGTACAATTCCTGCTTTCGGCAAATAAACTTTGTTATAATAAATATTACTTCGTTCCAAGCCCGTCCAAAGGTGTTGTCGCTGATAGACCAGTCATATACCTTAAGATTGACTTTTATTTTCGTCCTAAGATCGTTCAAGCAAGAAAACTCAAGTTCGCAGTTCCGGACTTGGCACATATTTCTCTGAATCAGTTTAAGACAGGGAAAATGTCATGTACCTTCCACCTCTTGTTCCGCGCATGCTGTAAAGCATATTGTTGCGTATGAGTCGGGGGAATTAACCTAGTGCGTTAAGGTCACTCAGAAGTACTAGGAAGTAAACTGGCCGTCGTACATAACTTAGATTCAGTTTCTCTGGGGTTTAACATACCGCTAACAGCCGGGGATATTTGGCGACTTTTACAGCTTTAACGGTGAAGGAAGACCCGAGGCGTACAAGTACACCTCGGTAGAACCACCGACATTTCCTAAACTAGCTGGACTGATTCCTCATCATTTTGATTATCTCGGATGGGATTCAAACTCTGAGTGGTAAGGTTTAGAATCGGTGACTAAACGACGTTTTAACAAACTACTAACAAAA
The DNA here is from genome assembly GCA_008271625.1 of Lutraria rhynchaena. Lineage (NCBI taxonomy): Eukaryota > Metazoa > Mollusca > Bivalvia > Venerida > Mactridae > Lutraria > Lutraria rhynchaena. The sequence goes on from VIBL01000066.1 coordinate 525,983, forward strand.
AGAAAGGCGATCAATATCGAGACGAAACTTTAAATTGTCGCCTGGCTCTTCTGTATAATCTTTGAGTTTAATTCTTGACCCTATTTTATTTCTAGAAGATGGGTTATCAGCGGAATTCACAGAACGGGAATGCCAAGAAGGCCGGATATGACGCAAACAATGTATGTGACGTAGATCACGAGCGCGCGTGCCTTCTACAGGGTAAAGATGTAAAGACTACTACAGCTACTGCGTCAAAAAGGTGATGATTTCATTCTGTTCCAATAATGACCACCTCAGTCATAGTTCAATGGAATTTGTCGACTAATCCAATCTTCAATTCAGATATAACGGTGACGCTTTCCGAAAATATATGTCGCTTAGGGCCACACCAAAATAATCACCTGTTCGTCGGATTTAGTTCACAGATTTTCCTGAAAATGAGAAGTATTTCTTTTGTTACCACCCGCATGTGCCAGTAAACCAGCTTCGTTCTTTAAGGGTATAACCATTTGTAGCCTGAACGTTACGACAGTTTTTGCACTTAAGAGTTTCTTAAGAACGAAAACAAATGGTCGTTATATTGAAATGGTCGTTCTAAATAAGTGGTCTTAATTATGAAGTGGGCGCTTTAATGAGATTTAATATTGAAGTGATCAATAATGAAGTTGTGTAAATTATGAAGTAGCGGTCTTTTCACTGAAAAAATGATCTGTTGTTTATGATAAGATAATGTTCTATTTTGCGGACATATGCAAAGTGTGTTTCATTTATTGTATTCATTAAATTTCCACAGAAACGATAAGAGGTCTACACAATTCATTTATCATTTTCTGCTTTTATGTTTATTGACCATTAAAGGTGCTCTGTTCGTAAATGTTAATTACAAACCAGCTGTTACGTGTTCCTTTGCCTGACATGCATCATGAATTATACATAAGTTGCTTTTTACATATTACAGTAAAACCTGAGTTTGCAGTCAACTCCGAATAAAGACCATCCTGTGAATAAAGGCCATTCTTTGAAGAACTGTCTTTGATTATTCAGAACAAACTGACCTCCGAATAAAGACCATCCTGTGAATAAAGGCCATTCTTTGAAGAACTGTCTTTGATTATTCGGAACAAACTGACCTCCGAATAAAGGCCATCTGTCAATAAAGGCCACATTTTGTCTTTCTCAAGGGCGGTCTTTGTTCACAGGTTTTACTGTAATTCGTGTTTTGGAAACTCAGAATTTAAGTGAAAAGTTTTTATTTGTTGAGTCTTCATTGTCATCAAACCAGTTTGGTGATAATAAATTGGTTTGAAGTAACGTTTTTGCGATGCCTGACGAAACTCGCATTTAATTGGCTTAAAAGTAATGTTGAATAATATGAAACAAATAAGAAATATATCACAGTCCAGAGAAAAAACTACGAGAGTGTTTGAGCCGTGATGGTCGATATGTTTTGAAAAGAGGATTTCTCTCCATTAAGCAATTCTTAGGAATCTTTTGTTTACTTCTAATTTGTCTTATCATCCGGTATTTTGTTTCAGTAAGACGCCTGTGCCATCAAGAGGCCGACAGATTGCCGTCTTGTTATGCTGTGTATTGTTACACCTGATCTGTAATGGTATAGGATACGGGCTTAGTATTATGTATGCTGAAATAATTATTGTATTCAATGCACCGCGAGCACAGGCGGCCCTTATTCAAGGGTTATACATGGGCTTCAGTACAGGGGCAGGTAAGGATGCTGATTGCGAATAATGGCAATCTTTGAGAAGAAATATAGTCGTTATACATCTTTGGCTTTTATCTAGAGAATCGGTTGTTCGATTATATTGATAAATACAGAAAATCCTCGATAATGAGACCACATTCTCGACCCGAAAAATCAGTCGCAATGAGGTGGCCTATCAAGTTGTGTTATAGAGTTGTAATTGGAAGCCGGTCTGAAAATAAAATGTTATCATAACAAGAATATCGTAATATTGAGATGATCGCTATTTGAGGTTTTATTGTATGTGCTTAAGAGAGACCAACGTTCACAGGTGATCTTTATTATCATATGGCCACTAACTCTAGATTTGACTGTATATAGCTTTAAAGAACCAATGAAGCTTAGCATGAAAATAAGTACTTCAGTCTGGAGCGCCGGTTCTGTTTTTAGACTTGATATTGACCAAGGTGTCGCTTCAACTTGAGTCTAGTGCAATTAATAGATCTATCGATGAATGTTGAATTATAATATAAAGGAAATATCAAGCAAAATATTCCAGTGTATATCAAACCTGAATTCATTTCTTCAACGAAAAGTCAGACGTTACAACAAAGATCAACAAATGAAGACAGTTGACCTTTCCTTACAGATTTATATGGTCTACCATATGACTAAATGTTGCCTTCATTCATAAGATGTTCTGTATTCACAGAGTGGTCATTATCTCATGCATTGTCATATTTTATGTAGTTTTTTTTCACATGTTTTGTTATTTTAGGTATTCTATTTGTTGGTGTAATAAAAAGACTTGGTCCCGGTTGCAGTGTGATGGTTGGGTCCGCTGCATGTTGTATAGGGCTAGCAGCGAGTGGATTTAGTCAGAATGTTACCAGCATAATATTGCTGACAGGATGCCTTGCTTGTAAGTGAGCGAAGACGTTGCTGAACTTAATACAAACTTAATTGCTAAATCACATCCCATTGGAACATTTTTGTTGTTTCTATGTGTTTTTTGAGGATGAAACAAAGGTTGAACGGCTGAGGAACTACATTTTAGGGGGTGACACGTCCATGGACAAGTGGTTAGTGCACTGGACTTGTAACTTGCACTGGACTTGTAACTCGCAGATCAAGTTTCGAATCCCGGTTGCGGCAGGTTTTACCCTTCTACAAATTTGACAAAAATGTCGATTTTCCTCCATATATGAAGAACTTACCGGCTTAGTACTGGTTAGTATACAGTCCAGGAAAACTGGCTAGGTGAACCGGTCGCCGTATATAACTGAAAAATGTTGAAAAACGGCGTTAAACCCCAGTGACAAAAAGTCACATGAAAAAAAAAAATTAAGGGAAATTCCTAACGTATTTACATACAGATTTGCCGTAACAAAACGAAAGCTTCATGAACTTTGCTTTAAAATTAACATCTATTAATACATCTATGTGTGGACGAAGTCGGACCGCTTTGCTTATGGACATACCTGCACATTGTACGAAGTCGGACCGCTTGGCTTAATAGGGATTTATTTGAAACCATGTCTAAGGCTATTCGTCCTCCACCGCTGATTCAAGTGATTCATGCGGATTGTTTGCGGAGAGCAATATTAGTACTGGTAAAGAATCCAAGAAAACTTGACAATTAAGAAACGGCCCTACTATATATAACTGAATAACTAATCGAGACAGGCGCAAATGCCGAACAGTATAAAAATTGTTTGTAAAAACTAAATGCATGTACAGTAAAACATCAATAATGAAACCACCTTCGTGAACCGAAAAATCGGTCGTAATAATGAGGTGGTTTCAGTAGGAAGTTGAATTATGGGAGTTATTGAAAGCCAGCCCGAAAATAAGCGTCGTTATAACAAGATGGTCGTAGTATTGAGGTGATCGTTATTTGAGGTTTTACCGTATATGCGTTCTATAGAAATGTTGTTTTCTTTCAGCCATAGGGATGTGTCTTTGCTATTTAGGAGCTTTGCTAACTGTCAGCTGGATTTTCTACAAGGACCCGGGTGTATATCTCACATGTGTTACTATAGGAACCAGTGTCGGACAAATCATTATTCCTGTTTTTTACGAGATGTTCATTCGAGACTACTCGTGGTCGGGAGCCTTTGTATTAATCGCAGGCATAAGTTTACAGACTTTCCCATTAGGACTAATTATTCATTTCTCAAGTCGATATTTACACAAAACTGACAAAAAATCGAACGCGTCCACTAAGAAACGAGGTTGTGACGTCACGTTATTTAAAGATGGCGTCATCTGGATAATGTTGATAAATTTTCTGCTTATTTCATTGACAGGTTTGTGTACGATTTTATGTTTGTGAAGCTTTTCATATAGTTGTTAGCTTGGCTGCGTGTCCCTCTATAGCTAATTTTGGTGGAATTTTACTCTGATTTGCCGATTCAGTTTAGATTGTTTGTTTAAGTGCTTTCTTTATTTACGCTCAACATGAAAAACAATGTGTGGTTTGAAACAATGAAATGTCTTGATTTATAATAAACACAACTAAATTGATTTTGCAAGAAATGTTTGAATATTGTTCTCAAGTACACTTCTGAATATAAATGTACGAATTGTGATCTGACTAAAAAATAATACCTGGTTTCCGACAAAATTATCATTCCAAAAATATGGGATCGGTAGAAGAATTAGATCTAGTTCATGGAATAAATAAATCGGCAAGACAAATGATAGAAACCAAATAAAGGCCAGGGTCAGCTGGTGAATAGGTTAGACTGGGTAAGCGGAAACCAGCAATTATTTCTTACGCCTAGTGCTTGGTACAAGTATCGACTACCAGTCTATGAACATTATTAGTTAAATTCATGACCGAGCTTAGAAACAGCCAATCAGATACATGTATGCCCGATTGGTTCTACTGATTGCACTGGAGCTCAGACTGGTTATTAAGATTTCTTCTCTTGTTATATTTCAGCAAATGTCGAAGCGTGGTTTATTGTAGATTTTATGATTTCTCGTGGATTCTCGCGAGAATCTGGTTCCACGTTGGTATCCATGATAGGAATTGCGAACCTCATTGGTCGTCTTTCAGGAACCTTCGTCAGATTTAAATGCACGTATGTTTCTTATCAATCGGAGTCGGTCTCTGTATTAACTCACCACTGTTATATACTTACGATGCCCCTCGAGGAGATTGTGTCATGTCCCCCATTATTGTAATTTTCTATGGGTTGCTGGAGATTGGGGTTTGTGGGTATTTGGGTAGTTATTGTATACGTAGGATTTTTGAATGTGTTGTTTTATCTCAGAAATATTTCTTTTTTTTGCATTCTCGATTACTGAATTACCCGCACCTGAAACAGACGACTCTGGAAAACGATGCGGCAAAAGAAGTCATTGCCTGTAATGAGTAATGGCTTCTTTTTGCCACAAAGTTTTCCACTCTGTCAGAGGGAAATTAACCCAATTTTTCTTAAATGAATTTATGTTTTGTATATTAGCTTTGAATTGAAAGAGTCCAAAATATGCTTATGAGGCAAAGGGTTAACAGTGAACCATGCTGTGTTGTGCTGATACAATAACAATGTGATGGTAATACTTGTAAATTAGCAAATGTTAGTAAATAATGAAACAGGTAAATGTAGAGGATGGAAAAAAGTAGGATTGTTTAGTTAGGATTGTCTGGTGGGTTCTTAATAGTCCTAAGAATTAGCATAAAGTTTATCAATGTTTCAACTGTCACTAGCTCAATATTACTAAAATTTTCAGATTCTAGTGTTTAAAAACTTCTCGAGATATTCGTGATATCGTTGCACGTAATAACAGTTGTACCCTTTTACTGTATTACGAATTAAAAAAATGAAAATCATGTTGCATATTTTCCGTTACTTTGTCTTACTAGCATTTCTTTCACAAGTTATAGACTCAGTTCATTTATTTCTGGATTGCCCCTCGTATTTTGTACAATCCAACTTGTGAACAAAGACCACCCTTGGGAAAGACAAAATGTAGCCTTAATTGATGGGTGGCCTTTATTCGGAAGTCAGTTTCTTCTAAATAATCAATGATGGTTTTTCAAAGAATGGCCTTTATTCACAGGGTGGCTTTAATTCGGAGGTGGCTGCTAACACAGGTTAGATTGTAGTATAATGTTGTTTTTTTACAGCAAATATCCAACGATTTACCATTGGATGTACCTGTTCCCCACTGTCGCCTTTGCACACGCTACTGTGATAAACGTACATGATTTCGGGTCCATCTTGGCCATCTGTATGGTGTATGGTGTGTCGTACGGGACAACATCCGCTCAGGTGCCCACGATTATGTACGAAGCCTCAGGTTTAGAACGTTACCCACAGGGTATTGCTATGGTGAATGTCATGTTTGGTGTCGGAAATGTCCTAAGTAACTTACTTGGAGGTAAGGCTTAAATGTGATAACCATGTTTAGGGTTACTTGACCTAAACGTTATGATAACTAGGTCGAAAAACTTTTCTTTCGTCATATTTTTTTTAAAAAAAATAGATTTCGTATCTTGGAATACGATTCGTCCCTATATATTTTCGTACTTAAAATTTTGTGGTTAGATACTGAGTTGATAAAGCGAGTGTTTAATTAAAATTTCCTTTTACGACATAGTCAAGCCTGTGACCAAAGGGAGACAATACATGTTGTCATCATACAAGTTAACTTTATTCAGAGAACGCCCCTGAAATCCTTGAGATAATGAGTGAATTATGTGAGTGTTTAATCAAAACCGTGCTTTTACGACATAGTCAAACCTGTGACTATAGGGAGACAATACATGTTGTCATCCTGCAAAGTTATTTTTATGATAAACTTTAACCAGTACTTGTTAAGGATGACCTGATTTACGATTTTTTTATGTATTTTTTGAAGTTATCACCATATGTCTTATCAACATGGATGAGCAAAGAGTAATGTCCACTTGTGATACCGCGGCGCAATTTTACTGATTTTTTATTTTATGTTGCATACGAATTTTTGGTCTCTGACTTGTAATCACTAGCCCTTCAACGCTGTGAGTTCGAATCCCACCCGGGACCACATTTCATATTTGAGGAAGGTAGCTTTACGGAAGGTCGGTGGTTCTTCTCAGATGATGTAAGACTTGGGTGTCTCTACACTGTTGAAGCTGGAAAGTCGCCAAATGACACTGACTGTGCGACGTTAAACTCCAGAGCATACGGATTTTGAATGTTTTCTTTATAGGTTTCATAATGGACACATTTGGTGAATATGACGCAGCATTCTACTTAGCCTCAGGTACCAGTATTTACATAACCATTGGTTCGGCAATTGTGGCTTTCTTTATGCGTCGACGAAATAAACGATCGTTCATGACGTCATCGATAACTGTTGACAGTGACGTAAAATACGAAACTTTCAGTTAATAAAGAAATATCATGTTTGTTTCCTTATTATCTGGTTCGAAATGATGTCTTTACTGATATTAATAACAACGTTATTATTGCATTACTATTACCGTCTGCTTAATTTTCATCACTATCGTTATCATTCGGAACACTTCGGCCGATTCCGTGCTTCATCTAACCTATGGTGTATTTGGTAGCTTGATATGTGCCTCCGCCTTACTTTGGTGAAACGGCTATCAATTATCTTATTTAGAAGGAAATGTTACCGCCTAACAACTAAATTCTGAAAACGGTCGAAGAATGCCTTACGTTTTCATTGCAAATTTGTCCTTCAAGCAGTGTCATAGTTTGTTTATTACAGTACGCAACAGTTATATTTTTCACTGGGCTTAATGCCATTGGCAACAATTTTTTTCTGTTATATATGGCGACCGGTTCACCTAACCAGTTTTCCAGGACTGTATACTAACCGGTACTAACTTACCCTTCCACAAGGAGCCGGCAACTTTTTCACATATGGAGGAAAATCACATTTTTGTCAAATTTTCATACAAGTGTAGGGCCTATCGCGACTGGGATTTGAACCCGAATCGCCGGGTTACAAGTCTAGCACTATTACTGGACCACGGTTGCGGCTTTGCGACGGTTTATAAAGAAAAAAAATGACAGACGTGTAAGCCGCCATATTGGTCAGTTTTACGACTTTCATCCGGGAAACTCAAAGTAGTACTTATTCATTGTTACCATAAATGTACATATAATTACATATTTTGGGGATTTTATTATTTCTTATCATTACTTATATTACAAATACCAAATACTATTAACCTAGAAGAGAAACACTAGATGATAAAAGTAATATTGTTTTTCAATAAAAACATTAATTACGATTATAAATACCGATCAAAAATGTCACCTTTATAACCAAGGTCGTTTGATATAGCCTTAGACAAAGTAGAAACAGTCGGATATATTATGCAAATACACTCAGTCACGTTTTCATACTAAATCTGACCTTTTTACCGTAACTTTGTTGAGTTTTTTGTGTGTTTTTTTGGGGGGGTAGTTTTTATCGTTCAGGCAGTAACCTCATGAACAAATTATGGTTAGGTTTAAATTTAAGTACATGCGCAGATCTGCTTGTACGTAAACCTAACAGATGTCACATTCATCCGAAACAGTTGCCAAAAGTTTATCAGAATTATTGACACAAAAATCTGTTGCTGGTGAACATAGTAGCAATTTCTACGTGCTTCAAAAGTTGCGGATGAATGTTTTTTATAATATTTTGCCATCTTTTATCGTTGTCAGTAATTTTACGGATGACAGAACCCACACACGTTCTTCAGCCGTGGTATTTACGTTTGTTATATCAAAAATAAGTAACAGATGTTGCAATTAGCAGCGTTTGGCGCATTCTACAATTAATATCAAGTTAATGTCGTAATTGATTTTCAAGTTTTGCGTATAAATGAAAAAAGCAGAAGCGGTGCGACAGTTTATTGACACAATCGTGATATTTAGTATATGACGGATATGAATGTCGATTTTATCTCAGTTGTTTTTTGTTTTCAAATTTTCTACAAAATGCATATGAACTTTCAGATGAGTATTTCTTTACTTTGTGTGTTCTGACATTGATACATATGATTTGGTCACAATAAAACCTCACCCTGGGGCCACTTCAATATTGGGAACAGCTTGTTATAATGACAACTTGTTTTCGGACCGGCTTGCAATAACTTCTCTATAATTCAACTTGATGATGAGGCCGATTTTCGGGTCCCGAAGGTGGTCACATAATCAGATTATTGTGGTCTCGATTGTATGTCTTTAATGGTTAACTTTACCACTTTTGTATGTCTTTAATGGTTAACTTTACCACTTTTGTATGTCTTTAATGGTTAACTTTACCACTTTTGTATGTCTTTAATGGTTAACTTTACCACTTTTGTATGTCTTTAATGGTTAACTTTACCACTTTTGTATGTCTTTAATGGTTAACTTTACCACTTTTGTATGTCTTTAATGGTTAACTTTACCACTTTTGTATGTCTTTAATGGTTAACTTTACCACTTTTGTATGTCTTTAATGGTTAACTTTACCACTTTTGTATGTCTTTAATGGTTAACTTTACCACTTTTGTATCCACACCACCACATTATAACGACTACTTACCGATTTTCACTATACCATCTTTATTTCAACTTGATAATGAGACCACCTCAATTGTTAGACCGCCCTGTTATGGTTCTGCAGGTAGTTTTAAGTCTTAACATCCGGGTCTTATTGTTCATCGCAAATAAAACTTCAGGTTTTCAGTTTAGTTTATACTAATTTATTTTAGCTCGATTGCGAACCAAGCGATTTTGCTTATATAAATCATGCTGGAGTCTGTTTCCTGGACACTACACCAGTACTGCATCCAAAAACGGGATTGTGAAGTTCAGGAACGAAACCTGTCAAAGCCGGGATTCGAACTCAGGATCTTAAGATCAGAGATTTTCAATTTTGAAAAAAAAACAGGCAAATCACCGACTTAATCATAGGTCTAGATACACAATGTTCCCTCTCACAGGCAGTGTTTATTACATTTTATCCGAATCTCATTACCATTTGTGTTACAGTCAAACCTGTGGACAAGCCTCACCATCCTTGGTAAGACAAAACGTGACCTTTATTGACAGATGGTCTATATTCGGAAGTCAATTTGTTCTAAATAATCAATGACAGTTTTACAAAGAATGGCATTTATTCACATTGTGGCCTTAATCGGAGGTGAATGCAAACACAGGTTTGACTGTATATGTAAACAAGTCAATTATATTAACTGTACTCAAGTACATTTCCTTTTTTAACCAAGTATGTCGGACAGCTGTGTTTATGAATATATGAGAAACGAATGATAGTTTGCCTATCACGTGACATTAATGGGTAAAATACCTTGAATAATCTCAAAAATGTTTGTGTACGTTTTTGACTGGATTTTAACACTGTTCTTAAGCACGGCGTTCTTTTTATTTTTTTACTTTGTTTGTCACTGGGATTGACGCCATTTTTTACATTTATAGTTATATACGACGGCTGGTTCACCTAACCAGTTTTCCAGGACTGTATACTAACCAGTACTATCTTACCCTGTCACTAGGAGACGGCAACTTCTCCATGTATGGAAGAAAATTGACATTTTTGTCAAATTTCACAAAAGGGCATGATCTGTCGCTACAGGGATTCGAAGCAGGATCTCCGGGTTACAAGTCCAGTGTACTAACCACTAGATCACGGTTGCAGCAATTTTTACCTTTACTCCGGTATTATCTACTAGTTATAACCACCCCCCCCCCTCCTCATTTTGTAAAACAAACTTTTTACTTTCCCAAATAGTCCGTGAATCAGAGGTGGTGAGAAAACTACTTTGCATGTATCATTATTGACTAGTTTACACAGTGAAACCTCACATTGCGACCACTTCAATATTACGACCACCTTGTTATAACGACCACTTATTTTCATTCTGGCTTTCATTAACTCAGCTATGATTCAATTTGATAATGAGACCAACTCATTATTACAACCGATTGTTCGGGGTCACGAAGGTGGTTGCATTAACGAGGTTTTACTGTACATATTTATTGCTACTTTTGTCCATGTATAATACAATATACAAGTGCAAAAGGTTTTAAGCCTCAGTTGCTACTACAGTCAAACCTGTGTTTGCCGCCACTTCCAAATAAAGACCACCCTGTGAATAAAGACCATTCTTTAAAACACCGTCAATAATTATTTACATCAAAGTGGCCTCCGAATATACTGAGGCCACCTGTCAATAAAGGCCAATTTTGTCTCCCCCAAGGGTGACCTTTGTTCACAGGTTTGACTGTAGTTACATTAGTTACAGACCTCCTTCCCCTAACAAAGGCTACTACACGTAAGGCATTCAGTTGTACACCATGTTGTTTATCTAGAAAGAAAATGTTCAGTTTTTGTGGTAGTAAATGTCTTTATAACTTCGTACTTTTTTTAAAATCGTTGAGTGTCTTTATAAAAACATTGAACTTTACTAAATGTAAGTACATTTCTACCTGTTGTCAAATTGGAACAATAGCTTTCCGGCGTCTCTATGAAAGGTATTTCACCAACAGAATTCACTGAATGGGCTAACGAAAACATTTGTTATGAATGAATGATATTGATTCATCATGATTAAGGTAAATTATCACAAACACGCCTACGTGAGGACAATCAGTGAATGAAATTTGGTGTGGTCATCAAGTGTTAATGCAAGTAGGTTTATGTTTGAAAAAATCAGCGATGTTGTAAATTTGAGGGAATGGCAAATCTACGTGAGTTCACGAAACGCCCGTGGACAGTTTATAGGATCGATGCAAACTTAGTTCAGAAACATGAATTTTGTCAACTTTTCCTTTAAAATCATCGACTGGAAACAAAACCAAAAAACTCATTTACATAAACACGTTCGTCTGTTCATTCACTCATTCGTTGGTTCGTCCGTCCGTCCGTACGTCCGTACGTCCGTCTGTCCGTTCGTTGACTCATTCTGTCGCTCGTTCGTTTAAAACTACCATATGAACAACGGTCGCTTTTCAGCCAAATTTAGCGCTATATTTTTGCATAAATCTACGAATAAAGTCAACGGCACATAAAACATAAAATAGTTGATACTTAATTGTAAGACCTTTATCAATGAGTCCTATCATAGTTTTAACTCCTTACAAGTTTATATAGATTTTATTGTTACAGTTCAAAACTGTTTCAATGATACATGTTAGCTGGCTATTTCAGATTATAACAACATGGTAGAAAGAAAATAACATACTTTACCAATGAATAACAGACATAATAAAATGCACTGAGCGATACAGTAATGCCACACATTGTGACCACCTGAATATTACGACCAACTCATAATAACATTCATTAATTTCCGGAGCTGTTAATAAAACGTTTTTCCTTTTGGGTCTCAACGTTGTTCGTAATACCGAGGTTTTATCTATTTCCGGCAAAGTCATAATCTATGATATTCAGACAGCTAATTTTGTATTTTACTAATTACAGGAAATGTGAGATAAATCACTCAGTGCCCCCCCCCCCCTGTTACTGTGCTGATTGTGTATATAATTATGCGGTACAAAGCACGTGTCATAAATAACTTTAGTTTTATGAAAAAAATCAAAATCATAAGTAGAATATGCAAAACATCTGCTTATGTGACCACAAATTGATGGCCTCTCTTTGACTGTTTGCGTAACCCAGCAACTGGTACAGCAATTGCTGATGAGCGATTGGTGTACTAATTTCAAGCATTTTTTGGAACCCCCCTTTTACGAATTCCCTTTAATGTGTAGTCTAATAAGAGTGGAGAAAGTCGCGGCTCTCTGCACAAACCACACAGCAGATGTTTTACTCTTTAAGTACGTGCAAAATGCGGAGTTGTATTCTAATTAGGAGAAATTGTCATTAAGTTAAATATAACCACCAATTACTTTAGTGATTTCCGAAATCTTTCCGCAAATCAATTACAAAAAAAAATCAAATTCATGGGTTACAAAGTTGGTGTGTTTCATTTTGAAATATTTTCATTTTGAAATGTTCTAATATACTGACAACGATTCATATTTAAATACGTTGTAAGTACATAAATTTACTACCCGTTCAGTCGCACGATCGATCCTGGCTTTGATTTAAAATCATTTGGTCTTACGTGTTTAAGGACATGAAAATGTTCACGTTAATTTATGGATTGTTTAATGTCCGTTTAAAGTACAGCCAAACTTAAAGACACTTGTATCATGACCTTTGTTATCTAAGACTGTCTAAAGTTTGTTGAACTGTTCGCTGGTTCAAAGCCAAATATCATATTTGTTGTCATATAAAGCTGCAGGACATTATCATACTATTGTATGGGCCTCCGTGGTAGAGATTACGACATTATGGTTATAACCTCTTACTAGTAATCACAAGCCCTTCATCCCACCGGGGACCAGACTCATTTTACACATGAGGAAGCTGTCCAGCTACCTTACGGAAAGTTGGTTGGTCTATTCAGGGTCTTTCTAGAAAAGTTGCCGAATGACCTTGTCTGAAGATGTGACGTTAATCCCGAGTGAAAAAAAAACATACTACTTCATGATATTTGTAAATAAGTTTTCGCATTTTTCCATCAGTGTCACTTTTGCAGACGAAATTATTATTTGTTGTGCAAAAATTATTAAGAATTATAACAGTCCCAAGCGTGGTCTTTGTTCACAGGTTTGACTATACATTAATGTTATGCAAAAAATATATTTCAAAAAGGTTTGCCGGCCAACCGACACTGTATTTTCTGGAGATGTCAGCGGACACCAGGTATAAAATTTTTGGCCTAAGCACAATCGATATCTACATTTTTTCATGTCAAAAAGACCATAGAAAAGAAATATCGCAGTACATTAGCACCGGAAAATTTTGTCATTCTACACAGTTTGTGACCTTAACTGATTTTCTTGACAAACTCCTGTTTAATCAATAGTGTTATTACGTACGAGACATTCCCAATAAAAGACAACAATCTATTTTTGCTGACTCATTATCGCGTACAGAAGAAAGAGAAAAACAAAAACAGAAAGGATTGCGTTGTTTTATTTACGAGTAAAAGAAATTAATTAAACCCCTTGGCATTCCGTATATTGATGCCGAAAAAGAATGAATTGATTATAAGGTTTTCTTCACACTCATATCTCTGCTTGTGACGATGGGTTTTGTACAACCACTAAACACTTAAATACATGTAAATTTATATAACCATCTATATACTACGTATAGCTATCTTTTAATCTTGTCTTTTTTCACTGGTGTTTAACGTCGCACCAACAGTTGGAGTCATTAAGCGACTTCATTAACGGCCGATGAAAACCTCGGAGTAGAACCGTCGACCTTCTATAAGCTAGCAAAACAGCTTCCCAACATGTAAAAGTCGTCTGGTCCCGAGTGGGATTCGAACTCACAGTAGTAGTAGTAGATTCTTTATTATATATAATTTATTATATGTAATTTATTATATAATTTATTATAATAAAGAATCTACTGCATACGCACATTTTTTTTTAATTCAGATGTTTTTAACTGCAGCGGTTACCTACCGCAGTGAAACATAATTTATTCATAAAATGAAAACTAAAACATGACATTTATACCTCTGAACGCAATGTGACGAAAGGAAAAGTCACGACCAAAGCTGCGTGTGGTCAAAATGACATTTACTGTAGAGAGAAATGAAACAGCTTGACAGTTAATTCAAACATAATTATAAGAATATGGTTGACTAGGTGAATTGAATCTAATTACTCTAAAGAACGATACAGTGACTCTGTCAGCACCGTGCAGTACGTCACGGTGTCAGGTACTCTCTTACTGTCTGACGTCATGATGTCAGGAACTTTCTTAGTGTCTTACGTCACGATGTCAGGTACTCTCTTAGCGTCTTACGTCACAGTGTCAGGTACTCTCTTAGTGTCCTATTTCTAAATATCGTACTTAACAGTGGCAGGTATTTTCTTAGCGTCATACTTATCAGTCTCGGGTATGTGCACTCTCTGTGCCGTACTTTATGAGGGTATGTACTCTTATAATGTTCCGCACTTTTATCTAGACAAGGTAAACAGAGATTGCATCATTCACCGAATTGGTTTTTATTTGATAAAATTTATCTACGAATTGGTAACGTTTATTTACATCATGACTCAATAAATGAGTAATCAAAATACATTCAATCCTAACAGCAATGATATTGAATTGTTTAAATAAAGGTAAGTCGCGAATATGATGACTGTTATACTTAGCGACCACCTCAAAATAACAACCACCTATCTATGTACCGCGACCGGGGTCCAGTGGTTAGTACTTGTTTAAAACCCAACGATCCGGGTTCAAATCCTGGTCACGGCATTTGATGCCCTACTGTGAAAATTTGACAAAAATGTCGATTTACTCCATATTGGGAGAAGTTACCTGCACTTTGTGGAAGGTTAAGTCAGCACTGGTTAGTACACAGTCCAGGAAAACTGGTTAGATGAACCGACCGCTATATATATCTGAAAAAGTGTTGAAAAACAGCGTTAAACCCGATGAAAAAAATGAATTACAAACCATCTCGACATTTTGACTGTTTTCTTTTGGTTCAAAGTTTTATTGTATATACTAATAACGTATCAATTAATATTTCTAATTTTTTATATTCGAATGAAATTTACAAAATAAACTTTTATAAATGCGACTATACGCGAAAAGTGACTGTTTAATTGTTTGTAATCGTTATCGGTATAAAATGACGTTAGAGATCATAATATATAACAGAATCTTTTCAAATCAAATTTAGATTTAACAAATGCGATGCTTTTATTATAGCTGGTAATGCAAAAACTAACCATCGTAATAACTACATCATTTGTTGTTTGAACAAACTGATGTAGGTGCGCAACATGCAATAATGATCGATGAGGCCATTCATAAAAAATGTTGGTTTGTGTGTACACGACCCCCAAATTTTAACAGTTGGTAGACTGGTAAACATATTTTTGTTTTCGTTAAGTTATGCTTGTCCCGAAAACAAAAAAAAAACTAAGAATGTAGAACAAGCAACTTATTTTTGTCAAAATCACTATATTTGTCGCGTAACAGCAAACCAACAATTATTTAAGGATGACCTTGCTTATGCTGTCAATAAGCTTCATCAGTTTGTCTACAGTAGAACCGTAATGTTAAGACCTCCTTCGGGACCCGAAAAATCGGACTATATATTGACATAGTCTAATAATGGAATTTAATATAAAAGATTATATTGAAAATCAGTGGGAAAATAAATGGTCGTTATAATGGGGTCGTCTTAATACTGAAGTGTTCTGTGAAACGAGGTGTCACTGTATGTAGCTTTGAAGTAGCAATTTACTCATTCAAAATTGAGGTTCTTAGTTAATTAACGGAGTGTAAAGGCTCGTTGAAACAATGAATTTCTTCTTATTGTCACAAATGAGCTTGTTTGCTTATATTTTTATCAAATAATTGTTTAAAAGCGTCATTAATTTAATTTCGCTTGATAAATGAACAAATCAGAGAGAACGGGAGTTCTGTTCAATTTGCGTTTTTAGTCGATCAAACATGTTTCGCAAACGTCTGCGTTGATTGTCGATGGGTCAAGTGTTGAAATGTCAACCTACTGTTGCGTAAATCTAATTAACCACGAATTACATTAAACCCAATACGTGAATCCTGACGGATTGCATCATTTCTCAGGTGCTTAACGCAACCGTATTAAATGAATGAATCAAATAGCTTCAGTTTTTTATTGCGAAATAGCTCACTTAATAATCCCTCGTTAAAATGAGTAAAGGACGTATATCTTCTAGTAAACAGCTTATCAATAGTCGCATTACGATCTTAAAAGCCATCATTACACTGATTTCTATAAATAGCACGATATAGCGAGGTCTGTTGATATCAATAAGCTAATTACTTCTTCAGCTACGTACGTGATGTTTAGCACAACAAAATTAACGCACGCAGTGAGTACAGCGCACGTAAAAGTTGGAGGATTGTCAGTCTAACGCAGTTTACCTCGGTGAACTCGATAGTATATATACGCTACGCCGGTGTCCCAGATTTTCAATCGTTCACCGAATGCCAAGGAAGTTTCACCAAGTGGGAACTTATCGTTGGATAAAAATCCTAGTCAATCGGAGATAACTTATAATATACTCTCTACTTAAAGAGTGTTACTGCTTTGTTTTTGTTTGTATTTATTTAGCGCGGATTTGGGATAAAAAATTGCGAGTAGTATGGGTACAGGGATAACTGTATCGTTCGATCGACAGACAAGTTTAGAAAAAAATACGTCTGAAAGCATGCGTGTGACTCGAAAAACGACTTTATGGTAAGAAAAGAACCGTATTCAAAACAACTATTTTTTTTCTTTAATCTTATTTTTATTGATACATTTTCGCCCTTTTTTTAAAAAAGAACAAAACTTTCTGCGATTTTTTTTATTTATTATTATTTTATAAATGAATTGAAATTTTAATTTCATAAGTTGAAAGTTTTTATTCACTTTATTTCTCAGTGAATTCAAACCTTGTATAGCCTGTGAGAATTTTTTTTTCTTTTTCATATTATGAAAGGAATTTATGATTAAAATTAATCTACCCGAAAAATTCTATTGCTTCAAATTTTCTATCCACAAGATTCGAAGTACGAAAATAGTTGCGGACGAATCGCACCTCCAATATATTATTTATATTTAGAACGAAATTAGATTTTTTGTAGCATTTATTTCGTCATTTATTATCAATCGCTATTTATTATGATTTCGCTATTTATCATTATTTCGCTGCTATTTGTTATGATTTGTTATCATTATTTTGCTATCAATTATTATTTCGCTATTTCATAATTGCTTCGCTATCATTATTTCGCCATCAATTATTATTTCGCTATTTCACATTATTTTGCTATCTATGATTATTTTGCTATTTATCATTTCGCTATTTTTATCATTTTTACTATTTTTATTAACAATGTTTTTTATTATTATTAAGCCTTAAGCTTTTGTACTGATGTCAAAGTCATCATCAATTCGTGCAAAATACTGGTTTGAAATTAATTATCTATAAGTACATATAATCACCTATAATTAACTATTATGCTATATTGATGTACTTTCAGTTCAAGACTGGTTCAGTATTTTTCGGTTGCCATGGTAGCAATGACGATGTGCTATCTACTCAATAGAAGTTCGGATACAGAAACTTCAGATAATACTAACGTTGTATTCCTACATTTGTTGTGTCTGGCTGCACATTTCGGAACCCAGTGTTGGGTAACGTTCGTGGCAGGTGAATATATAAAAAATCTCATTCAATGAGTTTTATTTTTTAGTTAACATTTTAGTTTTGTTTTCGTCTTTTAATGAATGATCTTGTATAAAAAATAACTGATTACGAGAACTATGATATATAAACTCAATTTTCTTACCAATCAAGTCTGTGGCAATAAATGTGTGTTATGAGGTCATTATTTAGACGGAAGCTTTTGATTTGTCAGTTAAGAGCTCAGTCGTGACGTATGGCGATTAGAATTGAATTCTGGGATTGGCATACGGGCATATACTAGGCCACGCCCACTGTTTTGTTTTTATTTTCGGATATAGCGGTCTTGTACGCTTTAGGCCTTATTCTTAAAGTATTGATTCAATGCTGTGTTGAAAATACCAAAATGTTTCTTATTTTCCCATTTTATAACTTTAGGATTCACGATGTTTTTCAATTTACCACGGATCATGTTTGGGCGGTTACAGAGTACATTGTTCCCCGTATATTTTGGTACAACGTTGATGTTGTCATGCGTTACCTTGATAACATACGTTAGAAGATATCAAAACGAGGCCATGAGCCCCTCACAAACAAATCAGGTTTGTACATAGACGAACTTTTTAATCATTATTTTCTAAAAAAAGATTTCTTAAGCGATATTTGCAGACCTACATTAATAATTAATCTGACGATTTAAAAGTTAAAGTTTTTATGATTAACAATATCATCAGCAAGAGTTTTTCTATTCAATTTTCGCCCTACATCCTGTACCATGCTTATTTTATTGTCTGTCTTTATTGATTATGATGTCATCGCATTAAATCAGAATGTGAAAGATTGTTAGTCTAAAGCTGTCTGATATTTTCATTTTGTCCTTATGTTATGTTAATTCATCTCAAATTCACACATTTGGTCAGTAAAACAGTTTCTAAAGCGCCCTTTTTAGAAAGACGTTGTGTCACTGAAACACGGCAATTCATCGTCAAAACTACACATATAAAAATATAAACGAATCAGAATTTTGCGATACATCTTTGATCATTATTTTTTTTCAGCTGACCCTTCTTGTCATATGCGTCGTCTGCACGTTCATAAACAGCTGTTTTCTAGCTCCATGTATCGTTGACTCCATGGTTAATATGTTTGAGCTTGAGAAAGACTCTGGCGTGGCTTATAACATTGGATATTGTGATAGGTCTGAGCTGAAGAAGAACGCCGACTATTGTCAATATTACAAACAATTCAGACGGGTTCACGGTATTTCTGGGTTGACGAACATTATAACTCTCATTTGCAACACAATGTACGTATACAGTCTAGCTAGTCTTGCTTCGAATGCTGATATCATGATAAAATATTGCGAAAACAGCTGAGTGTGCAAAATGAGGTGTTCTTTTTGGTGTTGACATAATTATTGTGCTGTGAAGAGACGTTGTATGTGTTTCGTAGGCAACCAAGACGTCAGTGCGAAGTAATGTACGGTTGT
This sequence comes from Lutraria rhynchaena, assembly GCA_008271625.1. Lineage (NCBI taxonomy): Eukaryota > Metazoa > Mollusca > Bivalvia > Venerida > Mactridae > Lutraria > Lutraria rhynchaena. Next base: position 545,382 of record VIBL01000066.1, read on the forward strand.
CTTCTGCGAACTGTACGCTTCCAATTGATACTCGAAGACAAAGCTGACTGTGCTGTCTAAATATGGTGTAGAGTTAGCGCCATCTACATGGGATGTTGGAATTTACGTCAGTGCGATTATTCTATTAAATTGGTACCAAACCAAAAACGCGAAATACGATGTTCGATGGCTGACTCACGATGGCTAATGCAGCTTGTCATACTTACCACATGTGGAGCGTTCACTAACAACACTTGACAATTTTGTGATATAATTATCATCAAGTGCCAACTATGTAAGCAGGTTGAAAACATACAACAGTATGCATTATTTTGATTTATTCAAATAAGCTAGACAAATAAAATGATATTTACATAATTCATAGAGAAGTTGGTACATGAGTTCTCGTACGAGAATAAAAGCGGCATTATTTTACAAACCTAGAGTTGTGTATCATATCAAATGTTTATCGATATGTTATGTTATTGATATACTTTTTATTTATTCATAAATTCTCATGTTTTCTACGTTAAATCATCGTCATTAATTGAATAATGAATTGACCGTGATTTATGTGAGTATTTTCACTTAGAAAAACATACTGTTAGTATTGATACAAAATTTTCTTGTTCGATATCTGGGTAAAACACAGTATCAATGTATGCAATACGTGTGCAATTATGAGATAAAAAGTTTTTGTAAATGAAAAATACGGCTTACGGTTAGTGTCAAAGCGTTAATCGTTTTATTTTTTATTCAGACTACGTGAAGAGCTATCAAAACGTCTTTTAAAGTGTCATGATATCTCTGTGAAATACTACATGTATGTTTTTGTGTTAAAATATTATGTTTTGTTCTGATCAAAAAAGTGCTACGAAATGTCGATAGCACTAAACGGATTCCATACAACACCTTGCTATATCATTATTATAAATATACAGTATGTATTACTGTTGTATTAAGTGCTATTAACTCAGGTATGTTATATATAATTATAATTTATTCCACAGCAATATTAGATGGTATTATATGTTGTTTGTCGATGCCACGGGCAGCGTTTTGGTGTCACGTGTTCAGAGTAAGGTCACGTGACTAGAACTGTTTGTTTGAGCATTTTATTTTTATAGTATCAAATTTTTACTAGTCACAATTTGTAGAAATGGTTGGATGACAAATTATTATTTGTAAAAAATGTTTGTTATGTTTTGTAATTAAACTACTAGATAAAACAATCATGCTTTATGTTTTATATATACATTATAATGTACCGTAAAACCTCTATATAATGACCACATTTGGGACTCAAAGAATTCGGTCTTAATTTTGAGATGCCCTTATCATCAAGTTGAAATATAGAGAAAACATTGATAACCGGTTCGAAAATAAGTGATTATCACAATGAGGTGATCGCAAAGTGAAGTTTATTGCACAAATCATCACAAGTTTTGCTGTATAGCTGGAACATGAATCACTTATTTATCAGCAAAAATTGGTTTTCTTAGAGCAGCGCCGCTCTTAATGCGGCCTAGTTTTATATGACGTTGAATTTACAATAATTTGTACACGTCTTCTTCTCTGCATCTTTGCGTCATTCACCGAATTCTTTTCTCCAATAATGTCGACAAAGCGAGAAATATCTAATAATTACAATTAGACATTAGACTCCGCGATGATTATTATCTCCCGAGGTTACCACCGCCAAAGTATTTTTTTAGAATTCCGCTACGCCTTCACAGGTTAATAACCGCGACACTGTTCGTTCTCAAATTAATATATATAAATCGTTACAACATGCGATGTGAAATCAAATAAAATAAAAACAGCAAAATTTCTGTTGTATGATTTATCTTAAATAGTTATGACACAAACTTAACATAATAATAATATTCAATAAATATTCAAATATGTTAATACAAATATATACCATTTAAATGCACATTATTATACAACATTAAACATGGGGAATAATAAAGATAAATAAAAAAATAGATAAAATAGAATTGATTAATTACATATATTCTATGAAATATGACTTAATTCACTGGCAGCATGTTCTCAAAATCATAAGAAATAATAACAGTCATAATACACAATTAGGAATTTTAAAAAAGAAAATTTCAAATCTCAAGTACTTGATTGGTTAGTTCGTGTAAACCAATGACAGGGCTACAATTGTTAAATTTTGTCCCTGCACAAAACGAATCACGTTTCTCAACGGAGCAAATTACCAACAGTATTGTTTATGTAATTGATTTAAGGAACCAGTTCCAACATTCTGGTCTCCGACTGGTTGGTACTGTTGAAAACATTTAAATTGACCAAGCAAATTGCTTTAATTATATACTGGTTTCCGGGTTCTGTTTTATAACTCGTCAATGATGGCATTTCTGTTATTTTACTGTTTCCTTCTCTGCATCATGCACATAACGACCATCGTACCCAGAAATATGTAAAAAGCCATACTAGCAGACATGTAAAATACGTAGTCATACACCCCAAATCTGTCCTTCATCCCGCCTGTAAAGTACAAAACGAACGTGTAACTGCCATCATAATACAGTACAACACTGTTATAGTGAGCTCGGATGTACAAAGTATCAGATAGATATACAGTCAAACCTGTGAACAAAAGCCAACATTGGGAAAAACAAAATGTGGCCTTCATTGACAGATGACCTTCATTCTGAGGACAGTTTGTTCTTAATAATTAGTGACGGAATGGCCTTTATTCACAGGGTTGTCTTTTTCCAGTGAAGGCGGCGAACACAGGTTTGACTGTAGCTAGTTAAATACAATGTAATTACACTTCCCCAACCATGCCCTTCTTCCTTCTAATATAATGGATTTAATGAAATCTGGACGCAGTTAAGTGAATATTCGTATCCCAGGAAATTCATTATAACTGTGCTCTACTGCAAGTTAACTCGGAATATTCCTGCTTTTCAATTTTCTATATAATTATTATACGACGTTTAAATTTCTTCCAACTGACGTGTCGAAATTTTGAAAACTGGCACAGACGGGCGAATAGAGAACGCAACTAGCGAAATTACGTGTACTTGTAAATTTCGCAACGTCATAGCAAGCTCATCGAAATAACAAGAAATGTTATCAAATAGATTGAATGACGTCTGCATACGAAAGTAGCTTGTTTTCCAATTTGAGATGATTGATCTATATGATAAGTTCGCCTTAGGCTCAGACAGTACTTAATTACAGTGATATTGGATACATATCTTAACCGAAATACTACATGTCGTCTGCTTTTGTGAGATTGTATTTACAGGTTGCACGTAAATATGTCATAAAGAATACGAAAACTCAAGCAGAGAACACTTTAGTGTTATGATCACCTCATTATAAAAACCACCTAATCCTTTACATCATGATAACGCATTTCCCCGCACCTGAAGCCGACGACTTTTGAAAAAAATCTAGAAAAATAGGCTAAAGCTGTAATGAGCAATGGTTTCTTTTGCTACAATGTTTTCCACTCATTCAGAGAGAATTGAGCAAATTTTCGTAAATAAATAGATGTTTTGCATAAATTAGTTTTGAATTAGGAATAGTCCAATTTATGCTTATTAGACAAAGGGATAAGTTTTGACTAGTTGTCTATCTTTTGTCTGTTGGTTTCCTCATAAACATGATAAGACGGTCGCTTAGCAACCAGAAGTGATCTGATCAGCAGATTTTTTCTTTTACATATAGATTTTAGTTCTGAGATATATTTCATCTGAAAATGAAAATATCGGCAAGAAAAATGTTGACACTTGACCGAAAAAAAGTCTACGGTTGACCGAAAAAATAAAAATAGGATCGGTCGGGTTTGTAGAAATCAGGAACTTCTTATCGTCGTATAACAAAAATGCATAATTTGATGAGTATACTGATACTTCGGAAATAACCTTTTAACATAGGATGCTTCCATTCATTAAGACTAAAATCTGACTAAACCAGGAACAATAAATCCTCAAGAGCAACGTCAAACACCGGGAAGAAAAAATAACGGTGTCACAACACTTCACAAACAGTCTGTACTTTTACAATGCGTCACAACATACGTCATACCTCCTATAATCGGCCCGAGACCCTCAGCACAACCATACATCATGTTCACCATCGCCATCCCTTGTGGATAGAGTTCTAATCCAGTAACTTCAAACATGATCGCCGGTGCTAATGCCGCTGAGGTTCCGACTGATAGGCCAAGACTTCCGCAAACAACAATCAGCGGCCAGTAATCATCAATGTTAATGACCAATAAATGAAGCGTTGCCATGGCAATAGACGTGTACAGCCAGTGAAATATCGATGGATAATCACTAAAATATACATCACTTAATGTATAACAAATATTTCATACAGTTAAAAGTTAGTTAATTGCTTAGACCTTTTTATCGAGCCCTTATTATAATTTTAGAATAGAATACGTGTCTCCATTAACAGTTGGAATTTTTCTGTCACGAACCAATCTACAGAAAGTAAAATCACCATCAATGATTTCTTAAAATGGACACAATGATCTATTTTTTTGCATTCTCTAAAAGTCATTTTTGAATTTAAGTATACTATACGTGCTGTTTTACAAACCATTTAAATCGTAACACAGCACCCAGAAGTCTTCCAAACATACTCCCAAACCCTATAAGTGATGCAAGTAAAGATCCGAACTCCCTTGTGTAGCCCCTGGATACCACGTGATCCACTATAAACCATGCCTCCGCATTAGCTAACCAATGGAAATAGATATAAGTAAAATACAACCTGTAACAAATGAAAGGAAATTAAGTCAAACCCGTGTTTGAGGCCATTTCTGAATAAAGATCTCCTGTGAATAAAGGCCACATTTTCTCCTTCCCAAGGACGGCCTATGTTCGCAGGTTTGACAGTATATGCTTTTGAAGTTATAATAAACTATGTTAAGTTTTTCCTTAAAATTAAGAGAGTTTTCACAGATACTTTTACATCATTTTGTTTCCGTGTAATCTTTCAATTTTTAAGAAAAAAGGTCATGGTTTCCGCCTTTTTTAGCCTTACCAAGTCATACCACTTTTTTACCAATGGCAGTAGGCCAAAATCAATGTTATATTGAATAAGAGACAGTTCAAAGCACGAAGTAAAGCTTAGATTTGTTCATCACGAATGTTCAATATACGGACAAACCAATATTAAAATCCCAATTATGAATACAGATTGTCTGGTTGTATATAAAGATCAGTTATTTTGAATCCAGTCCAAGTGCAGACCAAGTTTTTACTGTATAGAAGGTGGTCTTAACAAACAGATTTGATTTTATTTGTAATTACCCGCTCATAAAAAAGTAAACACATACAATTAATCTTGATTTAATGTTCACCTTGTGAACAACGGCAATTCTTTAAACACCCTTTTATTGACTTTAATTAATGTAATGAAATAAATAAACGTAAGAAAAAAGGCTAACTACAAAAATATATTGAACCACTGAATTAAAGTCAATTGTGTATAAAATGAATCTATGAATAAAGGCAAACTGTGTATAAAAGCCACATTTCTTCTCTCCCACCGGTGATCTTTGTTTACAGGTTTGATTGTATAAACAAAATATAGATATAATATACAATAACATGTACATGTATATTGATTATCTTACAAGAATAAGCGAAGCAGAAGTAATTAACCATCAAAATCCAGATAACAAAATCTACAAGAAGTGGTGTATATTGTGTACGACACACTCCGTGCTTAGTGCTGGAAGATAGAGTTGTCGTTCCTGAGTAATAGAAATCTCGCGAATAATGCAGAAACACTCCGCATGGGAACATATGGAGACACAGACCCCCAGCTAGTATTAGGGTACCAAACCACGTGTACTGGGTAATAAATACTTCAAATAACAGAGGCAGAGTGGCTTGTCCGAGACTGGTTCCAAGCATTAAACAAACCAAAAACACAGTCGGGTTCTCATGAAAAGTCCAGCTGATTGCAATAAATGATGCAAGATAGATAACTCCCATAGCTGAACCTGAAATGAAAGCTGAACATGTATGTACATAATCATAATCAAACGACTATGTATAGATGAAAAATTAAAAAATCGCTTCTGTGCGTATATGAAAAACACAAGGTAAGTCACTCGCCATTTTTTCGATTGACAGAAGTGACGATATCCAGCAAGGGTCCTGGCTTTCCTTCTGAAATGCGTGCTCTATTCGGAAACCAACCTCTTGCTGTAACGCGCGAGGTTCCCTAAAAGCGCGCGCATTTCAGACGGGAAGCCAAGACCCTGGCGGATCCAGGGGGGGGGGGACGGCGTACCCCTTAAAATTGCCCATGCAAAGGTTTTTTTTCTATCATGAATATGATATTTACATGAAAATATATACATGTATAAACGTCAAACCATTTTCGCAAGCTACGCGTGCAATAAGTTACGAGTACAGTAACACAATGACATAACGTACAATTCACAAACAATTCCTAATCATGTTTGGACCCCCAGCCTACTTGTTCAGTTTCCGCCCCCCCCCCCACAAACTAGAAATCCTTGATCCGAAAATGATATCCGAGTGCCTATGCATTGAACTGACGTATGGTCTTTGTCAGGGGAGACAACTCATAATGTCTGTTATATTTCACCACAAAAGCTGGCAAAACGAAATAAAATCAACCACTTACCAGAAACGAATCCAGTGCAAATTATGATCATCCACAAACTTTGACCACATAATGGGCTCAGGACAAACCCAGCGCAACACACAATACTCGAAAGCATAATGCTCACACCCGGCCCACACTTCTTGATCTGACCGGTGAAAAAGATACCTGAAAAATGAATTTTGACATTACCATGACACATAATCATAACCATTTGTAGTCAAATGACATCCACAAATAGAAAAGATAGGACTAAAATCGGAATCGAAAGATGGTTGAAGTACAGGAAGATATTTCGACTCTTGATCGAAAAAAGACCACTTTATTTGACCAAAAAATGTGTGATCTTAATATTGTGGTTTTATTAATATTGTGAATAAGAAATATAGAGGAATTATTGAAAAACCATTCCGAAAATACGAGATCGTTATATTGGAGTGTTCGCTAAGTAGGGTTATACAGGATTTCTGATTGTCACTTGCCTGCACCACACGCCATTCCCATGTTAAAACTTTGCACTAATGCCGCATCTGTTCTCCTGACATTGAATACTACGATAAGTTCCGAGTACATAACACTCAAAGCATAACCCAATCCGTTGCATAGCAACAGCTGAATCATGCACGCAATCAGAATCAAACACTTTCGTGATTTGCTCGCAATGGGTTGAGATCTGTAACATTAAAAAGTTGAAGCGAATTGTCTTTTCACTTTTTCTGTTTTATGCCAATACAATAATTTGTTTAAAATGACAAAAAAATTACCTTCACGCAGGAAATAGTTTCACAGCAAATGAGACTCGAATCATGCGTCTAGGGAGGGCGGATTCAGAATGAAGCCTTGTCATTGGTCGATTTAAAGATAATGACAAAAACCAGCCAATCGTATGCCAGAAGTTTGCCAGAGTCCAAGCGCAGAATTTATATGTTTGTTTGTTTATTAACATATTTCATATCATTATTTGCATAGAAAATAATTACATCAAACTTGTCAATATATATTTTTGTGCATACTGGTCCAATTTGACAAGCAATAATACATGTAGTTGTTTACGTCATCAATGACGTCATAACATTCAAATCAACAATAGAACACCGCATATATATTGCGTTCCAGACAGAATGTAAAAAATGATTTTCGGCAAAATTTCAATTTCTTTTCATATAAAAGATATAAATTCGTTCTATTTACGCAGAAAAAAGTTTATCAACAATGTACATAGAAAAGTTTCAATGAGCAAATTTCTGACTTTTAATTGTTTAAAAACGAAAGTTAACGTAGCATTACACTTAGCGTGGACAGTCCACAAAGTGTCCAGCAGAAGGATGGAACAATCTGAAAGTATAGTTATGAAAACACAAAATATAACACAATAAAGAGAGCTTAGTTTGCGAATCAGATTCCAGCTTTCAGCCACCTTTATCAGACCAGTTTCTACCGATGTTTGGCCAACAAAGACATTTGTCACAGTCAAGTTGATACCAATTAGAGATAATAATACAGTCACCAATGGAAGCAAAGAATAGCTTTATGACCCTTGTTTGTGCAGTTTCTCGAAAGCCACCCAACATAAAGGAACATAAAAGTGGAGGACAAAACACAGTCTCTAAGAGGGCACTCCTTTGAACGTTCTGAGGCAAAGCTAAATGGTCTGTGTCTACAGATAGCCATTATCTCTGTGATGTCTTTACATGTGATTTGACACCAGTTACTCTTGAGGCTGGTAAAGTTCATAAACCATTCTTTGTCATGTAAAACTATGGGCCTGATATTTAAATTTTGTACACTTCGGGGCCATGAAGGCGCACAATTTTGACATTGACTTTGGTTACCAGTAATCGTTCGCTTCATAATTCGCCGATAATTAACACCCACATTGACTAAAAAACTTGCTCGGAGCTTAGTCGAAAGCATCCACAGGTCCTTGAGAAAATAAATATCAACTAACAATAGCTTTTTTAACATTTTGACTTGGATTGTCTCACTGATGGTGCAGTACTTATATCAAAAGTTAACCTGACAAATGTTCCTGGATTCTGTACCAGTACTAATCTAGTTCTCCTCGTTATGAAAGCTCACTCTAATCAGGGTTAAACGACGAATGACTTGAGACGCTGTGTCTTCAGTCAAATCATCACAGGGAGCATGCACCTCGTCCATTGTTCTACCTCTCAAACCAGAGTGCCTGAGCGGGCTAGCTAGAACAATACTTTGAAAAAAAATCAGCAAATCATTATAACCCTGTAACATTTAACTATGTTTGGTTCACTTTCTTATCAGACCAGTCAACTTTTCAGAAGTAAGATTTTATGAAGCTCAGTGTGTACGCTGGTTTCTAACAGAGATCATTCTATAAGACCTTCTATGCATTACATAAGCTCACTCAGCGACCCCAAGGGTTTTGCAACTGCAGTAAAACACGGTTATAAATAACTCGGATACAGTGATTAATCGGATAAGTACACAATAATTATTCCCCTCGGATAAATGTTTTAACTGTACTGTTTTAAATGTACTTGATCGAGCGAAATTTGGAGACATTGAAACAAATATTAAGGACCTCTGGAATTCACTCTAACCACGTTTTACTGTATTTGAATCCCATGTCTAAAACTAAATCAACAATCGTTCTGTTAGCTGAGGGAGAATAGTAAATCCTGTTTTTTTAAGAAGAACAGGAAGCTTGGAGCTTAACATTTTATTAGTGCGAAGTTCTAAACACTATACATTGACGCATAGTAAAAGGTATAAAGTCATTTTTGCATTAATTTACTTATTCTAAATATAAAACTTCGTCAACTAGTGTTACTTACTTTTTACTCTTTTGATCCTGTCTTTGTAGAATGTAGGCAGTTTCAGAATCTACAGATCGCAAGCTTTCCTGATAAAGTCTAGCAATTGTGACGTCCATCCTTGTCCTTTCACGTAACCGCTTCCACTGATGTTCTGTTTCACGCGGTGTACATCTTTTATAAACTTCAATCAGTTATCCATGTTCGTTATGCACACTCACAGGCCTTCGTGTAGTTTTGAGCAAAATGATTTCGGTCCTTTTCTCAAGAGTTATCGGTATTCCATTACCATAGCAACAATTTGGGTACACAGAGTCATCGCCCTTGTATACATGGGTTTTAAGTACAAAAGAACCAATTCATTTCGGTAATTAATATCCGTAATATCTACAATTTGATATGAAAGAAAATAACTCACTTACATTAAGTATTTTACGGCTTTTTTATATTTACTGTAAAACTGGCTGCCACCAGTTTTAACGAATTTTCGGTATCACAAGGTATGCGACGCGTGACTGGAATGAATAATTTTATTAATTATGAAAGGAACACAAGAGATTTGTTGAATGAAGGCCGAGCGTTTGAAATAATGCGCATATGGCTCGATGTTTAATATATTCGGTGCGACACACGTCTATAAAAAACATTTCTAAAAAATTAACATGTTTACACATTCAATACTGTAATCAAAGACCGCCTGGTGGAGATAGAATTTGTTTTATTTTTGTTTTATGTGACCTGGTCACCGTAGTTTAACGCCGTTTTTCAACAATTTTTCAGTTATGTACGGCGACCGGTTCACCTAACCAGTTTTCCTTGACTGTGTATTAACCAGTACTAACTTACACTTCCACAAGGAGCCAGCACATATGGAGGAATAATCGAGATTTTTGTTCAATTTTCACAGATGGGTATGGCCTGCCGAGACCCGGATTTGAACCCCGATCTCCGGGTTACAAGTCCAGCGCAATAACCACTGGACCACGGTCGCGGCTAGTGGAGAAAGAAATGTGACCGTTATGCGTACTAGGTTGTCTGTGTAATCACTTTATTTTTTCTGTGGTTTAAAGTTGAACCAATAGCCAAGGTCATTTGGTGTCTTTTCTAGCGTTAACAATAGAGAAAGACCTCAGATATACACCTAGGTAGAACCAGCGGCCTTTTGTTAGCTAGCTGGGCAGCCAGCTTCAGCGGTGAAATTTGGTGCCGGGCGGGATTCGAACTCGCAGCAGCGAGGGGCTAGTAATTACTAATCAGAGAACATTACCACGCGACCACAGAGGCCTCTGACTGTCCAATCAGATTTTGATATTTGTTCCAAAAAGCCAATTTTACTGTACTTGTCTCATAAAGTCTAAATTTGTTTTTTTTACTACATGCGTTTTACTAGTTAGTGCAAGTTTGTCAGTAGGTCTATTTCCAAACATGAAAACAAGTGTATATATAGCCACATAATTTTGTTTCGGACGCCCCACTATATTATGTATGCACACTGTGTGCTTTAGATCAAATGATTATAATGTAAATATTTCATGTATTGTCCATTAGGACGTTTATGATAACATCACTACGTTCAGTGTTAGCGGTGTACATCAAAACTAATTAAATATGCGACGAAATAAAACATCTAGTGTTAACTAAAACGAACGCCTCGGTACATGCTTAACCATATTAAACAGTTACTTTATGGACAAGAATTATGATATTTTTATATTTTGCTATTCTGAGGAGTACGAACATACTCAAGGTGTTAATGCAATTTTTTCACTAGGGTTTAACGCTGCATCAACAGCCACGGTCATTTGACGGCGGAGGCAGACTTCGGGCGTACAACTGGGATTAACCACCGACCTTCCGTAAGCTAGCTGGACAGTTTCCCTACATGTGAAATTTGGTACCCAGTAGGATTGGAACTCAAAGCGGTGAGGGGCTAGTAAATACTAGTCAGAGGTGAAAAAATACTGTTTATTTTTTACAGAATGGATGTACAGCGGAGTTTATGAAAAAAAATGCGGTCAGAAAATATTCATAATTAAGAGAAAAGTATCGACAAACGAACGAAAGTAGTCCTAACTTCACAAATATTACTATTATTAAAGATCAACAGGAAACAAACATTCACTTGAACGATAAATTTTCAAAATTTGTACAGGAAACTAAATAAAATAAAAATGATATTGTTAGTTAAGGCCAGAACTAGTTTCATTTTCGTTTCTCATGGTGTTGACGGTCTGGGGCCCATTTCGTTGACTTTTTCAACGTACGAGTGCTTTATTAAGACCAACATTAGGACGTAATTCAGAAGTGCATTAAAATACTTTGAGGTAACTTTGTGCTGTAACATGGCTGTCAACGTCCAAATACAGTAAAACCCAAGAAACCCGGACCCTTTCCGAACTAGACCAAGAGTCTCGTTTCCGTTTCTTAGAATTCCGGTATTCAGAATAATCGATTATCGAGGGAAATGGGGCTTGGAAAATAGTCTTGGATTTTCAGAGAATTTCGGTTTTCAGATAGTCCAGTTTCTAGGGGTTTTACTGTATTATGTTTGAGTCTGAGGTCAGAGGTCCGTTTCATAGATATATCTTTGCTAAGACAGCTGTTTATCTTTAACATTTAGTTATCCCTTGTTTTTAAATAGAAAGATTGTTTTATCACATTGATTGATGTCAGGGATCTAATGTCGGCTATTAAAGGTAAATGTCTATAAGGTATACGATCAGGAAGATTTTTAGTTAGAAAAACCCAACATTAGCTGAGATATTTCTATGAAACGGACCCAAAAGGTTGGTTTGGTGGGGTGGGAAAAAACAACAAATAGACATAAAAGAAGTGAAGTGCATGAAATTTTTGTTTAAAGAATACAGCTCATAAATAATGTAAATATAAATAGACATACCGGTTGATTATGATAAATGTAGGATACACAATTATGAAATATCGGTCAATGTACAAGAAAAAGGTACAGCCATACCTGTGAACTAAGGCCACCATTGGGAAAGACAAAATGTGGCCTTTATTGACAGACTGCATTTATTCGGAGGACAGTTTGTTCTCAATTATCAATGACGGATTTCAAAGAACGGCCTTTATTCATAGAGTAGTCTTTATTCGGAGATGGCCGCAAACACAGGGTTTACTGTATAAAAATACCATACATATGTGCTTTTTTAGTATAGCTTCTTTTTAAGAACAAATCACAGAAGCTTTGTTAATAACTATTAAATAAATAAACAACAATATCTATTTTTATTCAAAATTAAGGAACACCACTCGTTCGAGCGTATGAAATAAAATATCTATATATTGAAAATGGCAAAATTCGACACGACGCGCCAGAGAACCGAAAGATAAAAAAATATGGCCTTATGTAGATAACATTTCAACGCTTCAACAATCTTAACAACAATTTAAATAAGAAAGCCGAAGCTAAATGGATTAAGCTTTATTTCAGCAGTTATCAACATTTTCGGAATGATTGAATATAGTCAGCGTGATTTTGTGTATTTGTAAGTTAAGAGCGTTTTTACTAAATAAGCCTGAGTTTGTAGGCGTCTTAAATCAGGATTAAGAATTAGATGGTGTTTTATCATATGCGGATAGTTCTTAATTTAGTTAGAAAAGCTTTATTAATTAGCGACGACATTTAAATAATATTTTATATTTAAACTGATCGAAGAGGAAAGTACTTTAAAAATGAAGACGGCGTTGTCGCGCCTCTTGTGTATTTCATTTTCATTAAGCATTCACGTCATACTGTCAGACGACATATCAGCACCCGAACCAAGTTTAGAGAAATCACGTGACTCGTGTAGCAGCACTATCAGCGCATGCGCAAAAGCTGAGAATGACCGGCACAATAAGGATGGGACGATGAAATTCAAACAGAATTCTGCCTATATGCACGATGTTGATTTAGACACAGAAAATGGAAATCACGAAATAAAACCGGGTGAAAGCGACATAGAAGTTCCAAAACTAACCAGAGTTGAACCAGGTACAATGCATATTTTTGCCAATTTCTCATTATTATTTTATGATCATCATTTTTTTCATTTTTATTCGTCCGTCTTCAAACATTTTGTGGGAACAACTGTGGCGCACTGTGTTCACGGCTGTAATTAACACTTTGCCTCATAATACCGCATTTCTCCGCATCTGAAACTAACGACTTTTGAAAACATTGTGTAGAAGCCATTGCTTGTCATGAGTAATGGCTTCTTTTGCCACAATGTTTTCCGCTCTGTCAGAGGGAGATAACCCAATTTTCTTCAATAATTGAACTCTTGTGAATTAGCTTTGAATTTGGAAGAGTTCAAAATATGCAATATGCCTATGAGGCAAAAGGTTAAGCTCTCTAACTTTGAATAATTCCCGTTCAGTCTTCACCAAACTGGGTTCAAACGTTTATGGGTATAATATCTCGGCCTAGTTCGATAACCAGTAAATTCGCCCATGTCACACTTAAACTATTATTGATTCAACAAAAATGATGAAATAGGCCTTGTTTGCGCTCTAAGTTGAACGGTTCTCACCTAAAAAACTGGGCATTCTTACCGACGGGCCATTTTTTCACTGTTCCAAATTCGACCAACTTATAAAGAAACACAGATCAGTGGTTGAAGTCCTTCAAAGAATTTTCTTGGATGCCTGTTCAATGTTAAAAAATACAAAAAAACACGCACATAAATTATACATATTGGATTTACGAGCTTAATTTTGAGAAGCGAAACCCATATTGGGTGTTTTCGGATATAAATTAAGCCCGAAGCTACAGGGTATTCAAAGATGACCTAGATATTTTCAATAGTCCCTCGCATTTCCAAACCCCTGATTTTCTTACATTTGTCCTCTCATGACGTCAACAGTCCAAACGGACCGGACGTGACGTAATGAAGTTTTGTGCAGGCGTCATTTTTTATTTTCAGGGCAAATTGGTGACGTTGTAGAGGTTGAACTCGAAGATGGCAAGTTTTATCAACGTATTACCCGAGCCAGGAATCCTCCCGTATTTGGTAAAGTAGTATACTGTAGTATAACTGCTTTATGTAATTATACAATTTCGAACTAGATCTTTACCTCAAAGTATTATCTTCTTTCATTCGTAACACTTTATTAGTTTAGACTTTGTTACAACTATGTACAAAACTAGTCATAGTGATATATATCCGGTTTAACAACAATTCGACTCTTCTTAAAAATGTTGGTTTTCTGTTGTGCGACTCCAACGTTTAGCTTTGGGCAGGGAGACAAACATTTCTTTTACATTGTGTACTTTTACCGAAAACGAAAAGCTAAAATGCAAAACAAAAAAATCATAATCGCTAAAAAACTTGGGATCGGAGGGTTTTTAAACAAGTCAGTTGCGTAATAGCGAAGCAGGTTTTTAAGTATGGCTTTTACAACAAATTTTGTATAACTACTATCAGCCAACTATGCTTAAAAATCATACTTCGTTCTCCTCCTTAAAATCAGTTTTCCACATGTTTTGTTTACTCGTGGATTGAAATTCAATAGATGTGAGAGCTTGCCATTGTCAATAGGTGCCCATTGTATACAGATGTTTGTTGAACTCATATTTGACTGTATTTTAGAGGTCCCGAACTATCTATCTGTTGAAGAAACCAAAATGATCATTGCTGCTGCTTTAGATAATGGCATGGAGACAAGTGGTGTACTTGGAGAAGAAATAGAAAATGAATGCGAAACTGCAAATGATCTAACGGAGGTAATATTTTGCGTAGCAATCCTTACATTAAAGTTATTTGACGAAATTAAGCTATGATATGATCTAACGATGAAGTATTGGTAATCCAATGTTGGTATTTAGCTGAGTGGGTCTCCCATATTTTTCGTCAAATTTATAAAGGGTAAATCCCAAATTAAACACTTAATCTTCTATAACTTGTGAAAACAGGTGTTGTTCTTGGTACATGACCCAAAGACCGATATACATTTTATCCTGCGTCCAGCACTTGCCTCACCGTCATTTTACACAATTTAATGAAAGTTTCCTCACATGGGAGTTGGGATCAACTAAAACTGAGCTGGACGACATTGGATTTGCTAAAATACCAAGTACCAAACTGTCTTCAGGGAGTTATTAGCTTAGCTGTTTTGAAGAATGTTTCAGAAAATGTCTACAACTTCAAAATTACTTGTCTGCAAGATTGATCTTCAATGAATCATATTTTTGTTTTGATAATTAATTATACGTATTTGTAAATGTACATTATACCTCTTGTAAAACGCAAATTTAAAGGGTTATACTGGAAACTTTAGGTTATAGTATAGCATGAATAGACTAGTAATAAGACTTAGTATTCTGATCCATTTTTTATGAATGTGGTATAATTCTTTTTTCTCTGGGGTTTACATCACACTAACACCCAGGGTCATTTGGCGACTTTCCAGCTTCAACGGTGGAGGCAGACCCCCCAGGCATACACATGGGTAGAACCATTGACCCTCTGTAAGCTAACTGGACAGCTTCTTCAGATGTGAAATTTAACTCCGGTTGGGATTCTAACTTAAAGCGGAGAGGGGCTAGTGATTACTATTCGGATACCATAACCACTCAACTTTGGAGGTCCCTTTCGTGTATCTAGTTTGGCACTTGTGCTCTCAGTCCTGTAAAAATTCTAAGGATCTAATTAATTTACATACATGTATGTCGTTTTATTTCAGGTTACATTTTTATTTCTAACATGTCTATTTATATTTGAAGAAGTTTGAGAACATGAACATTACATTTAACATTATTTTTAATACGTTTTTCGGTGTCTCTCCTAATTTTGAAGAACATATCAAATGTAAAATCTGTACATGTTTACAAGCAATCAACTCTTGAGAACTTTTTTATATTTATGCTTCTCTACATCCATTATTAACAATTATGTCCGATTCTTCACTGTTCCCAGGTTCACTATAACCGTGTTCCACTGTATCAGATTCGTCACTATATCCGAGTTCATTATGACTGCGTTTAACCGTATTTGTTTGCGCAGGTTTACAGAGTGAGTGAACAGTCATGGTTATCAAAGGACGATTTACCCGAGGATATGCAGAATAGTCTTTCTACAAGGTATCAACCTCTATGGGGTGGTGCAGTGGTCTAGTGGTAACGTGCTTGACTACCAATCGAAAGGTTATGGGTTCGAATCTCGGTTCCGGCTTCCAATATTTCAGGAACGTTTTTCAGTGTCAGACACTTCACTACTGAGCCCAGAACTGTGTTTTGAAAATCACAGGAAACGGGTGAGGCGTGTATCGGTGCTTTACACCAGGTACGATAAAGAACCAGGGGGTGTATGTGAAAAGAGTAGAGATATATATGCCCGGTTCTCCTGCATCTACTCCCCTCTCTCTGAAACGGCTTTCAAATGACAAACACATAAACATTAACATCAACCTCTTCCTAGGGTTGCCGTTCGTTGTATTATAATTATATCATATTATAATACATCATATTGCAATGTATTATATTGTAATGTATCATATTATAATGTACAGTACCATATAGCATGGGATCAAATCAACATTTAGTCCTGAAACAATGGTAATATTCAGGGTAACTTGACCAAAAACAATTTGGAAAGGTTGGTCGGAAAACCGTTTTTTATAATTCTTTCTAAATATACCTTTTGTGAGAATACGAGGTACGATTTATTATAAAACGCTCTTGTAGTATTAATTTTGCTGTTAGACACTTTAAGTTCGGCGCCCAAAAGTGGGGACCATCGGGTAAACATTAACATTATTATTCTACTGGCCTTATGTTTCAAATTCATATTTTTGCCTAAATAGAAATGGGTAAAATTTATCAGTTCACTAATAATAACGCTTATTTAATGATACTTATATAAGACAAATTCACGTTTCAGTAAATAGCATGACAGTTTGCGTAACTTTTCAGCTTGGTTTAATCTTTAAAGGGGCAGCACTGAAAATGTGTGACTTTTTGAAGTTTGATAGGGCCTTTCTGTCTATTTTAATTATAATAAAACTATGATATCAAGGTGTGGGTTAGATTTAAATGTTGCGTGAATTCTCTACAACGCTAGCTTAGATCTTCCGATACGTTAGTCAAGTGACATTAAGTTTGGTCTACATTTTCCAACTCAATTAATAGACACTGTTAGTATTAAAACTGACAATAAACCTTTAAAGAGGTTTATAATGCTGTAAGATTTTCATTGCTAAGATTGTTAACGTCAGTAGTGAAATGTGTCCCTTTAAACTTGAGGAAATCCTTGTTGGTATATATCTGCATAAGACAATCAGACTATTTCCCGAAAATCTGCCAGATTTCATGAAAAACAAAGACATTTCAAGAAAATTCAATAACTTTTCATGATAAGATTTCTTCACCAGATAGTAAACGCACATACTAAGCGGATGATAAAATATTTTCATGAAAATAAAACATTTTTTTCATGAAAACTTAGAAAGTTTTCGCGAAAATTAACTCGCTTAGTGTATTCAGAAATATGCCAATATAAACTAATATTGACTACGTACAATAAAACACGGTTATAGCGAATTTCATGAAACCCAAATAGTGTCTTTATCGTAACCATATTTCGCTATATCAATAACAATGAAATAAAGAATGAAGGGTTCGTGAGGGAGATACCGTAATACACTGCATCCGATTTTTCATGGTTCACTATAACTGTGTTTAACAGTATCATGTATATTCTAGATTACAGAATCTTGTACAATTACCAACAATACTCTTGGATAGCAGTGAACAATTGCAGGTAAAAGAAAGTGAAACGAAATGAATAATTTATTTAATCTTAAAGGGATCACGTAAAAGGGTCATTAGGCTGGTAATATTTTTTTAATTTGATTTTCTATAAGCCTAATATTCGTTGATAACTACTAGTAGAGAATACTAAATTTAGCTTTATAGACTGTTGTACTTAATCACAGAAAATGAAGATCAAAATATGACTCAACAAGAAATCTAGAATGAATATAAGTGGGTTCAAGAATACGGAGGTCTCTGTATTGAAGCGGTCCCTAAATGAGGTTTAACCAAATTATCATTGGTATGAATAGGTTGTGAGCTATACAAAGGGCGGACATTTTCACGCTCATATGGATACGTCTAACACAGTTGACAGTGGTCATCTGAAGTGCTGCTTTCAAGCCCCTGAATGTTACAGTTTGATGGAAGAAGATTCTTTAGATTTGGAATCGTGTTGTCGAGTTTGCAGGTATTAATTGTAAATCTTTTCTCACCAGCATTAATATCATCAAAACGACTATCATCATCTAATAAACCATCCTCATTACCACTACCAACAAAAGTACCATCGCAGTCACCATCATTATCATCGTCATTGTCTAAGTTACCATCTTCATTACCACTACCAACGTAAGTACCATCACGGTCATCATCATCATTATTATCATCATCACCATCGTCTCCATTAACATGAACTTTACCAACAATGCCGTCATCGTCTCTATCCACATCACCATCATCAACTCATCATTGTTTCCATCAACATCACCGCAATCATCCGCATCAATAAATTCATTATCATCGTCTTATCAACGTGATCATCACCAACATCATCATTGCCATCATAATCAACATCAACATCATTAGCATCAGCATCATAATCATCATTAA
The DNA here is from genome assembly GCA_008271625.1 of Lutraria rhynchaena. Taxonomy (NCBI): domain Eukaryota; kingdom Metazoa; phylum Mollusca; class Bivalvia; order Venerida; family Mactridae; genus Lutraria; species Lutraria rhynchaena. Next base: position 564,438 of record VIBL01000066.1, read on the forward strand.
TGTTTGTTACTTAGCGATACTTTGCACCTTTTGGCCTACATTATGAGTTTTAAAAAGACTGCTAAGTATCACAGGAGACATGATTCAGTAACCTTCCATAACATTGATAACGAGATAGGGTCTTCAGATTTTATGCCCCTATTATAACCCCTAAATGATCTATACATCTATAACACATAAATAATCTTCCCGTTTATGGAGTCCTGTTTTGGAGGAAAATCATTTTGCATTTACATATATTTCTTTTTTCCATGCGATTATGTTTCTATTTAAGAATTGACACATGTGGTTATTATGAATGTATGTATAATCCAAACACCTAAATCACCATTACGCCACGAAACTGTATCCGATTTTGAGTAATATCCGAGTGCTATAACACTTGACTTTTATTCTTTTGTGTCGTGTTCTAATACAGGTATGTTACAGTATTGTATTATCTGTCTGACGTGGAGGAAGGCGGTGAAACGGCATTTCCATTGGCTGATATATCTGACGAATTATTAGAGGTTAGTAAACGGACATGTCTGATTCTATAAAACTTGAGATTGGCGTCCGAGCTCAAATCTCATATCCGGTCTATCAATGTTTCAAAGTTAATTATGATCAGACAATGATGATATTATTGGTACATGATTCCATCAACAAAATTGACCTGAGTATGTATTTAAACATTAGTTTTCTTTATCAGTTCAACCATAAAACTTTGAGAATGGAATTTAGGTTGGAATTAGGAGACTGTTCTAAAGTTTAATAATCTCGGGGCAATACGGACGGTGAGGCGTAACGTTTTTTTAATAAGTTCATTCGAAGCTGGTGATATAATCAGCTACATAAATTTTTAACGAATGGACAGGCGGACAAACGAACAGACGAACGGACGAGTAGGTGCGTCAATATCAGTTTTGCACGGAAAGAAAAAGTACTAACAGTAATATCTCAGCGCAATATGATATCATTCATAAATCATATAAAAAAAGTATATAAAAACAAAAGTAAAATTTAATATGATATCATTCATAAATCATATAAAAAGTATTTAAAAACGAAAGTAAAATTCAAGACAATGTGTGATCATTCATACGCGTTCATTTTTTTTGAAATCTTAAAAATATGTAAATTTGAAAACTTAATCCATGTCGAGCAAAACTATGACTGAATTACGGGGTTTTCTGCTTACGCTATATACAGCAATGTGTCCACACGCACAGGTCACATGCTACCTGTGGATCACCTTTGAATGTTAGGAAAACAACACTTTCAATTTACATTGAATACAGTGAAGCATGTATTCTATGTTTGTGGTTATAAGATAAAGACTTATAGACGTTTAACCACGAAAAAATGTTCATTCTGTTCATTGTTTAGGAACGATTTTGCCGATGAATTCAACAAAGAAGTTGTTTATGTTTTAATAGTTCTATCTTGGCTAATTTGTGTCTAAAAAAACCTTAATAAAAGTACCATTTTTAAAGCATCAGTTTTGGTGAAAATAAGATTATTTTCACTGTTTGACTTTTTTAGAGACAAGTTTGATATTTACAGGAAAAAATGATGATTTACTCATACAATGACACAGATAGTTGGAGTAATCTGAGTTATTTCTGCCACAAAGCACCAGTTGTCGTAAAACCGAATCTTGGAACAGCCATAATGTGGTATAATCATTACATGGACGAGAAGGTATTCGTAACTTTCCGGTAAATTCCGTTCAAACAGTTTTTTTATCGTTTAACCACAAAATAATTTTTGACAATTATTCAGTATGGAATGTTGCTGATCAAAAATAGTTTTCCTGCGAAAGTCATTTTAATACACCCGACAAAACAAATGAATAACTTTTTTTATGTCATCCCGTCAAGGTTTCTGACAAATCAAACTCCACGCATGGGTCACTACGTCACGCTACAGTAACCACTGTCATCACACATCTTCACGTGACCATAGTTGGGTCGTGTGAGTTTTAAAATGGCGGATACGCATAATCTGTTACAATTTCGGTACAGATAAAATAACAAGTGACACATTTTTTACAATATTTCTTTTTCTTTCTAATGAAGACGTTATGAGTAGTGTTGACTGTAATGAAGATGTCTCTGAGATCACTGCTTAGTAGAATAGTTTGTTCTCAAGTTTGTAATATTTGTTTTTTTCTTTCTTCCATTAAACACCATCAAATACAACCACTGTTGTAAGAATTTGTCAAAATGAAAATAGAAAACGATTTTTTTTAAATCTTGAAGAAAATGTTTTATGATCGCTGGTATTTCGTAATCTGTAAAAGGAGATCACTGCACAGAAGATTGCAAGAAACTTACCATTTAGTGCGTTATTTTCAGAATGGTTATCTTGGCGAAAGTGACTTCCGGTCATTTCATGGCGGATGTGACGTCATGAAAGGAAGTAAATGGATCGCAAACAACTGGATTACAGCTTCGCCCAACCGCGATAAACACATTCCATATTGGTCAAAGGAAATAGACAATTAAGAATCTGATGACAATGAATGAATATCATAACATCAATCAATGAATGAACAAACTAAAATACTGTAATAACGTATACTTCGCCATCTCAATATTAAGACCACCTCATTATGGCGACCGCCAGAACAATTTTCAGTATTTCTCCCATATTTTATATTTTACCTTGATTAATGAGACTGCCTCAATACCAGTTTTTTATCTCAATATCGAGGTAAGGGAATTAACTAATTGTGGATGTTTTAATGTCTTTTCATTGTATAATGTAAAGACGTAAAACCGCGAACAGACTCACATTAATAAGTATACATACTCAAAAAGCAAAGGCCGCGGCCGTGGTCCAGTGGTTAGTGCGCTAGACCGGGTTAGAATCCCGGTCGCGGCGGGTCATATCCTTCTATGATTTTCGTTCACATGTGGAGAAGTTGCCGGCTTCTTGTGGAAGGGTATGTTAGTACTGGTTAGTATGCAGTTCAGGAAAACTGGTTAGGTGAACCGGCCACCGTATATAAGCGAAAATTGTTGAAAAACGGCGTTATACCCCAGTGACAATAAGCCACAAACAAACAAATCAAAAAGCCAATTTTTAAACGTGATATATTTTTTGTGTCTGACTTTAAAACACCCATTTGATATTCTACACCCCTGTTTAAAAAATAGATTAAAATGAGAGCGTTTTACTGCATGTTATTGATTTGTCAGCGAATTCATTGGAATATGATAAAATAGGATTTTGCTTGTGTTCTTTAACGTCATCAAATTAAAACAACTGGAAATATCACGAGACATTAAACTTACGTAATAAAAGCCGTTTTGTGTACATGTTGATCCTATAACAGAATGTCAATAGTGATGAAGTCTTTACATCAAAAATATAAACTCAGCAAACGAGAATGTAATCTAATAATAAGTAGACTTAAAACTGATTTAACAAGAAAGATAACTAGTCTACGTCATGAATATTTTTATTACCAGTTGCCTCCCTTATATTAAGTAATTCAACGAGGAGATATTGTAGATAATCGTGAAATTGACGAGGCTCATGAAGTACAAAATTGCATCATCAAATTACAGCCGAATTTGATTTACTGGTCCTAACAGCCGATCACAACAGATGTAGTAAAACTATTGCAGTCGGGGGCTTTTTGTATTATAACCCAGATTATCATCCACAGCTGGAGTGCAGAATTGGACAGAAATAGGATATGTTTTATGTGCACCGGAATGTACAAATATTTAGTTATTTACATCGGTTAATGTGCCCGTTGAAAGCTATTTATAGCCACACGAACATATCGTTACGTAGTTATAAAATCAATATTGATGACACATTGACTTTGTCCTATGCAACAAAATCTTGATATTAAGGCCATAATTATTTTGTTTTTAATCTGTCTTCGCGTAAAAATAATCTTATTGTTGAATTATCGAGAACATACTTAAAACAATCTTAAATAAATGGTCGTTATAATGAGGTGGACTTTACAATTTAAAGGAGGTCTTTCCATTGAAGGGGTCGTTATAATGAGGAGCTATTTCTATTTAAGGGGTCGTTATAATGAGGATTTCTTTCTATTTAAGGGGTCGTTATAATGAGGATTTCTTTCTATTTAAGGGGTCGTTATAATAAGGAGGTCTTTCTATTTAAGGGGTCGTTATAATGAGGAGCTCTTTCTATTTAAGGGGTCGTTATAATGAGGAGGTCTTTCTATTTAAGGGGTCGTTATAATAAGGAGGTCTTTCTATTTAAGGGGTCGTTATAATGAGGAGGTCTTTCTATTTAAGGGGTCGTTATAATAAGGAGGTATTTCTATTTAAGGGGTCGTTATAAGGAGGAGCTATTTCTATTTAAGGGGTCGTTATAATGACGAGCTATTTCTATTTAAGGGGTCGTTATAATGGGGAGGTCTTTCTATTTTAGGGGTCGTTATAATGAGGAGCTATTTCTATTTAGATGGTCGTTATAATGAAAAGGACTTCATAGTTTTCAAGTCATAGTTTTGCGAGGTGAAGAGAAAATTTGAAAAAAAGAAGATCTTTCAATTTTCAATAAAACAAACTATTGTTTTGAAGCAATAAATGGGTTAAATGAAATGCGTAGCTTACACGTATGTACATGTATAATGTACTAATAATGTAACGTGATACAAATACGTTTGTACGTTTGACATTGTCACTGAAGTCTAATGCCGTGTTTCAACAATTTTTCAATTATATACGACAATCGGTTCATCTAACCAGTTTTCCTGGACTATATACTAACCAGTTCTAACTTACCCTTCCACAAGGAACTGGCAACTTCACCACATATGGAGGAAAATCGACATTTTTGTCAAATTTTCATAGAAGGGTAAGTGCACAAACCAATTCAGCAATTGACTAAGTTAAGGGGTCGTTATAATAAGGAGGTCTTTCTATTTAAGGGGTCGTTATAATGAGGAGGTCTTTCTATTTAAGGGGTCGTTATAATGAGGAGGTATTTCTATTTAAGGGGTCGTTATAATAAGGAGGTCTTTCTATTTAAGGGGTCGTTATATTGAGGAGGTCTTTCTATTTAAGGGGTCGTTATAATGAGGAGGTCTTTCTATTTAAGGGGTCGTTATAATGAGGAGGTATTTCTATTTAAGGGGTCGTTATAATAAGGAGGTCTTTCTATTTAAGGGGTCGTTATAATGAGGAGGTCTTTCTATTTAAGGGGTCGTTATTATGAGGAGGTCTTTCTATTTAAGGGGTCGTTATAATGAGGAGGTCTTTCTATTTAAGGGGTCGTTATAATGAGGAGGTCTTTCTATTTAAGGGGTCGTTATAATGGGGAAGTCTTTCTATTTTAGGGGTCGTTATAATGAGGAGGTCTTTCTATTTAAGGGGTCGTTATAATGAGGAGCTATTTCTATTTAAGGGGTCGTTATAATGAGGAGGTCTTTCTATTTAAGGGGTCGTTATAATGAGGAGCTATTTCTATTTAAGGGGTCGTTATAATGAGGATTTCTTTCTATTTAAGGGGTCGTTATAATGAGGAGCTATTTCTATTTAAGGGGTCGTTATAATGAGGAGGTCTTTCTATTTAAGGGGTCGTTATAATAAGGAGGTCTTTCTATTTAAGGGGTCGTTATAATAAGGAGGTCTTTCTATTTAAGGGGTCGTTATAATGAGGAGCTTATTTATTTCTATTTAAGGGGTCGTTATAAGGAGGAGCTATTTCTATTTAAGGGGTCGTTATAATGACGAGCTATTTCTATTTAAGGGGTCGTTATAATGGGGAGGTCTTTCTATTTTAGGGGTCGTTATAATGAGGAGCTATTTTTATTTAGATGGTCGTTATAATGAAAAGGACTTCATAGTTTTCAAGTCATAGTTTTGCGAGGTGAAGAGAAAATTTGAAAAAAAGAAGATCTTTCAATTTTCAATAAAACAAACTATTGTTTTGAAGCAATAAATGGGTTAAATGAAATGCGTAGCTTACACGTATGTACATGTATAATGTACTAATAATGTAACGTGATACAAATACGTTTGTACGTTTGACATTGTCACTGAAGTCTAATGCCGTGTTTCAACAATTTTTCAATTATATACGACAATCGGTTCATCTAACCAGTTTTCCTGGACTATATACTAACCAGTTCTAACTTACCCTTCCACAAGGAACTGGCAACTTCACCACATATGGAGGAAAATCGACATTTTTGTCAAATTTTCATAGAAGGGTAAGTGCACAAACCAATTCAGCAATTGACTAAAGATTAAACAACATAGCAGAAAAAGTCAGAAATTTTTATTTACAGTCACAAAGTCAAAATATAATGTACATTGTCGCAGCATAAGCACAAATAGTTGATTATATACACGACGAAAGATATGTAAGATAAAGTCTGAAAAAAAAACACTCGCATTAACGGTTATCCACCGACCGTACTGTTTGTCGCTGACCGTAAAGTTCCTCAGACAAATTCAAAGTGGCTGTACGAAAATATTCGGGGACGAATCGTACCACGTGATCTCACAAAATGTTTTTTGAGAAGAAAATGATAAAAGGTAACATTCTTACAGCTTACACCTACACTAATGGTTTTTTTTTGTCAACAAGTAAACCTAAACATGACTATTTTTTCTAGTCAGGTAGACTTTAATTGCCAAGAAATACATTAATTAATATTAGATTTTATACAAAATGTAGTTTCTAAAAATAAAAAAGATAAAATTGTTAATAATTCAGTTATTCATTTTTAAATAATATGAAACATGTCACAGTAAGGACTTAATGAAAATAATAACAAAAATAATTACATGTAATAATAAAATCACAAAACGAAAACACCAAAATATTCACTTACACGTAAAAACACAGTTCCCAGTTTAATCTCATCACATGTCAGTTCAGTTATCATATCCTTAGAGCCGTTATGGCTCGAACTGTCCCTTGGATCCTAGTCCCACAAACAACGCAAGTTGTAAAAGCTGGAATACACTGAGAACAGCTCACCATATGGCCACATGGAATGGTTACAATGCACGCCATCGCTTTCAAACATATCTTACAAGTTATTTTGTTCTTCAATCTTCTATTTTCTTCCATTAACTCGTCAACATCTTCAAGATCGTCATCCGAACTAGTTATTGTATCACCATTACGCTCTGCTTTATTCTTAATCTCACATACAACCTTCAGTAATTCTTCAACTGTGGCGGTTTCATTCGTCAGCGTTTTAGCTCGGAATGTAGAAACTACATTTTCATCTTTATTTTCAGTGAAGGGTATAACTTCAACCATGGGATATCCAAGCATTGACACTGTTTCATCAGAACTCTCTGTTTCTTTACGGACCTTCTTTATGTATTCGTCACCCTTGCATCTCCGGACGTGCGGACAGTGTGGGACAACCATCGCATGTTCCTGCCAAGGATCAGCCGTAACATCCAAATCTTTAAGCACTTCCCCACAACAGAAACATTCCACGATATCATGTTTCCCAGTATAAATAAATCCCGCAGCGACGAGTTTGTTAGCATCAATTGATGTCTTCGTCCACGTATCAAATGTTTTAGCCCTTTCGACCAATGTTGCATATTGTGGATATCGCGCTTCTCCTGTTATAATGTTCGAACTATCAAAATCGCTCAACGACCCGTTTTCAAAGTTATCCGGTATTTTATCCGAAGATGAATTCACCACAACTTTTTCCATATTTTTTATTAAAATTAATTACAGAGTATTAAGTCTTCATATATTTAAATATTTTCTGTATAGCAAATTACATCTTATTCTCCTTTTTCTTACTTATTCTTACTAACTTCTAAGTTATTTATAGTCATCACAGTTTGGGATTCCAATCATACAAAAACAAGACAAAACTCTCCAATTGTTAACCAGTCTGGTTACAGTTAAAGCTTTTTATTAAGACCTCAATTGAAACAAATAGAAGACGGTATTGGTAATGAGGTAGTCTTCTGGTCATACTGAAATATACTTATTGAGGATTATTGCTAGATCAGTCAGATAATAACAGGTCGTAAAAATGAGGTGGTCGTGGTATTGAGGTGGTCGCTATGTGAGATAGCCTCATTTTCGTGGAGTGTATTTACAATGATAGTAAGGTATAAATATGATGTACAGTAACTCTTTGTTTTAATACCTCCTTAGAGACAAATAATGTAGGTCTTACTATAATGAGGTGGTCTCATAATCAAATTGAAACATGACAGAACTATTGAAAATCGGTCTTTGAAAAAAGTAGTCGTTATAATAAGTTGATCTTAATATCAAAGTGGAATTAATCTCGTGAAATAAGAAGTGGAATAAGAGATCATTAAGTCTAGCTTGATCGTTACCACTGAATAAAACACAGACACATTAAAACCCCGATATTGAGACCATCTTCGAGACCTGGTTTCATTATCAAGTTGAATTATAGGGAAGTCATTGAAAGCCGGTCCGGAAAGAAGTGGTCGTTATAACAAAGTGGTCGTAATAATGAGATGGTCGCTATGTGACGTTTTACTGTATGATAAAGAAAATACGACCGCTTATGAATAATTGCAACAATTTCGCACTCAATGGTTAAAATGACAGACCTAGGGAACGTCTAAATAAAGAACAACTGTGTATCACTAGCAATTACCATATCTGCGTCTCCTCCTCCGTACAGAAAACTTTCTAAAATTACTTTCGTGTATCAATTAAGATATGTGTCTATAAATTGTTCATTTTCTTTATAACTAGAGATGTTTCATTCTGAAATTTCATTGGATCACTTGTGACCTTGACAGAACCTCGTTTGGCGATATTACAAGGAAGTAACTCGTAAAACATTGTTATCATTACAGCTGTACAGATTACCTCCCTTGTGTTGGTTACATTTGGTGCTGAAGGATTTCTTGTCGTTTTGAATCTTCTAAACTTTTACCAAAAGAAGGAGCCAGGTAAATTTATTTCAGTCGATCTATATATGGCTTTATTGAGTGTTTAAACTCAGGCCAACCAAAGGGAAGATTTTTTGTGACTGACCTGAAGTGTCCGGAGTGACAGATGTGGTCAGATAGAATTCTTTTGTGCGCGTCTGTGTTTAATTATTATACTGACCTGGGTGTCACGAGCTATAAAATCACAGAGGATCACTTTTGAAGTGGAATAATTTAAACTGCAATTTAATCGCTGTTTTTTAGAAAAAAACTGAAATATTTTTGAGCGATGGAATGCAGGTGCACGATGGTTATTTTTGTATTCATTAGACAAAATGCTGAAGTTTTCAGTGTCCAGTAAAACCTCGATAATGAGACCACCTTTAGGACCCTAAAAATCGGTCGTGATAATGAGGTGGTCTCATAATCAAGTAGAATTATATGGGAGTTATTTAAAGTCCGTCCGAAAATTAGTGATTCTATAATAAGGTAGTCGTAATATTGAGATGGTCGCTGTTTGAGGTTTTACTGTAGACAAAAAAACTTTCTTTTATATTTTTGTCCTTAAATTTTCATTCACCGTTTAGTTTATCTATTTCATAAATTTAATGCTGGTATTTCTTTAGTTCTTATCAATTTATTTTTGATCGTTCTGCGCGATGGGGACAGATAATCTCAATACATAGGTATGACACATAGAATCTAAATGTTCCTTTTTCTTTTTCTTTTTTTTTTTGTTGAGTGAACTTGGCAAAATATACAATTTGTAAACTGTGTAAGAGTTGTATAGTTATTCGTTTTCGCTGACATTATTTTTATATGAATGTCAAGAGTTTTATTCATAGACATAATTATCGTGACTTAGACTGCAGTTTTTAAACTTAAAATATCTAGCTAACGCTTGTTTTTAAATAAACATGTTTATCTTGTTAATTAATTTTGGGATCTTTCGTCAGCTGTTGAACGCAAATGTCTAAAATGTATATCACTAACAAGAATTCTTACTTTCAGAACTGCTATTTTAGTTAACACATGACTGCGAAAATAAGCCCCTGATCTATAACCTTGACTTTAAATATCTGTTTAACTTAATTTTATTGTTTACTTAAACCTGGCCTTTTCGTTCTGAATTTATACATTATTTGCGTATCTCATATCACGTAAATATAAATAGAATTATATTCAGTTGAAGCTTCTGACCCGGACCCTTTTATTCCGGGTTTCTCTAATCCGGACCCTCTAATCCGGACAACTCTAGTCCAGACTACTCTTATCTGAACCTCTCTTATCAAGACTTCTCTGATCCGGACACCTTTAATCCGGACTTTTCTTGTCCGGACCCTCTAATTAGGTAATTACAGTTCGGACAAATTTTTACCATCCGTTTTTTTATTCAATATATTTGGGAAAATATTACTTTTTTATACTTGTTTTAGTCCGACAATAAAAACTACTCTGTCCGGACAATGTATAATCGTTATTATTGCTTTTTATTGCTTTAAAATGGACGTTTTTTCAGTAAGTATTTTTTAAATGTTTAACTATTCAGGTTTCAAGCCCGCGAAATTTTATTTTTGATTCGTGAGTGGTTTTGGTTACGTTATATTGACATGCAAGCTTATACAATGTCAGTAAAGCGTCCTTGTCCCAAAGGGCGTGGCCAGTCTCCATCATGTTAGCGGTAATCAATACAAATTACCAGATTTTTTCAATAAAATTAATTTATCGTCTGTTATAAACAATTATCGACGCATGCTACTGTATGATAAAGTCAAATTATTTATTCAGCCAATAAAAACGAGGCATCAAGCGTTCTGAATAGATGGAATCAGTCACCACGCATGGTTTGCCCGTGGGTAATTTCTAGTTATTTATCATGTACGTAATCGACATTATGAACTTCGTATTGAAATAAAGTAATTATTGTTGTAATCGCGGCTTCATATGAATTTTTTATTCATTTAGATAATATTTGCGTGTACAAGAGGGAGTTGAATCGTTGATTCAACGGCTTTTTACTAATATATACGGACAGATGATAACGCTAAGCGCTAGTTATTCGTTATGTCAAAAGTTCAGAATTATGTCACACGGAAATCCCGAGTGGAGATAAAATTAATGGAACCAGTAAATGATAATTGTTCCATTTATAAAGATGAGCGTCAGGAATTGTGTTTATATGTATATCATGCAAGTCATTATGAGAATTATCTGGACATGCTTGCATTTACGTAGATCAAAACGCAATCTATACAACTGTGAACCTCACTTAGCAACCACCTTCAGAATTCTAAATGTAGCGACCACTTTTTGAAACGATTTTCAATATTTCCACTTGAGCAATATCAAAACATTTTTCCGAGTTCTAGAAATACCGGTTTTTGATGTGGATGTTACTGCACATCGAACTCGGCCATCGTTGACATCCAATACGGTTCGAGTTCGAGCGGGGACTCAATGTCATGCTAACCGATTTAACGACTGACAGTTCATTTAAATGCTTGGTGATATTTGCATGTTAAACACACCATTTTTTTAATTTTTTAGCAATTTTAGATTTATTTAACTCGATGTTTGTAAGGTTTGGGTGGATCAAAGCTGACAAGCTAGCTTACGGAGGGTCGGTGGTTCTATCCACGCCTGGAATCTTCCTCCACTGTTTAAGTTGAACAGTCACCAAATGTTATTGTTGGTGCGGCGTTAAACTCTAGTGGAGTGGGAGGACAAAAGTGTTAAATCGCGGTCTAATAAAGAAAGCTTCCAAAAGTTATAACACAAACATTATTTTGTACTATCTACAATAAACATCCGGAATATGTTTTAAATATTTTAAAATTTACAGTTTTAGATTTTCTATTCGTATTTATTATTTGAAAACAAAAAAGGAACAAAATATGCTCTGATTTGAAGGATAAATTTGATTTTGATAGAATGCACGTACATGTACCAAGGTTTTTTTTAACTCTTCACTTTTTTCTTAGGTACAAACCTGTTTTATATTCATGAATGGGAAATTTAATGTTTTAACGGTATTGTTAGTAAAACGAAAGAAGACAACAATGTGAATTACAATCACACTTCGGCACACAATTATTGACTTAATAAACTTCTTTACAAAGGCCAACTGGGTATAAACTTAACAAGTTCATCTTGATTTAGTGACCTCTGTCCACGGGGCTTGGCTGTATATCGAATACAGATTGGGTGCTTTGTCTACATGTTTTTACATTCTCCCGTCTCCTTTTTGGCACGGGATAAAATCCGGACAACTGGAACTAATACAATCCTCTGGTCATAAAACACAGTTTGTGCTAAAATACGTGTTCGTTTGCCCGCGTAACCAGTTAATAACCAGATAAATGATGGTCCAAACGTGATAGGATAACTTTCCTGGGACAGAAAAATACTTGGTTACATTAATTAGTCTTCGCTTGAACTTTTGGGAATGTGCGGTTCAATCATTTAATGATCATTAGCGTCAAAGTTAAGTGAACAAGCATATGTTGAGCGTATATCATTTATGCGCTGGTCAGAAATGTTACGCAAGATTTCAGACAACTCATCAAAGATTACTTGATTCATGGTCGTTTTGGGGTATTCAGCATGGTGAAGTAATTGGCCGATGAAACAATATAAACATGACTTGATACAAATTATCTGAAATATTATTTCTATCCACATGTTAAACAATCGCTTCTGGCGAATATATGTGGCGTATCTAAGAGACAAAGCGATACAGTAACACCTCATATAGAGACCACTTCAATATTAAAACTAATTATGAAGACTAATCATTTTCAGACAGCTTTGCGAGCGTGCGTGCATGTGAGGGTGCGTGCGTGCGTGTGTTTTCAGCCAACAATGTAGGCTAGAAAAAGTCATGTTTACAGTTACCTGACTAAATCACTTAAAGCATGTAGAACGAAAACCTTTTTCATCAGCCAAAAGCTGTTCAATACGTAAAAAGATTAATATAATGTATAAGGCACATTTGGACTTATTTGTGACTTAAATTTGTGCTCTTGGTATAATTTTTTTTATCATTTTTTCGAGTGCATGAAAAATGATAAATTGGTGATGGAAACTGTTAAATTGAATCATTACATGTATAACAATCTAGCTTTCAATCTTAAACAAACCCCAAGGGTGGCCTTTAAAATAAAATGATGTTCGGAGTACGAGTTTCTCGAGCAGCGTTTTGCCAAATTGCCATAGTAACGTCTTTGTAAAATATACACACTTTATATTGTACTAACGTGCTAATATTGTACGGCCATAGAGGTATAATCTGTACCGCATTCAAAATACAGTTTTTCAAGAACAAAGGAATGACTCCACTGTTGTAATTTAAAAACATGTAACACATGTACATACTCACCCTGACATATCCACACACACAGACACACAAACACACACAGACAAACGCACACAGACACACAAACACACACAGATTTTAACTGATTATACAATAATAATTTCAATGGAGTAAGTATAAAGTGAAGAATGTTACATGTAGCCTATTTTATTGTGATATAAGGGTGTAATTTTAAAATAGAGATTCCGCACTTGTTTGTCTGTCCCTTGTTTCATTTCGCTCGGTTTAACGCCGTTTTCCAACAATTTTCAGTTATATACGGCGATTGGTTCGCCTAACCAATTTTCCTGGACTGTAATCTAACCAGTAGTAACTTACCCTTCCACAAGGAGCCGGCAACTTCTCCATATATGCAGGAAAATCGACGTTTTCGTCAAAGTTTCATAGAAGAGTATTACCTGCTGCGACCGGGATTTGAACCCAGATCTCCAGGTTACAAGTCCAGTGCACTAACCACCGGACCACGGTCGCGGCCCCTTTTAAAAAGACGCAGTCAGAGTTTGTTTCTTTTTGTTTGGAATCCTTTTTCTAAAGCAAACTTTTTACAGTTAAAATGTCAAAACAATTTGTGTGTCTAGATTTTAATTCCAATGAGTAGATTCTACGATTTCAGAGGAATTCAGTTGTATAGTTTAAATTACATACGTATAATAATAGCTTGAAATAAATCGTAACTGCAAACACGTACCATAGAACTCTGTCTGTATCTAATATTCATTCTAGTGTATATATTTCTGGGATGAAAACGTCCCTCACGCCAACAGGATACGCGCGAGAGTCATAAATCTTAGCAAAAATACTCCGACAATCTATTGTCGGTCACTCTGACCAGAATGCGCATCAAATTACACAGAAAAAGAGCTGTTATTAATATTTTACTAAGGTCGCACGCAACCTGACCCCTAGGGCAAAGGGTCAATGCATCCTATTGAATATTAGTTATTCTTTGCCCAGCCAATTTCAAAACAGATAACATATGGAGTACTGGAGCAATAAAAACAGCTGTCAGAGGAGAGAGAGAATTTAACATGCATTCATGGACCGACGATTTAGACATTACAAAGAGACTTGACGAAACGGCTAAAATGAAGATATTTGTTTGAAAACTTATCTGATAGTGCGTCTGACATAGAATCTGTGCCGTTGAAAAATCTAACTGATGGCTGAACGCTAATGTATGAACTTCTGTTTCTGGTTAATTAATGTTAGATGCAAAAAGCGGGCATCATTCATTTTAATCGTATTAGTTGATATACATGGAAGTATTACGCAGCCATTGCATATGGCAAAACAAAATAAATACCTGATTTCCCCCAAAAATGTAGCCTGGATAAGTCGGCAGAACTTTTTTATTATTTTAAAAAAATTTTTTATGTTAGAAGACATAGTTAATAAATAATGAAAATGAAAATATTGGCAAGAAAAAAATGATCAAAACAGAAAAAAAGTCTATGGTCGGCATAAAACAGTAGGGTCAGTCGGGTTTGTTGAAACCTGGAACTTTTTGTATGTTTAATTAAAAAATACAGTTAAACTTTGAAGAAACATAGAAAACCGTTCAGAAAATAAATATCCCTTTTTCCGAGGAGGTCTTAACTTAGAGGCTGTCTCTAAGTGTGGTTTTACTTTAATTCTCTCGTATTTGTTCAGATTTTTATCGTTTTCCTCTCTGTCCTATCATCATAATTACCTTTATAAATGCATTATATATATATACAAACACAACAACAACAACAACAACAACCAGAGTTCAAACTGACGTTCTGATTAATTCATTTTCCTCTATTTACCAATTGTTCGTAATTCCCTGGCGAAGCCAAATGCGAACTTGGCAATAAAATGAAATTGTCCAGTGCTTTTATATAAAGTACATAACAATACTATTATCAAAACTAGCTATTATCTCCACTGACCAAATGACCATGTTATATAATTTGAAATGAATAAATAATGACCGTGGCTCGGTCAAAACGAAGCTTTCAGGAAACTTAATAGCGGCCGACCCTCGTTTTCTGATAATTTTTTCGATAAGGACATTTTTATCATCATTGCTTTGTTTTGTTCGGTTATGCCTATTGATCCGACTATTTATACAAAATAAGATATTCAGTCGACATGTTTGCAATTAAGGCCCACAAACGAATAATTAATTTGATTTCGTATTCACCAGTCTAATTGACTTGATCACGATGCGGAAATCCGTTCTCGCTCGTGTTTTTCTGCCGTTGGTTCTTGACAATTTATTGGTATATACCTCATAGTGGTTGACAGAATGACCACGCCCACTTACTGGTACATAACTTCACTTGGCTTAAAGTATTTTATTCGGAGTTTTTTTTACTAAAATTAGGCAATCAATTCTTAAATGGCAAAAAATAACGCCAGAATTAAACCACACCCTATACTCAATTGTCCATTTTATGGGGGGGTGGATGCGCGAACTGCAAAATTCCATTCAGTTGACGTGAAAACTATGGACTCGCTCAAATTCTAAATACAGTTAAATTTAAAAAATCCATTCCTAAAAGTTATCGTAATTTGATATAAATCGGACATTGGACATTCTTATTACGTGTTTATCATGCAAGCACGAAAACAAGAGAACTTACGTCAATACTATTATCACATATCAGTAACTGCTGTTTTCTCGGCGTATTTGTCCGGGTAACTTAGTTCATCGACGTTTTACACGATATGGACTTTAATCGTAAAAATAACGATATTATGCTTAACATAAAAACCTTTTTTACAAAAAGACGTATTTCCAGTCCCTAAGTCACTTCTCACACTGCAGTGGAATGCCTCTAAACCGGCCGAGCCAGGGACCAGGTCATTTGACCGGTTTAGAGGGGATGCCAGTTCAGGGAGAATTTTTTAATAACATAGTAATGAAGTTAGGACCAGAGCGTTTGGTCGATTTAGAGGGGAAACCGGTTAATAGTGGAACTGGTTTAGAGGGTTTTCACTGTGTTTTGTCAATGTTTAAGCGACCAACCATCTCAAGGTGCTATCTGATGATGAATGGCGCAATCGGCCTATTGCCATGTCAACATTGAATTTGTTCACAGATTATAAATTAAATAATTTGAGTCATTCCGCGTATATTACTTACAAAGGAAAATAGTTGGACAATTTAGTCGAACTGATGTTTATACAGTGCAACCTCTCAAAAGCAACATCCTTTGGGAGAAGCAAAATTATGTTGTTAATGAGAGGTTGTTACTCTAGAGAGGTTAAAGTAATAGTTAAATCGTACAGTGGAGAAAAATCATGCTGATGTTGTACGAATGTAGGCTGTACATACAACTGCTAGTATAATATTTTAGTTAAATCAATTAATCAATCATCACTTGTGAAATAAATACCAATTGAGTACATGGGGAAAAAATAATGAGAATATATAGTATTTACTTTTAAAATAAAGTGAAAATATTGCTAACATTTAAGCATATTAATACAAAGATAATGCATGTATGTTCATGCATACATTATACATTTTGTCCATCCCATTGTGCAAAAGCCGTAATACAAAAAGTAATTATTTATGATAGATTAATTTGTTTCATTTGACAAATGCTAACAATTTGTGCTTATTAGATCTAGTTCGTTAAAATCGGGAAATGAAAATATTTTTATTACAAAATACTATTATCACGTAAGTATTTGAAACAAAATTTTGCTAGCTTAATGCATTGTTCCTTTAAATTGCGTCTTTAACTAAATTTCTACTTCATACGTAATAACGCGGTAAGATTTTAGTAAGCTATAAAGAATTGGTCTTGTTAGCGGTTGCTTGACGGGAAGGTAGGTCGTAAAACTTTTCTATTCCAAACATAACTTCGTACTTTGAGGGTACGACTCGTCCCAAATATTTTCGTACTTTGGATTGGAATCATTTGGTCGGCGCCAAAGAAATAGGATCGGTCAGGTAACCGGAAATGCGACTATTTTTTCTGGCCTCAAGACAAATGACACCATCGAAAGAATCCTCCAAGTCGGGGTACAGTAGAATACGGTTATTATGAGTTTCCAGGAACACGAAAAAAATCACTTCATTGTATCCATATTTCACTATACTCCAGACGTTCTTCGCTATTCCTGAGTTCACTATTACCGTGTTTTATTGTATAATCTTTTGCTATCACAATGCATATTCTATAAGAATTCATTACAAAGTGAATAATTCATCGGCTGTTTGCTTTCCTACCACTATTTTCCATCAAAACATCAATAGTAAACAAACATAGCGGAGAATTAGAAACACGTAAATAACTAATTATCATTAACAATTCATACAAATATGTAGCTAAAACAACCGAATTGTCTCCCCTGGGATCCCTAGATGAAGCTAAAACAATATATGGACACCAGAGGGCACTCCGACTGTGGAAAATAAAAACTGTTGATGAATATAAATGTGTTACATGTTCGTATATCCAAACATGATGAGGTTCAGTAATTAACAAATCAATAAAAATGAACGATGGCTAAATAAGTGTTGTTGTTTATA
Organism: Lutraria rhynchaena; assembly: GCA_008271625.1. Taxonomy (NCBI): domain Eukaryota; kingdom Metazoa; phylum Mollusca; class Bivalvia; order Venerida; family Mactridae; genus Lutraria; species Lutraria rhynchaena. The sequence continues at coordinate 582,205 of VIBL01000066.1, forward strand.
TGGCTGTACATGTGTACAATAATCATCATTTTTCTCTTTGTTCTCCGATATTTCAGGAGTCGGGCTTATAATCATATCATTCCGTTTCATATGCTCTACGTATAAAATGGGTGTCAATTGTATTTCGCGTTCAAGACGTCAATTCTTTTCATGTTTTCGACTTCAAAGCTAAACATCGATAGTAAAACATTTCCATATTTTGCGAGCGAATGGCGTCTAAGTATTTAGTGTCCATAACAATCAGATTTCTTAATTCCAGCCGCTCAATTCTTCTTTTAATGTTTCTAAGTCAATTATGATAAAACAATGATGAAATTATATATATATGTGGTTAAATTTAACCAAGACTTTTCCAACGTTTAAATTTAAACAACGTTTATTGAAATTGGTTGCAGATGTTGTTATTATGCAATTACTGATATCCACGGGCCAAATATTGCAGCCAGATAAAATCGTCTTATAATTACGATTAATCGATCAGGACTCTCAGTGTTTATAGTAAAAGCAGCTTCCACCTTATATACAACATTTCGGATCTCCTTCGCTCTATCCTATGATGTTTTTACACTAAAATAAGAGATATTCTAGGATTCTTCAGACAAAAAACACTTAATGACGAAGTCATTTTTTGTTTCAGAATATTGAAATAATCTTGGGAGACATATGTCTTAAGTAAAAAATCTTTGAAGAATTTCGACTGTTCAATATTCTAAAATAGATTAGACCATCACGAATTACATTTTCTCCTGAATGACCAAACAATGCTCGAAAAAAGATAATGAAAAGTCAAAAATACTGGATGATTCTTTTGAGTGCCATGGTTTGGAGGAAAAAAAACGTGATGGCCCAGTCAGAGCACCATAAATTTCCAAGAAATTTGGACCGACGTATAATTATACAATAACGTGTAGACAACGCTGTGTCGGCGAATAAACGCTGAAATATCCATATTTTAGCCTAGTCTGGGAATTTGTTCTTGTAATGAATCGCTGGATGTGACAAAATAAGTATTATCAGAAGTAAAGAACTGGCCCACGTATTCTTTATTCGCTCGACTCTGATTTGTTATGTGGTAATGTAATTACTGATTATGCGTCGCGTGATAAACTAATTTGGAGGGGCAAAATACCAGTATACGATCCGTAATTAACCGGTGTCACATATGGAATGATCTCCTGCTTTCAGTAAACGTTACAATTTTTATTTCATTAGTTATGATAAGATTTAAGAGTAAAATAATTAGAACAGTGAAGGTATGGAGTCTAAGCACGTATTTGTATTTGTTACCAAAGTCATCAAATCTCTATGTATTTCAAATTCAGAGATTTTATTAACTAGGCAATAACCCCATTATATACAATCTTTAGCAACAATAGACACCCACTATTATATAACAAAAAGAAATATCCGCTATAATGTAACGATAAAAGATTTCAACTATCAAATAACAATAACAAATACCCAACTATTGGGTACCAATAAGAGATACCCACTATTATGTAACAGTAAGGAGTACGCAATATCATGAAACAATTAGAGGCACCCCATAATTTAACAATATGAGATACTTAACATTACGCAACAATTAGAGACACACCAAAACTTTAGGTAGGTTACTGTATAGAGATATCAGTAATTTTATTCATTGATAAAAGATACCTCCATAGTTCTTGTGCGTTTTTTTTTTCTTTCAAACACAACCCTTACAATAAATATAATCTACTAACTTGAAGTGGTTTTTATGTTTTTTCCCCATTGACTTGTGTAAATAACACAAAATACAAGTATGCCGTATCTGTGATACACTCGCTCTCGGAGTGTTTCATGTTGGTCAACATAGCGACATCACTTAAAAACGTTATCGTTTGTTTTCTGATAGAAAAGTTCACGGGTTCAAAAAACATCACTTAAAATACATAGCCGTCTTTGTTTTTCTTTGATAAGGAAGGGCCATAAGTCAATTTGTTTGACATTAAATCAATGAGTACACTCTATGTTCCTCACTGACCGCTCCACGGACTGAACAATTAGTACAGAGATAAGGGTTGTTACAAAATTACAACGTGAGTGTTTTAATAATGATAAGTGTTCCACTATAGAATTGTTTCAAATTGTAAATATTTTTTATGCAGAACATATGGGTTCTTAATAAAGAACATTCATTATCATAAAAAGGCGCAACTACAGAAAACCCTCGGTTTAGAAACCCTTTGGGACCAAATGATTTAGTCCCATCGTTAAATTGAAATATGAAAGAAACATTGAAAACCTGTCTGGAAATAACTGGCCTTATCACGAGATGGTTTCAATTTTGGAATGGTCGCAAAGTGAAGTTTTGTTGTACAATGATGAACAAACTAGAAGTATTGTATTATGTTGTGTTGTGTTGCGTTGCGCTTCTGGTATTGTTAATATTTTCTAAGTTCGACCCAATAATTCCATGGCTGTGATGAAATAAATGTCACTCACAGATTCTTTGTCTATATAAATGTATTAAAAAGTGACTTTTTATTTATTGTAGTGACTCTTTTTTGCCTGTTATTAAAATAACGTCGCTCTCTCAAGTGTATGTATATTTTATGTAACTCATTCGGATGCGCGACTACGCCGGAAGAGTTCACGACAATGTATCTGTCATCGTTATTATTGTCACATTTACGTTGTAATACAATCAAACTGCTGTATAATTTAGATGAATTATAAAATTTTGAAATACCGTAACGCTTCTAACAAATATATTTGTAGCGTTATGACTATAAACACTGATGACCGTTTGCTAAATGAACAAAATCTCAATTTCTGTTCAGATCACATTAGCACTAACACGGTGATCGAGATGAGGTAGAACAAATGTATTTAAACAGAATTGTTTATCAGCTATTTGCCCAATAAAGATAACTAATGGGATTCATTTTGTATAGAATGACTAACGTATTGTTTCGATTTGTCACGTAAATATAATCCGGACATCTCGGTCAATATGCTAATATGTTTGAACCGAAGTTTTCCGGAAATTAACGAAAATACTCGAGTTGAGTTCACCCGAACTAATCCTGAGCTATGAATAGCGATAAAAACGATATTGCAGATTTATTTCTTATATGCAAATTTTACTCGACATGTCCATGGAATATATTTAACAGTTGAACGATCACGTGACACAAATCACGTGACAGAGTGGAAAACTGAAGAATCGAAAATGCCCAAATTGATCAAAATTAGCAAAAGAAACGTGTATAAAATGGAAATGGGGTGATTAATAATCAACCTATGCACTTTTCAACTTTTGTTTTCCTTATTTACAATTCAAACCGGGTCCGAAATCTGGGTACGTGTTATCATCGGGGCAGAGTTTTAGGCACAACCTCCCACGTGAATAACTAAAATGAACTTCTTTTTGATGAGGTTAAAAAATGAGAACATCAAAAATGTAAGAGAATTAGCGACCTTGAATCGTTAATGACTGAGCTGTTCAATTTAAACTAATGACTATTTGTTCACCGCTATCCATTAGTAGACAATTCTTGTTTAGTTTACTTTACGTATGGCTGTGTCAAAGTTTAAAACAATTTCTATCGAAAATTAGATTTTTCAAGTGTAGCTTTGCTTAATGGCTGAATGTCAAGAGTTGCAACTACCCACGTTTCGATCTGAGAGGGAAGTCTTAGATGTTACTTCACTAAACTGCTGTAACATAATATTAATAAAAAAATCTTAAATAAAATTCTCAAAAAAGACATTCCACGTTATTCTTAAACCATTGTACTTTTTGACTCAAAGGTACTGCGTAAACGGGCTCCAATCTGTTGGCCAAAGGATCTTGTTAAAAGGTTGGTATTCTTGAACCAATGTGTTTCAGACTAGGTCGGGGAATTGATGGATTCATTGCAAGGTATGCGATACTAGTGTCAAAAATACAGAAAAATCTCGATAACGAGAGCATTCTTGGGTCCCATACAATCGGTCGTAATAATAACTCATTATCGAGTTGAATATGGGAGAGTTATTGGTAGCCGGTCCGAAAATAAGTGTGGTCGTTATAACAAGATGGTCGTAATGTTGAAGTGGTCGCTATATGAGGTTTTATTGTACATGTAATATGCCTATTGAAAAAGCGTTGTCCTTTTTGTCATTGAATTGTCAAGATGTGTCCACGTGATCTGGCATTGCGTCTGTTAATGCTTCATAAAGTGCTGATTGCGTTAGTATAGGTTTTAATTCTTGTATCAAAACAACTGATAGTAGTATTGTAACATACGCTCTGCACTAATGACATACGCAGTATGACAATCCTTTGAGTCGATATTACCTGAAACTACATTAGCAAAATCAATTCATGATTTTGATGTTTTGTAACCAGTCCATACTATTTTAGTCTCCGTTATAGAGAACTAGTTTGTTTGCCTATAAATGACGTTCAAAACCGGTTTAGTAAGTAAATAAAACACTGATAAATTAGCCAAGGTTTTTCTAACTCATGTAATATTATTTAAATTACATAAGACAGGCTGAAAACTTGTGTTATTGAATTGTTTGCACAATTCAACATTAGCAAACATCAATTGTTTATACAAAATAATTCAAATATATTTGAAAACGAGTTTACTTAGTTCGGAACACATCGGTAGTCTCCGTACAGTGTGTACGATGGCAAAAGCAGTCCAAATGACATTTATTTACTTATGTACTTTCTCATCGCATGTCCAACATACATATCGATCTTATTGGGAAAATATCATTTCATATTATCACAAATTGACGGTACAACTCACATTTGGAATGTGTACTTAATATTAAAAGATATATTATCACCCGAGGTCTGAGTACTGGGCAAACTATGAATAAATAAAAATCATGTTTGTCATAACTTTGTTTTCGAACATGAAATGAATATGAATTTTCAAAAGTCACATTTTTCGTCAGCGCAGAGGTCATTCTTGTGACCTTGTGATAAGTAGTCTGGTTGACATATTATGTTTATAATATATTACTGGACATATGAAGAATGCATGTTAATGAATATATTTGATGCTTAATTAAAATCATTTTATTTTTGACCATCTTCGTGAATAAAAGTTGCCTTTATCATTGGTCAGCGGGTTCATGAGTTGATCACGTGACAAATACATATATATACACAACGCCCCCTTAACTTCCATGAAGTGGAATCTAAAAACACTAAATATGATTATATACTGTTGTTGATGATGATGTTGACGAATTCGACAATGATGATGTTGATGGTATTGATGATGATAAGGAGGAGAAGGATGATGATAAGAATGAGGATGATGTTGATGATAACTATGATGATGATGATGATGATGATGATGATGTTGTTAATGGTGAGGATGGTGATGATGATGATGATGACGAGGAGGAAGTTGGTGATAATGATGATGATAACAATGATAATGGTGATGATGGTGGCGGTGACGAGGGTTCTAACGATAATAATAATGATGATTTTGATAATTATACTTTTTGTTCAAGAAAATAAATTTTATACCTGTACGTGATTAATTAATTATTCGTACACAAATACGTGAAATGTAAATGAAAAATAGTCATTAATCATTATCGATACAAAAATGAAATAGTGTCGATCAAAAAGAGGAAAGTGCATTTTGATCGCCGGAGGTAGAATATGTATAAAATCTGTGCTCATTAATTTACGGCGTGAACTTTTGCCCCTCTGCACAGATACTCATTTAGTACTACTGTACCATCCCTGTAACATAACTATACAAGTTATAATTTATTCAGTGAAATTTAAATTTCCTTATAAGAGCACACTGTAAAATACGAATGCATGGAATAAGCAACGCTTTAGCAGTAAAAATTTCCGACCATTAAAATATGAAACAAGTTCTGTCTTATTCTGTTAAACACATTGGCTCGTGTTGATAGGAACCTTGTCGTAAGGAGATAAGATTTTTGCCCTTTAGAAAGTGTAAAAAGTGGCTGCTGTGTAACCAGATTGAACTACAAGAATGCTTCACTTTCTAAACACATGTCTGTCAATGTTACAAATGGCAATGTTATAATTACATATAGTGATAGCAATGTTTCAAATTTTAAACTGAATTTTACTGAGCACATCTTATCTGATTTATGTTTCCTTTTTTATATATCTTTTTTCGCGGTGGTGGCAGTGAAAAACATCTGCATAATAGTCAAATTTTCAACGTTTGAATACGCAGTATGTTAATATGACGTATAGTACATAAATTAATTGAACGGGGCCGTATTCTGAGACACTTTCGTTTCATTCACGGTAATTTTGGGCTCTTTAAATTTTGATGTTTTGAACAAAATTTATTACAATTTTACCATCACTGGTCCGTTGCTACTGCCTGTGTTCTGTAATATTAAATTTTGGAATAAAACTTCATGTACACGAATGTAAAGAAGTTGAAACAAATTTATGTTAGCGGCGCAACCTTTTGTTACTTTTCAACAACATTCTTAAAACGCATGCTCGGCAATTAGCCAGTGAAACCTTTTTATTGCCAATTAATTGCTGTTTTATATTTGCAAATCTCTATCATTTTCAACTAAAAAACAGTTTTAGTTGAAAAGAATTTGTGTAGTCTAAATAGTCTAAAGTCTTGACTTACTATTTTATGTTTGAAAACGCAAAAAACATGATATAATTAAAAGATTGAAATTTATATTTCTTATAGGCCCTTTATAAGCCCTTAGCAAATTGGAAAAATAGGTTATATGCCTTGGAATTTTGTTCCTGGAAAATCCCAGAAAAAAATCTGCTAACATTGTCACAACGTATTGTCAATGCTAAATGATATTATGCAGATTTTAAATTAAGTTCTTGTCTGAAAATACATTTTTTTGTTCCATAGCAGTTCCCGCGTTTTTTAATCACGCTAACAGAACCATTCATAATGTTTGTTTTTAGGATTTCGGCAACCAATACGCGTTTTTTTACATATTTATGTATAAAAATGGTGGTTTGGTACCAATTTGATCTACAAGAAGAAGTCAGATAGAGCATCTTTCAATTTCTTTTAAATTAAATGATAACCCTTAATAATAATAGATGACAAGGGGTCACAGTAGGCCCCCTTTTTGCGCTGTTCCATCAATATCGAGCAGGTGGACCCTATTTTGTCAGTTTTATATCGCGTCTTGATGGGGTCAAAAAGGGCCAAGGGTCACTCGTTATAACAGCTTTTTGTAACAAAGGCCACGCGACTTTTTTCAAATCGCCAGCATCTAATTGGTTCGGAAAACAACATGATGGGTTAGTTGGACCATGACATAGGTCAAATCAATAAAAAGGTCATGGTGCTCTTTTCAAACTGAAAGATGGGCGTGGTTTGAGTAAAGAAGATGGGCCGAATGTTGATCGTCGCTTAATATCAGTGAATGTAATTATCATATCAGTTTCAAATTGAGTGTTCAAAAATGCTTCGCCACGAAATATGCGTGAAGTTGTGACATGGAATGGAAAACGTGAATATATTACCCACAGGCGAGGAATTTATTAGAAGGCCACAAATCGATGCTTCAACGCAGATGTATAATTGCATCATGCAAACAAAACAATGAAAAAGTGATATGAGAAAGCATTGCATATTTCAGTAAAACCTCAATATTAAGACCTGGTTAAAACATTGATTTGATCTTTTTATCTTACTTTCGGGCCGGTTCCCAAAACTTTCTTCTACATTTAATAGAAGGAAAAATTGAGAACCGGTCTGAAAGGAAGCGGTCGTTTTAAGTAGGTGACCTTAATATTGATGTGGTCAGTAAGTGAGGTTGTGTTGTATCACAGTAGCGTGAAACATCATAACATACATCATAACTGTCCTTGATTATTGTTCAGTCAGTCAGTGATATTTATTCAACACGCGTGGCCACAAAAATTACTTGTGATTACAGTAAAATTTCATTCTCCATTATTTTGTACCTCAGTACACTGTTTCAAAATATGTCTTAAGAACCTGAGTTCGTTTTACGTTTATGGACTTTCCCTTTTTTCATTGTCTATTTCTGTTCTGCGAACATAAATAAGTCACATACAGGTGGTCTTGTTCACAGAAATTCTTAACACAGTCACAAGAAAAGTCTCATACGGACGAACAAAAAAAATCTTGTTATGATTTGTTATTTGTTGTTTTGTTTTTTATTTTTTACCTGTATTTTCTCTACTAACGTCATTCATTTTTATTTTTGTTTTCACGGGGTAAGTTAAACTGGTTTCCGTTGACTCTGGTGCACTGCTACATGGACCGGGGACCAGTTTAGGGATAGGTGTGAGGTTGTAAATTCCATGTAGCTTGGCTGCAAACCGATCCCAGGCGGTATCCCCAGGAGACTGTGTTTTGCCTTCCATTTTTATGATTTTATGTTGTTGATAGGCTTATAGAACAGTTATATTTCGAAGAAGGAAGAATTGTTTGTGTAAAGCCTTTTTTGTCTGTACAGTCAAATCAGCGAACAAAGGTCGCCTTCGCGAAGTTGTGAAAGTGACCGCTGTTGACAGGTGACCTTTATTCGGGGGTCAGTGTACTGGATATTTAAATGTACTCATGAAGTTTTCATTAAGCAATATTTAGTCTTATTTCCAAAATATGCTTGTAAGAAAATAAATACAAAGGAAGTACAAGTTAGTCCGAAATTTACGTGAATTTACACAGAAACTTCAAAAGTCTTTCTTCAGAAGTTAGAATTAACAGTACAGTTTGTATTGGAAATAGAACTTTAGTTTGGGTTGTTCTTTACAGACAAGATATTCTCTAGCCGCAGTGGGTTTTAGTGGATGTCTACATGTAGACTAGGCCTATGCTACAATGTTATTATGAAAATGGTCGCGGATCATACTTAAAAATGTTGGTTTGGAGTTAGGTGACAGACACATTAAAAAATAATTCCAAACATTTGTTACCAATTTTGACAAAACATTTTCTCGTTCTACATTCCAGCTTAGAGTATTCAGCACAAACTTATTACGCTAACCAAAAATGCCTGCCTACGTACCAACCGCAAACCATTTCCTTTAAGGATCGTCGCATTGATGCGATTTTAACAGCTTTCAAAACATGTGAATAAAACCAAAAAAAGATAAAAAAAGAGTACAATATGACAAGTTTAAAAAAAAAATGTCGAAACAAATGACTGATTAAAGTTGAACTTAAAACTTAATGTTTCTATTCACATCAGTCTACATACTATCAGCGCAAAAATAGAGTAGATCTATTGAAATGTTGATTCAAATTTTTTAATTGTCAATATTTACAAAATTTGTAGATAACTATATTGTAATTGCAAGAAATGTCCATGGCTATCTCCCGTTTCGTGTTGATTTTACGATCAAACTTATTTTGTTTATTCTGTTGATTGTTTTTTTTTTACTTTTAATTCAACATAATTTCGCGAGTACAATCAACATGAACCACACGAATAACACGTGTTTCATGCATTTTTTACATTCGAGAATTTATTTCTGATTAAAAATGAATTAAAGATTGATAAGATTGTAAATTTCTGTGGGCAAAAAGTCGCTTGCTTCCTACACTCAAATTGCTGCCTTATCAAGTACAAAAATGTTTTCTCATTCTAAAATGGAATCATTTTTTTTTGAGTGGATTTTTCTCTTTTTCTTTTGTTCTATCAAACGGTTGAAATATAACATGTCTGGCAATGAAAATGCATGATTCGATAGATTATGAGCACGCTTACGTGTCAGCCCCTCTGACCCCTAAAATGACCTGTAACTGACCAACTATGGCACATATAACTGCCTAAAAGTCATCGGAAAAGAAAAGCTATCTGAGAAAGTACAAGCGGTCATTTGAAGGGCTAACGGGGGAATTAATTCGTGAAAAAGGACAAAAAGAATATTTTTATTGACACAGCCACGGTAGTACAAGAACCTAAAAATTCTTTTGTTTTTGAAAAAAAACATCGATTAGAGCGTCTTTTTAATGCAGTAATATTTTGGCAAAGACCTATACTATACATGTAGTACATAGGTCTCTGATTTGGTCAGGACGTCCTGACGTTCATTATCACCACCCCGGTCTCGCACTTCAGTTGTCTCCCCTAGTTTAAATTACGACCAGAGGCCAAGTATGAAACCCACATTTTATCTCGTGACTGTGCGGAAAATGATAAAAATTGTACGAAAGGTTTCGTCATTGAACATTCAATCGATCTAATGGTATTCAAGTGGCATTTCAGAATGTAAATGCCATTGTCTTTATCATATATTTTCGCGACCGAACACTGACAACAATTTATTTGTTACGCTTTTCAAGAAGAAATTTGATGTAACAAAACACTTCAGAAGTTTGTATGAAAAATATTGTCATTTTTCATTTGTTTTAGGTTTTGACGAATTTGTTTATTCCAACTAGTCAAGAATATTTTCCCATATTAATTTTGTTGTAAGTTTTATTCTGCCAGTATTTAGAGTCATTCTTACAACTTTATATTGTTTTGAAAGAAATATTATTATCATAAAGGTCTTTACATTATGGTCTTTTTAATCATGCATACTGTAAGAAACATTTATCAAGTTAAATTTTAGTAAGTGTTCAAGTGTTGTGTTTGTCACTTTGAATTCTACAATCATGACTTTTTCTGTCTGACATTTTTCTACACTGGTTTAAAATGTTTCATTCAATACCCTGACTGTTCACAGAAGATTAACAAAGCTACGGTAAAAATGATGTAGTAGTTGACCAATGAGTGTTCTCCTGGCTGACCACTGGTCAGATTAAATAAATACTGATCCGTATTTTCAGATACTCGGATCATACAGGTTTCAAACTATGAGTCTACCATCCGCGTTGCATCACAATTTCATGCTTTGATTTTTTTAAAAAAATACTATAAGTTGAAAAACCTGAAGATAGATTTATACAGATTGTGTTTTTTATCAATTTCAGGATTATTTGAAAGTTACCCAGATTGTAAGTATAGTTTGAAAAACTTCCTCAAATCATGTTTTAATTTTAAAAAATTATACAGCTTTGAATGCTGAGCGTATGTGTACAAATATTTATACAATTATGTGTTTACCAAGTTTTACTTCGTGCTCATGAAAGTTTGCTTGCTTTGTATGTGGATTCTTATTGAGCTAAACTTACAAGCAAATAACAATCATAAGAAAAAAGTACATGTTACTGGCTAGAAATTCTTAGAAATATAAACATTATGATAATACATTAAAAATCAGGCATGCTTTTGTTTCACTGATATTACAACAAGATATGACAAGACAAGCTTCATATCACTGTTATTATTTTTCTTAAAAAAATACACTGTAAAACTTGTACATTTTAATGAGAATGCTTACAAGATCGTTTTACGAGGAAATCAACTCATGGAATGGCTAGTATTGATAACAATTAAGATAATAGATATGTTTGCTGATTAATGTTGAGTTGTAAGATTTCATGTTTTATCTATTATTTGTAATGCATTGAGCAAGATAGAATTATATTTCTATGAAATCTATGCTTAAAGTTATTCATGATTCATGTTTTCCATTATAATTTACTTACTCCTTCCAGAATATTATAAGAGTATGTGAGCATGTGGATAGTGATCAATCATTCATCCATGCTATGAGCTATTTCCCCTTCATATATATCGACATCATTGAATGAATCACTTTGTTTTGTCCAGCTTCAAGACGATCACCATACCTACAAAAGATTTACATTTGTTTGTTTGCTAACAGCAGTGTATGTTTCAAGTTAACAGTGTACATTTTTTGTACATGTATATTTACAATTTAAATGAACGACATAGTATGTATCTGCATATAATTTTTAAACAAGGCTTTGAAATATAATTAAATTGATAAATTTCATTTCCTTTGTGTGTGTAGTCTACAATTGTGATGAGTTATATTTGAAGTGTATATTTATTTATGATTTATTTAATACACTCAAATCTTGGACTGAAAAAGGAAGAATAAAAACTTGGCAATCAATCTTCATTCTGAGGTACAAACAGGCCTAAAAGGCCATGAAACATATTCTTAAAAAAGTTATCAGTTTGTTTATGTATTACAACAATGAATATAAAAAATGATAAACTGTTTTGTTATCTACAGGTTATGATGTTAGGACTATAATTTTGGTATCTGCATCATTTTTATCAATGAGATTCAGCTAACTACTGGACATGATGTGTTCTTTAGTGGGGACTTCGTTCTGTCACCAATTCCCTCGAAGGTACGTCTTGTTTGACACTTAGTTTGATTTTTTCCTTTTCAGCAATTAAGTGAAATTCAGTTTTGAATTTTTGTTAACCATTTTCAAGAACAATATTAGAATGCAGCTCTGCGGTTGGTTGAAACTGAGATTGTTCTCAACACCAGCCAATCAGAGGCTTAGTTTTAGACTGGTTTCAACACTGAGTTCATTACTGAAAATTATTTATCCAACTTAAAAAAATTGTTGTTAGGTTGTTTTACTTTTGTAATAGTGTTTTCTTTCATGATAATGCTAAAATTTGGCAAAAGTGTCTTTCTTCATTAAATATAGAATTTCTCACAAGTCATTTTGTAAGATTTGATATGAATGTGAGTTCGAATCCCACCCAGGACTTGACAAATTTCACATATGAGAAAGTTATTCAGCCAGCTTTCAGAAGAGTGTGGTTTTACCCAGGTGTAAGTCATGTGTCTACTTCCAAGTTGTAAGCTGGAGAAGGTGCCAAGTCATCCTCGCTGTTGGTGCAGTGTTAAACTCAAAAAATAAATCTGTCTGTGTTATTTTTCACAAAATAGTGTAAGTTCCAATGAATTTGTTTTTCATTGTTTTTTATTTGTATTTATTGTTTTCTTGTTCATATTATGTCAATATTGAAAAGTTTAATGTGGTATTTTTTTTGGTCATTAATTAATATAAATTTATGATATTCATACTGTACTATTACTGTTATTGCTATTATTCATACTGTAATGCTTTATAAGTAAATGTATATTTTATATAATTTTATGTAAATGTGTATCAATATATTGGGTGTCTTTTTGACAGTAAGTTATTTTTTTTTAACTAACACCAGGAGAAATTTTTACTTGCCACTAGTTATGATTTCAGGATACAAGTACCCAATATTGAATTTTTTTATTTTATGCTTTGAATTTAACAAAACTCTCAAGTATCAACGATTTGATGATATATCAGGAAAAGTTGGAAAAGTCGGAAAAGTCTTACTCATCAGAATTATTAGGATTTCAGTGGGGGGTTTTGTAGGTGGTTCTGATTTGGGGTCGAAATTTAGCCTCATTCCCCTATCTGAAAACTAAAATTCCCCGTCAGTTGAATTTTATTTTTCGCCAAAGGCATATCATGTAAAAATTATTGTCAAATTGACCTATAGAATAGCCATTTTGCCTGTTACCATCCATGTTATAACCTACTGGTAATCCAGTGATGAGAGGATATGTCTGTCTTGTCATTTTATTTTTTCCAGTTTCCTCAAAACTCTATTTTTTCCCTTTCTAAGAGCCCCGTCACTTTTAAAGGTGAATAAAAAACACTAGATTTCAAGCCATTCATGCCTTTTGCTAATAATTAAATGCTCGTTATAAATTTTCATACCATACTTACAATTTCACAGTGATCAATAGTTTTTATATCCTGGTGTTATGTAATGTTATATAACGCAGGAAGTGTGTTATTGTGTGATAGTGGATGTAACAAAGTTACCAGGGATTTTATCCTGTTGACAGCCTATGTGTCCTTGTCCAAGTTGCGGGTGTCTGCGTTAGATTAATAACCAATCTGTTGTATTCTCAAACAAAATAGTATCAGCCATTTTGTATCTTGGGCCTATTTATCAAAGTTTAACTGTGTTAAAAAAGCACCAGAATAACCTGAAAAATGTAAAATTTGGAAATTTTTGACAACTAAATAATGTAATTACAAATGTGTTATCATAATAAATCAGTGAATCTGAAATTTTCAGCAAAATTACAGACAAAAACAAGAAACCTTAAATGCTTTGAATTACCGGTATGTCTGAATTTCTGCCACTGCTATATATGCATTTCATTTCTCTGTGCTTAGTTGTTTTTTCGTGCATGTAATCGTTTATCCCTCTTGGTGCCTCTATTGACCAGTTCTGTAGTGATGCATTGGTCACTACTGGCCAAAATCAATCACCTTTTTTTCGGCAACATCTTCAATCAAGAAAACTAATTTTGTTTAATTGTAGCATAGCTATCATGCAGACGGCTGCACTGTCCATTTTGAAGGGTCAGTTTGACCCCTTGACCCCTGTACAATAAAGAACTGACCACTAAAAATTAATATCCCCTAGGGTTTAGACAAAGATGACAGCATCGCACTTTGAAGAAAGCATCCCTTTTTGAACATCATGCAAACTGCACATCATAATAATTACTTTACATTACTCTGTTCAAGAGATAGCAGCTGTCCCGATAAATGCAGAATCGTTCTATTTTATTTTAAATCTAATCTAAAACATTTGTATATTATTTAAATTCATTATTATTGCTTAAATTTATTTTTTTCTTAATTGCAAAAAAGTGGTTTGATTTTTTGTTCTTTTCACTTGAGTTTTACATCACACCAACAGCCAGGGTCATGTAGCGACTTACCAGTTTTAATGGTGGAGGAAGACCCCAGGCTTGGTGACACCAAGGTAGAACCAGCAACGTGTCCGTAAGCTAGCTGGACAAATTCCCACATGTGAAGTTTGGTTCCATGTGGGATTCAAACTCACAGCTGTGAGGAGCTAGTGATTACAAGTCAAAAACCAGAACCACTTGACCAGGGAGCCCTCTTTGTTTTTTCTCTAGAAAAGTGATGATTAGTATGTGTGACAGTGGTGATTAAAATATTCAGGCCAAAATGTTTGGACTTAGAATTATTGTTGATTAACAATCAACCCTAGTTAAATGTAAACAAACATTAGAATTCTGTACATAAAACAGTTTTTTTCCGTAATTTTAACCTTTTATAGAATGAATTACCTATCTGATAGTAATTATTTTTTTATATAATTGTCTGTAAAATGTTATTCAAATTTTCAATTGCATCAGTTATATTTGATTCATTGTTAAAAGAATGAGAAATAACTTGACAAACTAAAGTTGATGTGTACTTCGACTGATAGAAATTTTGCTAATTAAAAATTCCCAATAAATTTGGTGATGTATAATTTTCATGTGATGTAATCAAGTATGAGATGAAACATCAGTCAGTCATTTTATCCCATTCTCTTTGTAATAATTGACACTAAGTCCAGCTGTTGTCCAGTTACTGTAGTACCCATGGGTCAATTATAATGCACAAATTGTCCTGTTGCATGACATAAAAATGTTTGTATGATGAATTCAGGCAAAAAAAACAGAAGGTTGTCGGGTGTTTAAAATAGATAAAGGCGATAGTTGGACAATGGACAAATTGCCTGAGGTTTTACTGTAATGAATACTTAACCAGTACAAATATTATGTCTGTTTGATTGTACCCCAGCTGTTTTAATAACACTATTGGTTTTTTCCACCTTTATTTTATTTGTGTTTTTGTGATTGTGTTTGGTCTGTTGTGGTACGTTTTATCACGTTTTAAAAAACACCGTCCTTTGTCATTTTTTTAGCTAAATAATTGGTGTAAAATGACCGTAGCCTTTGTGGGTGGTTTTTTCGATATTTGTGGTTATGACTAAGTTAGTTGATGACCCTCTTTAGAGCTGTAATCGATATTATCTGTATCTACATCAAAGTCCGAAAGTTGTAAAAATTGAGGAAAATATCTTTAGGTGATGAAAATTTTAATTTTTTTAATCAAGGAGATTATTTTTGGAAAAATCTCTTTTGTTTGTTTGTTGCTAAGATTTTTAAAACAACGATGCTGAAAATGTACTTACATATTATGTACTTATATATTATGTAATTATATTCTAAGTAAAAGGAACCACAATGTTCGCCAACAAGTCATGTTCTGCAAATAAAAGCATATTACATCACGCAGGTTTTAATTGGACGAAAAGTTCTGAGAATGTTTTTGGTTAGAAAACAGAGAGAAATACCGGGTATTGCATTTTTGTAGTTGACCGTAGTACTGGTGGTCAGTAACCTGCATTTTGTACTTTGACCAACTGGCCATAATGTATTATACAGTGACGTTTTTGTCCACAAGATAAATATTGTCTTTCAATAATTAGTGTTTCACAATATTTTTTGTTTTATCATATCATGAAAATAAATATTAGATATTTACTGACATTATTAGTTTTCAATTCAATGACTTAATTATATGTGAAGCATTTGAAAACATTTGGTTGTTCAAATGAGGGATTCATGTGACAAGATTGGTTCATGGCTTTTTATGCAGCCTAAAAAATAACCCACCTCTTTGACGTCTTGATAAAAGTTGATTTCAGGGCAGGAAAGATATTTTTGAAAATTCACATTCAATGTTGATTTCAAGAAAAAAATGATGTAGAAAATTCACATTCAATTTTGATTTGATTAATCTTTCAGTAATTTTGTTTTTGTTCTCAAATCATGAAATAACTTTGTGAATACTTGATCATCTTTGAAATAAATAAGCATACAACTTTATGACAGAAAATATAACACATGAAAAAGTTAAAAAAATTCCGACATTTGAATTGTTAACAGACTTAGTGTCTTTTTTCATACTAAAAGCGACTACACTTTCATGAGTATTTGTTGAGAAAAAAAATACTGCACAACATTTCTTGTTCAGGCATTATTGACCTATGGTTAATGTGCATGTCGCAGAGCATTCTGGAGGAAAAAACGAAAACATAGAAAACGATGCTTCATCATGATTATTAATTATTTCGGACATTTTTCTAGATGAATATTCAGATCTCTTGATGTTGAACTAATTTAGACAAAAAAAATGACTAACACTTCCCACTGGTCAAAATGGATCGTTTTGGGAATAGGGATCTAAAGTTACCCTTTTTGTTGCCATGGCTACCAGAGTGACCAGTGGTCATTTTAATTAGTGCTAAAACTGACCAGAAAATAAATGAAATCTGTCCGAACACAGTTAGGTTATTGATTGTCCAGTCTATTACTCCGGACACTGGACACTTTAGATGTTTTGTTTGTGGATTGTATTTTTGGACCTGGTGATTAGGCTGTCTAATTAAATGACTTCATTGATCTACAAGAGATGGGAAAAACCGATGGTTAAAAAGGATTTATGTAATAAGTAGTTTTAGCTGAAATAAGTACTTGGATATTTGCTTGTTGATTTATGTGTCAGTCTCATGTATTTGTACAATTTACAAAGAAGTCTGTGTCTACTTGTAGTTATGTGAAAAAAAATTGAAATGAATGGAAAATGTTGCACAGTCAAACCTGTGTACAAATGCCAAAGATTGAATTAGAAATATGGCTTTTTCGCACAGTCAGCCTTTATTCAGAGGTTCATTTGTTAATGTTTTTTAAATAGTGACCATTTTTTCTCATAATAGTCTTTATTCACAGGAAAATAGCAGCCTCTCAGCCACATTCATTGAAAATTTAAATCAAATGTATATCTGAATAAAGGCCAACCAAATAATATGTGGTTTCTACTAAACTGACTGACCCATTTTTTCGTATCTGCAGACCCTAGACTTTCCTTGCCAATATTTTCATATGAACCAAATATCCATACTAAAATATATTTGAAAAAAAATATATGATGTATATTTTTGGGGGATGTTAGCAGATGCCATTTATTTATTTATTTTCCTATTTGTCACATATTCTTCTCACTCTGATATAATGTTTACTAAAATAAAAGAATTCCCTAATTACAAAAACTTGGGTCACTCACAGTATCTAGATTATCTCCAGCCAAAAAAACTTGTGAAAAATTGTATTTTTTTATCCCACCAAAGAAAGTAATTTTTTAGTGTCTGTGAGTCCAACTCACTTGTTTTCAGCCTGTTGACATTAAAAATAAAATATCACTCTTAAATAACATTTGTACGACATTTCTAGTAATTTTTTTTAGGAAGTAATAAAATCCAATGAATTCTGCTGAAAAAAATCAGGATTTCTTTGTTGGAGGTGCTCTTATTACAAGAGCTTTTAAGCCACTATCTACTGATATGTTTTAGCTTTTTTTGTATAAAACACGCCTCTCCCATGGTAGCATCAGTGATAAGGAATAGCATTCTATTGCTTGCTCTCTGATCCAATGAAACCACTTGATTTTGTAATATTGAGTAATGATTGGATGAGGAGATTTTTCATAGAGCCATCAGTATTGAAGGAATAAAACACATGTTGTAACGTGACATCAATATTGATCATACGCCATCTCACGTGACTGATTATGCTAAGAAAACACGACATTTTTATTGGACGAGAAACTCATCTGAAAACTGGTCTGAAATTTTGCCAGATTTTTTAGGATTTGTCTTTAAAATTACACTCCTTATTTCTGTTATAATTTTTTCATTTGTAGCATTTTTTAATGTTTATAATATTTTACAACAGTAAAACCTCAATAATGAGACTATCTTCAGCACCTGAAAAATAGTTTGTAATAATGAAGTGGTTTTATTATTTAGAGGAATTATAGGAGAATTATTGAAAGAGGCGCGAAAATAAGAGGTTGTTTTAACAAGGTGGTTGTAATATTGAGGTGTTTGCTATTTAATGTTTTACTGTGGTTAGAGGTAATGTTGATTGTGCATTTAATAAGATTATTCTTGTAGTTTCAGCTTTTTTTATTACCAAGAGAGGAATATCAATATTTTATTTGTTAGTTTCCCAGAGGAGTGAATTTTTTATGAAGAAAATCATGCACAGATTTTTTTTGTTTTAAGACTTTCATGTTTTAATTAATCAACCTGTGTGTCTGTCGTTTTAACTTAAAGTAGTTTCTTTGTGCAGAAAAATCAGAATGCTGTTGACCATTAGTTTTATCATAAATTGTATAGGTTGGCACAGAACAGAACAGAGATATTATTTATAGTCAAAAATAACAAAATACTTCTTTTGTAATTACTTGTGAACAGATTATTGATGTACATACAAACAGGACTTTGTATAAATGATAAACGGTAAAGTCAAGATAGAAAAATAAAAATTTAAAAACTTAGTGCGCTAAATTCAAAAAGATACATTTATCGCTAAGATTTTTTTTAAAAAATGTGTGTTATACTGTGTTATTATGGGCTTTGGTCACTCCCAATTATAGTAAAATTAAATGGACAGCCCTTTAAAAATCCTTTTTTGTATCATTATTCTCCAACAAACCCTTAGTGATTCACACGAGACATTCCTTATTATTTTACTCTTAATGTTGAAATAGCCTTGACTCATTGTGCTTAAATTATAAACGCATAAAAAACTGCACCTTCCACGTTTTGAACTGTATCTATTTATTCTAAAAATATGTAGTCGCAATAAAATAAAACGGACCGTCACATGACCTTCATGATTTGGTCAATGTATAATAAAATATAAGGAAATACTTTGATTATTTTTCAGTTTTGTTTTTGATACGTGTTATTAATGAATAATTGCTGCCCGAGGCAAGGTAACGTGAATTTGTCGTCTGAGCAGGGGTGCTGATTTTTATCTTGTAGACATAAGTTTTAAGTTACAGAATAAATTGACCCATACGCTAGATGAGAAAATAGCATTTTGATAAGTGAATTAACAAATTGGATGACAATGTAAGTGATAAATTGGATTGGTATCCTATTACTTGTGGGTTGCATAATTTTTGATAAAATATAAGGGGTGTTGAAACATTTGAGAAATTGTCGCATTATGCGGGGTGACAGGTTGTTTTGAAAAAGAAAAAAGTTATGTCACTTTCTGGCTCAAACGTTTTATACTAAGAAAATGATACTACAAAAATGTTTTCGTTGCTTTGCTAATGAACAAATAAAGATCTTTATCGTTGGTTTGAAGTGGTAGGGAGTGTATGTTGAGTTACTATAATATTGTATGGTTGATTTTGACTCTGTTGTGCTGAAAATAAAGGGAAAAAACATTCTTTTCATTCTCTTGACTTTTAAAATTGAATTACAGGTTTATAATAAGGACCAACAAAGACAACACATATTTATATAATCTGACACTTTCTTTGTGTGGCATTTTTGGAATTCCTAAAACATGTAGGGCAATACAAGAATTGTGCAGATTCCAAAAAAAGCTCAGAATATACATGTATATTGTGTAAGACTCTTAAAATGATTTTTTTATTATATAATGATTTTTTATTCCAAATGAATTTTAAAATTTCAAAAAATAATTCTATCTGTAGATTTATCTTTTTTACAAAGAAAACATGTTAGTATGTGCAGAATATGTTGTAAATACTGCAAAAATCTTACTGATTTTTCAGATAAATTCCTGTCAGCATGTTAATTCTACATCTTGAAGATTATTATGTGAATAGGTAAAAAAACTTGTATTAAAATCACATATTTTCTGGTTGTGGTCTTTTTATATTCTCTTTTTTCTTTAATTTTGTAATTTTTGAAAAAAACTTGTGGAAAAAAGCTATGCGTACATACTTATTTTTTTTTTTCAATTTTCATTATCATTTTGTATATTCTTATACTGACATGACTGTAGGCCAGTTTAGGTTTAACCAAACAACCCATATTGGTAACACTGACTCTAAAGTTTCTAGCCTCAAAATCCAAAGTATGAAAATATTTGCAGATGAATTGTATTTTATGTTCACAACAAAAAATGTTTAGAGAAAATAAATAGTGATGTTTTTCTAGCTTTTTTGGTCAAGTATTCGTAAAAAATTTATTTCTCTCATGCATTTTGATTTCATTTGTGTTTTGATTGTCAATTTGCTGTGATAATGTACAACTATGTAGAATATACAGTTCAGTTCTGTATAAGGGAATTATTTTGTAAAAGACATCTTTATATAATATACTGTACAGTTCTGTATCAGGGAATTATTTTGTTAAAGACATATTTATATAATATACCGTACAGTTCTGTATAAGGGAATTATTTTGTTAAAGACATATTTATAGAATATACCGTACAGTTCTGTATCAGGGAATTATTTTGTTAAAGACATATTTATATAATATACCGTACAGTTCTGTATAAGGGAATTATTTTGTTAAAGACATATTTATAGAATATACCGTACAGTTCTGTATCAGGGAATTATTTTGTTAAAGACATATTTATAGAATATACCGTACAGTTCTGTATCAGGGAATTATTTTGTTAAAGACATATTTATAGAATATACCGTACAGTTCTGTATCAGGGAATTATTTTGTTAAAGACATCGTTATAAACATTAATTTGATTATTATTTTGTTTAACTGAGATCTGGCCAGGATTATTTGTACTATATTTACAAATTGCACGCAATTCACAGGAAAAAATACAAATACAACACTTTAACTATTAAGGATTAATTGATTTAAAGTATCTTTGACTTTAAGTTTTTCTTGTCAATAACCTTTTCATTCTGAGTTACTTTAAGAAATTTAAAAAAAAAACATGTACTTTGAGCAAGTTTGAGTTAATTTTTCGTACAAGAAATGTACTTTACAATTTGATCAAATACCGAAGCAACAATTGATCCTTGTCAGGAATTTTTATACTGAGTGAATTTATGTTTTATTCAATGTCCCTGACCAGCATCTCATATGCCATCAAACCTGTGAACAAAGGCCACCCTAGGGAAAGACAAGATGTGGCCTTTACAGCAGATGGCCTTTATTCGGATGTCAGATTGTTCTGAATAATGAGTGACATTTTTTCAAAGAATGGCCTTTATTCACAGGGTGGTCTTTATTCGGAGATGGCCGCAATTTTGTTACACAGGTTTGACTGTAGTTTTGATCTATCTTAAGAATCTAAGGTTAACGTAAAATAAAATAAAATTTTGTTCTTTCGGAACTTCAGTTTTACTGATCTGTGCTTCAGTTATGACGTGTGATTTCAAATACTGTTTTCTGATGACTTAGTATCACAGTCATTGTCTTGACTTAAGTAATGGTAAATATTTTAAGTACGACCACAACATATCCAGACACGCTTACGAAAAAAATCAATATTGCTCCGTTTTAAATAATGCTATAAAATGACTGTTCTGATTGTTTGTTATATAAGAAAGATCTCAATATTATTTAGAAAAAGATAAGGCCTTTTATGGGGCTTCATTTTGAGTCTCACTTCAAAGGGCTCGTGACAATCTGTAATGAGTACCAAACGGACAATAAAACATGATCGTAGCTTCGTCCCGTTTTACCAGGTTATCTAAAAATGTGAGGGACTCACTAATAAATCGGATGGTTACGTAATATCTGAGTGGACAAAAGTGGACTTTACAAGTAATTTTACGAGACATATTTTAGTTGAGATAAACTGATGATAATAAAAGCATTTGTTGAGCTTATTTTGAGCTGGGTGTTTCATTGTACAAATACCTCGATTGCATAACTATATTTACATTAAATGGGTTGGCAGGATTGTAAAAACAGTCTTGTAAACTTGTCAGGAGTGCTTTGTTCTTTATCAGTGTGGGTTGGTACAAGTTTGTCATGATATGAATTTGTAAAAAGTATGAGTATGTATCAGTACATGAAGTCACTTTATTATAGGAGTTGTTGACTTCATGTAGACGTATGCTAATTGATGACCTGTGACCAAAGAACACTTTCAGCCAATGAAAATTTGTGATCATTGACCACTTGAAAATTCAGACCCCCCCCTTTAGGTTTTTTCCTTCTATAGCAGCGGCTATTTATAGGCGTCTTCCCCTCAGGAAAAATCTTTAAAATCATGCAGTTTTCCCCTGAAGTTCAGTTAATATCAAGTTGTTTTCTTCCCGTTTTGCAAAAATACTGTGTTATTTTTTCCACAAATTTTAGAAAGGCCCCTTCTTCTGCCTGTGAAAAAACCCTGCCCTTAGTTTATTGATTGCTTATCTTATTCTAAGTAAATTTATTCTGAATATAAGTTGTTTTTGCCATTTTTGTAAACATTAAAGTTAAAGGAGTGGTTTTTGCTGATTGTTATTTAAGGTATAGTATTTGTTAATAAGGCTGTTAAAACTCTAGAAAAATGGCCACTTGTCTGTACCTGACATTTTATTTTCTTGCTAATCTAAACGTTGTTCTTTAGAACCTCATAAAGAAGCCATCTCTGTTTAGCATCCACACTTCACATCATCAGTCATACATTAATTTCAAATTAACAGTTTAAGAGTGTTTGGACTTGAAGGTTTGAAGTAAAGATTTAAATAACAAGCCCCGAGTTGGTTGATTCTGAGAACACCCTTAGAATTGACCAATGACAAGGCTTAAACAAGTGTAATACCTCAGTATGTAACTGAAAGCCCTGGATTTTACTTTCAGTTAAAATCTTCCTTCAGAACACCATTGATGTTCTTTTAAGGGACCCACAAATTAAAGTCAAGCCCAATTTTAAGGGCCACCTTAGGGAGGAAATAAGATACAGCCTTTATGCACAGTTGGTCCTTATTTAGATGTTTATTTTGTCTTTTATATCAATAACTGTGTTCTGAAGAGTGACTTTTGTGTACCTGGTGGCTTGTATTCAAAAGGTGTCATTATCTCAAGTTTGACTGTATGCATTTAAAAAATGTTAATTTTAAATATTTTTACATACATAAATAAATACATTAGACTATAAGATTACTTATGTGTGTAAAACTATTTTTCAATCAGGACTCAAAGAGCGCATGTCACGTCACTCTCAATAGATAACCTTGACATTTTTATCTTCCTGTAATGTCATGTAAAAATTGGGTATATGAAGTTTTTGTTGATCCCTTTGTTATCAATTTGTTTGACCAGTGTTTTTGGTCAGTTTGCTATCTAAGATGTTACATAATCTAAATAGACATAAATGCTAAAGTTGTAGATAAAAGTTATGATGAATTTTTATGGGATCTAGTTAGTCCGCTCTAGCTTGGTGATAAAATATCGTTCGTTTCAAAATACCTTATGTACACTTAGTCAGTGGACAATATCTTACAGATTTTTTCGTAGGTGTGGCTTGCACTTAAACTCAAAGCACTGTTTGTTCTTTCAGTGATATTGAAAGCATGCCAAAACATATTTTAACGTTTTTTTTTTATTTAGAGATGATAATACCTATTGACTACTATTTTTTTAAAAAAAAATATTTATTAATCAATTTAAAGTTCAATTTTCTTAACATTTGTTTAGTTCAAATTCTTTGGTAGAAATTTAGAATTTGCATTAACTTATTCAACATAAAAAGTATTAAATGTATTGTATTTGAAAATCTACATTTTAGACCAGTTTTTCATTAATGCTATTAAAATACAAACATTTAAATGTCACCAAATCATTTAACACAATAGTTTCAATGTATCTTTTATTGAAATAGAGTAGTTTTGATTTTTTTATAGCATTTTTATCTACAGACTTTGTCCCTTGGGGATTTCATACTGTTGTACATGATTTACCCATTCCTTCTATTATTGCAATTTTTTTTATCGAGCAAACAAGTTCATTTATTGTATTAATATGATTTTTAAATTATAAGAAAATGGATTTTAACAATGGATAACTTTTCACTGCTTTTGGTTACATTTTTACAGCTTGCAACATTATAGTGTCTTTGTCTTTTTTGCCAGAGGGTCTGTGACATTTTTACCAGATATATCTCAATAAACTTCCCTTCCCTAATTAACGCCCCACCTTTTTAAAATAAAAATAAATAGATAAATTTGTCTCATCACAAATGCATTAAACTTAAAATTAAGTCCTATGTGTTTGAAAATCATCCTAGAACTGTCACGTTTTGGATGTAAATTTCTACACAATTATACATTTTAGTCTTCTGATTTTTGTCCCGTTTTGCCACAAGTTAGATTGTCTATTCTTCAGTGTCACAAAATGATATATTTAGCCAATACTATATACATATTTTTTCTTGGATTTTTCAGAACCATTCCAGGATTTAATCCATGGTGCATGTCATATCTTCCTGCCTTGCAATTTCTGTAAAAACAATTGTGATTGGTAGATGTATTTGTTACAATGACTTTGATTTGTTGGATTGATATTTAATGTCTGGATCTAGTAGTTCAAGAGTATTTCGAAAAGGAAAAGGGTCACAACACAGAACCAGTCTGAGTAAAACTAGGATTCCCCTCTGCTTTAATTCACAATATTCATGTTAAATGATTCACTTAGGTGAGTCAGAATTATAGATACTGTAAATGGGGACAAATAAGTAACATGGGGCATCCATGGTTGAGATAATTACTGTGTTGTTTCCAATTAGCATCCCCTCAAATTAGCAACCTTCCAAGTTCTATATAGTGCCCCTAAATTTGAAAATTTCACCACCTCAGGGGTGCTTTATTGGTAACAATATGGTAACAGGTTTTGCCTGAAATCATACGAATTGATATATAATGAAGAAAACATAACCATTAACAAGTAGGAAAGTTGCTAATTATATTTTCAACATAAAATTGCTATTAAAACCTCAAAATAGCGACCACCACAATAATACAACCACCTTGTATTGACTTATTTTTGGCTCGGCTATCAATGATACTGAGACTGCTTATTGGTTATGACCGTTTTTTTTGAGTCTCAACGTTGGTTTCATTATCAAGGTTTTACTGAATAGTGAAGAAAACTAAACCATTGACGAATAGGGAAGTTGCTAATGAAAGTTTCCACATGAAGTACGTGTCATATACGCAAACACCATTTTGAGGATGGATTTTATTTACTTACGTTTAACGTCACAACAATAGCTATGGTACATTTCAAGCTTTAGCAGTCGAGAAAGACACCAGGCTTACACTTGGATAGAACCACTGATCTTCTGTAAGCTAGCTGGGCAGCTTCCTCACTTGTGAAATTTTGTCTCGTGTGGGATTCAAATTCACAGTGGTGATGGACCAGTTACTAGAAATCAGAGACCATCTGAAGGCCCCTCTGATGGATTGCTGTAACTTTTCATATGGTCATTTATGAAGAATTCGATGGTTTAAGTTACAAAAGTGTGAGACCAGAACTAGAATTTTCATTGACTTGATTGTGGTGCCAAGTTGTTACAAATCCAGTCGTTCTGCTGACTCAGCAAAAATCTTAATTATGCAAGAAGACCAAATATCTGGATTTTCTTTTGCAAAAAAAAATAGTTGTCATGTTTAGGGTTACTTGACCAAACATATTGGGTTAGGTGGGTATTTTTTTGTTTGTTTTTATGTGACATATTGTCACTGGGGTTTAATGCCATTTTTCAACAATTTGTCAGTTATACACGGCAATGGGTTCACTTAACCAGTTTTCCCAGACTGTGTGCTAATCTGAGTACTACCTTACCCTTCTACACGGAGCCGGCAACTTCTCCACTAATGAAGGAAAATCGACATTTTTGTCAAATTTTCATAGAAGGGTATGACCTGTCGCAGCCAGGATTCAAACCTGAATCTCCGGGGTACAAGTCCAGTGCACTAACCACTAGACCATGGTCGCAGCCCTTGGGTGTGTCATTTCTATTTTTTCTCAAACACATCTTTTTGTGCAAGTACAATGAATAATTCAACCCAAATATTTTTGTACTTTGGATTTGGCTGTTAGAAAGTTTAGTTGACTGTAAACATGACAATTTTTTCCCGTTGGCCTTATCGAGTTGAAATATGAACATTAACTGTTAGGAAATACGCATTCTTCGAAATTATTACTGTGATTGTGACCAATAATATCGTAATAACTTTATATACTTGTGCATCATACATGTGTTGTTGTTCAAAGGTGTTTATTTTTTTTATCACCACGTCCTTGGCTTAAGATAAATAAATGTTAAACATTAAAAAAAATGGCTTCTTCAGTCAGATACAGGAAAATACAAGCTTATTTGTAAAGGTCAATATTAATCTCTTAATTAAACATTTCACATGATTTTAGCTGTTATATCTTCAACTAGATAATATTATTATCATTATTGTGTATCTTTGTTGTTGATACATAAAATAGGAAGTTTTAGCTCAATGAAACCATATTATTTTGCTATCCCAATTAATCTTTTCCTGCCTAAATACATGTAGTAAAAAATATCTATTACTGCAAAATGTTTTAAAAATGGAAGTGAAATGTTCACATTATAATTAAAGCATTCCTTTCAATCATAATTGTTTTTGTATTATACTATTTCCAGGTGTGACATCATTAATTGATGGAAAATTTGATGAACTAATTATCAAGTATAATCATTTTAATGTAATAATTATAGTTTGTGCTTACAGTTATACCTCAATCTTACGTTTACTTTTAGGATGAAAAAATGGTGTTATTTTAGAGTTGGTCTCATTACTGGGTTAAATATACAACAAATAAATTCAGTATCACTTTGATGACAGATTATCAAATTAAATTATTAAAAAAGAATGTCTTCATTGTAAATATATTTATTTTGCTATTTTCTGCTGTTTTTATTGATTATTGTCATATTGCGAATAGTTTTGCTGAACCATTTAAACATTTTTACGCAACAAATATAATTTTCTGTAGTTTGACAAAAGTAAAAAAAAAAATTATTATTTTACTCTTTTTTGAGTTTTTTTTGAGAAATATTTAACTTTTTACTTAGAGTTAAGTAACGTTTTTGCTCATTTTGTCTATGGGAAAATAAAATACCATTAATTTAATGTTAACAAGGGATTTAATCAGTCTCGAAATTTTTAGCATCTTCAGAACCACCATTGTCTATTTGTTTTATTTTTCCCCCCATTCCCAAAAAACTATTTTTTCCTTTTCCATGAAAACTGCGTAGTTAAATAAGGTTTAAGTAAGTTATGTATTTATATTAGTTTATAAAACATATCATTTATTATTACTGTATATTGTTATATTTATTTTGATAGGTGCTGGTCAGTAATATCATACTTAAGTTATAAATTGGTCAAGAGTTAAATTGACACTGATTTCAGATGATAAAAGTGACCAACAGTTTTAAATATTGACTGTTGTATCACATTCGCTTTCTTCTCCTTTGTTAGATGGTCAGTCATTAAAAAATGCTGCAATGCCATTGGTCAGTTAGGTAATTGCATTGGTCAGTTATACTGTGTTGTAAATATCGTCTGTATGGATAATAGGAGTTGATGTGGTGGAAGGAACAGCTGGGCAGTGTGTAACTGGACATTTGGAAGTGGACATTTGATAAAAAAATATACGAATATTAGTTAATTAAGATATTGTTATCTTGAAACGCTTTTGTGCATTTATAAGCTGTGGCACAGACTGTAGATTAGTTGATATATGTTGAAAAACTTTTTCGTCATTGTGAGATAGTTTGACTAACATTAAACAGTTGACTGGACAAGTTCAGTTTTGGGGAACTTTGGAAAAAGATAACTTTGTGTATGATATTTTTTTTCGGCAAAATGACTAGACTCTTATGAAGATAATTTTCCACAAAATACAGTAATTTTTGAATGGTGGTAAAATCTTTTTCCCCAATGGTCATGGAAATAAGGTAAATATTATTTTTTATACATTATTATGTTTTTCCGGTTGTTTTACTTGTATTTTATGAATTTTGAATTGTTTTAGTTGCCATGGTAACATGTCATTTTGTGTAGAATTATGTTCATGTATCTTTTCAAGATTTGAATGTTGGGTATGCTCAAGAAATTAACAAACACATTTATTGTATGTACATATGTATTTTGTTGAATTTAGATATTTAGACAAGTTTTTCATACTTAAAAATTACAGATAATTCACAATCTGTAATATCTTAACACTGTAGTTTTGGAAATATTAGCACATTCATTAATTCGCTGCAATGTATTTTTATGGAGTTTGGAATGAAACAAAACCTTTTTGTAATATCAATGTTATTTCTGTTCTGACAAAAATGTTTTTCAATGTTTTGCTAATGAAATAATTTGCTGAAATTATTCATCGTTAATATTTTGTAAGTATTTTCATAGATTTTTCATTTGTGCATTTTACGAGCTAATGTGATTTTGAATTTAAATATGATTGGATTTCATGTTATTTCTGTATTTCTGTTTATTTTTTTTATAATCTAATAAAACACACATTGTTTCACAATCTGCTGTGTTAATTTTGTTAAATTTATTTATTTGAGGTTAGGAAGTAAATTTATTATTTGTATACATAAGTAAACAAGTCCTTACATTAATGTTAGTAATTTATTTAAACATTAAATTATTTTATGGATAGTTTTATATGAATATTTTCGAGTTAGGAGGAAATGTAACTAGGAAAATAAACCACTGGACACTGGTCATCTTGCTATATTGTAGGTCAAGCTGTCATTACTAATTAATTTTCAAGAAAATATATGGCCAAAATTGTCAAAGCTGATGATTGATAATTTGATACTAAACTGATGTTTGTAGTTTGAAATTCTAACCTGATTCTAGTACAGCTTTCATCTGTCAAACATGTCAAATTTTGCTTTATTAAATTATGTATTTATTTGAATATAACAGGTGTTTTACTCTGGTGAATTTGATAATTAATTAATAATTAGAGTATTTGTCATTTAATTTGATGCCTTTTTTGGGGGGGGTGCAGTTTTGAGTGAAACTAAGCCTATAGATGTATTATGGATATAGAACTGAAGAAGTAAGTGGTTTATTAATTAGTTAATTATTTATTAATTATGGAGTAATTTTCCATCATTTGTTGTAGAAACATTGTATAATAAAAGCTTAGCAAGTTGAAAAATTACTAAAATCCAAATCATTATGTTAATCTAAAATCTGACTTAAAAATTTTACTGAAATTTCAGCGATGTCAAAATGAAATGAATTTGACGTAACTTAACCAAGACACATAAAATGGGAATATTATAAATCATTTCAAGTCATTGTGAGCTGATAAATATTTTTCCTTAAGTGTCCTAATTAATGAGGTTTGTACAATTTATAATGTACCTGGTATGAGAGATTTAAGACATAGTCATATTAATTCTGGTTTATTTTATATTAAACTTTGGAGTTCTGACATATTGGCCATTTAGTGTTTGCTTAGCTTTCTGCCAAAAGGTTATTGACTTCTGCAGAGTTATTTCAGTTTGAAATAAAGTTTTGCTTAACATTAGGGATGAGAGCAACTGTAGCATTGTTCTAATTCCTACATGTTGTCTAATTAAAATTTCAATTGCTCTTAATCTTGTCCTTTAATTAAATTCTTTTGGTCACTTTGAGTCTTTAGATTTTTATGATTTTCTTTGTTCTAAATACAATATTTGGGTTCTTGTCATTCTTGTTATTTTCTGTTAATACTTTCTTTTGGGTTCTTGAAGAAATTAGCACTTTACATTTATTAAAGCCATAAATTCCAGAAATGATTTTTACTGTTCTATGCAAAATGATGTTACCTGATTATTGGGGAGTAGGGAGGGTATTCATTTCTGTGTGAGACCCAAGCTTTCTGATAAAACATACCAATCTTCCTAATTAGATTAATACGTACATGTTTATGTTCTAATTAACTTTCCTAGATAGAGAAAATACTTGTTTCACATTCCCAGGAAACAAAATCTGTACTACATCCTGATATGTTATTTTGTATCAATTCTAACCAGCCAGTGTTGGAGAAAGTTAAGGGTCATCTTGACCGGCTGTCAGTGATAATAACTACTTGATTTGTCATGTAGTAGTTATGTTATTTTGATTCACTCACTTAGAGTGAAAATTTTTGCACATTAAAACCTTGCTTTCAAAACCATCTCATAGTTAAAAGTTTTCCGGAATTTTCCGAAACCTCCATATTTTCCAGGGTCCGGACCCTACTGGGTTTTATTGTTTCCACAGTACTGAGGTTTAGATTTCTGTTTTTCTTTTTTTTTTTAAATTATCAACATTCACCCATGCATCTTTGGTACGAAAGACATATCTTTATCATGAGTTGGTCTCCGATTGAAGTGGTTTCCTTTTTGCGGTTTTTACTGGTTTTAGACAGTAGTTCATTTTTTTAGATCTGTGTTTCAGTTTAAGGTAGTGCTGTGGTCTTTAGCTTTAGGTGTATGGTTATTGCAAGTTTTGGAACAAATTGAAGACCTTTTCTTTGTATACTGCAAGGTTTTCACTAGACATCATAAGTTAAGGATCAAAATTGCTCCCTGGTTGATGAAAAAATGAAGAGTCAAGAAAATTTCCTTCCTATTTATTGTACATTTAACCTTTTAGTACAAATTCGCATGAATCAGATGCTTTATTTTGCTGATTTCAAGAGTCAAAATGCTGTTTTAAGTGTTAAATATATGTCTAACAAGTATACTGAGTATATTGTAATATGCAACTTCCATGAAAAATCTTAGCAATGAAAGTTTTGGTACGATTCTGATACTGTAGTGAAATTTTTTGAGGTATTTTTTTTCACTAAAAAAATCAGATGAAAAATAACGTATGTTAGTTGCTAACAAAGTTGTAGTGGAGATGTATAAATATTAGTATGGTTAACGTAACTTAACTCTTTTCAAGAAATTATTGACTTTAAATCTTCAGCGAAGTTTTCAAAAAGTCCAGCATTACGCAATGTTTGAATAAATTGTCAATAATAACAAGGCCACTGAAAAGTCTTTGTGAAAAATATATTCATTATATAATGTTTAAACATGTTGTTTAAACAAAATTGCTGTTTTTCTTGATAATGTATGAAAAACACACAAGATTTGGTCAGTTTAATTTCAACGTGGTATTTTATGGGTAGATCAATATTTGGTCAAGTATAAAAGCTAGTGGTGAGATTCATTGATTTGTTTTACGTTTTTTATGAAAAACATATCAGTGACATTGGCTGTTGAAAAAGCAAATTGCCCTGACCCTTTGACCACTTGAGCTCTTGTAAATAATGACTGTAATATAGGTTATGTCAACTAGAATTGATCAAATCTTTAAAGTTAGGCTTGCTAAATTTTTCTGTGTATATGTTCATGATAGATGATGTATTTTTTACAACAGATCATGAATTTTAAATAGGAAAAATAAAAAACAGAAATTGTTTTGCATATATGAGTTAGCTGTCACATAATAAAACATCCATGACTTTATTCATTCTCATGTACCTGAATATATGCTCCTAATTGGAGAGTTGCTCTATGTACTAATTGATACACCTTATTGGAGAGTTGCTATATGTTTTGTTTTTATGTGACTTATTGTCACTGGGGTTTAATGTTGTTTTTCAACAATTTTTCAGTTATATACAGTGACAGGTTCACCTAACCAGTTTTCCTTGCGTGTATACTAGCCAGTACTAACTTACCCTTCCACAAGGAACCGGCAATTTCTCCACATACGGAGGAAAATTGACACTGGGATTTGAACCCAGATTGCTGGATTGCAAGTCCAGCACGCAAGCCACTGGACCATGGTTACATATTTACCATGTTAATGTGATCCCTTACATTATAGTGCTGGTATTTCAGTACTTATAAGTGGTGAATCAAACCATGATAATTGATTAAAATGAACATTTTCACATCTTGATGGTAGTTTGGGTACAGGTAGGAAATGATTTCTGTATGTTCCCTGGAAGCATTGGATTGATATCATGTGTACCCAATGACATTTTCGGTGAAGTTACCATGTTTTGTTGAAAATGTTCTTCAGGAATTCCATTCTCAGGTAGTCATTTTACGACAAAAATTTGTAAAAATTAAGTCCGGGGGGGGGGGGGGAGATTAGTTAGCGATGTATTTTTCCTGTGACTTTATCTGTGGTATTTGTTTTGGGGTGAAAATCAATTTATGATCTCTTAGACTTAAAAAGGCAACTTGTTTGTATTAAATCAAAGGCCACAAAGTTTGTTTGTGCAAAACTGACCGTTGTTAAAAAATTTGACCCTTTTTAAATAGCAGAAGTAAACACGCTGATCCCTAGTGATTGAAACATTCTTGTGATAAGACATTTTTTTTGTATTTTGGATAAATGAATGTGGTCAATTTATATTTTTGTGACATTTGGTGACAATTTTACAACGGATTCACATCTTGTAATCCATAATTACAGTGAACTTTGACTTCGCAATGAAATTCTGATAAAGGATTGGTTCATTTAAGAATGACCCTTTGGTGTCGTTAATTCTGAATAATTCTGATATTTTCTAGCAATTTAGTGAATTGTAAACCAGAAATGATCAGTACTTAAAGGACTCTCTTATTCTGTTTCAACATAGTATTTAAATTTACTTTGGATTTCATTGACGATTTCAATTATTATGTAAAAAAAAGATGAAGTTGATTTTGTGAAATCGGGACAAAAATGTAAGTAAATCTTATTATATCCAAGTGAAATGGTTAATGTGGTAAAATTGATTTTAAATTATGATGTAATAATGTGATTGTGTGGAAAATTTAATAAATTATGAACAGTATTACATTTTAATTGTATGTACTTTTTTAATACTTTGTTTCTGTAAATTATCTTTTCTGATAACTTGAGATCATTCTTTGTTATCTGATGAATGAGATTTATCAGGAATCTCAACTTTTCTGTGTGTTTATGTGAGGTCTTTGAGACTTAAATGTAATCTCAATTTAAATAAATGATTTGGGGTTTATTTTTTTCACCACTGTTAGTATCACAGATATTCTTTTAAAAATGATAAGATAAACATTTGAAATTCATTATTAAAACATTATCTGGGACTTTTACCATCTGTCCAACGACTACAATAAAAGATTAAGTACAAAAAGTCCAAGTTTGCAACAAAAAATGGAATAGATAAAAACTGAACTTTGATGTCTTTATGTTTTTAATTTAGCACATGTTTCAGTTCACAAAAGATTAATACATGCGTTATACGTGTCATTGTATGTGCATGCTCATTTTGTGCTGTTGTTTTGTTATTAAAATCATATTTATAATGAAATATAAAACAAGACCTTCCATAAAGGGTTCTCAAACCAGAAAAGGGAGAACTGCCAAGATACAGTAAGTGATTATTGATCTTTTTGTTATGGTAATTTGTAGAGCTGGAAGGCTTTAATTCTACATTTCTAAATTACTTATTACCTTGGGTAGTGGACATGTTCTTTATTGCCAGGTGGTAGATATTAAGAGGTGATCAGTCTATCACATGACTAATAAACGGATGAGCTGCTTATAGTTACTGCGATATTGTTTATACAACTAAGATTACACAGGGGGGAGAGTAGAAAAGTGGCCCTTTATAGAAGGTGACATTAATGCAGAGGTTGAGATAAATTGTTAATGTTTGTATTGGAAATGAACACCTGCTTGTCTCTATTCATAGATAGTCTCTATTCACAGGTGGCCTTTCCACAGGTGGTCTCTTTGCACAAGTGGTCTCTATTCTCATATGGTCTTAATTCATGGGTGGTTTGTTTTCACTATAATTATGTGGTCACTATAATTACTGGTGGTCTCTATTCACAGGTGATCACTATAATTACAGATGGTCACTATAATTACAGGTGGTCTCTATTCACAGATGGTCACTATAATTACAGGTAGTCACTATAATTACAGGTGGTCACAATTCACAGGTGGTCACTATAATTACAGGTGGTCACTATTTACAGGTGGTCACTATAATTACATGTGGCCTCTATTCACAGGTGGTCACTATTATTACAGATGGTCACTATAATTACAGGTGGTCTCTATTCACAGCTGGTCACTATAATTACAGGTGGTCTC
Organism: Lutraria rhynchaena; assembly: GCA_008271625.1. NCBI lineage: Eukaryota > Metazoa > Mollusca > Bivalvia > Venerida > Mactridae > Lutraria > Lutraria rhynchaena. The sequence continues at coordinate 616,857 of VIBL01000066.1, forward strand.
TATTCACAGCTGGTCACTATAATTACAGGTGGTCACTATTCACAGCTGGTCACTATAATTACAGGTGGTCTCTATTCACAGCTGGTCACTATAATTACAGGTGGTCACTATTCACAGGTGGTCACTATAATTACTGGTGGTCTCTATTTACAGGTGGTCTATCTCACAGGTTGTCTTTAGCACTGATTTGATTTTGATTCTAAACCAACAAGTCCAGTCTTGATTAAACTTTCTGACCATATTTTAGCATATTTATCTATGGGTTTTTTTTTTTTTTGAAAACGTGAATCATTACTTGTTGAACTAATTGAATATTTTATTTGCATAAAGCAATTAAGTTAACCATGTATGAAATTGAAATATCTGGCTGCGTTTATCAATTCATATTCTAAATCGTATCACTTTGTTTGTCATAAGTTCAAAATTGGATGAAACTCTTTAGTCTTAGCGACTTACTTCACCACACTGGCCAAGTTGAAGATGTGTTAATTAGAATATATTTTGTTAGTTTCAAAACTATGAAGTTAAAAGTAGTTGAAAGAATTCAATTAAGATCTGATTTTATAATCTAAGCGAGTCCTATCAAGTTAATACTTTTAATAAGATAGCAAGATAAATGATAGACTTTGACCATGTTACATTCATGCGTTTATCTTTTTCACTGTTTTTCATACCCTTGTCCTGGTCATGGTAATTTAATTGGAGGGGGTAGGGGTCAACTGTATGGACTTTGTGTTGATAACAAGGATAGGTTAAATATGCTTTGAAAATTGAAATAAAAAATCTGGGATGGTGTAATGATTAAGATACCTGCTCCTTTTTTCTTATTGTATGCTTATTACTGTTACAACTTATGCTCTTCAATCAGTCTATGCTATTATCTTATGCTCAAGTTCTGTTCAATTCTGTTCAGTTCTTTCCTGTTCTGCTGTGCTCTGCACATTCCTGTTCTGCTGTGTCTTGCTCTATTCTGTTCTCTGCACTACTCTTATCTATTCTACTCTGCTCTGCTCGTCTCTGCTCTGTTCTTCTATGTTCTGCTCTTTTCTGCTCTGTTCTTTTCAGCTCTGATTTGCATTTTCATATCCAACATTTTCTGTAGGCTATATTTACAATTTGTTTCTTTCTCGAATCTTACATTGTGTGAAGCTGCCTATGTTTAACATAGGTAGAAATGCAATACATGTATGTACTGTGTAAATACTGATAGTATCGAGTTTTGTTGCTGTTGCGTTTTTGACTTAATAGTATTTGTTTAAAGGTCACTCTGACCTGCTGACGGTAAATGATCTCGGCAGATGGTACATTCCAGATGATGTAGATTTCTCCTTAGATAAAAATATACATTTTCACAAAACACATGGTACTATTACACTAGCCTTGAGGTTAGAAGCTATCAACAGAAGTCAAAGTACAAAATGACCAGTGCCCTAAAAACATAAATTCATTTTACTGATAAGGTTATTTTTATGACTTCGAGTGTCTTGTTTTGTTTTGATTTGGGATGGGTTTTGTGAAAGATATTTTTGTGGGCATGAGATGAGTAATTGACTTACTGCGTTGTAGCAACATTGAGAAATGTCATACAATGAACATCTTCTTTTGAATTTGAGAGTTCAAACTTGATGCCTAATTATGGTGTAGTTAGTTGAATATTTTTATGAAATTAACTTTTTCTGTCTGAATAGAAAGATTTAAACAAAAGTTCTGACTTTAATCTCAAAATGTTTCGATATCAGAATGTAGAATTTTTTACATTTCTAAACATAGATTTTTTCGTTTGAAGTAAAGTCGAAAATGAACGCAATTTTTGAGGGTTTCAACTTTCGAATTTGAACCCACTTAATGTTTTAACATTGAACTCAAAGATATCCATTTTTGATTGCATAATAAAGCTTGTGCATATATTTAAATCTATTTTTTTTGTATAGTTTTAATGTTGAAAAAAAATTTGCTAGAAATTTTATGAAAAGTCTGTACAAACTTGCTTAAAGATTTAAAAATTTGAACTTAAAAAATTGCATTATATAATTATTCTGATATTTAATTCAGTTATATTTTTTAAAACTTATATAATTGTTGTAAATTCATTTATAGTATGTTTAAATCAGTGTGAGACTCAGTGGAGCCTATTTTCTGTAAGTTTTTCTTTTCGTGGGGTTAGAGATTATTTGTGAAGAGGGCTGTATAAAAATCAACATTCAGTGAGTTAAATAATATCCATCAATCTATACTCAATCCTTTTGAGCTGTGAAAATAAATAAACTCACTGTATTCACCCCGCTGGTAACCCCCACATGGTCGGTTCAGCTTGACCAATGTAAACTAAACATATGTTGATAAAGTAATTATTTTGTAGTCATTTTTCAGATAAAAACTAGCCACATCTGCTGTAATATTTTTACACTGACAGAGATTATGTAATTTTTTCTGTTTACAGGTCAACAAGCTTTTCCTGATATTAAGTGAACATTAATGATCTAAAGCTCTCCAGTTTCGAAGGTTATACCAACTCTGTTAGGATCAAGTAAATCGGATAGAGTATCTAATATAAGTTAGTGGTGTTCATGACTAAAATTAACCCCTGAACTGAAGCATGTTTTATGCTGTACAAAGATCTCCTGTAGCCGCCCTGTAGCCGCCCCCACACGCACACCTTAAGAGTTATCTCAATATCTAGATGGTCCCATTTGCAAGTCGAAATGTAGAAGAAATATAGAACACCAGTCTGAAAATGTTTTTTTTATGATTAGTACTAAAAACATTCTCAGTCTAAAAATGTTGTCTAATTTTATGATTAGTGCTAAAAATGTTCTAATGAAAACACTCAGTTGCTTACAAGTTTTTTTTAAAATAATGCAATAATATTTATAAACAAAAATATAGTCTAATGATATCACTTGCTTATCTTCTGGGACTACAAAACTGTTTCCAAATGTGAGATTTAAAAATAAAAACATTCATTGAACACAGAATTATGTAATTGTTGCTATGGCAACCAATATTCTATTAGTTGTTAGTTGGTCTCTATTTGTCTTATTTTGTTGTATAAAATGCTATGTATAAACTAATTATGGACCTCCCCATTTACGATTATGTCACACTTATCTGTTTATATAAAAGGACCTTTACAAACATTAATTCTTTGTTATATAACTTTGTGACTCTTCAAATAGATTATAGTGAAGGTAAATTAGGTGGATTTAAATTTATTTCTCTGATGCCTAAGTAGAGATTTTCCCAGCTTTTTATTAAGCGTGATAAAAGGCTTTGAATTGATTCTGACCGTAAATGTATCACTCAGTGCTATGTAGAAGTAAAATTGTTACCATTTAGGGAGTGATACAACCTGGATGCTCTGACGGGAAAAAAAATCTTCAAAATTGAAATAAAATAGCTGCATGTTGTTAAAAAATACAATAAAAATGTCCCTTTTTTGTTGAATTACACGATGTTTATTAATAGAAAGAAAATAGTGCTGTGAAACAGACTATGCTACTGTATTCATACTTACAAAGATGGGAACTATATTTTTAGTATTTTTAATGCTTCTCCTCAAAGAAAATTGATGTAGCCTTAGAAATCAGTATGTGTTAATGCTGGAAACACTGTTTGGAATTCTCGGAGTAAAAATTATGATTCCACGTTGCATAGTTTATGCAAATAATGATTTCGGTAATGAGTGATTTGCTGCGTAACAGCTTGACTGCTTTGTCAAGTTTTTACAAGTCAATACTGGTTGATATTTCAATATTTAACTCTAGGTTTAGTTTTTGAACATATTATGTAAGATAGTAACTAAATATATCTTGCGTGTGAAATTCTTAGGGATCTATATTTTATGATTTTATCACATGAAGTGAGTTCAAAATTCAAAATGACCTATCAGCACTTGAAGTTGTTACATTTGTTTATAAATATCCATTTATATTTAAGTGGAATGTGATGTATATAAGCCATTATCTTGGTTTCTTTGAAGTTTAACCAATACAATTTTTCCAAGTATGATCATTTTTTTTTCTCAAATTTATTCTGGTAGTATTCTGCAATGTACGACTAAATTTCCATCTCGATGGAATGTTTTTGACCACTTTTCACCAGTGACTATCTTCCTGTCCTCCAATATGTCTGTTTAATCTCTTGTTTCGTTCATCTGATATCCCTTTTTTCCTCCCTCCCCTTTAATCAATTTTTGTCTCCCTCACTCGCTAAAGGCCCCACTAGCCTACTTCTGGCTCATCCACATAGCCCCTCGCTCAGTCTTTCTCTCACCTACCCTCTGATAGCCCCACACTCCCTCTCCCACAGTCCCTATTTTCTATCACTCCCTCCTTCCCTCTTTTTGGTTCTGATTCTTTACCTGTTAACCGACTTATCTCCCCATATTGAGTAAATACCAGAAGGTCACCGAGACCAGATTTCGTTGAAATAAAAAAGCCAACAAAATGCTTTTATGAGAATGTAATTGTAGGTCAGTGTACTCTCGGTCTTGTATGAAAACAGATAACAAAACACTTTAAACCAATATGTTCATGATTTGTCCACTATGATGCTTGGTTACCAAACTGTTTTACTGGACATTATCTCTGGACATATTTGACCACTTGCATAATAACGAAAATGGATCTTTGTGGAATGGGGTTGTTTAAACAGAGGTAGTGACTGTGCAAATGTTTGCGTAAATACGTTGTTGAGCTTTTTAAGCTTAGTTTTTCAACAGTGACTCCAACAAAGGAATGTCCATTTTTGCATTGCGTCAATCTTTTCATGAATAATAATGATTTTTTGCCGTATTTTCAAAGCCGTTACGCATTTGTGTAAATAATATTTTCAGTGATGTAGAGTACCAAAAGACCCTGGGCTCGATAAATCAATGACTGTTTGAACTAAGTCCACTTAATGGCTGTTATAACTTGTTTTGGTCATAATATTAAAATGTTCGAGGCCTGTAGTAGCTGAAAACAGGACGTAATAGTACATTTCACTGAAATGTTTATATGTGTTAAAAATATCTTGAATACTACGCTCAAGACCACGAAAATGAAATCTAATTAAATGATATTCTTTGTGTAGAGTTGTGTCTTTGTATATTTATTATGTTTACTATTTGAAATACCTTCAAATTAATTAAACATTGCTTTGAAACTTAGGTCTAAAATTGTATGACTTAAATTTTGTTTTCATATCTTAAATTTTTTTGTTTTCGACATTTTTTGTTTCTGACTTTGTACTTGATGCTCACGCAAGACAAGCAAATAATTCTCATTTATTCATTTTTTGGTCAGGAGGGGTGTGCAGTTTTTCTATCAGAAGGGGCAGAAAAAAAGCTTTGAAATATTTTTGCACAAAATTGTCGACTTGTTAGATTTTAATTTTTTATTGAAATAAATCATGGCTATTAAGATATTTTTACTTATTACTAAAACTTGTGCCAAAACTGTTGTTTTATGGTAATATTTATATTATATATATCCAAAAATAATAACTCTGAATGGCTGTGCAACCTTGCTTTAATTATACAAGCAAATCTGTGTTTGCAGCCACCTCCGAGTAAAGACCATCCTGTGAATTAAGGCCATTCTTTGCAAAAAACAATCACTGATTACTTAGAACAAACTGACTTCCAAATAAAAGTCATCTGTCAATAAAGGCCACATTTCATCTTTCCCTCTTGTTTAGGCTGTCTGATTAAAATCAGTTTTTATCTGAATAGAATTTACTGTAGATAAAGTTACATTTTTTTAAATCATCTTTGAATTTTGGTCAGTTTTTATCTGAGTTTTTTACGTAATATTTTAGATGTCTTTGTTTATCGTGAGGTCTGTACATGAAACAATTTTAGCTCAAAATTGTTATCATGATTTAAAGTTCAAAAAGATTACAAAGTCTTGATAAAACAACATAAATTAGTTGTATAATTGGTACAAATCACATTGATACCTATTTTACTTACCTTCTGGCATATTTATGGTGACACATTTACATGTGTAATTTCCTACATTACGTAATATTTGTTAATCAACAAAGTATCATGTCACTAAGTTACTAATTTATGCATCTTTTAAGTTTTATTATAAAAATATAAATAAATGCCTCAGGGATAAGATATGTTTGAAAACATGTGATGTTGTTTTTGATAATGTTTTTTATTGCGCAATAATGTTGTTTGATCTTAAGATCATGTCACTAGTGTTGTTAGCCGATCCCCAAAGATTACAATCTTGTTAAAGAAAACATGTTAATAAAAAAATACATTTTAGACAACAAAAAATTTACTAGTCCTGTCTGTCAAATGGATTTTTTATTTTAGAAAAATTGAGATTTCAAAGAAAATTATCTGCAGCTTCTATTTTATTATTCTTTATAAAGGTACTAAAGAGCTGCTTTTACATGTATGTATTTCATTTCTTATGAAACATAGTAATTTTTGATATGAAAACTAATTCTTTGTATAAAAAAATAATTGAATTCTCACTTGGGTATTTAATTATAGTCACTTTTGTTAGCTTTGTAACATGTATACTATTGTTAACATGCAAAAACTTATATTATTTATAATAATAGTTAGTTATTTGAGCTTATTTTATTTTTGATGAAAAAACATTATTTTAGGATTCATTTTATTTATATTTTATTCATATTTATGAAAGAATTTATTCAAAAATAAAGCCAAAACTGAAAATAATGTATTAGAAGTACTTCCTTGTGAGTATATTTATCATGGTTAATTTCATTCATTTAACTCCTTGCCTCATGAGCATATTTTTGACTCTTCCAAATTCAAATCAAGTATACAAAACATCAATTTATTTAAATATTACTCATTACAAGCGTTGGCTTCTTTTGCCACAATGTTTTCAAAAGTCTTCTGCTTCAGAGATGGACTACGGGTATTATACAGCAAATAGTTAAAAATGATTGATGTAACTCATAGTAATCAATTAGCATTTTCATGCTCCAAAATAAGATCAATGGAACTGCATAAGAAAAGCTTAATTAACTATTAATTATATTAACACAGTCATAGATACAAAGCTCTTTGTGACATAATATTTTTATATGCCTATCTTTGTGATGTAATACGAGACAGGCCAATCTAGAAATACTAACAGGTTCTTGGATTATAAATATATTATATGAACATATCATAAAACACATAGCTTTCCGCTACCCATCAATAAATCCTCATTTTTCTGACATGTATATTGATGAGGTTTAATCTGATTAGCTCTGGTAATATACATGGCACCTGTCAGCTGATTATTCATTCTTTGCACAGTAAGAGAGCTCTAAATTGATTCCATGCTGAGAGATAAACATATCAGATATATTATACTGATAAACCATTGTTTATCATATGCGTTTATCTCTTGAAGAACATTTTCTGTTTTCATCCTGATCTTAATGACCTAATATTCTTGCGTCAATGTAAAATTATGTAACAAATGTTTTTAGTCATATGAAATGACTATTTATGACTTCGAAGAATTTTAACCAAATCGTACCTTGGACTCTTCCAAATACAAATTTAGTACACAAAAATCAATTTATATAAGAAATTTGGGTTATTTCTCTCTTACAGAGCGGAAAATGTTTTCAAAAGTTGTCTGCATCAGATGTAGTAATAAGAGGCAAAGGGTTAAAGCATTAATACAGTATATGTTACACTGTTATATGATTTCTTTGGTGATTTTTGAGCTTTTTATTTATAAATGCTTCAAAATATTTCAAAATATTTTGGGTCTATAATAGTCTGATATATAATAGTCTGATATTGATAAATCAACAATAATCTTAAAAATCACCAATGGCTGTTACGGCACTGGAGAATGCTGGTAAAATATTTGAATTTGTTTTAATTTGTTGATGTAAAGAAAAATTAGCTAAAAAATGTTGAATTTAATTGACAAATCTAATTATTTTTTATTTGCACAGACTTTTTTTTAAAAAAATTATGTATTCAAAGTTTGTTTTACAAAAGAAAAAGAAAAAATTATCTGTGATTAGGGATCTTGATAAAAAAAGAGTGTTTATAGCAGGGTATACTAGTGTCTTTGTTTTTCAAAGTTAGGACTGAAACCTTAATGTCTTAGTATGAAATATCATAGTTGAGCACATATGATTATTGGCCTAATCTTATATATACATATAATATATAGATAAAAAAATGTTTTGTAGCCCTGTTGAATCTTCATTATCAAGCCTTTTTTTTATCAGTGGTATTAACTTTAAATTATCTCAGCCTCTGTTTTTGATATGTGTCATTACAAGATCGGACCTACCAGCGAATAACTTATCTGTCTCCGTTATGTCATTGTGTTGTAATTATTTTACGATTATGCTCCTATAAGTTCAAAATCTCTCAGCTTGTCATATTTATTAGCATGTCAAAAGTATGACTCCTACCCCCCTCCATGCTTTGAACACTCAATAGACCCAGCAAAATCAACAACAACAACAACAAATTAGTTAATCAAGACACATGATTTAAGATACAGTTTTAAGAGGATTATGAAGATAAAAACATTGATTAGATAAATTTTTAAGTAAATCTGCGTCCAAATCATGTTCATTTTTAGCTAAGGACACACACACCTCCATTTTGGGGACTCAAAGGAAATGTTGGCTTGAGTTTTTCATTCTTTTTGTAAAAATTCAGGAATTCAGTGATTTTGGGTGAGGATGGATTTATCAAGGTAACATTTTATTTTGAACTTCAGTCAAGATAAATTTTCATTTTAGTTATTTGATTTTTTTTTTTTAAAGATTTGGTGATATTTTTTTACAGATATTTTAATGTTTTAGTACTAGATGTAGGATCTTCATTTGGCTCTGAAAATAGCTTTTTGACTTTTGATATTAGTAACCTAAAGCTTTGACTCTTGAGAATTTGTACCAAAGGGTCAAACTTACAGTAAATTTTGAAGGAAATTTTGTTGACACTACAAGTGAACATCAGTCAAGGGTCATTTTTGACCCTCAACTTTTGATGCCTAGTAGAAAACCTGTTGATGATATTAAAATCACTACTGATTTATTTAGTTCATTTGTTGCTATTTGAATGAAATGTTTAATTTCATACTATTCCTAACCCCCCCCCCTTTTCTTGAGTATGCTGTAGCAAAAACTAATTTGTACTTTTGGAATGTGTCATCGATGTCCTTATGTACATAGTTTTTAGCTGCAAACAGCATTAATCATTTCCATTAATTACTATTTATCTAAATAACACTATCAATTTCTTCCTTGTGAAATGAACATGTATATTACTATTATTAGGTCTTGTTAGTTTTAATTTTCATTATAATTTATAAGAAAGTAACATATATTCACAGTTTTCTCACTGACTATTATAAATACACTTAATCAAAATATTTGGATAAAATTGTAGAGTGGCTGTTATCAAGTTTTAAAAAAAGAAAAATAAACACTCACACGCCCATACTTCAGCAAGTACATGTTCATAACTCCAGTACAGGCACTGGTCAAGTACTTGACTCATTTTGGAAAATTATTCAAGGGAGCTAACACAGATATAGATTCTATTAATTTGATGTGGGTTACTGTTCCTGAATTGATGCTTGTATAATAGTTAATTCTTTTTCTAAAATGCTGTTGGCAAATTTTTTTAATTCTATTTTAGCTTTCATTTAGAACAATGTCAGAATTTTCAATCCCAAGACTTTGACCCCGGTTTGTTTTGGCTATTATTGTGTGAATAGATTTTCTTGTGTTATTGGGTAAAATTAATTGACTAAGTTTGTATGAACTTACTAGGATATTTGTCTATGGATATCAAGCCAACTTGTCGACTTATTGACACTCTAGTTGTTGTTGTTGTTGATATACACTTGTGAAACGTGCGGCAGGTATTCTTAAGATCTACATATAAGAAAGATGACTTTGTACAGTAAAATTGTTATGAACGCAATAATTACAAAGCATGTTTGAAATAACACATATATTTATATAATTTTATACAGGGCTTTCATCTGACCCACAAAGCAGCATTTTGACTCTTAAAATCAGCAAAAATAAAGCTTCTGACTTTTGAGAATACGTACCAAAGGGACAAATTTACCATAAAACCAGAAGGAAATTTTGTTGACTTTTCGAATTATCATCAGCCAAGCGTCATTCTTGACCCTCAACTTTTCACATATAGTGAAAACCTTGTATACATAATAATATCTTGATATTATATCATGAAGATTTGAGACTCCTTAAAATCAAAATCAAATCATGTTTGACTGCATTAAAGGATTTTCTTCTGGATTCAAATTTTGTTTTTGTTCCTGGGATAATATGTGTTACATACATTAATTAATAGTGTTGATTTATGAGAAACACAAGCTTTACATATGGTATCTTTTGTTTTTACCCATTGCCTCAAAAAGCATATTTTAGACTCTTCCGTATTCGAAGCTTATATACAAAACATCAATTTATTTTCAAAAAAATGGGTTATTTCTCTCTGACAGAGTGGAAAACATTGCGGCAAAAGAAGCCATTGCTCATTACATGTAATGGCCCCTTTTCTTCAGATGCAGGGAAATGCAGGGTTATGAGATAAAGGGTGAAGAAAAAAAACTACTCATTTTTATGACTATTGAGCTGTTTAATAAAAAAAACTTGATTTTAGGTAGCTCAATTTACGTCTTTAGAAAAGCTTGCTACGTAAAACATCTTAAAAAACAGGATATTTTGTTTGCTGTCATATTCTGAATTATGAGTGTCTGTCTTTCCTTGTGTTGGTTTTAAAAGGATACTATTTCTTTTATCATATACTTCATGAGGAGGATTTTTATTGCTAAGTTATGATATTTTTACTGATATAATTATCTGATCATCATATTCAACTGTGTATATTTAATCGAGAAAAATCATTTCTGTTTCTCAAGATATATATTGTGACAATTGAATTGATGAACAAAGATAGCGGGGAACGATGTGGTTATAAGTGCGACCCACTTCAGCAAACAATTAAGTCTCAATTTTGAAAAATTGATGATAAATAATTGGAGATTAATTGATACCGGCTTTTCAATAAGAACTGTTTTCATATTCCGGCTCAATCCCATATTGTAAAGTTTGTTGATTGTTTGTCAAGTACTACAATTTCAAAGCCAAGCCCATGTTTAACTGTAATTCTTATATAAGAGCATTTAATTAATAAATTGTGTTAAAGTTTTATTGTTAAATAATTGATGGTCTTCATTTTTTAATGCGTTGTTTTAGAAATACTTTGTCAAATTAGCCAATTAAGTATGAAAATGTGAGAATAGGATTCACTACAACTAAGAACATGACTAATATTATATTTGAGGATGTTTTGTCCAGTTTGTAATATTTGCTGGGGGTGTTTTTTTCTGCGGCATTAAAATCATGAAACATTTTTTACCCATCAGAACAAAAATAAACCAAGATGGGATTTTTTGCCTATATACCAACATTATGGCATCATAATCCTATACAAATTAGACGAAAAAATGTCACTAAAATTGTCCAGAGCATGAATTGTATCATTGCAAGCTGTCGACTGTTAAAAGATGAAAATTTAATCATAATTCGTTGTTGTCATGAATTTGAAACAAAAACATAAAAATGATTGTTTACATCAAGGAAGTATCTCTTCATACGCCGGACAACAAATCCAACAGTTTAAATTTTCTTCTGCGACTTTGGCCTAAAGATAATTACTATCTGTCCTTGTTCAGCAAAATGCACTGATGTTAATTTACTAATGCAAATTTTATCTGCCAATTCTAAGTAGGCGTTCTAGGATGTGTTTAAAATTGAGTAATTTAAAATTTAATTGCTTCTAATTAAGGGTTACTCTGCTGAACAGGATTCTTCATGAATTAATAAAAGTTTGAATTTTGTTTAATATTCATCTACCAGTATCAAACATATTATATTTTCATTTTTTTTTAATAAGCTTTTTTGTTTGATAACTTTGTTTGTCAAAACTTATTTCATTGTAAAATTTTTCAAATTTCTATCGAGAACATTTATTTGTGTTTTTTTTTTATTTTTGTAATAAAACTCATTTACTGTAAATTCCAGTAACTACTGAAATAAAGTAAAAAAAAAATAAAGCAAAAAGTTTTTATTTAAAAAAGAATTGTGTAACCAACAATTGGAAAATATAATTTCACGTTTATGTAAGTATTTTATAGTTTTTTTTTTCACTTCTCATTTTCACTGGGGTTTGAAGTTGCACTAACAGCCTTTTTCTAGCCTTAACAAAAAATTATTAAAATTGGATCTAAAAAAACAAATGATCACTGTAATAAAGTGGTCTTAGTACTGATTTTTCTGAAGTGGTTGCTGTCTGGGCTTTCACTGTAAATGCATGTACTTTAAAACCTCAATACCTCAAACCTCTGACCATTATTTGGACCGAGGTAATTGGTCATAATATTGAGGTGATCTGATTATCAAGTTGAATTATAGAGAAAATATTGAAAACTAGTCTAGAAATAAGTGGTTGTTATAATGAGGTGGTCACAAAGTAAGGTTTCCCTGTACATATGTTTTATTATGTGAGTTTTTTATCCTTTCTGACTCTGGGGGAATAAAGATATAGATCTATCTATAAATAATTTACATCTAAATAATTAGCTAGGATTCTACAATCTAGCAACTGGTTAAAGGCCGTTTTCAGTCGAGAAAGGAATACTAATATCTACCTTTCATGTTACTTAATGCTGACAAAACACTTTTTATAGGTATATCATTCTACAAATGGATAGAAAAAAAACATTGAAGTATATTCCAAGGAAAAGATACGTGGAATATATTCTTACTTTCTAAACCAACTATTAAAGTGACCTCTCAACAATCTCCACCTATGCACCATGTCATATTTTTTTTGTTATTTGGGGTTTAATGTCACACCAACAGTCAGAGTCATTTGGCAAATTATCCAGCTTTAACAGGTGTATGCCTAGGTAGAACCACTGCCTTTCTGTAAGCTGGCTGAAGAGTTTTCCCTTATGTGAAATTTGGTCCCTGGTGGGAATCGAAATCACAGCAGTGAGGGGCTAGTGATTGCTAGACAGAGTCTATAACCACTATGCCATGTAGGCCCCTCACATCTTGTTGGTATCCCAATTCAAATCACTTTGGATTATGATAAATTCCTTGTCCGAATTTAAACTGTTATTTTCATTTTTTTTATGCTTAGACAAAATTATGGCATTGTGACATTTCTTTGTTCAAACAATTTGAGGGATTAAATTTTACACTGTAAAAATATCTTTTTCCCAAAAAAGACTTTTAAGTTTTTATAACCGAGGACAAAAGAACCTTATTTACAAAAAATGTTTATTCAAGTTATTTTATTGCTTAAGTCGAATAAAATATTCAATTTGTTTTCTTATGAGAAAAACAAGACATGGGACCAAAATCCAACCATATTACAGATCCGGTTCATTTTTTTACAAGTATTGCGATTATTTAAATGACTGATCAGTTTTTGGTTCAATGTGCAACTAGATCGTATTATGTTAGTGAATGGATTTTTGGTGATTTTCAAGTACATATCAGTAAAGAAAGGTTAGACCCTTTATGATAAAATATATTGTGAAAATAGAAATTAATGTAAAATGTTGTGAATTGTTTTTTGATGATAGTATATAATTGTTTTTCACTGTTTCATCTTGTGGTTTTTGTATTTTTATATCCTGGTTTAGAAGTAATCAGTACAAGTATTTGCTTTTGATATAACGGAATTTGAACTTCATACACTCATTTTGAAGAAGTATATTCTGGCTTTAAGTTTTTTGTGTAACTTAACATGATTTTAATATGGATTTTTGTAATTGGTGAACTTTTGGTAAGAAAAATTGTGATGCTTATTTTTCATGTATTAATTCAGTGCAGTTTAGCTGAAGATAGATTATTTTTTATTAATTGAGTTATTTATTAAATTAACAACCAAATTAGTTATAACTTAGGGCAGTGAGAGGCAGCAGAATTATAAAATAAAATTTGAGTTATTTATAAAAATTGAAATTTTGAAATGTCAGATGAAGTCATTTCTTTGTGTATTTTGGCAATTGTCTTCTTTTCTTGAACATGTTTTTGATGGACTTTGAAATTTCATGCTGAAAGATGCTTATTTTGCTTCACATATTCAACATCTTTTGTTTTGTTGCAATGTGAATTTGCAGGTGGGTGCAAATTTTATTGTCAAGTGCTTGGTGTATTTTGAAAAAATGCATTTTTATAATAGAGATCAACAGAGGATTTGATGTATATTTTTTGTGTATTTTCAGGAGTGACGCAGTTTCACCGCAGGCTGCGGATGTTATCGACAACGACCTTTCAAAGGTCAAGCAACCTATAGATGTACAATATGACAGTGGTTTCTCTTCAGAGAAGCAAATTGAAAATGGTAATGATGAACGTAAAGAATATAGTGGATTGAAAAAGTCCATCCAAAATCGGGCGGAAGAAGAAAAATCACGAGAAAATTATCACCACTATAGCGGTACTCACTCATCTGACATTGAAAGCGACCCAGATAAAGATGAACATAGTCCAGAGAGTCCAAGTAATGGATATAGTGATAACCGAAGCTTTGATTATCAACAACGTTTGGCTAGCAATCTGAACCCTTTTTCAGCATTTGGAGCTGAAGAAGCTCGGCTTCGATTTGGTTTAGAATCAGCACAATTCAAAGAGAGGCTAAACGCCATTGGTATCCCACCATTCGGTGACGAGGAACTACAACGTCGATATTCATTGAAAGATAACAGTAAATCATCTGACAGCCCCAGCAAGCCGACCAGTCCCGATTCAAGGTCGCTACAGGGGTCACCAGTAGATTCATACAAGGGGTCAAGGTCAATTAATGACATTTCATTTGAGGATCAGGATACCAATTCATTTTTACCAAATGTAAAGGAAGGGCTGTTTTTCTGTCACCTGTGCAGTTTTTCAGGTAAATTTTTTTGCTTTTATATCTGCATAATTTGTTTGTCTCCTTTACTGATGGGTTAGTATGGCCAGAAAAATAGTTGTGTTTAGTGTTACCTGACTTACTAAATTTTTAATGCAGGCCCTAAAGATTCTAACAGTAAAACCCCAGGTATGAAAATATCATGGGACAAATCATACCTGCAAAGTATGAAAGGTATGTTCAGAAAGAAAATAAAAAAGTTTTTTGTCTGTTTGTTTTTCAAAAAAAAATTTGTTCTTTATTGCGAGGTTCGTTTTAGAAAGATGATAATCAGTCCTTGCTTTGTGCCTTGAGACAGATTTTTCATGTTTTGCAAGACATTGTCAGTTTGCTTGTTTGCGAAGATTGATAATGTAGACTTACTTTGCCTCTGGAAAATTTAGGTATTTTTCACATGTCAGAGATACCTTGTGTATGTACGCATAGTAACTTGCATCTGTTACCTTGAATGGACATCAATTTGTCACCCCAATTTATAAACAGCTTATATTTTATGTCAGAAAATGTGCTAAAATAACCTCTGGTCACTCACTAACCTAATTGCTGTGGTCATTTTGACAAAAAACTTGCTAAAATGAGCACCAAATGTCAGTAGAATAATTACATTTGTAACCGTGGTAACAATTTAAGTAATGTTTTTGTTATAAAATAGTAAAGCCATGATTAATTGTAAACTTTGGACAATTTGATTAATTAAGTTGTGCTGGTTTTATTTGATGTATATGACCTGAAGTTTTCTGTTGGTAACAGTGTTGGTAAAAACACTAATTTTGATGTTGTGAGTTTTAGATTTCTGGGGATAAGTGTAACTATTAAGGGAATTTTTTTTTGTTTCCTGATTTATAGTATTTTTCTACCTCCAATCCAGATCAGTAATTTCTTGGTCGCTGAAAAGATTTACGTGTTTGCAAACCAGTCTCAGTACTTCAGTATCTGATTGGTTGAATTTGAGTAGTCATAAAATTGACCAATGACTAGCTGCACGCTTAGACTGATTACCTGTCTTGCTTTTTTTACCTTTATTTGCCTCTATCTAAGTGTTCAAGTTTTTGAAGAACTGAGTTCATGATATTTATGATAAATTTGTACAAAACAGATTAAAATCAGGTCATATTGTCAAACACATTAATTTGAATATATATTTTAAGTAATAAATATCCAATTCTTTTATAAATAATGAATATTCAATTATTACAATATCATAAGAAAAGAGTGTGCCCCATCCCCCTCTTAATTAAGTACTACTTATGATTATGCAATTTCTTCAAGCGAAATTTTGATCATAAGTTTATTCATGAGAACAGATTTAAGTTATGTATGTTGAACTTTTTCCCTGTGTTACTAAAATTTAATCTAAGTTTTTGAGGTTGAAAAGTGATTCGGATGTCTTGATTTATTGTTATAGGCTGAAAATGTTTGACTTTTTGTTTTGGCTTGTGCAAATAGGTCATAAATAAAAAAGAATTATTGACCTTGGTACTTTCAAGTGGCTGTTTTAGAAAGCTTTTTTTGTAGATGAAAAAAAATTGTATTAAGTTTTAAAATTTATGATCTGAAATATTTGTCTGATTAAACAACCCTGCTCTGAATTTAAGCTTTAATATTTGTGCAGTAAAGTTTCATATTTTTGTGGATGTGGAAGAAGTTTTGTGGATAAAAACTGATCAAAATGTTGCATTTTGGATATTTTTACTTAAGTTGTGATGGAAATTATATCAGTTAAAACTGCTTAAGACTTTAAGCTGAAGAGTTGATAAGAGGCTAGTGGTTAAATAAAGGGATGTAGTGTTGATATGGGGCCAGAGATTAGTAAACAGTTTCCTAAGCTTATGTTGCTATATTTTTTTTATTGCTATGATTTTCTGTGATTTTAGTGGACTAAAGATTTAACCTATTGCCACATAAGCATATTTTGGACTCTTCCAAATTCAAAGCAAATATACAAAACATCAATTTATGGAAGAAAATTGGGTTATTTTTCTCTGACTAAGTGGAAAACATTATGGCAAAAGAAGCCATTACTCATTACAAGCAATGGTTTCTTTTGCCACAATGTTTTCTAAAGTTGTCAGCTTCAGATTTGGGGAATGCAGTATTATAAACCAAAGGGTTAAGATTTGTTAATTAAACTTAGGGTTTCATCAAAAGCTTTTAATGTATTTCTTAATGGTTTTGAAGGGAATGCCCTTTGTTTTTTTTCCTCAGTATGAGAAAGGTTCCGGTACTGACCAAATTGCAAAAAAGAATCGCATTGTTTTGTCTGAAATTGGGAATTTTTTACACTAATGCAGACAACAGTTTTGTATGTTTCTTCATCAAAGGATTGAAAATCAGTAATTTTACAGCGTCTAAAGAACAATTCTCAATTCATAAAGGGTCATAAAATGTAACACGAAATGGACTCATTCAGTCAACATAACTGAAGAACTATTCTGGAGTTGTGTAAACTTGTGTGAATAACATTTGAATATTTCTTTCGAATGTTTATTTATTTGAGAATTTTTGTTCAAAATTGGGAACAACTGACTCATTTTTGGATTGTGAATGGATTCGGATTCATTAACCTATTACATATGGGGAAAAATCTCTGGTTTAGTTAACCCAAAACCTTTGTATAAAATTTGTTATGTTGTTAATTGTTTAGTATAAAATTGCTTAATAAGGAATTAACTACTCATTAGACAATTATGATATTCAAGTGATTTAGCTAGAAAGTGAGGTGAAGGTTGATTAAAATAACATATACATGTCACATTAATTGAAGGTCTCAGTAATTTTTGAGTAATTTTTTTTTAAATGAAAAGGGGTAAAATTACAATTTGATTCATATTTCTTTATTAACACAATAAATATTTTTGTTTTGAAGTTGCTCAATATTTACTTTCTTAAATTTGGGGAAAAATAAAACAGTATTTTTGCAAAAGGGGAAGAAAAAACAAGGATTTTTCGTGAGGGGAAGACGCCTATAAACAGCCCTTGCTATAGAAGGAAAAAAGTCCTGTTTTTTCATATATATATTTTGAAGTAGTTTTACGATTAATATCTTTCATGGTTTTTTGAAAAAAAATAGATATGGATTTTTTAATTCAATGAGGCATCATTAATTATCCTGATTTTTTTACTGTTACCTTTTGAGAATATGTGTTATCAAGTTATCTTCCCTTGAAACTATGTATTCTAAGATGTCTCCCTTTGAAACTGAGTGCAACAAAGTTATCTCTCTTTGAAACAGTGTTTATCAAAGTTACCCCCCTTTGCAACTGTGTTTAACAAAGTTACCCCCCTTTGATACTGTGTTTAATAAAGTTACCCCCCTTTGAAACTGTGTGTGACAAAGTATCTCCCTTTTGGACTGTGTGTTAACAAGTTATGACCCCCCCCCATTAAAATCATATTTCATATTAGGAACCTGACTATAATTGTGTGTTATATTTCACAGGAACAACTCAGGGAGACTTTGATCAGCATATGTCCGTACATTTTGAACATATATGTCCTCATTGTGACTACAAGTCAAGAACTGAAGGTCGTCTGAAGCGTCATATTAAAGATTTTCATACGGAGGACCCAGACGGCGGTTACAACCGTACAATGCCTGGACGTCCAAAAGTGTTCAGGTGCAAGCAGTGTGATTATTCAACTACTGACAAAGTGAGTATTGTTTTTCTTTGCAATGAGAATTAAGCAACTTTAAAATTCTATGAAAATTCCATTTTGTTATTTTTGGGGGGAGGCTAGTTTTCGATCCTTGTCTTTTTTATTTTGTGGAGATTTTTTTTTCTTCAGTTCTTGATGCTTAAGCACAAGATTTGTTTTGTCTTTAAAATGGATATGAAAAATTAAAATATACCAGTTGTATGTTTTCCCACTTGTGTTCAGTAAAACCACATTTAAATGTTCTAAATAATTGATCTTTTGTTATTTGTTATTCAAAGTACCTGTTGACAAGTTTAAACTTAATGAACTCAGCTTTAACTATGTTTTTTTAATGTTTTAATACCAAACAACCAAATTTAGTGATTAGACTGTCAGTCTTGTAATTTTCTCAAAATATTGCAAAAATGAAAACTTTATGCTAACAAAAGTTGACTTATTGATTTTTAGTTATTATATCAATTTTATATACACTTACTTATTGACTTCAAATTATTTTTAACAACTTCATATACTTACTGATAGATTTTTTGTAATCATTTTTAACAAATTTATATTTTTAATCATTGCCCTAGGTTGAGTTTTGGACCCATTCAAGGTCTCACATCAAGGAGGACAAACTACTACAATGTCCCCGCTGTCCCTTTGTGACCGAGTATAAGCATCATTTAGAGTACCATCTACGCAATCATTTTGGATCAAAACCATTCAAGTGTCCCAAGTGTAATTACGCTTGCGTGAACAAATCTATGCTGAACTCACATATGAAGTCACATACCAATGTTTATCAGTACAGGTAAGCATTCTGTTAAGAGTTAACTAACCTGTTTAAACCCCCCTGTAACTCAGCTGCTGACATCTCTTGGGTGATCCCCCTTGGAGAGGTTATGTTTTGTTCCCATTTTTGTATGTTTCTGTGTTGGATGGGTTTGGGTGGGTTTTAGGGTAAGATATATTTTTTGAAAGATGGGATATTTCTTATGTGTTTTGTTTTTCTTATTGTCACTGGGGTTTAATGCTGTTCAATAATTTTTCAGTTTTATGCGGCAACCAGTTCACCTAACCAGTTTTCCTGGACTGTGTACTAACCAGTACAAACTTATTCTTCCACAAGGAGCCAGCAACTTCTCCACATATGGAGGAAAATCGACATTATTGTCAAATTTTTATAGAAGGATATGACTTGCCGCAACTGGGATTTGAACCTCGATCTCTGGGTTACAAGTCCAGCGCGCTAACCACTGGACCATGTCCCCTTTGTTTTTCTAGATACCAGCATTTACTGATTTAGAAATGATGTGATGATATCATATTATCTTTAAAATTGATTTTGCTTCATAATACCGCATTTCCCTTGAAGACAACTATTGAAAACGTTGTGCCAAAGGAGGCATTGCTTCTAGTGAGCAATGGCTTTTTTTGCTGTTATGTTTTCCACTCTGTTAGCGAGAAATAACCCATTTTTCTTGAAAAACTGATGTTTTGTTTGTATGCTATGAATTTGGAAGAGTCCAAAGTATGCATTTTATTGATTTGACGGATATCAGGATAATGGATATATTTGATGCATTGGCACTTCCCTAAATATCAGGTTCTAACAATATTTTTACTATTTCAGATGCGCTGATTGTACATATGCCACAAAATACTGTCATAGCCTCAAGTTACATCTACGCAAGTACAACCACAAACCTGCCGCTGTACTCAACTCTGATGGAAGTTTACCGCAAGGTGTAGATGCTACTGCTTCAGGACTTTCTCTTATGGCTAAAAGGGGTCCTCCGCGTGGACCTAGAGGACCAAGGAAAGATAAACCAGATAGTAGTCCTAACAGTTTCCTGCCAATGCCACCATCCCCTATGGCTCCTCTACCTGGTTTGCCGGGAATGATGTCCCCATTCTGGCCTCTAATGCACTCCCAGATGCCGGGTCGTTTGCCTCATCCTTTAGGTCTTGGACCAAGGTTTAATCCACATCTGTCAGGTTTCCCTAACTTTGGCCTCAAGGTTGAAGAAATGAAATCACCACCTACATCAGCAAGTTCTGGATCCAGTCCATACAAATGTAGTTTATGTAGCTTTATCGGAACCAGTCGAGAGGTACTTACTAGTCATATTGTAAAAGTTCACGCCTCTGAGAATCAGGATTTGTTCTCGATGTTTGGTCTGTCGTCTGAGCTGTTACTTGAAGAAGGACAGAAGAAAATAAACGCAATGAACGCATTAATATCACCAATGAAATCCCCACCGACGAGCACGTTCAGTGGTTCACAAAGTAAGTTTGCAGTGAAGAAGGAAGCCACAGAGGATAAACAAACACCATTAAGTGATGAGTCTAGCATGAAATCCGCACAGTTTCCATTCCTGAATGGTAAATTCCAAGCTGATCTAAATTCAAATGATGAAGGAATTGATATATTAAAACAGATGACTCTGAAGTTTGGATCCGGACCTGTCGATTTGAAACGCAAGCTACAGGCTGATCCAGAGTCTGTTCCAAACCGTGATATGACCAGCGACAGCCCTCTTGATTTGACAAAGCCCCGCGAGTCTCCAGTTATGAACTACCAGTCTGGTTTACATTCAATGTACAAAAATGAAGATATTGAAGGAGAAAATTCCAGTGGTGAGAACTCAGTCTACTCAAATGACTTGACATCTCCACCACCAAGAAAACGATCAAGGAAAGGTAAAGCATTTAAACTTGATACACTGTGTATGAAGCTGCAAGAGAAGCAAGGTAATGTGTATGGTAGCGATGAAGACTCTGGCGCAGACGTTGATGAGATGTACTCGTCTGACCTCCTACCAGTTGAGGCTGAGGCAGCTGATGAATATGATGATGATGACAATGCTGATACTAGTCCAGGATCTCATTCACAAACTAGTGAAGATGGGCAGAAAAATGGTAGTATGCAGAAAGAGCGAAAACTGTCCATTGAGCAAACTGCTGCAAATAGAAATGATGTAGAAAATTCAGTTGACAAACTTAAAGATTTTAATGAAGACAAACTGGAGGAGTTTAATGAGAAGAGAGTTGTCCAGAATGATTCTGAAGATAAAAGAAGCCTGCAATCACCAAAAGATTCAAATGCTAGCACAGACCCTGATATGACAAAAGCTGATAGTATGAAGGCCTTGTCTCTGCCGTCATTCCCATTTCAGAATCGTCGTAAACCTATGGCTGCTGCAATACAGCGTGGAGCAGACATTGCCTGGAAGATTTTGAATGATCCAAAAATTGGTGATCCTTCACAGTTGATTAAGAGCAGCAACAACGGACATAAGCTAGAATTATCTCCCTTAGATAAAAAGTTGTGGCTGGATGCCCCGGAGTGTACGAAATTGGACAAAGGGGATTATGAGTGTCCCCACTGCCAGATCGCATTTGGAGATTGTATTATGTATACAATGCATATGGGTTACCATGGTTACAAGGACCCTTATAAGTGCAATATGTGTGGTGATACTTGTAAAGACAGAGTTGAATTTTTCTTGCACATTGCTCGCGCTGCTCATAATTAGGGGACAGAGTAGGGGACGTGTCTTTAACGTTCATCACTGTTAGTGCTAGGTAATGGGAATTTTGTGCGTAATTTACTAGCATTCAAGTTTTAGGAAAGCAATTTTCCAGATTTATATAAATCTTTTGTACAATTGTTGAAGTGAATGGATTGTTTACGCAAATATACATGCACTATGATTAAATGAATGACAAGGTCTTTTTTTAATAGCCATTGAAAACATATCAAAGCGATGAAGTATCACTTACAGAAACAACATGTTTATCTCCTACATGTATTTGTCTTAAGTTAGTTACATTAATGAAACAAGTTGATGCCTGCTAGGTTTGACGGTCATAAAAATACCTGGGTATTGTTTACTTGTTGTTTTTTTTTTCATGCAAAACTTTGAAGATGTCAATAACTTTATCATGTGGCCAGTTGGATGCAAAAACTGTGAGAATTGAATGTAAAACTGCCATCAACAAATGACTAAAAGTTCTCATGGTGTTATCACCTTCAAGACCAATGACGTGAACGTACCAACTTTGTGGCATCGAATAACATTTTTATGTAAGTTCAACCATCAATCAGTACTATGTACACATAGTATTATGGCATTATGTCCACATTATGAAAAAAAGCCATTTTTACTGAAAATATTGTTATGCAGAACTGGTGAGGCAGTGATTATAATGTTACAATGTATGTCGTTTTTTTTGAAACACTAGTCAAGTTTGATATCAGTATGTTAATTTTTTTTATATCTTTTTTTATTTTTCTGGACTGCTTGTCTGTCGTCCATTTCCTGCTTTTATTGTGATGTTTGAAAATATAACTATCACTGAGACAAACATCTTTTATGTAACTCAAAAACAAAGTTTCTTTTTTAGAAACAATTTACTCAAAAGTTTTATGTTAAATATTTCAAGTTATATTAATCAGAATCAGATATTTTTATATTTTGCCCTTTCTCGGCCCCATGCAGTTTTCAAAATGTTGTTAAATGCAATAAAACATTCCTGTTTTTGGTTAATTTCTTTTATATATATTTGTTTTGATTTTTTTCTGTTGCCATATTTTTTGTTTTTGTAAAGTGTGTTGCGTTTAAATATGCTACATGTTTATTGCATTTATCCAGTGTATATGTTTGTCTGTCCATTCTTAATGATTTTATGCTCATTTTTTAAAGAAAAGAAACGCACACTGATTTTAGTCTTGGAATTGAGGAACAATTAACCGTCAATTTAGGCACCTTTTAGAGTTGTCTCCCTTGATACAATGTCTGCCATTTGCTAATTTGTTATTTTTATGTTTTTATATTCTTCAAGTTATACTTTTTGTGTTTTCAAAGAATCGTAAGAACAATTAATCACCAAAATAAGTATCTCCAAACTTGTCCTTGACCTTTGTCCCAGAAGTTCGAGGTCATACAAATTCCTGTTTTTATTTTGTCTTTTAGATAATCATTTCTTGAAGGAGAGACTTGTGTTTTACAATAATTCACAACATATATGCAATTTTTGAAAGAAATATGCTTTGATTAGTAAACTGTTTGCTATAAATCAAACGTAATTACAATGTGCAGACTTTGAGAAGAGTGTTTCTATAACTTCATTGTGTTCTTATCACATGTTTTTAACATATTCCTTATACATTGTTAATGTAATGTACATATGTTAGTAATTCCAGTTAATCGTGTTAATGATTTTGTTAATTACTCTTTTGTTATTTATTTTCTCGATAATTGTTCTCTAATGAACAATTGGAATGTAAATATTCTGTGTCTTTGTATATTACCATGAACTGTGTGTGTGTATGACGTATTTTGTATTATACATGTAAGTTCTTCAGTGTTTTTTCTTTGTTATATTTGAGCTGTTTTTTGAGTGTATTATTTAATTCACTTGATTAGAAATCCAAGTTGAATCAGCTAATGTTATTCTTTATTTTGGTGTTATTAAAATATTATCCTCGGTACTGTAAAGTTTTATATACATTGCTGCATGATTTCTTCTAGAGATGAGAGTTGTAGACTTGCAGGCTGTCTTTGCCGCTGAGTAACATTTATTTTAACATTAGTTGGAGTCTGAGATTTAGTTACTTGGTATACAAAATATGGTCCATTGAAAAAAGTTTTCAGTGGCAATCCAAGAATGCTGCCTTGCCATTGGTTAATTTCATGACTGTCTTCTGAACTGACCAATCAGAGGCTTAAGTTTGTAGACTGGTTTCTAAGTATGATTGTAAATCCTAAGCTTTCCTTACTTGATCATGTAATTCTATGTAATAAGTATAAGTGTTTATGAATGTTCTATGTTTAAATCTTTGCATGTGAGGCAAAAGTTGCCACTTGGTTATTCTGCATATCTTCATTATTTTATTATCATTTAGAAGTTTCCTATTGTGGTTATTTGTGTAGATGAATTCACTGAGCTGAATTTCTACACATTCCTCATATAATATTTAATACGAATTAAGAACCAAAATAAGTGAATTAATGTTTTACAGTATATACACTTGATCTACGCAAAGAAATCAAGTAATCAAAGCAAATGTTGGATGTTATGAATTTCAAGTCCACCTGGTAGTCAAATAAGTGCATTCAATCATTTTGATCCTGCGCTATAAAATATAAGGTGAATGTGTAGAAATTCGGCTCAGTGTATAATTGTGTGCATGTAAGATTTTGTTCTTGTGTAGTTTTATTATAATTTTATTAAACTTGCCAATGTTGCATTATATTGTTTGCCAATATTCTCAGGGATAACTTAAAAAAAGTATTTATTATATTCAATAATCAATTTTAATCCATTTATTTGACTTTTTAATTTGTGTAATATCCATTGTAAGCTAGTAATTCTTGTAACTTTAGTTTTATTGATTAGAAATCCAAAAAATTGACATTACACAGTGCAGCCCTTCTTGACTTCACTTACCAATACCCAAGTTTCCAGTTTTCCATTTATATCAAATGGTATACCCGAATTTACTCTGGTTATCATAGTTTTTTGGAGGTCTTGTTCAGATCGGTTGTGCTGTACTTAGTGTAGTATCTTTAGTATAGGTAATTTATTATAAATTTGCATCAATCAGTTATATGAAATAATTGATTTACATACATGCTTGATTTTAGTCACCATCTAAATTATACATTTCAATTATAATCATAATTGCTACATGATATTCCTAACATGAAAATGACTTAAGAAAAAGATCACAGCGGAATTAAGAAAAGAAAATTCATAGATTAAATTCATAGTAATGATTCTTGAATCCTTGTTGTTTGTTTGTTTTTTTTTAAAGTTTATCACACCTTTGAATGATGCAATGGAAGTTTTTCACTACGCACAAAGTCAGTCATCACGTAGTCATTTTGGTTAACAACTTGTGAATTTTTTCGTTATGGAAGTTGAGCTTTCTGATCTAAGTGACTTACTGTATTCTTACATACCTTTAGCGCATTTTCCCATTAATTTTACAGTCAAACATTCTCGAATACATGTTCTCAGCAACATTTTGATCAGCTTTACCACTCTCTTCCTCTCGTTTTTATTTAGTCCTTACTCTTTGCAGGTCTTTGCTTGATTGACTCATTTGCTGAAAAAAAATCCATGGCAATATTTTGTACCATTCTTCCATCATTTCTGTTGTAAATTGTTCTTGTACATTTCATCTTCCCTGATATATATTGTTATCAACAATTCTACCTCAAATACTGACTCTTGCCTTGTCCAGATTTAAACATATGTGTATGTAGTATTTGTCATGTGGTACACTTGATGCTCATATTTTGTTTCATGTAATTAAATGCTGCTCATAATACGTTTTTAGAATCAATGTGCACAGAAATTACACCATATTATAAGCTGACATGACTCAATTTGTTCAAAACTCGGAATTCTCTCTTTCTTCTTTATTTTACGTTGTTTTTATGGTTTACAGTAAAATAGTGATCACCTCAATATTACAACCATCTTGTTATAATGACCACTTATTTTCAGACTGGTTTCCAATAACTCCTTTATAATTTAACTTGTTATGAAGCCATTCTCATTATTATGACTTTGGGTCCCAAAGATGGTGGTTTTACTGTATAATGTAAAGAGAGTGAGTCGATTTCATAACAAAGTTATCAGTCTCCAAATGCAGTCTTCTGATTGGTCAGTCTAAAGTGAGATCTAAGAAATAACCAATCAGATGTGTGAATTTTGAGACTGGTTCTCAGACTCAATTTTATAGTTTTTGAGGCTTTTTTAAGTCTTGCAAAACTGGAGAAAATTTCATTTAGTGCAACTTTGTGTTCAGAAATGTCAGTTTTATTAATAAGTAAGTGGTTTTATTATCAATGAAACAATTTTAAGATGAATTTTATGTGATGTATACAGACTTGAAAGGTTCAAATTTTAGAAGTTTTCTATGACATGAATTTAATTCTATATATATATATATGTTGTAATTAACAACTTAAAGGGACAGATATTTGTTTTATTTTTCAAAGTCTGAAAACTCTTTTCACATGATTTTAAATTAAATAAAATTTAAAATCAAAATTATTCTTTAAATATCAACAAAATTTACACTGATGAATAATGTTGAGCCCTTAATTAAAGTATCTTTCACTACGGTTCACTATTCGGACTTTCTGGTGTCAATCACGTGTAATAACTCTTTAAAAGATTGACTTTAGTGTTTATACGTTTGTTTGTTTCAAATATTGAGATAAAAGGCTGGAGTTTAAAGAAAAAAATCAAATGTTTTGATATTACTTAAAATAATTGAACATTGTATTGTACATACTGTATTATTTATACAAAGTTAAGTTCATATTACACTCTTTAAGTGATAATCAACAGACTTTAGGTTTTTTTCTTAAGCTCCTGCCTTATGACTTAGCAATTTATTAGTGTCTTGATTTTCTTATTTAATTGATTTCATTCATGATTGTATGAAATAATACATGTACTTGTTAATGTGCTGTCATATATATCTAAATAATCATGTCTTTGATGTATCTTTTGTCTTCCATAGTTTTCCTTAATTCTTTACCCCTCACACATAGACATTCCTTCTAAAATGTGCGAGCTTTTCGGGAACTTAGCTTTAAAACTTGGCGCACTACAGCAAGAACGAGGTTCCTGAAAAGCGTGCGCATTTCAGAAGGAATGCCGGGACCCAGGCTGGATACCATCACTTCCGTCAATCAAAAATATGGCGAGTGACTTACCTTTTAGTTTTTCTGATGCGCAGAGTAACGAAATGACGTTTTTATTTCTTGGCAGATTTGTATTGTTTGATGAGTTTAGATTAAATATTATGTCTGTTCGGGTGTATAAATCACGGGAACCAAGTGCCTATGCCCACACACACACACACACCTCCATCAGTAAAACGTACAACTTCCAAGACCAATTTTTTATCCTACGAAATACAGATTATGATGAGTATAGCATGAAAAACAAAAAAGTTGTGTACCAATAAAAACTTCACTGCAGGTCATACCCTTCTATGAAAATCTGACAAAAATGTTGACTTTCCTTCAAATATGGAGAAGTTGCCAGCTCCTAGTAAGTGGTAAGCTAGTCCTTACGTACACTTGTTGCAAAAAACAATTACTTAAGTGTGAAGCCACTACGAAGATCAAATTGAAATTTCAAGACAATATACTATTTGGGAAGCCATTTCCAATTAGTGTTTTGAGTCAATATTGATATCAAAGAAAGTTAAAAACAATTCTTGTATGCATGTCTGTCCCATAAAAGAATTTTGCCACTGAACCCTATGGTATAGTTTTTCTAAATCCCAAACGAAGAACAATTTCATAATTTCAATATCCATTTGGTGTACATTATACTAAGTTTTGAACTTTTGGTCATACTTAAATATTGGTAATATTATCATTTCAATGTATAACAGACTATATTATGCGATTTTTTAATATTATAACTAAAATGGTGAGTTTTGACCTCGGTGTATTTGGAGGAATTAGGGGCACTGAATACAATTTATTTAAAAGCACCATTATTAGATCTAATTAAGGTTTAAACCCCTTTCAAATTAAATGCCTTTTTTGGCCATATTTATATTTTCAAATTGATGTTAAGCACACGCACTGACAATGCTCCTGTTGCAGTGTCCGATTACCCAATCTATAATTTTCTCTCTAGCTTCCATGTTCAAAACTTCAAAATGAAAGTAAATCCTCACATTTTGACCAACTCAATATTACGACCACCTTATTATATTAATGACCACTTATTTTCAGACTGGCTTTCAATAACCTACCCCATTCAACTTGGTAATGAGACTACCTAATTATCATGACTAGGTCCTTAATGTGGTTCTATAGAGATTTTACTGTACATGTGTATCCTCTTATAATTCTCACAATGTCCATAGCACAGGTACTTGACACACACACAAAATTTAGCTCCCTAGGATACTCTGTTATTTTGTATAAGTATTGTCTATGAAACTTAAATTTGGTTTTGTGTGAAGTACCTGCAGCCCATAATGTCTGTGCCAGAGAGAAGTTTGCTGTCAGTTGCATAGAAAAACCAGTTCATGTGTTGGTTATAGAGTCCAGAAAACATGAAGTGAAATACTGACTGGAATAATTTAAGTAAATAAAGTCTCGTTGAGTCAAGTTCAAAGGGAAATTACTCAAAAAATAGAAATTCATTAAGTGTAGCCATTGTTACCCTTCCTGTGAATATATTTTCTTTCTTTTTTTCACTGCAAGTACTAGAGTATATCGGACCAAATATAGGTCAGGTGGTATCAGTTTCTGATATTTGTCCGATATTTTACCGTTATTAGCATTATAAGATCTACCATGAAGTGGAATACACATTATGCTCAATTTTGATTCTGATAACTATCTGTAGTATTCTACGTTGAATTTCATTGCTAAAACTCGTATTTTTAGTATTTTACGTTTTATATGTCAGTCCAACTGCGGTTTGATATCAGTACTAAGCCTGTGTGATTTCGTTGAAGTATAAGGAACGACGGTTAGGATAAACTGGTCCCCATTCCATGTTGCAGTGCACCAAAAGTACTCTGTACACCTGAGTCAATGGGTACCAGTTTACGGTTAGGATAAACGGACCAAAACATGTATATCATATAAATACATATAAGTATATGTATATTTATATGATATTCATGTTTTGGTCAGTGTTGCCATTTTAGGCCTAATATGCCATTATACACCATCCCTTCAACGTGCTAGCCCCCCTGTGTTTTCGCATCATCTTGATTTTATTAAATAGTCATTCATTCCAGTCCTAAAATTGTATCTTATCACATTTAATTGTTACTCAGTGATCTGGCCTATTTTAACTGAGGTTGAGGTTCAGAGTATCAACATTAGATTATGTTAAATACTCTAAGATTCATACTGATGAAGTGATTGCTGGAATATTGGTCACTTTCAACAGCCTTGCTGTTGAGTCAACTCTTTAGCGACGTGGTTGAGTGCCTGCCTACAGTGCTAGGGGGCCTGGTTCAATCCCCGGTAAGGACCATGTATTTTTCTCGCTCCCAATTTACTAAAATCAATAACTTTTACATTTTTGCATACTTGTTCTGACACTGGTTTTCACACATCAAATACCTAAGCTTTTACTTGATGTTATAAATATATTTGTAATTCCACATGTACTTACAGCCATACAAGTGATGTATCTGTCTGCGCTAGAAACAACCTTGAACAAACAGTAAAACGTCCTCTGAATGAAACTTTTACCAGACCATTGACAGAAAAGTACAATTACCTTGACAAAAAGGGAAAACTCACTTTTAGATCTCTGAAACTTACATCTGCTGTTTATAGTAAGTAGAAATAAGCAATGAAGTTAAATTATATTTATCACTTCACAAGTTCAGTCAGGTTTTAAAATTAAAACATGGTGCTATGGTATCTAAATTCTGCTCTATGTCCCAAAGGTGCATTTTATTTTTGTCACATTCAGTGATAGTTCAGTTTTAACTTTTACTGAATGTGTGCAGAGAAATAACTCAATCAAAAGTACGATATTATAAAGGAAATTTGAAGATGTGGTCAAGGAATGGCTGAAGGGAGCTGAAGATGGAGATGGGGAGAAAGAAGAGAGTGTTAGGTGCACCTGCCATATAACTGTTTGTTTACTGGCGATGAACATTGTAAATATTCATGTTGAATAAACATTTTGTTGTTACTCATGAAATACCTATGAAGTCACTTTCATTCATTATGTTATAATTTTGTCATGCTAAAAACATTGTCTCTTCACTTTGCTTCAGTTCACAAATTATGACTTCTTCCCATTACTTTTTGATTATGTATGAACTAAATTTTTATTCATTAATACATTACACATAATATTAATTAAGTAACCTATTTGACACACATGCAATGTCAGTATGTATCAGTGATCTATTTATAATATTGTCCTTCAATAATACAGTACAGTAAAACTTCGTTGTAATGAGCATCGATATCACGAGCACCCGACTTATCTCAAGAAGTTTTGTATAATTTCCAACCAACAAATGAGCACAATGTTTATCTCGAGCATTTAGTCTGTTCTGATTGCTCTGCGAGATAAACAAAGTTTTGTTATATTTTATTCCCACGAAAAAAAAGAGTTTTGTTATACCCTTGCAAATGAAGGTTAAAGGGCAGCGATAACAGAAGAAGATCCTGACAAAATTCATTTCTGCTCCATAGCTTTGGACTATTTTTTTGCATTCCTGTATTTAGATAGTTCTGGATTAAGATTTACTGATTTAGATCCCCAAATCTGACGGCGTCCTAGATTTATATCTGATTGAGGTGCGATAT
The DNA here is from genome assembly GCA_008271625.1 of Lutraria rhynchaena. Classification (NCBI taxonomy): domain Eukaryota; kingdom Metazoa; phylum Mollusca; class Bivalvia; order Venerida; family Mactridae; genus Lutraria; species Lutraria rhynchaena. The sequence continues at coordinate 647,808 of VIBL01000066.1, forward strand.
TGAAATGTGATGTCAGTTATACGTAGGTCTATTGTTGGCTTGATGTTGGAAAGAATGTCAGACTGGTTTTGCATTCACTTTACAAAACCGAGGGTGGTCCGATATTGAAATCAGGTGAGGGGCCGATATTGAAAACATTATCGGTCTGATGTCGGCTTGACGTAAAATGCATGCTGTGATTGTATCAATAAACAACGTAATTTGGCGACTTTCCCAGCTTCAATGGTGGAGGCAACCCCAGACTTAAACAAGGGTAGAACCTTCCGTATGCTAGCTGGACAGTTTCGGTACTTGTTAAATTTGTCTAGTTCAGTCTAGGATGAGATTGATGAGGGTGGTAATAACTTGTCAGAGACTATAACCTCACAATTAAGGCTGCCTCCCTCTCATTTTGTTACTTGAGCGAACCATTGTTTAATTAAATCCGAGCCTCGAGTTTATAAAACTTGAGAACAGTCCACATATTTAAGTTTTTTTTTTTCATTTAAGAATATATCCATGTTTAATGCTTATATACGATGTGAGATCAATATAATTGCTGACAGGATAATGTGTTGTTATCATCATGATTTCATCATAATTAACATAGAAATATCAAATATGAGATTTGAGTGTGGAGACAGATCTCAAGTTTCATAACCTCAAGGCTCGGATTTAATTACACAATGGTTTGCGATTTTTTACAATTAGATTTGACAAATCCACAAGCTTAAGTCAAAATCCTTCATTTCTGCAATTTATCTGCATTTGATGGACATTGTTACACCAATCCACGCACAGTTTATATGAAAACAACGGGTTTATTAGTGAATATTTTGCCTTTAGCTGTACGAGTGATAATGACAATGGACAAAAATAGGCCTAAACAAAAGAGCAATCTCTATCCAAAGTTTTTGTACGTTATCCGTTAAACATATCTCTGTCAACCTCTCAGTTTTTACAAGATTCTGTAAAACAAGAAATAAAGCCAAAAAACGGAACGAATTTTACTATTAACTGAAACAGTTTCTTTTGTACAAAACAGCGTACACAAGCGAGGTAACCGTTACAAGATTAATCATGTATGAAATACTACTTTTTATTTATCCAAGATGCATAAATTTATCAAAATTGTAATAAAACTATATTGTCATGTTTAAAATATCCCCTCGATGGGCATTTGTTTTATTCACATCGATGTTTCCATCTGCCGGCCTTTCTGATCAGTTTTTTTTGTTCTTCGAGTCATATTACTAGTAATTCAGGACTATGAAGTGTTTTAAACTAAAGTGAACATAAGGCCAGAAGGAAAGCTGTGATTCCAGTTACCCAATCAACCCTATTCTTTTTGGTGCCAAACCGAAAGTTCCTGGCAGCAAAATTGTAAAATAATGCCACGAATCGTAGTAACGAAAATATTTGTGTTTCAGAGTGTGTAAGATGTGCCTAGAAAATCTACGTACCCATTTTTTGTCAAATAACTAGAAACACAACTATTTTTTCTGGCCTTGTCACCGGTCTTTAAATATTAGGGGTGTAACGGTTAACCGACATACCGGTTATTATTGCAATACGAATTCTGACGGTTTTTTACCGGTTCGTTTTTCTCTGAACCGGTTTTTGTAGTTACGGCGATGCCACCGAAGAAAAGATCTGAGAAATATATATATATCAGCATTTTCTATTCATTCTGCCTCTATCATTAACTTTTAAACGTTATCCGTGCATTTAGTTTGCTTAACAATTAAACACTATTTCACTTTGAAACTACGTATGAATTTCATGTATAAATATATATAATATCGATCCATTTAAGGCGATGCATGTGCATCAATTCCTGCTTAGCTTTTCTGCGCGAAAAAACAATACGTATTGTTTCACCCCTATTAAATATACACTCTGAACACATCTTGTCTTTATTTCTGTCAGTAAATCTATGTGCTCATTAGTGAATTGAAAAGTAGAAAACAAATCATGATTGCATACTAGTGGTTAAATTGTCAATTAAATGTTTAAAGTTCGTCGTGCAATCTTTCATACTGCTTGTTGAAAATGTTACATAGATGCTTTAAGCGTGAATCCTTCAGTGCATTAATATCATCACGTGACAAGAACGTACGGTTATCATTGTTCGTAAGGATATGAAATGCTTCGTCCACTGGCGGTTTCGTATTATCCTGAAAGAAAAGAAAAAGGTAACACTAATTTGTCCATTAGTTCCAGACACACCGAATAAGCATTCCACCAATCCTCACTTCCAGTAGAAAGTTGCATTGTTTCCTGCCGAAATACATGTACTATTTGTTCCGAAATCGCAATAGATGTTCATTTACTTGGACCAAATATGAAACCTGAAGTTATATATACGCTTAAACCCAAGTGTAAATACATCTGTTTGAGAGTTGGACATTTCATGTAATATTTTTCTGCTGTCGTACTACTGGTATATGTATATAATGAAGATAATCACACTAACACACTCTTCCGCCCTTGTTTGTTAAAATTTAACCCAAATCTATCTTGTTGTCTTGACTAGTTCCCACCCCTTTCGCTTGAGCCCACATCTTTCACCTGGTACCCTCCTTTTCATCAGAGTACCTCTTTTCATTTAATAAAAGTTGCATGTTTGAATATAATTTTATGACTGTGCAATTCCTCATTGTATTCTTTGAATTTTTGGTGCAAAGGAATAATTAGTTTGAAATAATAGTGTGAATGTAAATTTTACCCCAGCCAAAGCATCTTCATAGAAATGTTTGAACCTCGATTTGTGCAGTTGGTTACCGTCGCGCAGAAGAATTAACAGTATACGGCGCATAGAACTAGGAACTAACTTCTGGTCTCGCAAATGCTGGAGGATAGAAAAACAATTCTTAAACTACATACGTATACATTCTTAAGTAAGCTTTGTGTTTCTGGTATCAGGATTCTGACTTGTTGGTGGTTATCACTGTCCCCGGATTCATACAATCACAGTTGCTGATTTCAAGCCCAATTTCAGAATGAAGACCGCCCAACTGCGTAGTTCAACAAGGAGAGCTTAAGATTTACGGACCGTAGGTTCATTATTTCGTAACACTGTCAATTTGGAAAGCACTTTGCCTGAAGCCTTTCGTGCTCTCACGCAGTCAATATTTACGTGGAAAAGTTGACAGTTACTTACACAGAACAAGATTAGTAAAACATTAGCTTAACAACCAGCCGGTATAAAAGAGAGAACTATTTCAATCTGTGTTCTGAAAATATGCTGTAAATATATAGTGGTTAGGCTCAACTGATAAAGACTGTAAAATTAACCGTTTACCCTTTGGCCATTACTAAAGGCCCATACAAATTCAACATCAGCTAAAGTCAGTTTGTTTTGTTCTTCATCTTTCTCAACGTCTTCAGTTTTCTTTTCTTTCTTCCTTCGTTTACTTTTAGATTCTTTTTTACAGTCGCTGGCATCGTATTCAATTACTGGGGCGAACTGAATTGTGTACGAAATGCTTCGACCGAAAGCCCGAAGTTGATGTAAATGACCTGTAAAGTAAAGTAAAGTAAAGTAAAGTAAAGCTTCGCCTAGCGACTACTTCGATACTAAGACAAGTATTAGCATTTCTAAAAATGCTTGGAATCGCCGTTCAGCCAAGTATATGTGGTAAGAATATAATATTGAAGAAAGATTTCCTAGAGATTTCATTTCTGGTTTCATTTCTTATTGAGAGTTTGCAACACATTCTATATTTACGACGATATAAAAAGGGCATGTCAATTATACAGATTCCACCTCGACTGTCAATGGTCAAAATCGTTTATACAGTGTATAATATAATGTAATGTAATTTGTATGACATTCCGTATGGTTTTATACCCAATCCTACCTGCAGGAACATAGATACAATCCCCTTGCCAAAGAGTTGACCAGAACCATGGTGTTTGTGATATTTTTGGAAATTTGAATGCATTAATCATATCCATGTCCGACAGGGAATGTCCGGAACCAGAATTCTCGTACTAAAAATGGAATAAAATAAACGTACATTAATTTTTCATTACTACGCTGAAATACGCGTGTTTAATTGGTTGTTATGTATCACTCTGATGAAATACGCGTGTTTGATTGGTTGTTATGTAACGCTCTGATGAAATACGCGTGTTTGATTGGTCATTATGCATCACTCCAATGAAATACGCGTGTTTGATTGATTGTAATGTATCACTACGATGAAATACGAATGTTTGATTGGTCGAACATGATGTGCTCTCTTAAAACGTCTCTAGTTGGATCGTGGCTTATCAATCCACACTGATATACATGTAATTGTGCCAAACCATATCAGTGCAACTGTAAATGGACACAACGATTATATGTGGGGACAGATAGATGGACAGAAGGACGGATAGGTTGTAACTTTTTTGTTGTGTTTTGTACTTTTTGATGTGTGTTTCAATCTTTCAGGTAAAGCTTTCATTTTGGACCGGGGAAAAAATTTTGTGCGTGATTTCCGTTTAGCTGTGAGTACACTCTTCAGAATTCCACAACATTTGACCTTGATTGATGGTATAAATTGGCTTTTAAACCATTTACCAAAATGAATTACATTATACATTGATAATGATGCCAGTTTGTCTATAAAGAACCGTAATACATTATTCAACATTTTAAGTAAGTTCGACTGAAGTATATGAAATGTTCAGTGGGTTGAAAGTCTGGGAAAAGAATGTCATTTAAAATAGAAGAAATTTTCGTTCTTTTTTTCATTTTAACCATCCGAATATTTTTAATAGAAATGCATCGAAACCAGGACAATACCGTTTCTTGAAAATTGAAGTTTCCTTTGTATTTTGGATCGATTAAAATGAAGTCTTTTCGGCCATCAACCACGCAATGCAGATTATGGTCACCGTGTGAGTGCAGCAGGGATGCAGTACCACCGGAACTCATCCATAGTTCTGCTTCTGTCAGCCGGTGCTTGTAAGATCCACACGAGAGTATTTCCGGTAACTGAAAAAAATGTTTTTGAAACGTTTACGTCGTTTAGATGCTTAATTCGCTATACAATAGGTTTGTAATAATGATAAATGTAATACAAATGTAATATAGTTACTTATTATAGGATGACAAGTATATATTGCATATGTGTAAGCAAATTTAATTCTCTTTGCAAGTAAAAACAGGAAACTGATCCGGTAAGGGAGTTGACCAAAACGTTCGCCTGGCGAGTTACGCTTACTGGCAAATACAATACATTTGCTCCTTGGAGAAGCAATTGCAGAAGGGAATAGAAATTCCACTTCTGAGTATCACTCAAGAAATTCAAAAAACAGATGACATTCTTTGAGCACGAGGTTTGTTCCAGTTTTGGCTACTAGAACATCTCCATGCGTGCACCTGCGACAACGAAGCTTATTAGCCGGTGGACGTGACTTGTAAGTCAAAGAGAAGACATCATGTGGACCTTACCGTTAGCTCAGCCATCATGTCTTCATGTACCGTGGATGCTAGGTACCAGTTTTCATACTTATAATCCAATAGGAACTTCCGAAGTAACATTCTGCGCTTGTGGTGCTGTGGGTCCCGATTGGCAAATTCCTTCTTTACAGTGATCGTTATATTAACTTTACCAAACCTTCAAAATACGAAAGTCATTTAAAGAAGTTGCCTCCAGTCGTTTTGGATTTCCATATTTCAAAGAAAAAATCTTTCAATGGTATCTATAATCATGCGTTTGAGCGCAAAAAAATATTAATGAGTTAAATCATATTTTTATTAGAGAATTTATTATACAGGATAATGGACCATGTAAACAAATTTCTATTTTTTCTGATTTTTAAACATGGATATCCAGCGACTGATGGTCTATTCTTTATATCAATTTACTTAATAATCATTTCACGTTTCTTTTTGCAAATTACAATAGGATCTATTAGGACCGGATTTGTACGGACCAGGGATAAAATCCGGATTTAGAGGGTTCCTATTATACACATGTATTAGAAATATGTTTCACTGTTTACAAAGAGTACACAGTTTTTTTACAAATCGTACTACATAAAAAATCGATATGGACACAATTATCTGCCCTGAAATAAGTATATGTCCGGATTAGACAGGTCCGGATTAGACAGGTCTGGATTAGACAGGTCTGGATCAGACTGGCTTCGCTTAAAGAGGTTTAGAGAGGTTGTACTTTAATACTTCTTGCATAAATTTGGGGACAAGTTCAGTGAATCCTGACCTACTTTTCTTTAAGGTATGAGTCTTGTTCCCAGTTCTCAACAACAGGGGCTGTTGTAAGGATTCCTCTCAATACAACGGGTCTAATGTTCTTAGCGTATCTTACATGAAACGTTTTAGCTCCAATTGGGTCTTTCTCTTCTCGCACTTTGCCTTCCGGCTTTCTTTGCCATCCTGTAACCATATTCAAAATTGTAACACTTTTTATACTTTTTTATACTTTTTGGTACAATTATTTAATAGATGTTCATCAGTTTAAACTTCAGCCCATTTGTCGCATGTTTAGTGGAGCAAACTCACATAGCGACCAACCTATGATTAATACCATACTTATTTCACGATCACTTGATTTCAGATCCGGTTGTCAATATTTCCCCTATATTTTCGAGTGTGTGACTGCATTAAAATTAAGACCGTATGTTTGGGGACCTCATATGTTTTACCAGTACCAACTTTATTCTATACAAACATCGAACAACTTTTTCACACGAATCATAAAAATTAGTGGTGGGGAAAGATGACTTCCGGCATAATGTGTCAAACCAAAGATACCATATGCCACGTCCAGGGTTCAAACTCACTAATCCAAGGTGTACGCATGTACATAACGCCGTTACTATTGAGCTAACCGGGTGGATTAGTTAACAACGGACGTCATCTTGAAGCAATATGATGCTGCTATATATTTTCAAATTTAAGCTTGGGGTCGATCTTCAAGCTCAAATCAAACGAGGTTTTGGGAATATAAAATGAGATTTCGTGAGAAAAAAGTGAGATTTTATGTGGATATAAAATGAGAATTACATAGAATACCGTGAAATTTCATGAAATTGCAACGATGTTCGTTTGGAATGAAAAAGAGATTCTTGCATGAAGTCTGACCTCATGTTCTAAAACTATGGATCGAACCGTGTACTTACCTAATGGCCGCAGATGACCTTCAGGAAGTCCCGCTACCGAATGTGTATCTACCGGTGGGAAGGGTACGTTAGTTTGCAAATCTTTCATAAAACTCGTCTTTCCGTGAACAGAAATCAGCGCAGTAACCAACAGTGAACATAATTTTATTAATTCTGATATCATTGTCTAAGTTTCTTACAAAACATAAATCGTTGTTTTTGAAGTGTCCAATGACGTCCTTTAGTAAACACAACAAATATTTAATCACAAATCCAAACTGTTTCTATAATTAGATGGTGAGAAATGCTGTAAATTTTAGAAAATATCCTTTTTTCAGCAGTAACAGCTCGAAATTTATAAAAATGACATAACCGTTTGCGGATAAGTTACACGTAGCGCTTTGTGACGACGGGATTAGTTTTCATAAAAGCATCGAATTGATTCGCTTTGCGAACGCTTGTAACAGATGGACAGTACATAGCGATATTTACAGAGGTATATCGATTAAGCTATCACGTGACCACTAACATCTTCTGATACGTTACGTGGACAAACATGGTGAATAAAACTGTAAATCCTGTTATCTGATATAAGACATTTTATTAAATTATTTATTTCTAACCTTACAATAAAGGAATGACAGGGGTTTCAATGAAGACTGATAAAGAAAATACGTCTGTGAAAAGCTCAATTTAGGAAACTTTACAAATAGGCCAGACGTAATGTAACGTTCGGTTCTAGTACCTATCAGCATTTACGCGCCTGTGTTAATTAATCAAACCAAAATGGATAAAAAAGGAAAGAAGCCGATTTAAAATCCCAATTTACAGCACTTTATTTTCTTATGCCAGTGCCATTATTGTGGCCCTAAACTCAATTTCAGTTCTCCGAATGATATTCTGTATGTTTGCTTTTGGTAAGTTATTCAGACTGTACAGACCGAAAGTTGGGTCCGTATTGTTATCACTTGTAAAGAAAAATCGGAAATATACACCCACATATTCACAGGATTATAATGCTCTGCGATTTGTTGAATTTCAAGAAAATAGACACGACTTTATATGTGACAATGGTATTCCTGAACTGAATGAAAATATCGATAAATCATGAAATGTTCAGGAAACTTCTGCAATTTTTACGAATGTACGTGAATGTTGGATTTACTGCTGTTCTGATTAGAGGGGCTTTCAAATAAGACTTTTTTCAGATTAGAGGGGGTCTTCAAATAAATGGTTGTTTTGAGAGTGACTTTTTAATCAGGGAGGTATTCAGAACAGAGGAGCTTTCAATCAGAGGAGTTGTTTTGTCAGTTCTTTTGTTCAACGAGGTCCCGTGAGATATAAGCGGTCCTGCAGTTTCAGAATTTATCAATGTTTCCTATTAAAATATTTTGAGAATTTGATTGATGTCTGTTTCAATCAGCACGATCAACTAATATTGTAATTATGTTGTCCTAAATGAATAAACGATTCAATGGATGTAATCAATCCTATATGTATGGCACATAAGGTGCCACGTCAGAGATCCGGGTGGGTTTAGTATCGTATCAGGGGGGTCGCTTAAATGGACACATCTCGGCTAATCATGCATAGGATAACACATTTTAAACTTAAAAATCTTGCTACCCCTTGTTGGTTCGTAAAAAGATATCCTATTGTTTTGGATATCTATTGTCAGCTGTTAAAGGTAAATGTCTGAAATATGTACCATTGGCAAGACTTTTTTGTTTAAATTTGCTATCTCATTTAATATATGTTTGTTAAACGGACCTCTGGACCGTACTTTCAGAGGACAAAATGGTGAATTTCGATTACATCGGATCGGATCCTATGGTAATATTGCTGTTTAGAGTTATATGTACAATGTATTTTAAATATCGCATTCATTCCTATTCGTTATCATGAACATAAAAAATCAATCATTCAAACTTCTTGCTCTTTAGTCCTAGAAAACTTGACATTAGTAACTGAAAATCAATAAGCAAACAACCATACATTGACAAACAACTCAAGAAAATTAAAAACCTTCACGTTTAATGATTTAAAATCACAGGTGAACATTATCAAAAACACGCAGCAATGCATAATGTGGCTGCTCTCTCTTTCAACATTACCGCAACAAAGAACACAAAAAATGAAAGAATGACAGTTTTTGTTATAAATACCCAAATGTTTTATAACTAAAAACAGAAGACATAAATGACTGATGGATTAATATAAGAAACAAAAGTAAGAGTGTACAGCAAAAATAGTGTTTCATTGGTAGTGTTTATTGTTGTAATAACTGAAATCAAATCTGCAAAGCTATATAATAACATGATTTTCCTATTTCTTCGTCATATTATCTTCGAATTCTGAGCTTCTCTAAATAAGTATTTAAAACACAAACCATATGATGCAAAAACAAGTCTTTAAAGTAAGAGAAAAACATATTTCAACCACGAGCTATCGTTCTCGTTACTATCCGATCAGGAACCGAAATTACAAAAGGATCTGTACCCGAGAATCTCAAGATGGATTTGAGTCATTCGAATATTTCGGGTACCCGTTACAGCCCCAGATAAACTGATTCCCGTTCCATAATGCACTGCACCAAAGACATAGTCAACCGGAACCAGTTTAAGCCCAAGATAGTCGTGATATTCGTCATTTTTTATGCAAGGGAAGTAACTTTATTTAAATCGTTTAAACTCGTAACACATTACATTCCCTTCGTTCAGTCATGTTTATAGTTTAAGCCGGTCAATTACATGATGTGTGAGACTTCAGTGTTACATTTTTATTTTTTACAATCGATTAAACCAGGATATTTATTCAGATATGAATCAAACAATTCCTGGTACGTGGTACCAGACTCAAAGATACACTCATTCTTGTAGCGAAAACTTATAGGAAGCAGATGAAAGAACCAACTATGATACATGTATTTATAAATGCAAACCTGGTGTCGATAAACTGTTGTTTTTGTTTTTTTGCTTTGTGGTTAACATAGCAACAACAGCTATGTCATTTGGTAAATTTTCGAGTCTTAACGATGGAGGAAAACCCAGGTACTAAACTGGTCCACGTTCCATGTTGCAGTGCACCGAAGGAACAGGTATGGACTAAATTATCTGGCGCTCTGATTGGTTAATGCGTTTGAGCCATGTGATTGGCTGTCCATTTGAAACATCGGGGATTTCCGTATATCTGTTAAATATAAACGAAGACGTTACCGATGCCAATTTAAAAACAAATTGCACATTTTAATCAAAATAAAACAGTGAAACCTAAATGAAGAGACTTTACATAACATAATGCAGTGACCCTGATGTTTTGATCTATTTCTAAATTGCGCACGAAATATGCATCGAGTGAAAAAAAATGCGAGGCGTTCCGAATGCGTAAAGTCTCGCGAGATCCCGTGGGCAGAATTCTGCCCGGATTTCGACCGCAATTGACCAATCAGCGTCCAGGAAATTTTGGGCCATACCAGTTGTCTCTGTATACCAGAGTCAACGGGTACCAGTTTACAAAGACCAGAGAAAGTGCAGTGACCAAGAACAATAATCTATCGTAGCCAATTTTTGGCTAACATTCCTTTTTTTACATGCATACCACAGAACCTATTGCAAAAATTGACTTGATTCTTCACACTTTTAACTTAAGCTTCTGACAGTACTCTCAATCAAAGACCTATACTATACGTGTTTTATAAGTCTTTGTCTCAATGCTTGAATTAAAATATTGTGTTCACATCTTTGAGACTTATATAAATAATAAAAAAATATAATGTCGTAAACATGCTGAATTGATTTGAAATAAGTATGGATTCATTTAAAGACAATATACTTGATTGCAATTGATAATTGCTTGCTCATTAATTTTGCAACTATTAATCACGTGATCATAATACCGCGAAAATTTTCCTGAAAAGACGCCATTCCCGTCACCCTACAAGGAAATACAACTTCCGGTTACTTTGTACTTCCGAACAACATCAGTGCTTTCAGAGCTTTGATTTTCATGTTTCATTCTATTTAGCAAATAACAATGAAAAAAATCTTATTTTAGCTGATTTATGCCGGATAAATAATCATTTCAATTGATAAATCATAGATTAAACATTTTCAACATACCAGTAAACGATTCATATAAAATAAAAATAAAAGAAGCAATTCAACATTAGTTGAAAGGGTTTGTGTAACTAGGCTTAGTTTGCGTACTAAAATATAGTCATACGCAGTACAACTACTATCCCAATATTAATCCCACCTCATTAAGACGAACGCTCATTTATGTACAGGTTTTCGAATAAATGCTTAATATTTCAGCTTGTAAATGAGACCAACTCAATATCAAGACCTATTATTTTTGTCCCAGGGCGGTCTTAATATTAAGTCTTTACTATCCGTCGTAATGTGCCTTTCAGAACATTGAAGTATTTTAAAATGCGATCCATTGTTTGATGCCGAAATATACAAAAGGAAAATGGTCCATCTTCAAAACGTATATGTACGTGTACTATTGATAATGCTCTTATACGAATGCCAAGCGTGTTAATGAATCTTTAAAAACCAGATTGTTCAACTTCAGCAAATTTAGGAGATAATTCTATTTCCTTTCGCATTGACATGATAATACGTCGCCATGCATGTTTGTTTTGCCATAAGCGTATGAATAAAAAAAACGTTCGGTCACGAATTGAACCCGCGAGTTGCCTTATCGAAATATGCCATCTGTTTTATTTCCGCTTTACACCATATGCTATGTAATAATAATTAGATATTTTTTGCCAAAGAGAGGCTGGTGTTCACTTGTGGTCTTTATAATCCGGTGGCCGTAAGAGCAGCCAATGAGGTTTATAATCTATACAAACCTCAATGAGGCGTGCAAGATCTATGATTGCACTTTTTAGACCTTCAAGAGATACTGAGGCCATGGAAAATTTTGAAAACGACTTTTTTAATAATAATTAAGTCTTTAGTGATGCGGTGTCAAAATACCATGACAAAAAAGTATGATAAATTCATTTTGTGTGCATGTTTCATTCACTTGTATAGTATTATCACACCAAGTAAAAGATCAAAGTACTGAAAGTACTGATGGAAGGGATTAATGTCATTAACACCAAATAATAAGGCCATACCAAATCGTATCATATTACACATTAATGTATCAATACATATCTCTCAGAATAAAGAAGTTTTATGAAAAAAGATGCATTCCGTGTACGGACTACATATCAGCGCGCAGAAATATTTTTAGATGCATAGGTCACTGACGCCACGCACGCACGCACCCTGGCACGCGCGCACGCACACACACACACGCAGGCACGCACGCACGCACACGCACGCACGCACACACATTCGTTTATTTAGTTAATGATTATTTCAAAACAATAATAACAAATGTTCAATACCTTGTCTTGAAATGAAGAAATATCTTTTTTTTTTTCAAAATAAAATGGTGAAAACAAATTTTCCATAAATAGTTTACAACTTACATGGGAAATCAATAAAGGTCACATAGAAAATAATACTGAATACATTGGTCGATTATGAGCTTTTCCACAGGTCACAGTGCATAGATTGAACGTATATTGTGTATTTATACGAGAAATTGTTCTGTTTTACAATTTTGTAACTTGATCATTCTCTTTATTGCTGTACATTTTTGTTGTTTGTCATTATTGTACCATTTTTTCTCGACAGGTACCAAATGCAAAAAAAAACACTATTATTTATTTGTACTCTATTGTAACGTACATATGGAAACTTCCCCAACCCTCATGCCTACGACAGGGAAAATAAAGCTGTTTATAAAAAATGACAGTATGTGAAAGCGCGTGGAAGCGAACCGGGGGTCCTCTCGATTACAAAGCGAGCACTCTACCCACTGAGCTAATTCCGCCATGTATGATATGCATGTTAATATAAAATATAAACACTAAACTAAAATAAGCGCAATAATATCGTATTTTATCTTTTTAATTATCGAATAGTTTTCAAAAAGTACTTATAATACTCGTTTCTGTATTTTACTGACTCCAAATGTTTATTCGGGGAAACATATACACATTCAATTCTAATTGAATTAGTTGCTTTTCTTTGGACTTTGTTTTTCGGCGATGTTAGCGTAGATGAGTTATACGGCACAATGCAATTTCTGAAACCAATTACATAGGAAGCGGATTGATTGAATCAATCCCCTTCCAATAAGTATTATCTGTTGATAAATATAATGAACAACGTCGGATAAAATTAACACTGACCATGTATTATCAGATCTGAGACCATTACACACATGTATATTATGATATATAACAGATCAAGCGACGAAAACCCAGATAATAACATGCTGTTTGCTACGTCTTATTACGTTACACCACATGTGACATCTGTTGGATTTAAAATTCTGGAACGATAAATAGAGCATATGCATGATTATGCCGGACAAGTAATTAATAGTCATATATTGTGTACAGTATTTCAATAAAAAAATCTAGTCAGTCGACGTGGTCAGTAGAGAAAATTATAGGTGTGGTGCCTTTCACTGACCAGTATAATTTATACGTGATTTTCAGAGAAAAACACTCTGGACTATACGGTATTGATCTGAGATATATATTGCTCGAAATAAGTGTTATCTTTTGGAAAATTCAATTTGTGAACATAACCGCATTTATCAGATTTATAATTATGCACTCGTTTATTGTCCATGTATTGAAAATGGCAATACACCACCATAATTGAGGTAGTCTGCATCATCCAGACGTTCGCAGGTATGTTGAGGTATTTCATCATAATGCGTGCGCGAGATATTGCGGATTTAATAAAAGGCTGGTACCCGATACATTAATTTTCCAACAGCAATGAAACGAAAACCAAATAACACTTGCCTTGCACAATATCCCGAGAATGACGTCAATTGCTTCACCCCTCTGGAGAAAGTATATATATCACGTGACTCTTCCTATTCGGTCCTTTTTACTGCGGCGGCATACTATTGTGGTGAGTGAAATTTGTCGTGTTTATATCTTGAAATATCCTCATGATTTTGTCTCATCTAAGTCTTATTAAGTTGTATATTAGTTCTTTAATATGTTTTATTTTTATATTGACTTGTATTTTTGTCAGTAATATCATATTTGTTGTAGAATTTTGATCTAGCATTTCCTTGTTCTTGTCTTCCAACACGTCGACAGCCGCCATGCTTATTTCTTGTCATTATTGTTCTGTTGTTTATACATATTGTAACTTAATCATTCATACTGCGATGTATGGTGAATTTGTTAAGATGTAATAGTTAAGAAATACATTGTTAACTTTTAATACTGTTCTAAGTGTTCAGTGTTGGTCACTCCCATATTTTCATGCCGGTCGGCATCACGTGTCGCCATGATTCACACACATGATGCGAATATTAAAATTAAATTCAAGTCTAAAGATACGCTGCTCAGTATGTAAGGAACTGTAGAAATTTTCTTAATTTTGGAGGAAACCCGAGAACTTGCCGAATCGATTTCCAATGTTTTAAACGAGCTACCAACTGATCGTGGACTCCATACGAAACTGATTTTATACAGAATTTACTAATTTAGTATGCGAATTTTTAATATGCTTACGAGTTGTTGCAATTTAATATGACGATTCTCCTCACGGTCACTGATAATTGTTGATAAATCTCGATGATCATTTGATATATTTTCCCGATGGCTAGTTAATGTTGTTAGGTCAATTTAGTTCACTGTCTTAACTGTAATACCGTGTGATTGTTCATTTACTTGATAATTTCAGCTTATTAGCAACATCCAAAACTCAAAATGGGAAAGGAAAAGATTCACATCAACATCGTGGTGATTGGTCACGTCGATTCTGGTAAATCCACATCGACTGGTCATCTGATCTACAAATGTGGTGGTATTGACAAGAGAACCATCGAAAAGTTCGAGAAGGAAGCAGCTGAGGTAAGTTTTTCTGAAATGTTTTTCAGTGTTCAAACTCATTTTTTCAAAGCAGTGGCTCAAACTTTCCATTTGTCTGCTTGCATGATTTTGAGAAAATTAGAAATTTACGAGCTTTGGGCAATTGACTTGGCATGAAGACTATTTTCATGAGAAATGAACAATAATATGACATTTTGTGCCAAGTTTTTCCTAGTTGAGTGGGTTATGCTATATTTAGCCTAGCCTTGTACAGCTTTCTGGTTGGCCGATTTCATATATGAATTTGGGAGGGAAATCCTCTCAGCCTTACAATGAACTGTATTTACGTGCTGAAACACAAATTGTGCAAAAATGCATCAGTAACTGGTTTGGCTTACTCAAATCAAGTCCAGTGGTCAGTGTGCTGGACTTGTAACCCGGAGGTCCGGGATTGAGTCCTGATTGCAGCAGGTCATACCTTTCTATGAAAATTTGACAATAATGTTCATATATGAAGTTGCTGGCTGTTCATGGAAGGGTAAGTTAGTACTGGTTAGTATGCAGTCTAGGAAAACTGTGTTGGTGAACCGGTTGTCATATATAACTGAAAAATTGTTGAAAAGCAGCTTTAAACCCCAGTCACAATGCGTCACAAAGAAACCAGGTTTTTTTTTTACTAAGAAAGTGACACCGATAACCGGCGTCTTCCCCTCGACATTTCTTTCCCCAAAGAAGCATTTTTCCCCTCGCTAAGATGCATAACTCCTCTTTGAAGCTATTCAAAAATAGGCAATTTTAGTATTAGCTGATATAATTCTGCCAAAATACCTTATCAGGCTAAGGTTTATGGGCATTTTATGTTGAGTTCGTTATGTAATGATTGAGCAAACCTATCGAGATTTCTCAGCTTTATAACAATGTCTGCCCAAACAATCCGAATGAGCTTATTCCCTGGGATAGTAGAACAATGTACACGGTGATGGGAACCAATACTAGATCCCGGCCCATGACACATGCTTATATCCAGGCTTATGATGCCTGGAAGCAGGTGCACGTTTCCATTTCCGGTAAATCAGCACTGGGCCAATAGACACTCGATTTACTCATGAGAATAAATCTTTGGCCAGAAAATGTAACTGATCAAGACTATGAAACCTGTTCAAATGTAGAAAAGACAAAGATTTAACCTGTAGATTGTTGTTTTGAATGCTGTTGTCATAATCATTAATTCATGAAAACATTGGTTTTGATGACATGACAGTGTATTAAAATTTGATAATTTCCCCTCTTGCGTGATTTTTCCCCTCATGACCAGCATCCAGTGTTTTCCCCAATCCTTAAAAAAAGCCTGGAAACATAAATTCTGAGAATCCAAGGCCAAAATTCAGATTTGATGTCAACTTTTTCATAGCATGTAGCGTCTAGCAGCCATTCCATATATTTTGGAATATCATGACGTTTCTAAACTTCCACTCTGTACAACTGTTTCATTACTGCGTCTGTGATGGCTTAAATACAGTGAAAAGATGTGTTGGAATGTTTTATGCTTGTATGAGTTTACAAACGTGTTACCTATCTACTGGATGGTTCAGATTGTTCACGGATATTGCAGTTACCATGCTTAACAAGTTTTAATTTGGAATTTTCCGCACACAATTATGCAGTTCTTTGTTTGACTGAGCAGGAAGGGGCCCAATCCAAGAATGTCTTGCGGTCAGAATTAGTCTAATTTTCTGGACTATGCTATATTATGAACTTTACACAAGTACTCAGTGTTTTTCTGCAGGTTTTTGGGGGCCGTTTTGATGACACATTCTCAAAAGTATGTTTTTTCCCAATTCATATAAAAAACTTTGCCATTTTTACGTGTTTGGGGTCAAGAGTAGCTAGTGTGAATAGTATGAGGGTGTCGATCACTGATTACATATTTTTAGACTGGTACACTACTCTGGCAGTATTTTTATACAGTGTGACTTATTCCCAATTTTGTTCAAAATGTTGCTAATATTCCCAGTTCGGGGTTGTGTCATGTTCCCAAAATGCTGAGAAAAAACCCTTTCTGTCAATTTTACAGTATGAACTTTTGTGAATACAGTCATTATGTTAACATTTTATTCATTAGATGGGCAAAGGCTCCTTCAAATATGCTTGGGTGTTGGACAAATTGAAGGCTGAGAGAGAACGTGGTATCACCATCGATATTGCCTTGTGGAAGTTCGAGACCTCTAAGTACTATGTTACCATTATTGATGCCCCTGGACATCGTGATTTCATCAAGAACATGATCACTGGTAAGATTTAAATTTTTTTAGCTCACCAGAACCCAAGGTTCAGGGTGTGAGCTATTGGGATGGGTAGGCGGATGCTCCGGCATCCTTTGTCTGGCTTCAACACTGGTCTCCTCAGAAACTACCTGTCGGATTTACTTCAAATTTGCTGTGTAGAAGCCTTTTGACGTTCTAACTGCAATTTGCTCATATTTTACCAGTTGGCCCCTTTTAGAGGGTCACTAGAGCTAAAAATAGAAAAACCTTAAATTATCTTCTCATTAACCAATGGATGGATCATCACCAAACTTGGTCTGTAGCATCCTTAGATGGTCCTCAAGTTTGCTCAAATAAATTTGGTCAGCCCCTTTAAGGGGCCACTAGAGCTAATAATAGAAATTAGAATTTTTTCTCATGATTCATTGGATGGATTATTACCAAACTTGGTTTTTAGCATCTTTAGATAGTGTTCTATCAGATAATTGCTGAAATGAAAATGGTTGGCCCCAATTAGGGGCCGCTAGAGCTAAAAATAGAAATACCTTAAAATGACTTTCAATCAATATCACATAGCTTATGTAGTAGCTCGTCATGAATTTGCTAGTTCCTATTTTCTCAGTATTATTATCTTTTTTTCTATTTTGCAACACCATGTATTTAACAGTTCAAGTAAGGATTATTATTGATTCCAAATGTATAATATTCAAATACATGCATTCTTATATTAAATTTTATGTATTAGTTTTAAGTCAAACTTTAGTATAGTTTCAAATGATCAAGTGAATGTCTGTGTATGAGTTTCCTTGCTATTTACAAGGCTTGTTAGGAGTTGCGTATTGACATTCAATTGTTACATTCAGGAACATCACAGGCTGACTGTGCTGTGTTGATTGTTGCCTCTGGTACTGGTGAATTTGAAGCTGGTATCTCGAAGAATGGTCAAACCAGAGAACACGCTCTCCTTGCTTTCACACTTGGTGTAAAACAACTTATTGTTGCTGTCAACAAGATGGACAGCACTGAACCACCATACAGCCAGGTAGGAATCCAGTATATGAAGTAGATAGTGATTTCTTTGTAATTTTGGGAAAATGTCTGGGTCAGGTCTGGTTAGGAAAAATGCTTTGTGTGATGCCAAAATTGGGAATTTGGAAAAAATAACAAGGAAATAATCGCTGTAGATGTTTTAGAAGTTGGAAAATGGGAAATCCTTGAAATAAACATCTTTTAACATTACATTTGTTATCAGTACTGTTTTAGTTCATACATTTCTGACCAATCTAGTTTGTGGCCTTGCTTAATACTAGAAATACTAGTATACTGGTTTCAGCTTGTCTGTCCATCCGACGAAATCTTGTGTGCGCTTCTCTGAAATGGCTGGTTGGATTTTGATTAAACTTTAGCAACCCATTGGGCATTAGGTCTACTTGCGCATATTACAAAAAAATTATTTGGCTTTATTTTCATGTAGTTATGCCCCTTTTTAGCTCACCAGAACCAAAGGTTCAGAGTGAGCTATTAGGATTGTAGGTGGATGCTCTGGCGTCAACAATGGTCTTACCAGTAACTATCAGTTGGATTTTCTTCAAATTTGCTGTGTAGAAGCCTTTTGACGTTCTGACTGCAATTTGCTCATATTTTACCAGTTGGCCCCTTTTAGAGGGTCACTAGTGCTAAAAATAGAAAAACTTTTAATCATCTTACGTACCAATGGATGGATCATCACCAAACTTGGTTTGTAGCATACTTAGCTGGTCCTCTTTCTAGTTCGTTCAAATAAATTTAGGGAGCCACTAGAGCTAATAATAGAAATACCTTAAAATGACTTTCTCATTCTATGGATGGATTATTATCAAACTTGGTTTTTAGCATCTTTAGATAAGTGTTCTATCAGATTTGCTGAAATAAAGATGGTTGGCTAATCGGGCCGCTAGAGCTAAAAATAGAAATACCTTAAAATGACTTGTTTTCATGAACCAGTGGTTTGATCATCTCCAAATTTGGTCTGTGGCATCCTTCAGTCATCATGAATATTCTTTTGTAGTATCCTTTGATGGTCCTTAACAAGTTTATTATTGTTCCCCATTATTTGCCCACAAGTGAACCTTTATTACCTTTCTAGTAGCAAGTTAATTAACATTTATTCTGGTGAGCAATGCAGGGCCATCATGGCCCTCTTGTTTCATGTCCCTTCTGATTCTTTTCTGATTTTATGTGTCATGTAGTACAAAATTTGATAGGTTAACATTTATTCTGGTGAGCGATGCAGGGCCATCATGGCCCTCTTGTTTATTTGTCTATAGACAAAGTCTTGTGTGCTTTTTTCCAAATGGTTTGTTGGATGTTTATAAAACTTAACCAGTACATAAGCCATTTGGTCTACTTGCGCATATTTTTAAAAAAAATGTTCGGATATATTCTTGCAGAGTTATGCCCCTTTTTTATGTGTCTAAAGACGAAATCTTGTGTGCCCTTCTCCTAAATGGCTTGTCCTAAGTTATTAAGCCTTTAAAAAAGGGCTCTGCAGGAAGTATGTAATCACCTGCAGTGATAGTTCTAGTTCTTTTGGTGTTTACCATATGTTGTCCTTTCCAGCCTCGATTCAATGAAATCACTTCTGAAGTAACCGCCTACATCAAGAAGATTGGTTACAATCCCAAATCTGTTGCTTTTGTGCCAATCTCTGGATGGCATGGAGACAACATGATCGAGCCATCTACCAATATGGATTGGTACAAGGGATGGGCTGTGGAGAGGAAAGAGGGTAATGCTAGTGGAAAGACCCTTCTAGAAGCCCTCGATGCTATTTTGCCACCCACTAGACCCACTGACAAACCTCTTCGTCTCCCACTCCAGGATGTCTACAAAATTGGAGGTAATTGAATGTATTTCAAGTAGTAATTTGTTGCAGCATTTGACTTAGTGCTCAACCGGTCTGCCATGAATTAAATTTTGCTTGTTCAGTTTAAACATAAAGCCAAATCATGTGAGGAAATATTTGGTTGTATTGTGTTGCAACTTATTCTTTGTAATCGTTCAGACGTATTGTACTAAGGCAGGTGTCACATCATTTCCATTTGATGACAACTCTCACTGTTAAGACGTGTATCTGGACTTATATTTTCTGATAGTGAACCATTCAATAAAATGTTTTCATTTTCTTTAATTTTGTTGAGCTCGGTTTGTTTGATAAAAATTGTTCACACTGGTATTTGTACCATTCAGGTATTGGAACAGTACCTGTTGGTCGTGTGGAGACTGGTATCTTGAAACCAGGTATGGTTGTTACATTCGCTCCCCCACTCATCACTACTGAAGTCAAATCTGTAGAAATGCACCACGAAAGCCTCCCAGAGGCTCTACCTGGAGACAATGTTGGATTCAACGTAAAGAACGTCTCTGTTAAAGAAATTAAGAGAGGAAACGTAGCTGGTGACTCCAAGAATGATCCACCAAAAGGAACCAAGTTATTCTACGCCCAGGTAAGTTGCATAGCATTTAGTTTTCAGATATTCATCGAGTGTCATTGTTGCACTGCGAGAAGGAAATTGGTCAGTGAATTGTTCAGATCATTGGAACTTCAGGAATCGTGCTTATTTAAGTGACCAATGGATAAACACTTTGATAAAATAGCTGTTAGGACCTCTTTCTTTTATTTATTCTAAGATGCTCCTAATTTAAATAAGTTCTTCATATTCAAGTTTTGCTTGCAAAGTTTGTTTATACAGATTTCATACAAATTTGACTGTTGAAATACGTTAACGTTGTCAGAAGTTTCAATATGCAGCTGATAACCTATTGAAAATTTCATATCCTTGTAAGTAGCTTTTGTATAAGTCATGAAATTCTCAATGTTTTCTCACTGTTTCAGGTTATCATCCTTAACCACCCTGGCGAGATCAGAAATGGATACGCGCCTGTCTTAGATTGTCACACTTCCCACATTGCTTGCAAGTTTATTGAAATTAAAGAAAAGATTGATCGTCGTTCTGGCAAGAAACTGGAAGACAACCCCAAGTTTGTTAAATCCGGTGATGCCTGTATGGTTGACATGCAGCCCCAGAAGCCCATGTGCGTAGAAGCTTTTAACGCATACCCTCCATTGGGACGTTTTGCTGTACGTGACATGAGACAAACCGTCGCTGTTGGTGTCATCAAGGAAGTCACCAAAGAAGAGAGGGAAGAGAAGAAGACCAAAGCTGCCCAAAAGGCCACTGGAAAGAAAAAATGATTATTTGAAGCTTTAGACAAAGCCTGTGGACTTAAATTACATCAGTTACATTCATGCCGCCTCAGTCCACAGGACAATATGTTTAAATACCATTCTATGGTTAGAACAAAGGATGACCATAGTTTGGTGGTAAGTTTTCAGTTCGTAGCAGAAAAGCCTCTGCTTTTTAATAAATGGACTACTAAAATACATAGGTTTCACATTCATCGTAAAGAAATACGAAGGAAAAAGCAGTAAATTAAATATTTAATAACTTAAGTAAAGTTTTTTAAGTTCTCATGCTTATTGAACTGTAAATAAAATAAAAAAATCATGGTAATAAATCATGTTGCTTTTGTACATGCTTCAGTGTTCACAATTGTTTAAAGCGCTAGCCCAAGCTGTAAGTAGGCTATTGAAAATGAACAATTTGCCTCTAGTCTGGTTACATAATTTTAAGTTCACTGTACTTAAAGAAGGGAATGTACATCAGTTGTGAACTTGAGAAAAGTTGACAACCAACTGATAGAATTTCCTGTAATTAGAGTCGAAAAAGCTTAAGCTTTGATCATCTTGTATAACAGCACTATGTTGAGCATTTTTTATGTTGTGATGAGAAGTTCTAGCTTAAAATTAGACAAGATTTTCTTGTTGGAAATTATGATATTTTCACAAGTTTATCCCCGTGTTGTTTCCCATCTGGTATTATGACTACAAATTTTATGTCTTAATATAAATTAACGGAAAAATACCCAGATTTGTCTTGATTCATCAACTTGCATCAGCTGGTTAGAAAGTTGAGCGTTAGATCATTGATGATGTGACTCATTCATGTTCTCTGTAATCATTCTGAGTTAGATTTTGGCACAGGACAGGATTCTTGTTATAACATGTCGGCTAAGTTTTGGGTTTGGGCTCTTATTTGTCATGTACGGAACTTCGGCTAAAAACATAAGATAATGTATGTAACAGTAATGGTTTTCCAATTTTTTAGTTTTGGATTGTATGGAAAAAAATGCAAGATGTTCATCTGAATAGTTCTATTTTAATTAACAGTGCAAGTGCTATCAAACCTTGTGAACTATGGTAACTTTACAAATATCCATTGACTGACTTAACTTTGGAATAATTGTCGGCCACAAATTCTCTCCATTTCGATGGCTTATGTTTTAAAAAGTTGACTTGTTCCTTGATTTGTATTTTGTACAGGGCTATGAGGAAATAGTAATAAAAGCTCAAGTGTGGTTCATTCCTATTCCATCAATGATGGTAAAACAATATATACTGAACCAAAAAAGAAACTTGCAAAGTAGATCTTAAACTTAAAAGGCTGAACACATAAATTATAAAAATGAGTATATGTAGTAGTTAACACTGATGTCCTAATTTGGGAAACCAGTCGGATAGTCACCTCATGTCAAACAATATACGATATCCATTTCCTCCTGCATGCATGGGATGGACATCTGGTTTACATGTGTAAACTTTTTTCAATGCAAATTATTGCACTTGACGAATACAGTCACAAAGATACCTAAACAACTTTTCATCGATACCATTTGGGCAAAATTTCGATGCCTCAAATTGCTTAACATGTAAGAGAGCCGTTGGGATGATGGAGGCAGGAGTTTCAACAGAAGAAGTTGCTGCACACGCTGGATCATCTGCAGTCAGAAGTCTGGGACGGCAGTTTGTGCAGACTTGAAGCACGAAAGATCTTCCACGTAGCAGCAGACCACGTGTGACCACGCCGGCGCAATACCGCTATATTTTAAACCAACATCTATGAAGTCGTTTTTTAGCTGCGACAGCTACAGCGTCTGTCACTCCAGGTACTCATAATCCCAGGATTTCCACTCAAACAGTACGAAACCGTTTGGCCGAGAACAATTTACATGCAAGTCGTCCCTATGTCGGTACAATATGAACGGATCATCGTAGCCGTGACAGGCTTCAATGGGGCACATCAACTGGACTAGGCAAGACTATAATTGAACTTTGTTATTGCAAAATAATTCTAAATCAATTCATCAAATACGTACAAAAACAATATACACCTATATGGAAACAGTCCCATTAAAGTCTTGCGCAAGTTTCTTTTTTGGTTCAGTATACTTTGTACTTGTGAACGGCAATACAGTACCATCAGAAAAAATATTTTGGTGTAATCAAGTGACTGAGTCGGAAATGTTTTCATTTCTGGGTGTTACAAAAACAGCAAAAAAACTATTCATTTCTTTATTCATAATGTCATATCTTGCTGTCAAACCTTGGCATAATTATACTGATCATACTTGTTGAATCAAAACAAGAAGTTCAAAAACCCTTTTTATAATTGAAGAAAAGAATTGATCTCGGTAATACAAACAAGGAGCTCACTGAATACAGACGCAGCTTAACAACAAACATGAAAATGATTCCATAAAAAGATGGTGATATTCATGACAAAAACAAGACACAAATCTCAATGATGTAATGAACTTGTGGCAGATTCCTACCTGCTTCGATCTTTTTCACAGATCACAACTTAAGCTATCCTTAAAAAATATTGTTTTGCTTTTATGTGAATGATATATTAAAAAATCTGCAAGTACTTTTATAGCAATTTTGACAAATTTTTTTCTTGGTTCTTCCAGCTTTTAGTAGTTTGAAGTGCCTACCTATTAGTAAAAGTCGTTTTGCAAAACTGCAAACCAGCAATTTTTTAAAGATGGCTCAACTAATAAGTTCTTTTATAATATGGCATGCATAAACAGTTGCTCATATTTGTTATACAAACACAACACAAACATCAGGGTTCTGTATGAAATACATCAGATATCTGTTAAATGACCAAGTATACAATACAGATTGATCCATTGTACAAATGTACATTGGCAAAAGGTCGGTAAATACACTAATCGAAACTTCCAGCACATTTTCTAGCAACCTATTTTCAAATAGATACAGACGACCATTAGATAGAAACATGCACAACAATGTGTTTACATGCAACTTACTTTAATCTAATCTGTAAGAAATTGGTGAATCAAATGGTTTTTACAATATAACACAAATGATATACAGTATGTCCAGGATGTCGAGTGAATTTTGGTAAAAAAAATACAGGACAAACCCCTTAAATACAGGATTTTTTAATAGCATAAAATCTAGAATAAATTAAAAAATCTTAAAATACTACTAGATCCTTCAAAAATGTTCAGATTCAATTTATGGGTAGAATAACATTAATATGAAGGGAATAAATGATAACATCATTTAAAATCTAGGCACATCCTCATTTATCTATGCTCTTAGGAAAACTGAAAAAAAAATCTCATTTTATACCAAGTATCTTGATTGAAAAGACGTCATTGTTTAATGTTTCACTGCGTATTTAGACCCAACTATGCTGACGGAATATTGTATCGATAATATCAACATTGTTTAATGATAATTAACTCTGTAACATTTAAAGAGTAAATATGGGATGTAAGTATGGAGACTGATTTAAAGTTTCATAAGCTCAGACCCAGTGGTTGGATATATAGCACTGTGCCTTATATAAGTATTACATACTTAGTTACAGACATTTTTATCAAATAAGTTCTTTGACATAAAAAAGTCTGCCTTAACTTTACAAGTTAACAGCATTATAAGAATAAACACAATTATTATAACAAATTATGCAAAACATCTTTCTATTATTTCCTAATTAATGCACCTCCCCTGATTATAACCCCTCCCCTAATTAGAGTACCCCTCATCACAGCCCCTCCATTAAGTACAGCCCTACAGCTAAGCACAGTCCCCTTAAGTTAGTCTCCCTCACTCTGACTCACTGAATATGCATTAACAAACTTTATATTACATTCATTGTGTCCAGAACTCTTACGAACAATTATGTAATAAATAAATTATAAAAATCTCTTATGTACCATGCACAAGGGGGGTGCATTAAATAGGGACTATTTGCTAATTAAAGACTTGCACACTAATCACATAAAAATATGAAATACACTATGTAGTTCAGTATTGTTTAGAAAACAATTTTCTAAGCTTTGATAAAAAATATGTAATGTGTAATAGGAGGCAGAAAATAAAGTTCCCAATGCGGGTCTCGAACCCACAACCTTCTGCTTGCAAGTCAGCTGCTCTATCAAGTGAGCTAATCGGGCTGATAGGTATACCAACTACTATAAACACACATACAGCCCTGTTACAAATGTAACATACATGTAGTAATTTGCAGCCACTTCAACATTAAGACCATCTTATTATAAGGACCACTAATTTTCAGCCATTCCTCAATATTTTCTCTTTATTTCAGCTAAATAATGAGACTAACAAACTTAATGTTGACATCATCGTTTTGTTCCTATGCTGGTCTTAACATCAAGGTACTTACTTCATCTTGCACTAGCTTACTTCAATTCTTGTACAAGCTACCACTTATCAAAGAATAAATGTCCAAATACTAGTTATCTAAGTATACCAAATAAAAAGTTCATTATTATCTCAGAAATTTTTCAACTTTAGTATCTAGACTTTCCTTGTTTGTAAAGAGAAAATGTGGTATATTATAACCATTGAAAACCAGACCCCTTACAGACTTGGCCAAAGTACGATTTTCTGAGAATTCTGGTTTTCAGAGAGCTATTGATTATCGAAGAGAAAAAATGGGACTTGAAAAACTAAAATCATCCAATTTTTAGCAAATTACGGTTTTCAGAGGTTATACTGTATATACTTTAGTCAGTTTGGACGATTTTTGCTAACAGTAAATGCATGTAAGCTATCTGGAACGTGAACTATAAAAACAAGATCTTAAAGTTTAAAAAGTGCAATCTAGCTAAACTGTGTCATAGAAACAAGTCACTTGAGCATACCTAGTATTAGTACTACTAATCATTAGGGTCAGTGATATGTAATGTTAAAACAATAATTACCACAAAATTCTTTAAGACAATAATTAATACATGTAACAGATAAACTGCAGAATTTTCATGGAAATGTTACCATGGCAACAAGCTTTAAACACACAGAGACCAAAGCATTTGTCAAAATCTTACCCTGAGTATATGCATAACTAAATATTACTACAGTCAAATCTGAGTAAAGTCACATGAAACAGTCAACAGGTCAAGGTCAAACAATAAACAGGTCAAGGTCAAACAGGGAAAAGGTCATGGTCAAACAAATCAGAGACAGAATGTTACCTTTATGAACAATAAGTTTAAATTGAAGAGTTTATCTGTGCAACAACTCTTAATGGCATAACTTGAAGAACTTCAGAAAATAGTTTGTCTTAAAAGAAATTTGATGTTTGTTATAAGGGCAGTTTGTATAAAATGGTTGTGCTTCCAGTTACCAGACAAAAAGAAGCAGGGTAGGTAGGTTGCAAAAATCTTCTCATTTTTTTCCAAACTGTAATTCTGTACTTTGGAGGCTCTATGCATCCTTAAACATTTTCATACTTCAGATTTTGCAGTTAGACATAAGAGTTGGAGCCAAAAAATAGTGTCAGGCAGGTATATGGAAACACAACTTTAGTTTTCTGGCCAAAACATTCATAATTCAGGGATCAGAAAACGAAGTATCTATCAAAACCAAATGATAAGAATCCTTAATTTTGCAGCTGAAGATCATGTAAAATTACTTTTTACTAGCATGAAAAACTGCACATCTTTAACCATTTAAGAATTAAGCGAATGCAAAATAGAATGCACCTGTTTCATATTTGCATAGTTAAATGCCTACCTATGGGACTGTTATAACAAAGTTTGGCACAAAAATGCCAATCTGTGGCTTGTATTGAAAAGCGAATTCAAAACAATAAAGGACAAAAAAGAACCAATCACCTTCAAGTGTGACTGTAAAACTTCAATATTTGATATTTCTGTTTTAATCGGAGTATTTCACCCCAAGTTCTCCACACATTGTCCTTAATACAGTAAAACCTAAATTTATGAACACCTTAATATAACAACCACCTCATTGTAATGACCACTAAATTTTGGACCAGTTTTCTAAGTTTCTTCTACGCTTGAACTTAATAATCATACCTCTTCAATATTAAGTCCACTCTTTTTAAGTCCAAATGGTTGTCTTAATATCGAGATTTTACTGTATAATATTTGTGCATGAATTATAAATACAGTTTACAAATCTGGAATGGTTTAAGTTCAATCTGCTAGCACGTGCTTTCAAAGATAATTCCTGTTATATTATCCCAACTTTATCGCATATACAGTACATATATTAGTCTGCTGTCACGTCAACAGCAAATAACACAATGAATTCAAATTCTCAATGGACCAATACTTGAATTTGTTCAAAATAAGAACACTGTTATATGAAGAAAGACAATCCGCTTTATTCCTTGATAGATTTAGCTCGCTGCATTGCCTCCCCTTCCTGCGTCTTCTCCTGTTTCATTGTGACTTTAATTTTTGCCCAATCTTTCCTTGGAGCCTTGGAAATACCTGAGAACATGGCACTACTAGCCATACTATCAGCACGACCTGGATGTAATCTCACTGTAAATAAAAATCATAAAATTGATAGAATGAATAATGTATATGTAATTATACCAAAACAGAGTCTTTCTTTAAATTAATAAAATTATTCGTCACTACTTCAGAGGTACTATTCATCCCCTAATACTTTCGTACTCCAGATTTTACAGTTAGAAACTTTAAGGATGGCACCCAAAAATAGGGCAAATTTGGTAACTGCAAATATGACTTTTTCTGGCCATATGTAAGCAAGGGTTGACCTCTCCAGAATGTCATTTGAAATCCTGACAGTAAAAATTTACAAATAAGTCACTTACAGGTTATCAAATGATGCATAAGAAATGATACTCTTAATGAACTATATGAACAAGTAAATACAGTTCAGTTAAATTTAGATTCAGTTTTAGAATATACCTACAGCAGGGCTAAGTTTCATCACCAGGAGAGACTAAGATTTAAGATAT
Organism: Lutraria rhynchaena; assembly: GCA_008271625.1. Taxonomy (NCBI): domain Eukaryota; kingdom Metazoa; phylum Mollusca; class Bivalvia; order Venerida; family Mactridae; genus Lutraria; species Lutraria rhynchaena. The sequence continues at coordinate 676,253 of VIBL01000066.1, forward strand.
ATGGAACATGGTAATAGTGATCTCAGATAGAGGGATGAATCAGACACAGTGAAGTGTTATTTTTTGCTAAACAAGTCCTTCTTTATTTAATTTTTATGGATACAATAAATTTGTTATGCAGCTCCCTGTAATTCACTATATCCATGTTCAACTGTAACAGCCAATATGGCTAACAATGAGCCAATTGTCTGCCCGAGTCCAGAGAAATTTAGCCAGCTAAACTTATCTAACATCAAACTTTTCAGAAAATGAGATCTCAACTAATAGTTAATGGTTAAAAGTTTTCCGGTATTTTTCAGAATCTCTGCTTTTTCCCAGGTCCGGATCCTACTGTTTTTTATTGTTTCCGCAGCACTGAGGTTAAGATTTCTGTTGCTTTTTTTAAATTTTCAACTTTTACACATGATAGTTCCACTCACTTCTATTTGATGGGCCGACAAATACAGATTCTTCGTCAAATTTATTGTATTCTTCTTCTAATTCAAGAATATTCTTCTGACGAGAATCACCTTCTAAAAAAACAATATAAATTATAAAAAATTACATGGCAATCATTTAACAATACACATTTACATCTCGAAACATTTTATTTTTAATCGCTGAGGTTCAATATCACACCAACAACCTGGGTCATTGGCAACATTTCCAGCAGTAACAGCAGAGGAATACACCAGGTATGTACGTTAGGAGAAACACAGGCCGCTTCCTCACATGAGTAATATGGTCTCAGGTAGGATTCAAACTCGCAGCACTCAAGTTCTGGCGATTGTTAGTCAGAAACCATAGCTACTAAATCCCCGTATCTTAAAACCATACAGTCAAGCCATTAATAATTGCAAGCCCGAGAAAATTGTATCAATTGAAAATGACTATCCACAGAGCAAGATACATGTATTACACAAAAAAATATCCAGTTAAGAATTATACATTCAAAATTGATTGAATTACCGTAATGAAATTTCTGTAATAAGTTAACACACAACACTTATCAGATCAAGTGTATAATCATTTTTAAAATAAATTTAGTTAAGTTATACAACAATATATTTTACATATGAAATACTAAGGCCCCAAAAAAAAAGAAAGAGTTTTGTTTTCCAGATACCCAACCAACCCAATATTTTACCTGCCGATTCATAAATTTTTACGGCATCCGAATCATAGAGCTATATTGTAATTTTCATAACACATTAAAATTATGACGCACATATTCCCATACAGTGTCGCTGATATATGTAAAATAATAATAAAAAAATCCCTACATACCAACCCATGATTTTTTGGGTATGTTACCAGAAACAAACCTTTTATTTTTTAGGCCTAATAAGATCTACGTAAGGTAAAGAGCAGGATGCCCACCATATACCCACATATGTGGCCAATAAAAAATCTTTCAACTGGTTAAAAAATCCTAATAACCAAATATTGAAATTTTTCATTTATATTTTCATTTATTTGTTTGTTATTGATTTCCCACAAATGTTTACCCTCTAAATAATAAGTATGAAACTGTAACAAACTTTAGAGAAACATTATCACGTTGTCTGATAGATTGACAAATTGAGGTCAGGACAAGTTAAATCTACATCTTAGTTGTCTGAATAGGCAAGTGAAAATATTCCAAAAAGCAGAATAAAATTGTAAATTTGAAACTAAACTGCATTATTTTTTACTAAGGAGCAGCATTTTAAGATGTTTAACAATAATCTTCATCCAGAGTATCTTTTGTTTAGTGTTTTATAAGTTAGTTATACAATCTGGGCAAGTTAATTTTTGGAAGGGGCAAGTTGATATTTTAGTTTCTTGTCCGACAGGACAAGTAGGTTTGAAAGTTGACGTAGAGCTCTGACAGTATGAAAGATTTATCTTCCCAACTTGAAAAACGCCATTAGACTCCACTTTGTACATTCTGAGTCATAGAAAACATCTGATTGAATTCTTCACCTGTGTATAAAATGCACCTGATTTTTTGTCCTGATTTTGGACATAAAAACAAGCATCTCATTTGTAGGGGTTTACGGTAATCATTTAAGAGCAAAAACTACTATGCTGCAAAAAGAAAAATTTGCGAATGGATATGTTTTACAGTACTACATACAATACAATACAAACCAAAGCTCTGTTCTTGCCAACTAAAATCCATCCTGTCTTGTACTTTCTGTCCTTGTTGCTTGATTTGTATTCTGGACTTCCTTAATGGCTCTCTTTTACCTTGTCCAGTCGGACGTAGATTCAATTTAGACCAATTTCGATTTTTATTCTGAAAAATTACATGTATAAATAGACATCCATTAGTATCACATATTTGATATTTTTGTAAGCCAGTAAAATTCTGTAAACAGTTAGCCTACTGATCCTATTTTCACCCCATCCTTTATTGGAAAGACAAAGTATTTCCAAACTGAAGACTTTAAACTCACCGGTGGTGCACATAGTTCAGTTTGTTGAATCATTTTGTAACAAAGCTAAAGTGGCGGAAAGAATGACTTACTATAAACTGATGGATCAAAATAGCGCTGGATCAAAATAGCTAATAACCGTATTTAGATATACCGAACCAAAATTTTGGAAAACAGTATCGAAAATCAAACAAAATCTGAATATTTGGATGTATCCAAAGTTTGTTGAACTGTTGCACAACTAGTCTTAAGGATTAAAAAATAAATAATGTTTAGGGTTACAGTTACTTGTCTAAAAAAGTTTACTAAAATTAAATACAACCATTTGAGAACTAAATTAATGTATGAGCCTGGAGACTTATCTCAAAATTTCATCACCACAGACCCTGGTATCATCGTAATAATCAGCTTGTCTGAAAACTATTTAACCTAACACATCACATGACAAGTACAGTAACTCTTACAATAAACTTACACGCTCGGCGATATCTTGCAAAACCTGTTTCTCCTCTTCCTTGGCTTCATCGTGTAATGACATTTGTACAAATTTTTGTTGCATCTCTCTCCTTACTGCAACCAAAAAATAAAAAAAAATCTGCTCCAAAAGTTAACATGAAAGATTGTCAGAATTTGTCAGTCGGGTAAAATATACAGAATTAATAGCACACTTGCCCAGTAAAATTCCACAGATTAAACTGAGATTTAATTCCATATACATCGTATATTGTGGGCCAGTAACATTTTTTCCTGTCCAGTAATGCTTTCAAGTTTGTCAGACCTCTGGTCCAGTGAGAATTACTAGTTTTTTTGCATACACAGATCCAAGTTTATACATCTGTATAACAATGTACAACTTTAGAAACAGGAATAATAACCAGTATTTTTATCTTCCACAGCAGGGGACATTTACATCTTCCCTTCAAGAAAAATCTTAAAATTATTCTGTTTTCCCTAAAATTCAGTTTACATCAAGTTCTTTCTTCCCCTTTTTTCAAAAATACTGCGTTGTTTTCCCCCAAATTTAAGAAGGCCCATTCCCCTACCTGTGAAAAAAAGCCATAATAACGGACATAAATTTCATGCTACTTATACACACACTTACCCTCAGGGTTGGACAACAATTCTAATGCTTGTATATTGATTATACATAACCAACAAGGGGTTGACAGATCCTCTTCATCGTTCTCAATAAAAGACAATCCAAACACAGACAACAACTGCAAACGCTCCTTGTTGAAACTCTCTGCTCTCATTGCTAGACCAATATGACTCTTAAATTCATCCATGTCAAATATCTAAAATATATACAGTGAAGCATGGTTATTATAGTGAACACCAATATAGTGAACAATCGATACATTGAAGTAAATACTAGTATTCTTCCCCGCTACTCACCCTTTTTTATTTCTGTGTTATGAACACTGAGAAATATTGACAGAATGAAGTAGTTATTCAGGTCCCCAGTAATTCTCCATAACTGTCTACAATTTAACAAGTTTAAATTCCATTATAAACAAAGGAATAGGGTTTGATTCAGAATTTTTATGAGTAAAACTCAATCTAGTATTCTTTATTAAATCAAAACTGACATCATAAAAGTCACACATTTTCCACATCATGTGTTTCCTAAAATTATTCCCCCCTGAGCAGCAATCTCTATCACAGTCAATCACAGTTACTTCCCCTGTGACCAGTACTGGCAATATATGTATTCCAATAGAAATACTCATATTGCCAAGTAAAGAAATTAGATTTAGTTTAATTCCAGCTATATTCTTATCACTGATTGTAAGGCGAAATGGAAATTTTATTATCCTAAGAATGTTCAACTGACCTTGACTGATTGCTCAAATGGTAACTTCCCTTGTTTTAGGATGACTTCAGCAGATAAACAATGATTGGCTGGATCTTGGTAACCCTTGACAACTACATCATTCTTACCTAATCGCATTGCACTAACACTTCCATCAGCTTCTTTATGTAATTTTAAACCCTAAAATAGGAAATTCATTACAATCCTTAACATTAAGAACACATTGGGGACCCAATAAAAAGTCTAACTATTGAGATGGTTTCATTACTAAGTCGAATTTAAAAAGCAAGTGGTGGTTACAATAAGATTAATGTTATATCAAAGTGGTCTTTATGTGAGGGTTTACTGTATTGTGAAAATGATGTAAAAGTTACTCACATTAGTTCGAGAGGAAAGTGACCTCAGATAATTTAATGGTCTGGAACCTAGTATTACTTATTTTAAATGTAAGTACTGAATAATCCTCAGACAACAGATGTCAAGTTTGATCAATTGTCCAACAAACCTTTCCAATAAATGCCCTGATTTTTTCGGTGATCTCATCACGTCGTTGATTTTTGAACACACCAAGTCCGATCCTGAAATGTTACCAAGCAGATGCATTATACACATACAGCTACCTAATAATCTCAAACAAGTTTGCAATACTTTCATTACCCAAACTTACTACATGAATATCCAATATTAACAGATTTCATATCTAGTGTAAGTCTATAGTCTATGAGAACAACTAAGCATAAAAAATTGTTTGTTTCTGGTTACCTGACTGGCTCTAATTCTTCCCCCACAACCTTAGACTTTTTATTGGACCAGAGGAACAGTACACCTACTGTATCACTTTTCACCTTTCCACATAAATTCAACAGGAATAATAAAAACAAGAGGGCCAAGATGGCCCTTTTTCGCTCACCTGAGTAAAGATTGCAACTTCTATGGTTTTCCTGTGATTTGACCTGGTGACTTAGTTTTTGACCTGAGTTGACCCATGTTCAACCCAGTTCATGATATCATTAATACAAACATTCTGACAAAGTTTCATGAAGATCAAATCAAAACTGTGACTTCAAGAATGTTAACAAAATTTCCATTCTATTTGACCTAGTGACCTAGTTTTTTACGACAGATGACCCATGTTCGAAATTGTCCAAGATATCATTGGGATGAACATTCTGACCAGGTCTGATGAAGATTCACTCAAAAGTGTGACCACTAGAGTGTTAACAACCTTCAGGTGTGGACTACGGATGCCGGAGTAGACTGACTGATCACTATCACTGACTGATCACTATCACTATCACCAATAAATCCTAAAAAGAACAATTAAATACAATAATATAGGTCTGCAACCCAGTTCAGATGACCCAAATATTCGAGTAATCAACATTTATATTTTCAAACAGAATTTTCCAACTCATACACCGTCATGTCACTATAAACAATATAAACCAATCAGAAATCACATAACATTTATATCAGCAATGGCAGTGTACGACTAAGAAAATCCCGTTAGCAAATATAAATGTTGATTGCTCAAATATTTGGGTCTTCTGAACTCGGTTGCAGACCTATATTAATGTATTTAATTGTTCTTTTTAGAACTTATTGGTCAATACGACCTATGATAGGCTGACAACCTTGCATTAGTATGTGAAATTAGGTCATTTCAGTGTGGCCGCATTTATGTCGACTAAAAGAAATAGGGTCGAATTCTAACGTTTCTTCTGGCAACAGCTTGGGTTAAAAGCTTAGTTTTGGTCTCATTTTGTGCAAAAATATATACCTGAAACCACGGCAAACATTGTTTTAAAGCTTTCATCCCTGTTGTTTTGTAATTTTGTGTTTTGTGAAGACAGTGGGCATTCACCAGAATGAAGAGTTATACGCCTTCTATTAGTATATTTAACGGTTGAACCGGACTGAATTCTGTGACAATGTTTTTTCAGGATGTTTTATAAAGAATACTTTGCATTTTCTACATCACAGGTCCGTTACTAATGCCTGTGATCACTATAGCTCACTGAGCACTATGTGTCCCTACCTACTTACCTACCTACCTATCATATTCTTAATGAGCAGATAACCAGATACAAACAATTCTTTTACACCCTATTGTCTCTGTGTGCAATTTTAAACTCACTTTTTGCCATCAAATTCATCATAGGAGCCATCTATGATTACATCCCTATCACAAATGTAGAATTTGGCAACTGGTTGGTTGTACTCCATGTAGTACACTTTACACCACACATCAGGGTCAAGGTTGTGGTACTTCTCCAGTACTTGATTCAGAATGTGCTGAAATAGTATACCAGTATCAACTTTATTGAAGTGACTTGAAAAGCCGCGACTTGTAAACCAGCAAGCCCAGTCATGATCATGATCATTTTGCATCACTATACACCATAGGTGAAAGTTGATTTTTTTTCAACAAACCGGAAATCTTAGCCTCTGTGCTGTGAAAACTATTAAAAAACAGGTCTGGACCTGGGAAAAACTGGAAGTTCTAATAAAATCCAGAAAACTTTTAAACATGTTAAAGACTGAAAATCACACAGCTGACTGGATAAAAAGTTCTTGTTGTTTTGGGGTGGAAGATGTGTGAATTTATTCATACAGGGTCATTTTCCAGTGTTTACAGTGGAGGAAGACACCAGGCATTCATCTGGGAAGAACTAGCAACCTTCCATAAGCTTGCTGGACAGCTTCCTCACGTGAAATTTATCTAGGGCTAGGTGACAGCGGTGGAGGCTAGTGATAACTAGTCAAATATCATGATCTTTGGACCACGGTGGCCCCTGGTGATAAACTGCTTAGTGGAATAAGGCAATCTTAATTTTACCTGATAATAGTCTGAAGTCCCACCCTGGTAAGTAGGAGTCGCATTGAACACATCAGGCATATAGGTAGGATCACGCTCGTTACTATAGTAACCGTTACCATTTGGCTGAAATACAGAATTTGAAGATAATACAAGTACAAGATGTAAATGGATGGATTAAATAAAATACAAAATATGAAAATTAAAAATTTTGTCATTTTTTACTTTCATTGATACAGAATACAAAAATCAGGTTTGGAACCAAAATATCAGTTGTAATATTGAGATGGTCTCATAATTAACATGAAATATGAAAGAGAAAATGAAAGCTGGTTCATAAAAACAACTAATTTTATAATGATGTCTTAATATTGAATTGATTGCTGAGTGAGGTTTACTGTAATTTATTGTAACTTAGCTGTTTGTTAAGTTCTGACATATGTCATAAGAGGAAGCCAAGTATACATGTTGCATGCACTATATTTATAAATTTACATTATCATTGTGGAATACATTATCAAATTATTCAAATTTGAAAAAAATGTTCATTTAACCCTTCACCTGATAAGCATATTTTAGACTCTTTCAAATGCAAAGCTAATATACAAAACATAAATTAATTTAAAACATTGAGTGGAAAAATTGTTACAAGCAATGATTACTTTTGCCACAATGTTCAAAAGTCGTCTGCTCCAGGTGCAGGGAAATGCGGTATTATAAGACAAAGGATTAAGTTGTGAAAAGAATTATCTCACCGTTTGCACAACAGATTTCATCGCCCTGGAGATATCATGATCATTTTGCATCATTACAGACTGAAAGACTTGTTGCCCCTGGTGATCGATATAATTAGCTAGACCCTCTAATTCATCAGCATCTTGTCTGGACATACGCATATGATGCAGGAAAAGTTTGCGGGTGAGGTATGAACGTACTCTTGATTGTACTCGTACCACTCTCTCCATGTACACATCAAGTTTAGCATTCAGATAATCACTCTGCCAGTATTTTAGAAAGACCTAAAAGTTGAAAAAAACAATGTGTATCTAAGATCCAGGAGTTAAGGACGATTTCTGCATTTTGTTTTATTCAAGGAAAAGTGATCATTTTTTCATATTTTATAGAAAAAAGTACAACAAATCCAAAAATGGAAAGAAAAACAGGGGTCACCGAACTCGTTTTCGAGATAACAGCTCATACTTTGTGTAGGTGTGCAGCTGTTTTTTAAGATTTGCTGTGTACAAAGAGCTTATCGCTAAACACATACTATTACTGTTATATCATGATAAAATCATGCTCAAACATTCTGTTTTTACATGTAAGTATTCATTTGGCATATATTGTGTTATTTTAACACAATGTATACCGAAAATGATTTAATTCTGTCATACTATGTCTTTATTTTCAACTGCATGCATGAAAAAATGGGTTACAATTTCGACAAAAAAAATATTATTTTTCATCTTTTATTCCCCCTTTTCCAATATTCTTCCAACAAAACTTTCTAATTTTGATATATATCTTAGAACAATGTCTAATAAACATATTTCAGTAATAAAAACATGAGGTTACCGAGCTAATTTCAGTCTCAACTCTGAAATTCAGTTATATTGTCAAAAATAGTCGACAAATATGATTAATATCAAAAATATGCATATCAAGTTAATAAAGATTTTGCCTATTTTCCAATAAAACTTTCCTTTCTAATTTATATATATATCGTAGAACAATGTCTAATAAACACATTTCAGAGATAAAAACATGGGGTTACTGAGCTAATTTTACCTCCAACTTCTAAATTCTGTTGCATCGTCAACAAATATTTGCCAATTTCAGTTAAATTTTGTAATGTGTATATGAAGTTAATAAAGTGTAGTTTTCTGTTTATCATCCAATAGAATGTTTTAGTTTTGATATATATCTTATTTCGTACCACATATTTCACTTTAAAAGAACACTTGAGTCTTTGAGGTAATGTTAGCTCAGAGTCCTAATATCAGCTACATCATCAACAAATATTTGCAATAAATGATGAACCTCCATTACAGTCATATGAAGTAATTCAATTTTGAACTGTACATGTAGTGTTCCACATAAATTAGTCACTATTGAAAAGTAGAGCACACATTATAGGGTGCGTATTTAGTGCGCTCGCGGATACGTTAGTTGTCCGAAAACTATGCAAGTGTTTCTTCCGTGAAGAGCTGTATTGTCTCCCTTATGTGCAGAAATGTTGCGCGTTACGAACTACCGAAATCGTCCTTAACTGATATACAGTAAAACCTGTGTTTGCGGCTGCCTCCGAATGAAGGCCACCCAGTGAATATAGGCCATTCTTTAAAAAACATCACTGATTATTTAGAACACACTGACTTCTGAATAACCAGTCTATAAAGGCCACATTTTGTCTTTACGTATACTTATATATACATATGCACAGTGTACAATATACAGATTACATCCTTAGTAACAAACAATCAAACATTTGTTTACAACTACAACAACTTTATAAGTTAATAGCCATGACAGAATAACAAAAAACATTAAAAGATAACATCTAAAATTTTTTAACCTTTGACCCTGCATTTTTAATTTCAAAACAACCATAAAACGGCTGATGAAGATGCACTTGGCAATTTTCCAAGACCCTGGAAAGTTTAAGAATCATCAAACAGCCAGAAATAAGCAGAATTAAAGAATTATGTGTTCCTACCTTCGTATTTCCAATCTGAACATCTGACAATTTGGCACTTTTAATGATCACGGAACAGTTTTTAGGACTTTGCTCGACCGGTAACGTCAACGGGAATGCCAAGAATTTATATCTGAAATGTTACAAAAAAAAAACAATAAAAAGGTAACAGAAAACAGCCATGTGACGGTAAAATCATAATAAATCTGTATAAAACGGCTTAATTTAACCCAAAATTACCTTAAATGTAATAAATTCCATACAAAATACCCTGATTTTACCTAAAATTCACAGAATTCTATATATTCTACAGTATACAGTATACATAAAATACTCTGTTTTACCTAAAATTCCCAGAATTCTATATATTCTACAGTATACAGTATACATAAAATACTCTGTTTTACCTAAAATTCACAGAATTCTATATATTCTACAGTATACAGTATACATGAAATACTCTGTTTTACCTAAAATTCACAGAATTCTATATATTCTATAGTATACAGTATATATAAAATACTCTGATTTTACCTACAATTCACAGAATTCTATATATTCTATAGTATACAGTATATATAAAATACTCTGATTTTACCTACAATTCACAGAATTCTATATATTCTATAGTACACAGTATATACATGTATAAATTAAACAAGATCACATTTTGTGACGTTCTTTTCTCATTTTTCAAATGCAGTCAAATAAAACAAAACAAAAGTCTCTATGGTCGAATGATTTTGATTTCTGACTAAGCAAAACCCCTTGCTGCTGTAAGTTCAAATCCCACCCAGGACCAGAAAAAATCTCATGAGAGGAAGGTGTCCATCTTGCATATGGAAGGTCTGTGGTTCATTTTACCCAGGTGTACACTTGGGGTCTTCCTCCACTAATTAATCCATTAAAGCAGGAAAGGTCACCAATACATAATGACCCTGGCTGTTCATGTGATATTAAACACCAGACAGAAAAGAATATCAAACACATCTATGACTAACCTCGCAATAAATGCATTGAATGGAAGTCGGATAGCATATCCAAGTTTACGTATTTTCGTTGTCTCCAGAACACCGGTACTCCTCAGTTGTTGATTAACACACAATGTATTAAAATTGTTTGGCATTTTCTGATTGTTCGGCTTGATACACCTGAAAATATAAAAAAAATGCAAAATTCAGTGACATCTTTGTCGTAATAGTGTTTGTCTCAAATTTTCGTCCCAAATTAACAATAAAGCATAAGATTATACTTACAATCAATTTTGAGCAATCACTCAAATATTTGTGATTTCACTCAAAGGATTGATTTTAGTTTGTATCATGAAATGTTTTTATTGTTTTTAGGTGAAATCTAAAGTGAGTGAAAATTTTGGACAAGACAAATCAATCACATTTGGCCCCCATCTTAAAAACTTTTGTGCCCTTTGTTACAGCAACTTATTGATGCATCCTTAAAAACACACACATACATAAAAACCCAGATAAAATCTATTAGTAACATAAATGTAACATTCAACTCACACAAGAAACCAACATTGTTTACATATACAGCCTATTGTGTTTCTTCTAGTGTTTAATGTCACAACAACAGTCAGGGTCATTCGACAACTTTTCCAGTTTTAACAATGTACGAGTACACCAGGCATAAATCTGGGTTGAACCATGTAACTGGATAGCTTCCTTACATGTGAACATTGTTTGGTGGGATTTGAACCCACAGCAGTGAGGGGCTGGTGATTACCTGCCAGAGACCATAACCACTAGACCATGGAGGCCCCCATTTATACTATACATTTCAGGTACTTTTAGGTATGTCAGCTATAAGTCAAGCTCAATGGTGACCTTGAACTTTGTGCTATGAGCACCAATGTTGAGCAAGACAAGCCATCTCCTCATGTTGAATATTTTAAGCCAAGAAATTTCAATATAAATGAGATATGGTCCTGATAAAACAATCAGCATACACCAGTCCACCAATGTGGTGACAATGTTGATCTCACAGCATGCGTGCTCTTCAAAAGTATCTGACACAAGAGCAATCTCTATCCACAGTTGTCATTCATATTTCTCACATACATCTCTGTCAATGTCTCAGTTTATACAAGATTCTTGTAAGATAAGAAATAAGGCTACAAATGTAACAAATTTTACAACTTAGTGAAACAATTTCTTTCGCACAATACATTGGTGACAAAGATGCTATAATTTACATGAAAATCATAGAAAATATTTCATTTATCAAGCAAGTATTGATGACCGAGTATGTTCATCTATTTACAGTAATTAGATTATGAAGTCCAGATGAATAAATGGAAAACAAACACAGAAATTGAATGTAATCATGAAAAATTATGACAATAAATGTACTTTAAGAGAAAAACAAAATCATGCATTTGGGTACCAGATGGAAACTACAGGGGACTCCGTCACATGTTTTTGAACTACTTTTCAGACATTGACAGAGGTGTGTGTTAGGGGTTAGGGATAATGAATGACAGCTCAGGAAAGAGAATGACAAAAGAGCAGAATGATGCCCTATGTGTAGTGTGATAAGATTTACATCAAAACAGCAAAACACTCGCATATCACATTACAGCACACTATTCATACACCATGCATGGTGGACAAAATCATGACCCCTTATAACAAAATTGCAGGGGATGAATTCCTGTATATTATAAAAAAAAATGTTCTAATTTTTTGCACTTTATTGGGTCTTAGTACTGTCTCCACTTCTGTGAAATTTGAAATAAAGATCATTAGCAAATCACCAAAGATACACTAATTAAATGCATACAAACCATCTATTGACCATGCTGCATGCTCATTCATATAGTTCAGGGAAGTTTGCTATACTTTATGAAGATGGATACATAATCTAATTAAACTAGAAGTACAGTAAAACTCTGATACACTAAACTTGGACATAGTGAAGAATTAGATACAGTGAAGTACTTATTTCAGGTCCACAAGAATTCACTATAACAGTGCTATACTGTAAGCAGTCAAATATGCACATAATGATGTAATCATTCAGGTCCCCAGGTATTCGCTATAACAGCGTTCTACTTTACTGAAAATAATACAACAAAACCTTACTTAAAGATCACCTGAACATAACAATCTCTAATTTAGAAGTGGTTATATAATAGCCCACATCAAGTTGTAATATATAACAAAATAAATACAGAAATCAAGTCTGAAATTATATGGTCTTGAAATTTTCGAGGTTATCCGATGAGGTTTTAACTATATTGAATTTTGGACAGCAGGTGAAGAATTTTTTTATATCAAAGATATTTAATTCAGAGTAAAAGTTTTAGAGGGTTTAATAGTACCCCCTGGTAAGTGTTTTTTCAATAAAATGCCACAAAATATCAATCAAGGCCACTTTATACAAACAATACTGTCAAGTTTAAGTGAAATTGATGAAAGACCTGGTGACAGATGGTTACTCGGCCGATGATGTCTGTAATTACTTGGTAGCAGTTTGATCACTGTATTACTCATAGATGTCAATGTCAAGGTCAGACATCTCACTGATGAAGGTCAAGGTGAACTAAAAATTCAATACAATCAACAAAAACTGCAAAAAATTGTCATTCAATATAACACACAAAAGTATAATTTCAACTACAACACGAAACATTCAATAACATTCAACCCATGCACACTTTACAAAAATACATACAGTTTAGAAACAGTGCAAGCCATGGCAAGGAAATGTTCTTATTAAATGAGTTTTAAATTACAGTGAAACCTGCGCTAAAGACGACCTATGAAAAAAGATCGCCTGGCAGTAAAGACCCCAAAATCTTATTATCAAATAAAAACAAAAGCAATTAATTTTAGCCTCAAGGGTGAAAGTTGAAAATTTTGAAAAGCCAGATATCTCGGTTTGGTGCAGTGTAAGAATGGAAATTCTGGCATATGCCAGAAAACTTCCACCCATGTAACCTCTGAATAAAGACCTCCGCCCATAAAGACTGATTTTTACCGTTCCAAGAGGTGGTCTTTATAAACAGGTTGAACTTCACTTGGATTGAAAAAAATTTTGTACCCAATTTAAGAAAAAATTTATCAAGCAGTCAAGCAAGCTATTTTGTATGTTTGATATTACGCAATATGTTCACTACCAGCACACGGTCAAACATGTAAAAAATGGCCACTTTAATTGAAGATAAAATATGACCTATACACACTTCTCCGCATATGGAGGAAAATCGACAATTCTGTCAAGTTTTCGTAGAAGGGTATGACCTGCTGCAACTGTGATTGGAACCCAGATCACACAGTTACAAATCCAGAGCATTAACCACTGGACCACGGTCATGGCCCATTCAATATTAGCTAAATGGTCAGTGGACATAGGGCTGCCTTTCTTCTTTATGTGGTTATCAAATTCAGTTTGGCTCTAATCAAAGTTCTGTCAATTTTGTATTAAAATATCAGTGGTGCTCGACACTAATGCTGCATTACCATGGTTACAAATAGCCTTGCACTAAATCTTACAAATGCATGTAACAAAGAGAGACCTCACCTTTTTTCTCATGCGCTATAGCGAGATGTAATATATAGAAACACATAAATGTCAAGATTCATAAAAGACAGAAATATAATAACTGGATCAGTAGTTTGCAGAAGAATCAAAATTCAAAATTAACGAAATTTATCAAATCACTGTCTGCAATGTAAACAAAAACACTTAAACAGACCTGACTTAAACAATTGAAATTCAATTAGAACATGAAAGTCAATATCTAACACAAAGATATTAAGACAGGTATGAGCAACACTCAAATACCAGGATATTACACGCATTACCTTACAAAAACAAGACATTCAAACAAACAGCATATACAGTCAAACCTGTGTTTGCAGCCACCTCTGGATAAAGACGATCCTATGAATAAAGACTATTATTTGAAACAATGTCACTGATTATTCAGATCAAACTGACCTCCGAATACAGGCCACCAGTCAATAAAAGCCACAGTCTTTCCCAAAGGTAGCGTTTATTTACAGGTTTGACTGTAGTCACTTGTATGCAGTCTAGACAAAACAATGTGAGAGGTATTCTGAGAATTGAGAGGTTTCCATATCTGTGGTTTTCTTAGATCTGGGGATTCTTTTTGGATCTGAGCTTTCAAATTAGAGAGGTTTTCTCAGATCTAAATGTTTTAGATTAGAGTGGTTTTCAAATTAGAGTTTTTTTTTCATATCCAAATGTTTTAGATTGGAGATTTTTTCAAATTAGAGAGGTTTTTATCTCTGAGAGGTTTTCTTCGATCTGATTTTTTTTTGAGATTTCAGAGGTATTCAGTTCCAATGTAGAGCAATATCTGATGTAAGTCTTATATTTATTTACCTGATAAATTGAGGCTCACACCCTTTTAACTGATCCATCAATACTTGTAATGAATTCTGAAAAGTTAAAAAAAACAAAGTAGGAATTGTTTCCCTTTTCATAAAAAGAATATGTAACAGCTTTCATTTAACAGTCAAAATTTTGAGCCCAGAGAACCATAATGATTTTTTCACTTTCAAAAAGAAAATTCTTGGTTTTCTGCTTCAAAATCTTAAACATTTCTGATTTTTTTTCCATTTTTATTTCTGTTTCCTATCCTAGGTCTGACATGCAACCCCCATAGAAACAAAAGTAATAATAAACACTGCAGCTAGCTGCATGCTTCACCACTGAATCACACATTACAGTATCGAACGTTGGACGCACATATGGTCATATATATGTCCAAATTGCTACAAGAAAAACTAGTTGAAATCTTGACCTTTATATTTTATTCATTTCTCTACAAGACGGTGAAAACCAAATGGGAAGGAATTATTTTTTTCCAGTTTTGTGGACTAAAATCCAATATAGAGGGTCAGACACTCTTGGTAGCCTCCTATACAACTCACAGACACTGAGGCAACGAAAGAATCTCAAAGAAAATTGCTATCAGTCATCGTGCTATCAGTCATCGTTTTGTTCTAAATGATGCTTATATCATTATATTTAAGTAAAGACACATGTGTCATGGCAGGTCATACCCTTCTATGAAAATTTGACAATAATGTCAATTTTCCTCCACATGTGGGGAAGTTGCTGGCTCCTTGTGGAAGGGTAAGTTAGTACTGGTTAGAACACTGTCAAGGAAAACTGGTTAGTTGAACCAGTCGCCGTATATAACTGAAAAATTGTTGAAAAATGACGTTAAACAAAGACACATGTATATTTCACACCGGATAGGGACTCCTCATGTATGATACTTCAATCTGTGCAATGAATTCATTTCAGCATTACCTTAAAGTGAGCACTGGCAGAGTTGGGATTAGGCGTAAATGGAATATCCTGGAATGCTTTCTGTTCTTTCATTCTGGAATAAAATAATATGTTGCCACAGTAACAAGAAATTAGAAAAATATCACTTAGCGACCACCTCAATATTAAAACTACCTCATTATAAAGACCACCAATTCTTGGACCAGTTTTATAGATTTCCAATATATTGCACCTTTATAATGCAACAACTTCAATATTAAGACCATTTTTCTTTGGTACCGAAGAACGTCTTAATATAAAGGTGATATTGCAGATATTGAAGTAACCATTAAGGTTATTAAGGAATTCATTACAAACATGTTCAACTGTACTGGTACAAGGGGTGTTCAGTACATAACGAAAACAGTCTTGTAAATTATAGACCGCTTCATGTATATTTCTGAAACTATAGCAACTGTATATACAATACTGCAATAACATTTTTGGCACCAAATATAATGATGACATCTTGATGTCATGTAGTGATGACGTCATCAAATCATGGCATCACTTCCTGTTTGGTTAAAAATGGATTTAAGCAGAAAAAAATCAAGGTTTTCATACTTTTGCCTGATCCTGCGCCCTGCTTGTCGTGACAAACTGTCCCCAGGCGCAAACTGTCTTTTTTGGGGTTGCTCAAATGATGGTCTCTGCCATTTATTCTTCCCTGAACCATGCCTGTAAAACAATCAGTAAAAATACAGAATACTGGTTACATGATTTTGTTTTTAACTTCACTGGATTTCACAAGGGTAAGCCTACAGCAGGCAGTGAAAATAAAAATAAAATTAAATACATATCAAGTAAAACTTGATTTCACTTTAATATTTAAGAAGAATCTTTTTGAAAACAAAACAACAGTTTATTCCATTTATATAACAAAACCTGTTCAGTAAAAAGTTCTGCAAAAACTCAGGAAAAGAAATGGAAGAAAAAAAAATAAAAACTTCGAAATATATACATAAGGAGTTCATTTAAACAAGCTGACTGTTATTTTTTTTCCACAGGGATTAACACACTTTTTCAACAATTTTTCAGTTATGTAAGGCAGTCTGTTCACCTGACCAGTTTTCCTGGACTGTATACTAACCAGTACTAACTTACCCTTCCACGAAGAGCCAGCAAATCCTCCATATATGGAAGAAAATTGACATTTCTGATAAATTTAATAAAAGGGTATGATCTGCCATGACCAGGATTTAAACTGACTGTTATCAAAAACCACATCATGAAATACACAAGTGTAAAGAGAAACCTCTCGAAACTGGACTCAACCAGATGTCTGGAAAAGTCCGGCTCTGACAGGTTTCTTGTTTAGAAAGATTTTCATTTTCAGACAAAAGTTACTAAAGTCTTTTACAGATAGGAAATAAGAAAAAATTGTGCAATTTCCAGATTAAAGTGTTCTAGATTATGGAGTTTCCATGGTGTCAGAAAAAAGTTATTAAAAATGCATTGTACAAAAAATATTGAAAAACGAATCTAAGTGAACAAACTAGTCCATAATGAAGTGATTTCCAGATTAGACTTGTCTGGATTAGAAAGTATTCTATCGAGCTTTAATTAATCCAACAATTCAGTCCCTTCAGATCATACCTCATATCCAATGTGCCGGTATCTAAGACCTTGGCATGGAACAGTTCATTAACAAGATTATTCTGACTATTTTCCATCAAGTTTTGCATGTTTATAGATAACGTATCACGGTTTTTGTCCAGGAACCCAAGAGCTGAGTAATTCACCTGATAGAAAAATACAACATCAAACAGACATACAGTGGTTTGAAAATGGTAAGTTAGTACAGTGTAACCCCTGAAAAACTAGACCCCTTCCAGACTGGGCCAAAAATTCTAGATTTCAGGGAATAATTGAATACAGAAGGGAAATAAATGGGACTTAAAAAAATTGTCCAATCTTCAGAGAATTCCAATTTCCAGGGAGTCTGGTTTTCAGGGGTTATACTGTATAATGTTAATAACAGACACAACAAACCTAAGTTTTAAGGATTACATGTACTATGTTAACATTAGATTCATCTAATAAGAATTCCTTTTTCAAAGTGCCTTTAAGTATTTACCCAGAATTCCCTACGTCATCATTATCTTACATAGGTGTTCTTCTACACATTAGGCTAATTTCAATTCTGTCAACATTGTTAAGTTGATATATTTCAAACTTTTCTTTATAAATTTGCTTAAGTAAGGAATGGTCAATAAAAACAAGCTTTTATACAAGTTTGTGATTCAGATAAGACTCATTTCAGAGCCAATATTATTTAAATATATACAAACTGAATTTACAATACAGGAGAACATGGTTATAGAGAATTTGTACAGAAAAGAATAATTACTTTATTATATCCATACTTCATATCAATAACAATGAAATAAAGAAAGGGAAAATAAATGCTTCACTGTATCTGATTCTTCCCTTTATCAGAGTTCCCTATAACTGAGTTGTGCTGTATAAATATAGACACATGAAAATATCATACAAACCTGACCAGCATAATGAACAATCCCAAAAACTGGTTCTCTGTGTTTAGATTTCTTAAAGAGATCGTGTTTTCCATATTGTTTGATAATTTTATCACAGAATGACATATCAGTTGTCCTTGCCAACAGGCACTCTTCTTCCAGGAGGGAAAATAAACCCATGGGTCTCTAACAATGAAAAACAAAAATAAGTAAGGGGAATTGACAGACAAATTTAATGAGCCAATTATCTCATTATCTCATTAAAAGGTCATTACATGAAAAAAATGGACAAAATTTAAATTAATTTCGCATGCAAATTTCACATATTTCAAAGCTTATTTTAATTAATTGGGTGACTTTGATCATTAGTTTTAGAGGTTTACTAAAAGGTAGAAATTTTTTATCTTACTAACAAACATAAAAATCATTTTTTTCTTTTACGTTTTTTTTTACATATATCGGCAACACTGTTGTGAAAATTACAATATAGCACTAAGATCTGGATGCCGTTAAAACTTTTGAGTTGGCAGGCAAAAGATGGGTCGGTCAGGTCACCGGAAACAAACCTATTTTTTTAGGCCTAATGAGATCATCATATAGAATTATATGGAAGTTATTGAAAGCAGATCCAAAAATATGTGGTTGTTATAACAAGGTGGTTGTAAAATTGAGGTGGTTGCTATATGATGTTTTACTATATATGTATTTATCACCATTTAATTACAAACCTGAAATAACAAATTCAGAAGTTCATCGTTATTGTTAAATTTAACTTTTGGCTGCTTAATACCCTCAGCTTGATATTCTTGTAGCTCCAGAGCAAATATATGTTCATTGAAAAAATGCTGCAGTCGCTCATTAGCAGCGTTTATACATATTTGTTCAAAACTATTCACTTCAAAATTCTCAAATCCAGCCATATCTAAAATACTAATTTTGAATCTCTGTCCTTCTCTGAAAATTGAGAAATAATACATTTGTAAGTTTATGTTATTTATCAACATTACTTCATGGACTATCAAACTTAAAATAGTTATAAACCAATGAAATCTCATATAACATATCTTAAACCAGTCAAATTACAGATTACATATTTAACAACTAATCAAATTACATGACATATTTTTAAACCAATCAAATTGTATGTAAATATTTTAAACCAATCAAACTGCATGTTTTATATTTTTGAACCAATAGAATCACAAGCAACATATTTTTAACCAATCACAGTCATGCTTTCATTACCTTTGTTCATCTTCATGAACCATGAAGTTAATCTGTTGAACAATCCATGAGAATAGTTTACTGTACAAAGCTTTTGCGAGAGCATCTCGTCCATCAACTGCCTGATCTAAGGTCTTAATATACACAATACGTTCACCTGGTACCAAATATAAATCAGGTTTTTTAATATAATCCCCAAATATACCCCTGGTGTATAACACTTTGCAAACTTTTCCTAATTCAAATATTCCCCAATAAGTGTACCTTAGAGTATAACATTTTTAGTTTTTGCCAAATTATTTTTACATGCACAGAAAGTAACTAAACATACAATTGTTCATTTATCATAAATGAAAATCTTGTCTTTTTCACTTTCCCCATTTAGGTAAAGGTTGTTCCTATACGAATATCTGGGGTATAATATTAATCAAAAAAGATAAGTCAAAGGCATAAAAATAGTTGACTACAAAGAGTCTTATTTACATTGAAGTCCACTAAATAAATGTTAATATAATCATGCATTCATGCATTAGGACTTTGGTATCAAATACAGTGTATGTAAAGTAACAAAATGATAATATTCTCTGAATCATATGATCATATTAAACTCATGAAGCTAACATCATATTTAAGAAATAATATATATGTTCCAATATTTTATCAGTTGGTAAAGTATGGGCAGTTGAGTGGATGGGCAAGAATTATCCACAAGTGCATCAATAGGTAACAATCAGATCGGTAAATTGAAACAGCAAATCACGTTTTATCGTAGAATAATGCATGGGTTGATTTTGTACAGGTTTGTATTGACATTGATGCTGATTGTGTCAGAATTAATATTAACTTACCTCTAACCCAGTTCACGTTAGCCATTAACACGGTGATTAAATCCTCAGCTTTCACAGATAATAATATAGAAGCTGTAATTGTATACATGACAGTCATTAATGACATTGTACAGAAAACTATAATGATATACTGGGGGAACCATTTCAGCTCACTTATCTTAGCTCAGACATTAGATCTTAAACCTATAAATATTGCTAATTATATATATTTCAGAAAATTACCTCTAACTAGTAAACCCCTCCAACAATCCATAGGATTAACACTTTTTATCTAAATACAAGAGACAGTAAGATTTGTAAGTTTAAAACTGCTATGTTAACTAAGATATACTGAGAAATGGGTCCCATAACCCTACAGCTTAGCAAAGCAAATTCACCAAAACAGTAGGACTTGAAATTCTGTTTTATCACGGAAACAGAAAGCATTCAATCAAGTGCTGAAACTGAACAAGAGTTAATTAACAGGGGCCTCTGTGGTCTCAGACGGGTGATCCCTAACTACTATGAGTTCAAATCCCACAGGGGATCATAATGTTTCACATGTGAGGAAGCTGTCCAGCTAGCTTACAGAAGGACGTTGGTTCCATCTTGGTGTCTTCTGCCACCATTAAAGCTGAGAAAGTTGCTAAATGACCCTAGCTGTTGGTGCGACATAAACTCAAATAACAAGAAGTAAAGAAACCAATAAAGACTTACCAAAATCTATTTCTTCTTCATTCATTACCATGACTTGGTCTGATTCAGGTTCTACAGCCATCTCAATGTTACATAAATGTAATATAGCAGCTAACAGCGCAAAGACAACATCCATATCCTACAATGCAATATATAGACAAGGGGGATTACTCTACAAACCTAAATATTTACAAGACAAGGGAGAGAATTCAACAGACATAAACTATCCATACAGCAAGGGGAGCTAACTGTAAATACAAAATATAAAAGGCAAGAGAGATTACACCACAAGCATAAAATTGCAAAGCTGGTAAACAGCACGGTCATCAACAACAACAACAGCAACAACATCAACTAACCTGATTGGTGAATCCAACAATAGGCATAATTCTCCTAAGATTATCCATCCCCTCATGGTACCCATCGTAATCTATCTCACTGGCAATCACTGGTGCCCCATGTCCTGGGTCGATAATCCTTTAAAGACGAAAACAAAAAAACAACTTCATGAAATTTGAGGTAAGCTCTAAGCAGCATTACCATTTAGTCCTAAAGAATTCAATTTACATTTACACATATTAAAGATATCATAACACAAGCACTGTCTCAAAGCAAGACTGTAACTTTGTTTGGCTGGTTATGGTTCTTACGTGCTCATTCGTAAACTGTAATTAGGACCATTCTTCGAAAAAAATCTTGGTTTGTGGTTACACAAGTAGGTATTAGGTGGGCATTTTTATTTTTGTTTTCATTTACATTATAATTTTACATGTACTGAAAATGAAAAACTAGAAGAAAGATTGGACATCTTTTTTAAATTAAAATCACAAAAACGTGCCTGTGTCAGGAGATATTTTAATGTATCAGTTGAGTGCCTGTAAACCAAAAATTGTTTAAGTATGGCATAATCAAAAATTCCCTATCAAGTTTTACTCTGAAAGTACAGTGAAACCTCATTTAGTGACCATCTCAATGTTAATATCAGCTCCATAAAACAATCACTTGTTTTATACCTGCTTCCAATATTTCCTACATTTCAATTTGAAAATATGGCAACATTAATGTCAAAATAATATTTTGGGTCACAAAAGTGGTCCTAATGCTGAGGTATTTCAGAAAATTTGCATTTTGCACCATTTTCACAACAACAAATTAAACAACTAAAAGAATTATAAAATTTACACCTGTATTTTTCTGGTTGTTCTAGAAAGTAACGTTTTCTTTCCTCTGTTGTAAACCCACACATTAGATTGTAAAATATATGAAAGTTTTTCTCGCCTTGAGATTGTCTCACAACGCGACTTTTCTCCAACATATGCTCTGTGATAGCACCTGTAAAGTATATTCATAAATATATATAGTGGAAACTCAGAAAACCTGACATTCCGGAAAACCAGAATCCTCGGAAAAAGGAACATTCAAGCTGGTCCCAATTTTCCTTCTTCTTTTCTAAAGAAATCCCAGAAAACCAAACACCTCAGAAAACTGAACTTTTCAACCGGTCCCATGGGGATACGGTATTCTGAGTTTCCACTATATATCAACCTCCGTGATCCAGTAGTAATGTCTCTCACCAGTAGTAAATAGCTCCTCACCACGGTGGTTTGATTCCTTTCTGGGACTGGACAAATTTCACATGTCTTATGGAAGAGACCAATAAGAAATATAAAAGAGCACAGGGGCTCATTTCAAAAACATATTCTAGCTAAGACAGCTATTTGTCAATTTAAAAAGCTAGACACGTCTGGTTAGTGAAAAAAAAAATCTATTTGTGCATACAGTAAAACCTTGATAAATTGATTGTAATAATGAGGCAGTTGCATTATCAAGTCGAAATAAAGGGTAGTTATTGAAAGCTGGTCCAAGAATAAGTGGTTATTATAAAGGTGGTCTTAATTTTGAGGTGGTTGCTATTTGAGTTTTTACTGTAGTGCATTTGAATGCATTTACCTCCTAATAGACGACCATCATCAGTGAAGATTAATTCTATCAGTTTTCCAAACCTGCTTGAGTTGTTGTTCATCACAGTGCATGCATTACCAAAGGCTTCCAGCAATGGGTTCACCTGAAAGGGTTTATTTTATTAAGGGTACCAGACTCTAGGTATACAATTTAAGAAATAATAATTATACTCCCATAAATGCTTAAAGTAATGGATTCACCTGAAAAAAATATTAAAATATTAATAGGACAAGACTCAAAACATATGATTTTAGGAATAATTTATATACACCCATATTTCATCAGTTGATAAACTTAACTGTGAAAGAAATCAATTGCAAATGTGTAACTTAAAAGATTTAATGATCCATAGCCATACGAATACCTAAATTACTATAAATCTGGAACCCTGTTACCATGGCAACAGTTATAACAATGTATACCTCAATCAATCGTTCTTGCAGGAAATAGTCTCCGGTCCATTGTGACATTCTTGCTATCTGAGCCATTAACATCTTGGTAATCTCAGTTTTACCTAGAACAGAGATATCGACCTAACTTTCCTTAACTCAAAAATCAGGTACAGTGCAACCCGTCCAGAGGAGCTCTCTCTTGAGCTACAACCACCCTTCAACAAAAGCATGGTTTTTTCCCACTGTATTATATAATTGTTAATTTTACGTCTGAGCGAAACAACCTCCAAACATAATTTTGCTTCTCCCAAAGGGCGTTGCTTTGGAGAGGTTGCACTATACATAAAAAATTATACAATCAAGTCTTGATATTAAGACCAAGGACCTTCACCTTTGAGCCAAAACATTTTTCATAACATTGAGGTGGTCCCATTATCAAGCTGAATTATAGAGGAAATACTGAAACCCAGGATGAAAATAAGAGGTCAATATAAAAAGTTGGTTCTCAGTTATTTGACCCAAACCGTTAACAGTGGATTTTTTTATAACATTATACGCTTGTTCTGAAAATGGAAAGCTGGAATAAAGAACAGTTAAAAAGATTTTGAGGGTGGCGGGATTTTTTCATGAGTCAGTTGCATAATTGCAAACCAACAATTTTTAAGGATGGCTTAATTTATATAATTTTGTTGGGGTTAATGGCGCAACAACAGCCATGGCCATATGGAAACCTTTTCAGCTTTTATCGTCGAGGAAGATCCCAGGCATACGCCAGGCAGAACTACTGACCATTCATAAATGATTAACACAATTCTCATATTTATACATTGAAAAGTAAAAAATAAAATTTGTGAAGAAAAGTTACCTGCCCCAGATTCTCCACTAACCAGTAGACACTGGTTCCCCTGCATTCTCTGTACATTATGGTAAGCACGAGAAGCCAGCGCATACACATGTGGTAGTAATTCACTAAGCGTCTTAGCTTTACCATATCGTAATCCAAGCTAAAATATACAGTACATAGTATAATGATCACCTGTGAATAATGGACACCTATGAATGATGGTCACCTGTGAATAATGGACACCTATGAATGATGGTCACCTGTGAATAATGGACACCTATGAATGATGGTCACCTGTGAATAATGGACACCTATGAATGATGGTCACCTGCGAATAATGAACACCTGTGAACAAGACTCGCTTAATGACACAATAGACAAAATAAACCAGTTAATTGAGTATTAAGACCGCATTTCTTCTCTACATTTAGTGTCCATTGCTCACAAGCTTGACAGGATAAAAAAGTAGTTCCTATAATGATATTGCAAAATAAATATAATACTTAAAGCCACAAAACTGTAATAATAATAACCATATATCAAAAATAATAATCCAACAATTACCTCCCTTCATCTACCAAAAAATGTATACAGACAATTATCAGGTTACCTCCCTTTGCTCACAATACATGATCTAGATAAAGGATGAACACTGATTTAGTTCATTATATCAACAGCTGTGATATTTAAGATACTTACTTCCTCACCATATAATCCTTTAAGTTCTTTGTAAGGATTTATTGATATTAAAATATCACCGATGTATGTCTGAAATACATAAAAAATTAAAATAAACAAAGAGATAAGTGTTTAAAAACCTCGTAGCATCGTCCAGAGCGTGCAAAATGTGTTAAGGGCGTGACGAGAATTCTTCAGCAAAGAGGGAACATTGAATTTGTCTAATAAGTCAATTTGGGGAAAATATACATTGAAAGTACAAGCAAACATATTATTTGAATGAAACCAGTATTGAGTACACAATATCTTACATGCATAAGTAAATACAGATTATTATAAAATCCTATTGTGTACACTGTTGAATCACAATCCTACACTTACCTTAATTATAGTTAAATCATAGATATCAACACTATTTCATTACACTTATTTTTAGACTGGCTTTAAATACTTCCTCAGTATTTTAACTCAACACATAAACCACTTCAATATTAAGACCACTTTTGTGTCCCAAAGGTAGTGGTCATTATATGGAGGTGTTACAGAATTTCATTCATTAACAGACGTTAATTTACAAAACTTTCCATATATTTATACACATCCAAAATGCACGTAAAACATACATTTTAACTCGAATTATAGGTTGCAAATTGTAACATGCAATATGATATCTGTTAGAATGACATTCAATGTAATTTTCCTTCAAATAAAGAACTGTTCAAAATTTGCACAAAAGAAAATGTAAACATTTCTGAAGTTTCTTTTCGTCATGAATAGAAATCTGACTTAAATGAGAACATTAGTTCATCCTAATAATTCTGAATATTCTCTTCACCATAGGGGCCTAAAACATCACAAAAATAATGATTAACGTAGCACACTCCAGTTAATTTTGAAATTTTTACTAAAAACTAGATTTAAATAGAAAATTTCAAACCTCAGAACCAAGATTCAACCACTCAACCCCAGAAGAATTAGGGCTCCATCACTGGTACTTGACTCTTTGCCTTATAATATGGCATTGTCCCACATCTGGTTTGTTTTTTGCTTTTAAGTGACTTATTGTCACTGCGGTTTGATGTCGTTTTTCAACAATTTTTCAGTTATACATAGTACATGTATCACCTAATCCGTTTTTCTGGACTGCATATTAACTTACTCTGCCACAAGGAATTGGCAACTTTTCCACATATGGAGGAAAATCAGCACTTTTGTCAAATTTTCATAGAAGGATTTAACCTGCCGTGACCGGGACTCAAACCCGGATTTCTGTTTACAAGACCAGCACACTAACCACTGGACCACAGCCGTGGCCCTAAAGACTTTTAACAAGGAACAGATTATCATAGAAAATCTTAAATCTCAGAAGCCAGACTTTAAATCCTATAAGTATCATGTCTCCCTAATTTGAACCAAGCAAACATGTCTAAATAGCTAAATAGCAGTTTTTTTTGGGGGGGGGCGTTTTGACAACCAATATTCGGTCTTAATCCCAATGGCAAAAAGCATAATTTTTCCCAATTGCAAGACAAAAATTCATAATTCAAATGAGAAAAAAAAATGAAAAAACGAAATTTAATTTACAGCAGTTCAAATGTTTATTGAATGTCTAAATCATTCAAAAAACAAAGGTAACAATATCTAAAAACAAAAATAAACATAATATTTGTTATATTTTAGTTGTATTTGATTATTTTTAGTTATTTTATACAGTGTAACTTTTTCCAAATTTGTCCAAAATGTTGCGATGTTCCAAAAATGCTGAGAAAAAAACCCGAATAGGTAGAGTTGGTCAACAGACATCAAGTTCGTGAGTTCATACCAGGATGTCAAACATATTCTGTATGATGATTCTATTAAAGACATTGCATCTAAGGCAAATTGTCCTCCATTACTGATTAATTATGTGGAGAATTTAAAAGTGAATGGTAGAGACCAATGATTCCACTAGTAGAGCTCATTGGTATTTACAGTCTCACCGGCGTTTATGACCACCTCTGAATAAAGGCCATCATGTGAATAAAGGTCACCATGCGAATAAAGGTCACTCTTTGAAAAACTGTCATTGGTTATTTAGAACAAACTGACCTCTGAATAAAGAATATGTGTCAATAAAAGCCAAGGGTGGCCTATGTTCTTAAAAAGTTTTTTCCAACTGCATCTTGCTCTGACCTGTGACCTCAGACCATTCTGTTCATTATCACAAACACCACATGCCCTGCAAACAAAAATGTATACTTACATAAATAAAATCCCTGTTGTACCTCTGATGGAGCTCCTCTACTAGTACTGTGTCATCTAAGTCCCCTAAAGAGGCCAAATCATCTGCATTCCCCTTTGGTGGCCCCATTCTATATTTAGCAATTTAGTTCATGTTAAGCCTGGAACTCACTACATCGTTTCTCCTAAAAATACAAACAATTATAATCACAAGATCACCTAGGTCCAGGGTTAAAAAACTTGAAATCGGTCGCCAAGCTCAAATCTGTATTTCGATTTATGTTTTAAAATGATAATGATAATAATCATACAATTTTCTGTCAGCAAAACTGATCTGAACAGGTATGTAAACTTTCAACACTTATACTTTTCCATCCAGAATTCATTCAGAATAACATTGAGATTGTTCAGAGACTGTTTTCATGTTTTATAATCTCAGGGCAAGGAGTTTTAAATGAGTTTTCAATTATTAGAATCATTTAAAAAAATAAGACCAATCTTAACATTTTATCACAAACCTAAGAAATAAAAAAGTGGCTGTTTACTGGCACTGATAGGGGAAAATAGTTTTAGTCAAGTACATCATAAAGACACTTCAAGCAAAGAAGGTAATACCTTTTGCTGGGGTGGTCATTTTCTTTTCAACTGATTTACTGTCGTTTTTCAACAATTTTTCAGTACATGGCAGCCAGTTCACCAAATCTGTTTACCTGGACTGTATACTAACCCGTACTAACTTACTCTTGCACAAGGTGCCTGTAACTTCCCATCATATGGAGGAAAATCAACATTCTTGACAAATTTTCACAGAACACAGATCACCGAGTTACAAGTCCAGTGCATTAACCACTGGGGGTGGTCATTAGGTAAGAAAAGAACTGTAAGTAAGAATTACTCCCAGCCACCAAGAAAGGCTTTCTAATAAGTCTAATTTTTAATTCAGTTTGATCCCTCCCCTTTAAGCTTAAGCCCCTCCCCATCCATCATACATACTAGAATCTTAATATCTGACTGTATTAACAGAAACCTAAGAAGAAAAATTCAAATGCTTAAAATCATATCCATTCACCAAAAATATAATTTCACACAATATAATAAAGAATGTATTATAAGCCCTGGAACTTAGAAGTGAGGTTAAGATCCCTTTGACTGTAGGTATGATTCTTCCTGAGGCCAGTATAGCACTTCATAGATGTTAGAGTACTTGTATGTCACATTACAAATCAGTCATAATATCCAAGTATTTGATTGGTTGGTTCCAAGCACAAACTTTAATTTGGCCAATGGTTGAGCTGCAAATTATTACACTCACCTCCATAAATAATACTGAGTTTTTCACCAAATAAACACAAGAATTATTCACCAACAGTAAGTTCCCACATCAAGCTTTTAAATTTGAATTTGAATTCAATAAACTTAATTCACAGCATTGAACAAAAAAACTTTCAAACAACTGTAACCACTTTAAAGACTGTATTACAAGACTGTATTACAAGAATATTTGAAAAAAGTCCAAACTCCAAACCTTGTGTATGACTACACTTTTAACTCCTATCTACAAAGACAGTGATAAGAATGTAGAAATCTTGGTTAAGAAAAAACACAAGGAAGTTTGAAAATCAACCCATTAATTGTTGAATCAATTTATGATGACAGCATACAGGAGAGATAACGGCAATCAAAGTCAAGGTCACAGTTGAATGTTATCAATCAATGCACAGGACATAGTTATATGTCTAAATGCTTCGACACAATAAAATATGCAGTGAAGTCCCTGCATGTAGAATAAATTCCAAAACGCAGATTTTTTGCTGGGTTTCATGTACTAATATGATCAACTTAGCTGCAAAGAAAACAGCTTTGGTATCAGTAGGCGGAGTCAGTAAACAGATCCATTGCCAGTAGGCAGAGTCAACAATAGCAACAGTAACATTGACAGTAGGAGGAGCCGGTAAACAGCGTCATCATCAGTATGAGGAGTCAGTATACAATGTCACTGTTAGTGGGAGGAGTCAGTAAACAAATTCAGTCAGTAGCAGGAATCGGCATACTGTGCCATTGTCAGTAGGAGGAGTCATTATACAGTGTCATTGTTAGTAGGAGGAGTCATTATACAGTGTCATTGTTAGTAGGAGGAGTCATTATACAGTGTCATTGTTAGTAGGAGGAGTCATTATACAGTGACATTGTTAGTAGGAGGAGTCATTATACAGTGTCATTGTTAGTAGGAGGAGTCATTATACAGTGACATTGTTAGTAGGAGTCATTATACATCTTGTCATTGTTAGTAGAAGTAGTGAAGAAATGGCTAAGCAAACCCCAGATTGACTTAAGCCAATAAAAATTAATTTCAAGATATCATCACTGCTCCCTCACTATTTAGGGAAAAAATACCATGTTTCCACTTACCAAAAAAATGCATGGTAGGCAGGTTGAAGAATACTTGGCTGAAAGAGATAAGTTTTGGGTTGGCAGAAAACCTAGGGTCAGTCACACTAGCAGTACCAAGAACTTTTTATACACTTCACACTTTTTTGAAAGCTCCAATAAAGCTAGTTCTTGAGTAAGTATCAAATACATGCAGTTTTGGTTTACTTTCACAATCTGATTGAAAATTTCCCAATTTCAATTTTGAGTCAACTGAGCAGTGATAGCAATGTGTCTATACATACAGCAAACCACAAACATCACAGCAAAACATTAGACAGCTGCAGGGGCCTCTGGTCATGCGTTTATGGTCTCTAACTAGTAATCACCAGTCCCTCACCACTGTAAGTTTGAATCCCATCTAGGACCAGAAGAAATTTACATAAGAGGAAGTTGTCACGCTAGATCGCTGAAGGTTTGAGGTTCTACCCAACTGTACGACTGGGGTCTTCCTCCATCTTTCTACCTTTAAACCTGGAAAAGTTGCCGAATGGCCCTGGCTGTTGGTGCAATGTTAAACCACAGTGAAAAAAAATGGTAAGTTTTGGGGTATATTTGAATCTGACAGAGGTTAAATTAATGTCAATCACCAAATATCAAACTTTTAAAGCCTAACCATTGTCAGAGAACAAGTTTTGAAATTTTCTGTAAATTGCTGCATCAAATAAAAGTTAATCATTGTAACTCATGCTATCAGGCAGAAAGTCATGAAATAAAGTTGTACACCATATATCATTTGTAATGTAAATCTTTTTCGATTTCATTAAAAGTTTTTTATCAGTTAACCAGACAAGTACCTAGTAGTACTGGTATATATAATACCACCATAACACTTCAGATTCTGGACTCAGTTCAGAGTTTTCTGTCTCTATATCAAAGAGTGTTTGACCTATATTTTAAGCCAATCCGATGGCTCCATTTTCAAATTTTCTCATTTCTAATCCATGAAGAGGGTTACTCATTTACCTAGAATTTTCTTCACAATAAAGTAATATGCCATAATACACATTAACACTTGTTCATTTGTGATCATGTGTTTAAGAGCAGTGGGCTATGCTCACTTAGATTACTTGATGCCACATATTTTTCTAACTAAACACTAACCTACACTTAGAACGGAAGTATCCTTGTTTTTTACAGGATTTAACATTGATTTTCAACAATTATTCAGTTATATACGGCTGCCGGTTCACCTTACCAGTTTTCTTGAACTGTATATTAACTAGTACTCTTCCACAAGGAGCCAGCAACTTCTCCACATAAGGAGGAAGACTGACATTTTTGTTGCAACCAGAATTTGAACCCATATCAAGAAGTATCTTTAATTTTCACGTCCTATTTAATGACCTCTCAAAAAAATGATCATTTAAACAGTCTGGGTACTTCAAACCATATCAAATTACTTCTAAGATTATTAAGTAAGTCTAGATCTCTGATAAATTGATGATAAAATTATTCATGGTTTACACCTTACACAAACACCTTGACAGAAATTTAGAACATCACATGACCAGAATGGAAAAGAATTATACACATCAATTTTTCCCATAATTGTTATTTATAAAGGAATATGGGAATTATTTGAAAGGTGAATCCATTTAAAAGATCAATATTGGTATAAGTGACAATTCTTTCACAAAATCATACAAGAAACGACTGCAATTCCACCACACCAGGATAAAAATTTATTGAACAGAGACCGTTTTCCTGTTTTTAGTAGTAGTGACAATGACCTTGACCCAAAAACTACAAACTCAATACCCAAGCTAGGTCTTGATAACACCTTGCTACATATCAAGTTTGGTAACAATAGATCGATCAGAACTTAAGTAATCAAATGAAAACCAGTTGCTGGATATCACCATATGCCCAACTGTAGACATACCCCCCCCCACCCCACCCATTGAAACAACCCAATCTAATAACCTGGCATTTAAACTTTGTTGAAAACCTTATCAAAAAGGGGCACTGTCCCAACTACAGTCCATTTTATCAGTGACATTATCATCTATCTGTTGTCTCATCATCTTTTGTCAAAGGTAAATTACTAATTTGTCCATGTATTATCTATGTGTGTACATTATGCTACAGGCGTGACTCTTAAGTTAAAAATTGCTAAGATATGTTTACAATATGACATTTACCTACTAAATATCCGTACTATCATAAATTGCGTATTCATGCATTAATTGTTGAGATGAAAGGTAGAGGTTTACTGCCTAATCTTTAATAACACGACCTCATTCAAAAGGTTAAATCTGAGCTGTTGACTGTACTAATAACTAATACATGAACCTTTCAGATTATTTTCAAATTTTATGTAATCATGTGGTTTAGCCTTTTTTTGTGAAGAAAAGACATCTGCCTTGTTCAATTTTATAAATGTTAAGCAACTACTTTGTTCACACTTATTTTTTTTTGCCATAAATAAAAACTTATAAATGATCCACAGGGATACGTGCATGAAAGCTACGAGCACCCCCACCCGCCACCACCTATCATGTTAGGATGTGGTAGTACTGTGGCTTTTTCTATTTATTTTAAGAACTATAATCAAGAGGTTACAATTAATCATGTTAACTTCTCTGATACTTCATGAAATTACCAGTAATTGATTTAACAACTTAATGCAAATTTATGTCCCTACATCCTATAACCCGGAATCTCTTACTTGTCCCTGTGAACATGCACGTACACCAGTTCAGAAATTGAAATTGAATAAGTGTGAACTGAAAACTTATAAACTGTAGGCACCTATATACATATTATTTACTTAGTATATGACATATAAAGAGCTTTTTGTCACAAATATGGGAAGGAGTCTTTGTCTTAAATTTGGGAAAAAATAACAAATAATAATAATTTTTGCAAAAAGGGGAAGAAAAAAGTTGATGTAAACTGAACTTTATGGGAAAACTGCATGAATTTGAAGATATTTTTCCTGAGGGGAAGATGCCTATAAACAGCCCCTGCTATAGAAGGAAATAAAATATATACATATTAAACTTACAAAATTGACAAATTATGACAAGATGAACAATACAAAAAAAATAGGATTTCATTCAAAGATTAAAGATTATATAACTAAATAAATTATCAATCCCTACAACTTATCTATTAAAACATCATGATTAAACAATGAAGATATTATTTATCATCAATTTACAGGTCATGATTGAAAACAGTACAAAACATTTAAGTTTATGAACAACATATACATGTCATTACATGTCAATACAAAAATGTCTTCTCCAGAGTTATAAAAAACATGTAATAGGAAGAGGAAAAGCAAAGTACCTAATGCAGGGCTTGAGCCTGTAACCTCCTACCAGCAAGTCAGATGCTCTACCTACTAAGCTAATTGGGCTGGCACTATCACAATTTATTTTACCTAAAATCTTTATACAGTAGTGCTGCAAACAAATACATTAAGTCCAACCAAATTTACAGAGAGATGGTCATCTATGTATATCGGCCACTCTTATGAACACATTTATTGATAGCCGTGGCTGTGGTCTAGTGGTTAGTGCGCTGGACTTGCAACCCAGAGATCCAGGTTTGAATCCCTGTCGCATCAGGTCATGCCCTTCCATGAAAATTTGACAAAAATGTCGATTTCCCTCCGTATGTGGAGAAGTTGCCGTCTCCTTGTGGAAGGGTAAGTTAGTACTGGTTAGTATACAGTCCAGGAAAACTGGTCAGGTGAACCGGTCGCCGTATATGACGGAAAAATTGTTGAAAAATGGTGTTAAACCCAAGGGACAATAAGTCACAAACAAACGAACTAACGAACGAACGAATGAACGAACAAACAAACACACAAACAAACAAACATTTACTGATATGATTAATTGACAACACTGATCTCTCTATAACAGTCACTTATGCACGGAGGTCATAATTACTTTTTCAGGCCACAAGGTAGTCTTTGTTCTCAGGTCAGGTCTGATAGTATTTTATGGATTTAAATGAGGAAATTAAAAAAAATATTCATGAGTTTGATAAAATATAAATGGTAGTCTTTGTTCTCGGGTCTGACTGTATTTAAGGAAGTTAAAACGAAGCAATTTCTTTTTAATTATTCTTGAGTTTAAGAGTGTATATCAAATTCATTATTTCTCAGTAGATGATTTTCATTTTGTCAAAGGTACATTTATGAATAAATATTCAACCCTTTGCCTCATAAGCATATTTTGGACTCTTCCAAATTCAAAGCTAATATACAAAACATGAATTTATCAAGAAGACAGGTTATTTCTCCATGACATAGTGGAAAACATTGTGGCAAAAGATGTAATGGCTCCTTTTGCCACAATTTTTTCAAAAGTCATCAGCTTCAGATGTGGGGAAATGCGGTATAATGAGGTAAAGGGTTAAAACCAAAATAGTATTATTTCTTCTTTAAAGTTGTGTGTTTATATATCTCGTACAAATTACACAAATTATCAATTTTAATAATCTTATGAATTGATAAAATTACTTTAATTCCAAAAAGGATAATTTGGGCTTTAATATTTTTTTGTCAACATGTGAAAAAGCCAAGCAAATAAAACACAAACGGAGTTTGTCCTTCATCTAAACAATAATAAACAAAATATTGACAAAAAGTATAAAATACCTGTAATAGACAGTTGAATGGATTCTCAGACCATTGTAACATTAATCCATAAACTTTTGTTGGAACAGAAAAATATCCATAACAAAAATTTTGAATAAAATTTTATCCCGAAATACATGAGGGACTATTGTGAACGTTATATGTATAAATATATGATTGTAATATACCGAGAAGAAAATGACACGATTTGATTTAAAAATAGTTTACACTTGAAATAACTGCCACTATACCCATCAAGCATTATTTTCTTATAATTACAAATGTACCATATACTGAAACAGGTCAGAAGTTTTAAAATTATAGATAGAAAAAATATTACACAAATTCATAAATGAGTCATTGTATATATCAGAGTATGACTGTAATTTTCGTGACTGAAATATAAAAGATAGATTTGGGGTTAAAAGTTAACATCTAGAGGGAAGGTTATAATCACGTACAACACAATACAACACAATACGGGTACCTAGTAATAAAAACCCACACCATACCGTGACGAAATGCTTAATAAATTACACATCTTATTGAAGTATTTGAAACTATTTGATGGAAGTTTTACACATCCAAGTTGAAATTGGGTCATTAAAACGTTTTTACCACGCAGTTAATCTTATGACAATACTTACAAAATAAGATGGTAGTTTTTGTAACTTACTTCACAGTCATGTATAAAATGGTGACTGTAATATAATACAGTTAGCTAAGAATGTCAGCAAGTAATATGGTAAGTCTTTGTTCTTTCAGCGTTGTATTACGTTTTATTTACAACTAACAACACAGTAAGCTTTACTGTATTACATACCAAATAATCCCTAATAAAAGCACGTAGGTCTGTGGTGAACATTTGCAAAGTGCGACACATAACAGAGGTAATAATTTCAAATTTCAGGGTTTTTTACACTGGGTGCCTTCTATGTCAGTCCAGTGACTGCCACATTCTCTGGTTTATTAAGATAGTTTGACACGTAAATATTATTACACGTGATTTTTTTTTGCAATTTGGGGAAAGGGTAAAAAATAGTTATGTTTATTGTTGTTACAAGACCAAAAAAAATTTGATAGAAAGGTCTCAAAACTTTTCTTTTTTACCAGACATACCTATGGTACAATTCGTCCCAAAATATTTTCATACAAAACTTCAGGGTTGGCACCAAAAAGTAGGGTTGATAAGGTAACCATAAACTTGACTATTTTTTCTGACCTTTCCAAGTAATTTGAGTGACAAAAACTACAATACAATCATTCACATCTGCCAAGAGTTCATGTGTATTGAAATGATGAAAATCCAAATCAATCCATGCTGGGGAATCAGTGAGCATGCTCCAATTGAAAATCCTTGATTTCACACCAACAGCCAAGGTCATTTAGTCAATTAGTGACTTTTTCAGCTTTAACGGTGGAGAAAGACCCCAGGCATATACCTGGGTAGGACCACCAACTTTCTATAAGCTAGCTGATGGACAACTTCCTAACTTAAGAAATTTGGGTCCAGGCAGGATCAAGCTCACAGTGGTGAATGGCTAAGGATTACTAACCAGTGACCATAACCATGGCGACCACCCTGTTTTATTAGCAACTTCACCTAAGCAATCCTTTACATTGGCATAATTTCAAAATGGGTGGGAAAATAGTATCAGCTCAATAAATTCAATAGCAAAATGTACAAGACTTTTGTCTAAACAATGAATCTTCTCAGGAATATAAGCACATACTACATCTGATTGGAAATTCCAAATTATTCAAATCAATTTTTTTAACTTTCTCTAGGTGACATTCTCTGATATGGTCCAAGTAGATAATGACTTAGTTGTTACTGAAGAGTTGTCGAATACTGATATCTCAAATCTTCAGTCACCAACAGTTTCTACATTAACTGATAATGGCAACGACAATTATAATGATTAAGAACATCAGTGTTATACAAACGTTACAAAAGAGATGGCTATAGAATCATTGAATAAACTTCATCAATTACATTAAAAGTTATGATAATATGCAAGTGTTGGTATTTTCTTCTCTAAACCACAGGCACTCGGTTTCTAAGATTTTTATACCTGTACCCGTCATTTTTTAATATAAACTCATCAAACAGGCAAATCTGTTAAAACAATCTTCATACCACTACAGTGTGTACAAGAAAAACGTAAAGGTAAGTCACTAGCCACATTTTAGACTGATGGAAGTAACAACAACCAGTGTGGGTTCTGGCATTCCTTCTGAAATGCATGCGCTATCGAGAACCTCGCTTTTAAATTTGGCGCACTACAGCAAGGGCAAAGTTCCCAAAAAGCACAGACAAGTTAGGTCTGGTCATGGAGCCATAAATTCACATTTAAGGTTTAAAAAATCTATGGAGTGACCAAGATTTTTCATCCGAGGGTCCCCTGGACTCCCATCTCCAACATTTTAGGGATCCTTTGGGATTTTTGGAGGTCTCACACAGAAAATGCCAAGGGTAAATTCCGAGTTGGAAGGGGTCCTGAAAATGCAGTGGTCACTCTCAATGTGAGTCCCTCAGCTGAATATCGCATCAGGGACACAAGAAACCTGCGTCAGGGACACAAGAAACCAGGGTCAGGGAAATCCCTGAGTGACTTGATTGTTGTTAGTCTCAGTAAGAAAATGGAGACACAGGGACGAGTAAATGTCAATTAAGAAAATGACATTGTAGACCTATGCTTACAAATTGATTCATTTTTCGTAAGCAAATTTTTCACACCAATTAGACCAGGTAATCCTCTCTAGACTAAGCAAATAAAAAAATGTCTCATCATCACAAACTGTCAAATCAGTTGGAATGAAACAGACCGATGAAATAGTATCTAATATTTTTACTTTAAGGACAAAAAAGATGGTAAATATGGCTACATTAATTGATGTACGCAACTTCCACTCACTTATAAAATAGCAAGCACTTGATTCTAACCTCAATTCAGGAAGTACTACATGATACAATCAAGGCTTTATGGATGACACAGTAACCATTACAAAATGTTTATAAATAATGAATTTAAAATGGGAGTGTATATCTATATAGTCCAAGAATCACAGAAAGATAAATTGGTACTTCTTATTAATTTAATACTGTTTTTTATCATCAAATCATCAAACAAACATAACAAATAAATATTCCAGGGCTCTCATTTCATCCTTAAAACAGCATTTTGACTCTTGAAATCAGTAAAATAAAGGTTTTCACTCTTGAGAATTTGTACCAAAGGGTCAACTTTACAATAAAATTAGAAGGAAATTTTGTTGACTCTTCGAATTATCATCTGGTATGGGTTAATTTTTTGACTCTCAATTATTTACTAATTAATTCCCTATATTCATTGGTTGGTGGTTGATATAACTAATACAGGACTATAATAATCATACATTGGTAAGTGGAAATCTGTCATTACAAATTTACGAAATTTCATCACGAAGAAAATACAAACATATCAGAAATACATTAACAAATTTAAATTCTCGAAAGAAAACTACAATTACGACTTGTGACGAAAAGAAAGAATTGTTTACCTCTACAACCACTCAGCACCAGAAATATCCAAAATATTATGTCCGACTACTGTGTTAGTGATAATCCATTCACGAGAATGTGTAAACGGCGGTCACGGGCCGTATAAAAAAGTAATTGGTTATGTGGCCTTGATTTAGATCCTGTTTTTTATAAACTCATCATATACTCATCATATAATTTCGTACATTGGTCTATATTGTGTCTAGAATTAACGGCCATAGGGTTTTATTCTTTATTATCAATAGAATGGTCAGATCAATGCTCGGCGCAAAACAAATCTTCCATTAATTTCTGACTCTTGCTACTGATGATGTGAACAAAACCCTGTCAAATCATTTCATTGAAATCTCATGGATATTATCACAGTTCAATGAACTTAAAATTCGGACATGTGACCTTGTTATTGCATGTGAAAGGGGAATAACTCAAAGTAGCCTAAAGCTGACTAAATTTAATTTGGCGAAATATTAAAAATACTTTGATTCTGCTATGAAAATATCGAGAAGTGTGGTGCTAGACTAATAAATCGGATTTAGGCTTAATCATACCTTAATGATTCTTTATTGTCTTATTTAACATATCTAGAGTATTGTATAAACACTTATTTCAGTGGCTAGGCTACTTTATTTTTTTTTAAATCATAGTACATGTACAACATGTCCACCCATTTTCCGCTGCTAGAGTCTGACGCAACTTTGTCTAAATTTTCATCTGGCTGGGCTGTCCTTGGGTGCCCTTCATTTCCATGCTGTCTGTCCAATACTTTCTTATACACTTGAAAATTGTTGACTATAATGTCGTATGTGTTTTCTGAATGTCACTGTTTCACTCATATAATGTTTCTTTAAGTGTTGTATAGCCATAGTAGGCAAGCTCATAGAAAATTCTGACAATTTCAGCATCTACACTCATTTTTAAGTAAACAACTTACCATATGACATCATCGATTCATTAGACTTAACCTTTACGTTTATGACTGGCATACTTTACGCATAAATTAGACAGTATATTTTAATTTGATATATATATGACATAATACATTTTATTTATTATAAAGATTATAATATTTTTCGTCATTAGTGGGACACACTGTACATATTGGTCCCAGGGAC
Source organism: Lutraria rhynchaena (assembly GCA_008271625.1). Lineage (NCBI taxonomy): Eukaryota > Metazoa > Mollusca > Bivalvia > Venerida > Mactridae > Lutraria > Lutraria rhynchaena. The sequence continues at coordinate 715,299 of VIBL01000066.1, forward strand.
ATAGACATTATATTAACATAATTTTTTTTCTCCAATTAACTACCAGATATCTCATCATCACTTGAGTCAGCGGTGGTAGACAAATTACCATAGATGCAATGTTTTCAATAAAGTCACCACAGAGAATTTCTGCCAGGGTCAGTGTTCGAACTCACGAACCTGAGATCTGCGTTTAACTTAATAGTTTGATCCTTTCTTCAATTTAATTACTGTGTAGCCTACATATATTTGTATATTAATGTACATGGTTGCAGAGTGAAATTCGTATGTCAATTAGTTATTTACTTACCAGTCATGTTGTATATATATTATCCTGTCATGCACATCTTTAACTTACATCTTCCTTCTAATTTTCTTCAAGAAAACCTTACATAAATACATGTATTACCAGTCTGAATATGTTGTTTCTATGGCAACTCATGTTTAACCTCAGTGTAATCTAGAAGCCGGAGTTCACGCATTAACTAATGCATCAAATTTTAGTTTTTATTTGTCTAATCGCAGAGTTTTATAAACAATAGATTTTACTATTTTTATTAATTTATTGGCTAATGATTTGTTTATAAGATGGTAATGATTAGAGCCAAATATCTTTTGACCAAGTATTCGACAGGACATTTTCCCCATCCAAATACTGACTTCGCAGACGAGCACATACGTGGCATTTGCCTACCAAACCTCTGTAAGATGCAATTGCACGCATCATCTGACGTTGTCCGAAGAACAACCATCAAATTCCGTGTGAGATCAAAAACTATCGCATCTCGAGTGGTATAACCAACCATCCATCACACGCCATGTGACTTCCCGATCTATCATATCTCGTGTGGGATAACAATTGATCATATGCTATTTGAGATCACCATAAAATTCAGTCACATAAAATATTCACACACGCACGCACGCACGCACCTTCCAGCATAAGGTATTAGAAACATCAGAATTGATGTGAATTGATGGGACATAAGTATGACTTGCTGCTTATGGAGGCCTCATTACATGGTAGGATAGCTAGCACATCTGAATTAATGATTCAGTCAGTGACAGACAGAACCAAATTGATGGCGGTCCATCAATACCAAAGGAGCATATTTTAACGATGGTGAAATACACATAGTTGTTTTTATAAATGTATAGCTGCTATTAAACGATGGTCTCAATTTGTTGTTGAAGTAAAGGGTCAACTGGTTGGGAATTCCCGGTCCCCACTTCCGGTACAGGTCTTTTAAGTCTCTCGCAAAACATTTCATCCATCTGACGTACAGAACCAGGCAGTCTTCCTCGGAATACGTGCATAAGAAATAGTATAATAAAAATCGCTAAAACAATGGTAACAACCACAATCAATATTATCCATTTTGTTTCCATAGTGTCAGTTGGACTGGACTCATTGTATTGCGCATGCGTAGATGTTAATCGTATTTCCGGAGTGTAATCTAAAATACAGAATATTGAATCATTCATGATTTGCACAAATTACATTTTTAGTCGGGTGAATCTGACATCCGGAAATTCACTCATAAAGCTTCAGTCTAAAGAAGTCTAGGTTGTTACGATTGCATTTTTATAAAAAACATGGGTACTAGTTTAATGTTAAGCCTGTTCGAAACTGGTACCCGTTGACTTAAACTGGTACCCGCTGACTCTGGTGTACAGAGACAACTCGTAAGGCCCAAAATTTCCTGGACGCTGATTGGTCAATTGCGGTTGAAATCCGGGCAGAAGTCTACCCCCGGGATTTCGCAAGACTATTCGCATTCTGAATGCCTCGCATTTTTTCGCTCGATGCATATTTCGCGCGTAATATAAAAATAGATCAAAACATCAGGGTCTCTACATTTTATATGTTATGTAGTCACTAAATCTAGCATTCACTGTTTCATTTTGATTAAAAGGTGCAATTTGTATCTAAAGTATTCGGTAATACCTTTGTTTATATTTAACAGATATACGGAAATCCCCGATGTTTCACGAATGGACAGCCAATCACATGGCTCAAACGCATTGACCAATCAGCGCGCCAGATAATTTAGCCCATACATGGAATGGGGACCAGCTTAAGCCTGTTCCCCACCATCTTGAAGTGCACCAAATGTACAGACAGAGTCAAAAGGAACCGGTTTAGCATACGTATACACAAGTGATAAGGAACGACAACTCTGGATAAAAAAATTGTGGCAAAGTGCTTCCCGTTAACTCTGGTTGTGACCACAAACTGGTACCCGTTGACTCTGGTGTACCTTTGGTGCGCTGCAACATGGAACAGGGACCAGTTTTGTTGGGGCTTCTATGTTTTGATGCTTCTATGGCGCTGTGATAACATTTAACAGAAAAAATAAAATTTGTTTGTTCAAGTTTCGCTTTCGTTTTTAATGACAATACAAGGAGACGTTTTACACAAGCAGTGCCCAAATCACGTGGAACGGGTAAATCTTTGTCCAAACGGTTAAGAAATTGTTCGCTTGAGTTAGTTTTCTTTCATGGGCGAGCGCATTGTCAAAAAAAAACAAAATGTTACAAATCACTAAGCAACAGCATACTAGTATTTACAGGTAAAAGACAAATTCGGGTCGTATAGTGCGTTTATCAGGTATTAATAAGTTTTGCATTAAAAATTAATGCAGCCAAAGAAAACATCTTTTATAAATACACATACATTTGTACTGCAAGAAGTGCTTGTACTTATTTGAACTCGACTTTCTAATCGCACAATGTCTTGTCGATAATTTTACAATTAATGTAACAAAAACTTCACAAGTTATATGCATAAGATATTTTTGCAAACTGTATGCAGTTTATATGTTTGCCCTATATCAGTAAAAAAGTGGAACAACCTGGCTGACATCATGTGACAGTCACAAGACGTTACATATTAGAATTTGAAAAAAAAAATAAAATTTTGATATGAAAACTGCCTTAAAAATATTTATAATTTCTCCAAATAAGAGAATTAAAATTTTCTAGAGTTGTGTGAATTTAAAACGATAATTTGAGAAGACGAAATACAAAACTTTGTTATTTCGACCAATGGTTATGCAGGAAAACATTTTCTTCGCTGGTAGCTAGGTCGTTTTTATCTACCAAGTTACGTGTCCTGGATAACAAAACTTGTGACAAATTTAATTCTATTTGAATTTTCTTCATATTAGTAAACGTTTCAATATAAATTTTATGTCAAAGTAGGTGATTGTATCGGATATTTTATTTTCACAAAAAGGAATCTCACAGGTAAAAATTCTCTGCCAAAACTCAGCCTGTTCCATATATTAACGAGCTGCCCGGCTAAGTTTAATTCTTCTTGCAAGTTAAAATTAACCAAAACTGTTTTTTGCATAGATCTATTTATAGTATCATCATCGTAAATTCCAAAATCTATAATGGTTCTATGTAAGTTATTTATAATATCAGTATGTCGAGATTGCAGTGTTTTAACACATGTAGTACACGTATTTAACCCCCCATATCTCAAGCAACGAAACCTAAAAAGCAAACACATAAACTTGTGTTCAGAAAATTGTCACTAGATTGGGTCGGTTGGGGTGGGACAAACCTGGTGAAAGTTTTTTTTACCTTGTACATTAGAATTTTCCCTAGTTAAAGTTCCAATACTGTAATTCTTATGTTATTCATCTTTTTTTCAAATGGGAAATAACACAGAAAGACGGTCACTTGAAAAGAAACTCTTTTTTACTTCTTTAAATCAAAATGCTCAAATTGAAGTCAGTTGTGTACAGTGGGGCACCACTCAACCGGTCTCCATTAAAATTGATACCGGGCGTAATTTCGTGTCCAGACTTTGATTGTTAATGGTTTATTGCACGATTAAGCAAAATGTCTGAGCGAGAAGCTCTTCTTTACCGAAACAGAACATTGTTAAGGGCTTACCCTGGCCTGGGTACGACCGCATGAGAGAGGATCTCTTTAATGCACTGACCCCATGAGTGAGTAAAATTCATAACAATAATACTTGCCTGGACGATTCTCAGCGCATAATAGTGGATATGTCTCACACTTGTCAGCGCATGCAACTTTCACTCCAAGCGCCATGTCAAAGAAATAGTCCCGTCCCTCTATTCAGGGAGCCACAGTGAGCTGTTTATCCTATAGTACCAACAAAAATAATGAATTTTCACAAAGTGACCATCTCAATATTAAGACCACCTCATTATAATGACCACTTATTTTCAGACTGGTCATTACTGCATGTACTTTTTTTATTTCAGGTGAATTGTGAGCCCCCCCCCCCAAAGATATTAATTTAGGTCGTGTTTTTGGCACAATGGCAAAGATGTGGTCTTAATATCGAGATATTGCTCTAATAACGAAGCTATAAATGTTTTGCATAGATACATTATAGCTTCCCCACGAGTTACCTTTGAATAACCATGAATAATAAAATTAGAAGGAAAATGTTGCAATATTAATAAATGCATTACGTTACGATATCTATTTAATACAAAAAAAATGTTACACTGACATCAAATTTACTTAGATTATTACTCGTGATGATAATAGTTAATTCGTAGTACACATATTATACAAAAATCTTGTAACAGACTAAAGTAAATACCTGTTTAAGCATAAATAATCGAAGATGATTAAACTTTTATAGTGAAAGCGATTATCCTTTAGACTGCTTTGAAGACGTCGCTCTAAATAAAGCTTTGCAGGCGTGTATACATATTGTATATTTATAGAAACGCGTTGGTTTTTTCTTGTCCTATTTTTTGTCATTATTACGCAAGTTATATACCCATCGTTCGTTCATAAATGATTTACTTAGACTTTGGAACATTGTTAGCTTTGTCACTAGCCTTCACGTATCTCTCTGAAAAGTCTTTAAATATCAATATTTCGGAAAGCACCACCAGGGCTTGCCCTGCGCCCCCTGGTTCTTAATGACTTCAAAACAGTCAAATTTTAAGCAAGATGGATTAATGTTGTTCTTGTTCTTGTTCTTGCTCTTGATGTTCTTGTTCTTGCTCCTGTTGTTCCTGCTGCTGTTGTTCTTGCTGCTGTTGTTCATGATGTTGTTGTTCATGCTGCTGTTGTTCCTGATGTTGTTGTTCTAGTTGTTGTTGTTCATGCTGCTGTTGTTCCTGATGTTGTTGTTCATGATGTTGTTGATCATGATGTTGTTGATCATGATGTTGTTGTTCTTGCAGCTGTTGTTCTAGCTGCTGTTGATCATGATGTTGTTGTTCTTGCTGCTGTTGTTCATGATGTTGTTGTTCTTGCTGCTGTTGTTCTTGATATTGTTGTTCTTGATGTTGTTGTTCATGATGTTGTTGTTCATGATGTTGTTGTTCTTGCTGCTGTTGTTCTTGATATTGTTGTTCTTGATGTTGTTTTTCATGATGTTGTTGTTCTTGCTGCTGTTGTTCTCGTTGCTGTTGTTCTTGATGTTGTTATTCTTGAATTTGTTGTTCATGATGTTGTTGTTCAAGCTGCTGTTGTTCTTGCTGCTGTTGTTCTACCTGCTGTTGTTCTTGATATTGTTGTTCTACCCGGTGTTGTTCTCGTTGCTGTTGTTCTTGATGTTGTTATTCTTGATGTTGTTGTTCATGATGTTGTTGTTCAAGCTGCTTTTGTTCTTGCTGCTGTTGTTCTACCTGCTGTTGTTCTTGATATTGTTGTTCTACCAGGTGTTGTTCTCGCTGCTGTTGTTCCTGCTGCTGTTGTTCTCGCTGCTGTTGTTTTTCCTGCTGTTGTTCATGATGTTGTTGTTCTACCAGGTGTTGTTCTCGCTGCTGTTGTTTTGCTGCTGTTGTTCTCGCTGCTGTTGTTTTTCCTGCTGTTGTTCTTGATTTTGTTGTTCTCGCTGCTGGTGTTCTTGACGTTATTGTTCCTGCTGCTGTTGTTCTCGCTGCTGTTGTTCTTGATGTTGTTGTTCTACCTGCTGTTATTCTTGATGTTGTTGTTCTTGCTGCTGTTGTTCCTGATGTTTGTGTTCTTGTTGTTCATATGGTTGTTGTTGCAGTCGTTGTTCGTGCGAATGTTGTTAATATAATATAATGTCACACATAAGTGAATAATATAGCTTATAAAATCATGTATGTGTGGCCGTTTGTGTTTACTGCTGATTAATGTCACATACTCATGATAATTATTACGAAGGGACCTATGTCCCACATATTGACCAAACGGACATAAATTGTTCTTGAAGCAGATGTTTGAGGTAACAAATAGCAAACGAATGTGGGAACGAACATCCAGACTGTCAAAAGATTGTGGGAACGATGTCCGGTCTGTCATAATATCGTAGGAACCATTGTCCGGGATGGCAAAATTACGTTGGAACGAGTGTCCGTGGTGTCATTTTCATGTTGGAACTTTTGTCCGCCAAGGTAAAAACTAGCATGAGAACGATTGTACGTAAGAATTCTATAGATAGAAACAATTTGGAATTTCCAGAGCTATATTTAGAAAATGACTAAGAGTGAATGTTTGGCTTCCAATATTGTTGCTCATTCCTGTCTTCAACAATATGTCATGAAATTATGAATGTGTCATTTCTCATTGGTATGGGTATTTAACAAATAGGTCGCCCTTCCCACGACACTAAGTTCATGGATATTGTTTGAATCGTGTTAAGGACAGGAAGTGCTGAACCTTATCTTGGTTCTTGGTTACAGAACTTGACATCGGTGTCCCGCACAAACGCATATTGAGTTTTTTGTATGATTCTGAATTAATTATGATAAAACAATGATGATATTGGTGACACGCGTATACAATTGAATTTAATATGTGTTTTAACATTAAACAGCTGTAACTTTTCACCCAAAACACATTGAGCAATGGCATTGAGATTTGAGACTGATTTCAAGTTTAAAACCTTGGGACTTAGAGTCATTAATGTAACAGAGAGCCGACACGTTCCTTCACTTTTACATAAGCGGCGTCAAGTGATCAAAGTTAATAAAGGCTAAAATAACTGATCTTGGGGCCTAAAAAGGTTTGTTTCGGGTTATATGCCCCCCAAAATATGGGTCGATAAGTAGGGATTTTTTACAATATAGCACTAAGATTAGGATGCCTTAAATGTCGGCAGGTAAAATATTGGGTTTGTCGGGTAAGCGGAAACAAACCCTTTTTAGGCCTGGTTGTAATTAGTGACTCTGGTGCCACCAACATCTCCTCTTGATACATTTTGAAAATTTTGTAAGAGTTATTGTCTCGTTGAAAAATGGAAAATATTTTTTGTAGATGTTGCACTTAATTTTTCTTTATCAAACTAGATTGATACTGTGTTATTGCATCTTTTATCCGTGAGTTTTTATTGAATCGGATCTTTTTTCTTTAATCTTTGGGTTACTCCAATAGGAATGTCTTAGTTCTTGAGAAATCTCATGGTTTTAACTTTTTTCTTTCATGGAAACCTATAAAATATATAACCGTTTTTGTCAGTCCCATTTTAGTATAATAATTTTAGACATGTAATTTTAGATTGTAATATCTTAATGAGTTGTTTGTATGACATAACGTAAATACAGACAAACCTGTGAACGAAGGCCACCCATGGGAAAAACAAAATGTGGCCTTAATTGACAGATGGCTTTGTTTGTTCCAAATATCAGCGACGGTTTTCAAAAATGGTCTTTATTCACAGGATGGTCTTCATTCTGGGGTGGCCACAAACACAGGTTTGACTGTGTATTTATATAACCGTTGAACCAAAGAATACTTCGTGTATTTGTATGTTTATGTTTATAGACAAAACCCATACTATTTCAGATAAAAACTATGTCAAAGTGCAAAATGAAATCCGAATTATGGCTGATGTTTTATGACGGTAATGTCACGTGACACGCGCTGCTTGCTAAGCTTGGGTTTCCAGGACTTAAACAGACACTAGGAGTGTCAACAGGTGACTATTACCATGTTTGCTGTATTTACCCCGCCTCAGCAGTGACAGATCATTTTCTGATACAGTAGAACCAGGTGTAATCCGAAATGAAATCTTTATCCCGATCCCCCCTGTATATTTTAATGTAAATTAACTTCAATTAACGAACATGTTCCAAAACCGTATAACCAGCAGTAACAGATTATTTTCTTATACAATAAAAGAACTTTAGAGTGCCTTCACATGATTTTTTTAATAACAATGAATATGACATTATATTATTTGGTGGTATTGGGTAATTCATTTTTAATCAGTTATAACAATCAAATACTTGCGGGTGTATAAAACATCAAATATGTACAAAAATGTATATACATGTGACCTCATTGAGCATAATCTTCCATTACATAAACACACGGTTATAATGAACTCGCATATAGTGAATAATCGGATAAAGTAAAGCATCTATTTGCCTCAAACGTTCCCTTCTTTATTTTATCGTTATATATGTGTGAAATATGAATATAGTTAAGTAATTATTATTTATTTATAAAAAGCAAGTGCTTCAGTAATATACAGGTTTTGGTACAAATACGTGTCAGATTACATGTAGTAAATATAAACACAAACTTATCAACATCAGAGAGTGTATAAAACATATTATTAAGACTAAACGCTTGCTCAAATAGCTGTTCTCTAAATCACAATATGTATTACAATGAAATAAAACATGGAAGTATGGAGTATGTCTACATCAAAAAGACACAACCCTAGATTTTATGAGAATTATTAAATGTAAAATTAACGCAAACTTAATAATCACCGAGAATCGTATATATAACTAACACAGTTTTTTTTTCTGAGAATTCCTGTTTTTAGAGAATTATTGATTAAAATCATCTGATTCTCAGAGAATTCCGGTTTTCAGGGAGCCTGGTTTTCAGGGGTTATACTGTATTTACATTACCGGGCTGGTAACGTCATAAACAGTTGTACTTCTCACCATTCCACCAATGATAACAGATCACTCTTTAGCAAAACATTATAGGTACGCTCTAACATTATTGGTATATCAAACTACAAAAAACTCTGAATAAAGGGGTATGACCCTGTACTGTGTTTTGTCTCTTTTACTACTGTCAACATTATGCATAATAAAACGAAGATAAAATACATGTGTTAGTATTAGACAACATGGTTTAGAACTTTGCATACAATGGTACATTATCTGGCAAAACTAGTCAATAAATTGTATTTACAGGTTTTATTTTGAGATCATAACCGCTGTATTTAGAATATCTACAACTATTCTTCGTGTTGTTATTGTAGTGGAATATTGAGAGATCATTTCAAAGCATGAGTCTTATTTCATAAGGCACTAGAATCTGTTTTAGTTGGAATAAAGTTAAAATACTTCACACTGGGATGAAATGTGGAGTGTGTTGTAAATTTTGACACCATCGCACACCTGACAAGTGGAGTTTATCTCATGAACCAGCTAAAAACTCAACAGTCAGTGTGAGCACGTGCCATTTTCTGAAGTTTCATAAGTATTCTCAGATTAATCATTAGGCATATCTAGAAACACATCATCCGCGTCATGGTCGGTGATATTTTCACCTGTCGATGGTGATCCGGTTTCTTGAATTGGATAGCGTACTTCTTCATTTTGGGAATCTTCTCGCATTAGAGCTCGTACAATTCTGGTCTTTCTAAATACAGCCCAGCAACTTTTCCATGACTGATACAGTTTATTTTTGAAACAGATAAATACTGCAATGCTAATGGCAAAAGTGATTCCGACAGCAACCATAACCAAAATGAAATGAACGGTATTTGACTCTGGCAGTGAAGTTGTTAAAATTTGTGTCACTCCATGAACAGTTGAGGTCCTGGGTGTTGTTGTCGGGAAGGTAAAGTCTGAAAAGGATATAAATTGGTGTTGAGTAAAACTGTGTTATTCCTTCCTTAAACTGTCTACAATGGAAACCCTCTGAAACGGTTCCTCTGTACATCGGTTTCCCCCTCTAAATCGGCCAAATGTTCTTGTCCAGATTTATTACTACACTGGCATCCCCTCTAAACCGGCCAAATGACTTGGTCCCGGGCTCGACCGGTTTAGAGGTGTTGCACTGTATCTAGTTTGAATCAACCTTGATTCTAGTGGCCACCAAGTCCACAAATGATTTTGTGAACTGATTCATAATTCTTGTTGTCCTCGAGACATTCAGAACACTAAAGCACTCACAGGTATTATTGAGTTATTGAAAACCGGTCCGAAATATGTGGTTTTTATTACAAGGTGGTCGCAATATTGAGGTGGACGCAATGTTGGGTTTTACTGTATGTGTAGTTTGTATTCTAGTTAGAAACCCTGTAAATTGTCTTGATATTAGTAAATTGTAAGAACTCTCTTTAAAATCGATGTAATCTATCTTTCAACTGAAATACAATAAAAGCAAAACAGCGGATACAGTGAAGTATTTATTGTTCCCATACATCACCTTTTTTATTTCATTGTTACGGCACAGTGTGAACTATTGATATAGTAAAGAAATTATTCGAGTCCCCAGAAATTCTCTACAACCGGTTTTACTGCATACATCACTGAGCTCATTTTACCTCGAATAAACACGCTATAAATAAATATTCAAGTTTATGGGTTATAAAACTCGAGGTAGGTCTTCCAACTCAAATCACATTTACTTAAGTTTTCAACATTCTCAAGCCATTCACGTTAAGGTAAATTTTCAAACAAATTTCTTTGTTCAAGTCGATCGATATAAATATTTACTTCCGTACGTGACAAAACATTCATATTTCATCTACATTTGTGTATTAGTCAGATTTACGTGGAAAACCAAAGTAAGATTTGAGACCAGTCTCAATTTTTATAAACTCACAATCTGGATCCACAAATTGGACCCTTAATAGTTAAAACTTACCTGGACAAAATTTTCTACACGATACTTGATATCCTTTTTGTGGGTTACAAAGTTTGTAGCAGTCAGAAAAACCGTCATTTCCATTCTGTGCCATGTCTGTTGAAAAAAGCAAGCACACAAACAAATATGAGTATTCCTGGTTGAATTCTTAAAAGTATGAAGACGTGTTGTGATTTCTCAAGTGTTAATTGTCTCTATCTCTATCTGGAGTTATCGTCCAGCATAATTCACAGGACATATAATACGAACTGACACAGTAACACGTTTTGGCAAAGCAACAATTTTGCTCGTACTGCAAACAGACAAAACGGAAACGCCTCACGTCCAAATGTTTGGACTGACCTTACTGGAAAGTCTCGTCTCGTTGGGTTGGCTTCAACAACCGTGCCGATTATGACATTAGAACATTTAGCTTAAAACAAACCGGGTTTCGAATCTACGACTATCAGGTTCGGCGCATTAACACTAAACTAAGTTCCTTGTGTGTTTTCAATGTTGATACTTTTAAACAAGTTTTAATTATACATAAATGCACATAATCAAAATGATATTTAGAACATATCATAAAATATTTTACGTACCTGCATGAATTTTTCTCAAAACTGAAGACTTGGTATGCACAGTTTTTGGGCTGGAAACCCAAGATTAAATTAGTAGTATGAAAATCCCAGCTGTTACTAAATATATATATATATATATATACTTTGTGGTAGGAATCTGGGATGCCCCAGTGTATAAATAAACAACAAATGATTGGTCAACAATTATGTTTGCTATAAATTGAACTATTTTTAAAAATCAAGAAAAGGACAAACAGACGTAATTCATATTGCATATGCTGATGCGTATGGTTTGTCATTCATGTGTCTATTTGAAATCTTAAATTGGCAATGTTGTGCAGTAAAACCCCTCAAAACCGGACTCCCTGAAAACTGGAATTCTCTGAAAAACAGATGTTTTCTAAGTGCCATATTTTCTCTTCTATATACAACAGATCTCTGAAAACCGGAATTCTCAGAAAACCGGACATTTTGCCCAGTCCGGAAAGGGTTCGGTTTTCAGGGATTATACTGTACCAATAACAGCATTATTTCCAACAACAACATATTCGTCTGCAGCAAATGCATACGACGACGTCTTTGATGATGACAACATGGCTTAAAATGGGATAAATATAATGTTTATGCCTGAATTTTTCAAAATTTTAAGTCTATATAGAACGACATCGTAATTTCATTATAGAATGTCCCCCAAAAAGTTATATGTAGGCATTACTACATAGCTTATAACTAATTTGAGCCTGAATTTATTGCAAACATGCATATTATATGCATGTTTACAATTTGTTCAGGCTCAAAGGTTCACATATTTATAGATTCAAATATAGTAACGAATGGGATTTTACATGACCAAATATAGAACTGATTCTTCATTTGCATAACCTAAGTAATCCTAATGTATGTATTATTGTAGTTTAAACAATTACGTGATCCCTAGCATACAGTTAGTCAATTATCTTTAAGTCATTCAATATGGACCCGTTTTATAGTCAAGATTCTGAGCTGAGATGTCAGTTTTCAATTGAAAAATCTTGCCACCTCTTGTTTGAAGCTAAAAGTGTTTCATCCCGGATTGATTGTTTGTGGGTATCTACTGTCAGCTGTTAAAGGTTAATATCTGAAATGTGTACCATTAGTAAGATCTTAAAGTTTAATGGCTGCTGTCTTAACTAAGTTAATAAAACGGACACCGGGACTTTATAATAGTACAACTTATGTTACCGAGTTTATTACAAAACATGATGAAACATTTTGGATTGCAGCAAGATTTTAAAATGATAAAACCATAACGGACCAAATCTTCAAATCAAACCGTGACGCATGGTACACTCAGTGGGGACCATTCTTGAAATCAAATTCATATACATTGGGACACGGTCGTTGTGAGTTTCTTGGGACTCTAAACATTAGTTCATTGTATCCGTATTTCACAATATACATGTATGTTTTACTATACATTGTACATGTAGTTAAAATCCGCCATTCTTTTAGACACGTTTCTGGCAGCCTCACCATTGACAAAGAAAACTGCTTTTGTTTCTAATGGTATACATATATATCTACATATCAATTCAGATATACATGTATGTATAAACATGAGATTTTGAAGTCATTTCCAATGTCATTTGCCTAACATTTAGTCTCACGGTCGACTGTATCTTGATGTCTGAGTGGATCAACAAAATAAAATGTACAGGATTAAGCAACTTACCTTATCACAGCTGATTATGCTAATGTTTTATATCATCACGATTTGGTGATTTGGTTTTTATTAAGTGATAACAAAGAAACAACAAAGATAATGTTTAAAAAATGGACTTTATTTTTTACTTTATCCATAACAATGTGAATGTACAATTTACATGCAACTATAATAAAAAATGAATGTATGCTTATTTGATATGATATATTTTATATAATTATGAAGAAGCACTATCTTTGAGGTAAGGTAACTAGAAGTAAAAGCTTAACAGAATATCAACAGTTGTTCAGTAAGGCCTAAAACAAAAATGTTTGTTTCCGGTTACCCGACTGACCCAATATTTTACCTGCCGACTCGTAAGTTTTTATGGTATCCAAATCTAAGTGCCATATTGTCATTTTCACAACTCATTAATATTACAGCGCACATATTCCCATAAAGTGTTGCCGATATATGTAAAAAAAAACATTAAATAAAAAAATCCCTACCTACCGGCCCATATTTTTGGGCATGTAACCGAAAACAAACCTTTTTGTTTAGGCCTAATGTACAATGAAATATTTACATACATAAGAGACATAGCTAAATGAAACAACAACCCCTCACCAATAATATTACGATAACAAGGATGAAAACATTCACCGTTTTGTCATGTTCTTTATCATTTCATGCGCTTCGCTCATTTCGATTTTCATATGTTCTAATCAAATCTAAACTCGGTAACTACTCTAAGCGTGCGTGGTTCCTTCTCAGATTTTTCAGTACTTGCATGATCGCTAGCACCATCGTCTTCACTGTTATCAGAGTCTGTTTCAGAGCCGTCAACACTGTTGGTGGAGATGTTCTGTCTTCCTCTACGACCATATCTATCATTTCTCAACAGTTCATTAACGTTCGCATAAATCTGTTCGGTTTTTTTTGGAATACTTTGTATATCAACATATTGACTTTCATCTGCCTCAGTAACTGAATAGTTTGAAGAATTCTCAATAGACACATCCGGTTTTTCCTTCTTTCTCTCTGGCACCGATCCCTCGGGGTCACGGATTTCAGTTATTGTTGTTGCTGGTTTCATGTTATTCGAATTTATGTCCTTATGTTGTTGTACCAGTGTTTCTGTTTCATGTGGTGCTGATTGTTTTTCCCTCTGGTCGCTATTTTCACTTTCTTCCTCACTATCTATGGGCTGTTCTTGTACGGGAACAGTAATGAATTTGTCTTTCAACCTCCTCCATAAAAAGTGTATTTTGTGTCTAAAGCAAAATAAAGCAAGACCTGCAAGGGCAATCAGCAACAATGGAATATAAACTGCTTCAAATCCCGTCAAGTATTTAGTATTAGTTGTTTCTATAGAAACTCGTTCGGTAGAAGCTATCGTTGTTGTTGTTAATGGCGTTGTACTAGGAGTATAATCTGAAAAAACATGCAAAATGGATGACAGATAATGCACGTTCTTACGTTCAACATGTTTTTGTCCCGAACTGAAAGATCTGCGTAGGAATATTGGATTCTCGCTGAAGATGCCCAGAATAAAGATGGAGGTTTTTTAAACAGTCATGCTCTAATCAAGTATCCGTTAAACATTGGGGACACATTTTTTACGCCTATAGGAAACAAACGGGTAATACCACTTTTAAAATGTCATTAATACGATGATCCTATAAAAGGTATGACAACTGCATGGTGAACTTTAATTTGATTTTCCTTAACAAATGTTGGTCTGCAGTTACCCGACCGACTCATTTAAAATCCACCGTCGCAGACTCAAAGAAATTTTAAACGATTTTGATATAAAAAAAATTCGTTTTTTATTCTACCTTTACATTTCAAGTGCAAACATATACAATCAAAATACAAAAAATGGTTACCTAACCACTGTTAAAAGTTTGATTCTTTTACCCGCAAACAGGGACTCTATGTACATAGTAATATAGAATCCCTGCCACAAACCAACAATTTTTAAGGATTGCTGTGCGTCCTAATATCAAGTCCTAATCTAGCAAAGGAATAGACATAAGTCAAGACAGAAGTACAAAAGGACGATAAAAAAACGAAGAAGTACCTGGACAGATTTTTTTACATGTTTCCGTCATGTAACCCTTGCTGGGATCGCACACTTTATCACAATCTGTAAATCCGTCTATTCCTATGTAAGGCATGTTGGCAATTCTTCTGTATAAAACTATCGTATAAAATAATAATTGGATTAAAATTGTCTATAAAATTCAGAAATTAATGCTTGTCTATTTGCTGCAAGCATCAGTTTCTAATAATCATTCATATATTGGCACTATGATTTTATTAGTTAAGGAGGGTTTCAGAATACCAGTTTCTATAAATAATGTGGGGAAAACACTGGAGTTTCTAAAAATAAATACAAGTACATGTACCACATGTAAATTAATTAACAGGTGTGTTCATGCGTCTTTCACTATCTGATGCTCTATTAAATCATTTGTTTTTGTTTGTTTTTACGACTTATTGTCACTAGTGTTTAACGCCGTTTTTCAACATTTTTTCAGTCATATACAGTTCACATAACCAGTCTTCCTAGACTGTATAGTAACCAGTACTAACTTACCCTTCCACAAGGAGCCGCTAACTTCTCCACATATAGAAGAAAATCGACATTTTTGCCAAATTTTCATAGAAGGGTATGACCAGCTGCGACTGGGATTCGAATTTGAATCTCTGGGTTACAAGTCCACTGTACTAACAGGACCACGGCCGCGGCCTCTACAAAATTACAGTTTACAAAACATGGCTTTTTTGTTTCCATGTAATAATAAATATGTTGTCATCAAATATAAATAAATTACATGGAGGGAGATTACAGATTGCAAACGTATATACCAAGCCTATCAAACCTGTATATAAAGATTACCTTTATTAGAAAGAATAAAAGATGGTTTTTATAAAAAGATGGACTTCAATTAGAAAATAATATGAATTGCTCATAGTTGAACTTATAAAGAATTGCTGGTCTGTTCAATCAGGTGGTTTCTGTCCACAGGTTGGACAACACGTTATGAAAAAGTTATATATATTCATAAAGGCCTCATTGAGGGACCACTTTGATAATAAGACACAGTGTTAGAACTGATGTTTGGTGTTAACGGTGGTCTTAATATCGAGGTTATAGTAGCGTGTTTATAGAAGAATTTCAATTTGTCTGTTTCGATAGAGTCTTTTGAAAAGGATTTTGAAGACGGATTACATGGGGAAATAATAAAAAAACAAATTCTGACCGATACATTTTATGTTTTGCATTAAGTAATGCCATAGTGTTGAAATATTTATAAATATGACCATTGTGTGGATTATGTAATAAACTACAAATAATTGAATGCCATGGTTATTTCACACTTGTCTGAGCTGACAATCTTTGATATTTCCCCCTTATAAGCATTGTCATCTTCAGGTTTAATGTAACAATGTTTTTTTTGACATGTAGCATGTTGTTATCAAAAAATGAGAGAAATAAGACAATTTATTAATCAAGTTAAAACAATATATTTTGTACATGTTTAAGCCCATTCAAAATCTTCAAAGTTTTCATCCTAAACACTCACCTTTTGAAATCACCTTTGGGACCCAAAAAGTCAGTCGTAATATTGAGGTAGTCTCATTATCAAGTTGAATTATAGTAGAGTCATTGAAAGCCGGTCTGAAATAATATATTGGGGTGGTTGCTATTTGAGGTTTTACTGTATATATGATTCTGTACTTGTCTCTAATTGGATGTTGTCAGTCGAGGTGCTTCGAATGATATAAATAACAAGCCATATAAAAAATATGATTGAAATCCGTAATCAGCTCATGTCTGTCTGAACTTCAGAGAATATGAACTTATGAATAGATATGTAAGTGTAGTCTGGGAAACCAGTCATATAGAATAATTATAGGATATGAACTGTATACTAATACTTTGTGCAGGTAGTATGAGATATGCCTGGAAACCCAAGTTATAATAAAGTAGTTTTAATTTAGATTAATTTTAAAGAGTATCCCGGATTTGACGGCTGTGATTATGTACTTAAGCATTTCATAGGCCTAAAATATGCAGAAAAAAATATTTATAACTATAGTGTTCATGAGAATTTGCTTGAATTTTAATAGAATTTAGCAGTGCAATATTTTCATATTTATAAAACATCAGTTGAATTAATGTTTATTTACCATCTGACATTTAACCCTGAGAGACTTTTAGCAAGTTTTCATTTTCATGATCCCCTCATTTGAATGTGGAGTTGTTTCCCTTTAAATATTATTTAAATGTTCTATAAAATGACAATTATTTTTTCATGATTTTATTTTCCCTCTATTTCAGGTCATCAAAGATGATTAAATGAGATCAGAGCATTTCCATGATGTATTTCAACTTCTGATGCAATCTTTATTCAAACTTGTCCTTCGTTAACCCTCACATCCATGCATGTAAATTGTAAGTATTGACAACTCTGGATAGAGACTTCTGATGTTTACATTTGGACAGACATGCAGTGCTGTGTTTATTAATTTTCCTGCAAAAAGTATTCATCCATTAATCGAGTTAGAACAATATTCAACAATACACACCCAAATTCTAAAGACTACTGTGTACGTGTGGCCATAAATAATATATATATTTGTACGAAGTAAACTAACAGTAAATAAAAAATTGATGTTTATGTAATCTATTTAATCTGAAATTGTAAAAATTATATAATACTAATTGAAATAAGCCAATCAAACTGTCACTTAGTACAGTGTCGGATTGATAAAAAAACTCTCGACTCTTTCAATGGAGAAGTAATTCATAGACAGCTGTTAACCTATGTTGTATGGATCATATACAAAAATAATCTCGTACCTATCATCCTTTGTTAAGATAGCCAGCATGTTAATATGTACAATAGGGAAAGCGTTACATAGGTCCATGTAACTAGTATGCATGTAATAATTTGAAGTGGTTTTCTGTAACAATATACTTATGCAGCATATATGTTTTCAAAGAATAAAGTACATGAATGAGAGATCTTTGTTGTTCATTTACAGGTGTGTAATTTTACAAGTAAGTGGAACACAATATTTTGTTGTATTGAAGAGTAAAAATGATGAGTACCAATTCATATCTTTGTATCAGTGTCATGATTTCTATTTTTCTGAATCATGACAGCAAACCAAAAAAAAAAAAACATACTAAACTTGAAGATTTTTTTTTAAAAGCTACAACAAAATATAAAATACAGTCAAATCTCACCTGCAAACCACCAGTACAATCAGTACACATGTATGTAAAGCTTACTTCAATAACAATGATACTTGTACATCAGGGTTATCTCTATATAAAGACCCCCTGTATACAAAGGACATATTTGCAAATTTTAATGTACAGGACACTGGTGTCTAAATGTCACCTAGCCATAAAAGCCATCTGTATATAAGGGTCACTTGCATTCAATGAATATCATCCATAAAACTCACCTGTTACAGGTAAGCACAGACTTATTGACATTACAGATTAAATAAATGTGTGAATCATCCTCAGTTGTAAATGAACTAAAAACTAAGGCCCAACTGTCCATGGAGCAGGGTAGAGGTTATGTCTCCACATGAATGCCTTCATAAACAGGGTTGACTGCACTTCATGTAACAATATTGTTTCAAAGACATTTCATGAAATATTAATATCTACTACAAATAAAACAACAAAACTACACCATGTTGACATTCAACAAACTTTTGGTTCATTTAGAAGATAAAGTCTCCCTCTCTTGTTTGTCAGAAGATAAAAAGATCTCTGAGTAAATATCTAACCATGAAATTGGATTTTCAGAAAGGGACATAACTCAAAAACTATCATTGTTAGTTGTTTTGTAATGCTCTTCTCTTTCTATGTAATATATCTTTATTTATAAATTAGAACTCATCACTTGAATGGTTTTACCAGACATTCTGAAGGATAAACCTCAAACTTTAATGGAAAAGGGAAGTAACTCCAAAAATACTGTAGCTAGAGTTACAGTTCTTGTGCATTCATTCTCATTCCATTAAAGATGAAGAAATTTTTATATAGTTTTCAATTTATAAATTTGACAGGGGTGACATGCATTTATTTCAAATTTAATTTTTGTACTAAGCTCTATAGAATTTTTTGTCTAGATTATATATAAAATTGAAAACTATATAAATATATATACATATATTTAAATAAAAAAAATTCAATCAATACTGTGTATGCAAAGAAATAAACGGATTTCAAAATGAAAAACTGCCAGAATGTTGTAACAGTAGTTAGATCATTAAGTAATCAACATATTTATTCAATTTAAGATCTAACAAATAATATACAAATTCATATTTTGACTATAAAATATGGAACACATGCCGTATAATAAAAAGCAAAAATATGAAAAATGTAATACAAGGTAAAAATTCCAGATTATAATAATGAGGTCAATAAGATGACAAGACTGTTTGTTTGTTTTTATGTGACATTGTCACTGGGGTTAAACATCGTTTTTCAACAGTTTTTCAGTTAAATACAGTGACTGGTTAACCTAACCAGTTTTCCTGGATTGTATACTAACAAGTACTAAGTTACCCTTCCACATGGAGCCAGCAACTTCTCCACATACGGAGGATAACGACATTTTTGACAAATTTTCATAGAAGGGCATGACCTGCTGCAACTGGATTTGAACCCAGATCTCAAGGTTACAATTCCAGCGTACTTACCACTGGACCATGGTCACGGCCATGACAAGACAGAGGAGAAAGAAGCTCAGTTTAGATCAAAATTAAAATACCCATATTTCCATAATAAATGCCCAAGTGATGATATATGAGGCAGGTTTTGTTTTCAATTCTTTAAGCAAGAGTTTGCATGATTCTCTTCATGTATTGAATGCAATTTCAAGGATTATTTCAACATTTGTACAGAATCAAAATTTCATTTTGCTCAAAAAAGGGGTGTGGCATAAATTAGGGGAGGAGTGTTTGGTAGAAATATTCAGCATGTTACAAACTCAAGTACAAAAATATGTAATAAAGATAATTTGAGTGTAAACTTACAATCGATAAAAAAAAGTTAGATTAAGGTTTGCAAAATGTCGATAACGGGATAGATCAATTTATGTCATAAATCTAGGAAAAGTCCAATAACATTTTAATACAACAATTTTGAAAGTAAATAATTATACAAATACAGGTATACATGTGTCACAGGTAACAAGACAATATGCTTTTCAGAAATCCTGATTGCATAAATATTTCAAACAAAGAACAAATAATATTAAAAAATATATTATAAATTATGCATAAAAATAGACATCAAATAAAAGTGCAGAACAGCGGATACAAAACAAAAAGCAAAATCTATGTACAGTCAATCTTGTATCAACAGCCACCATACCTTAATTATTATTTTTTCCATTTGAGTTCAACGTCATTTGGCAACATCTCCAGTTTAAACGGTGGAGGAAGACACCAGGTGTACCTGGGTAGAACCACTGACCTTCCATAACCTAGCTGGACAGCTTCTTCACACAAAAAAATTTCTAGTCCAGGTTGGGATTCAAACTCGTAATGGGGAGGGGCTAGTGATTACTAATCAGAAACCATAATCTCTTGACCACAGAAACTCTGATACCTTGATTAATGGAGTACTTTTTTGTTACCTGAATTTTACTCATTTAACATTGTCATAACAAAATGTTTTTTACCTCCTTACAGACTCTGGGAAACGATTTGATCACAAAGTTTGATTTCGCCAACGAACTAGATAGATCTAATTAGCAGATCACAAATATTAAGTTGTTCTTTCATTACGAACAAAAAAAATAAAAAAAGCAGCATGTAGCACTATTATAATATATCACACTAATCCGTTACACGTAAATACATTTGGCTTTACAATTTATTCCATTTCTGCAAACACCCACTGAACAGTTCACATACTGTGAATACATAATACAGCATACAGTAAACCTGTGATAACAGACCACCAGTGAATACAGACCACCTGTTAATTTTGTTCACCTGCGCTATTTGGTCACCTATGAAATAAGACCACAGGTGAATAGTGACCATCAGTGAATAAAAGGTCATATTCCATTGCAAATGTTTGCAGTTAATTGAAATTCAAATTCCATTTAACACCATTTTTTAACCTAAGGTAGACTTTCAAGACAGGTTTGACATTCTGCAAAGAGAGACTTAATGTTCCAGGGACAATAACTACTCCAACAATAAATCAACTATGTATATTGAATCAAATGTATACAAACAATGTAAACAGATAAGCTTGGTCTTAAAACATTTACCTCACAAAAACATGAAATAATAAAAAAAATAATGTATAATCATTAGGCCAGAAAAAAATAGTTGTGTTTCCAGTTACTGGAACAAAAATATAAGGAAGGCAGGTTGAAAAAGTTTTATATTTCTTTACGATTCATCCCTAAATATTTTTATAATACCATGATTGAATAATGTTCTTTAGATTTTGCTGATAGAAACTTTAGGGATGGTATCAGAAAATAAGGTTGGTCGAGTAACTGAAACACAATTTTTTTCTGGCCTTACAAACCATGTGATACAGCATTCAGTCATGCAGGTGTTACATACATTCAATCTCAACTAAGATTTTGATTTCTTAAGATTTAAATTTGTTCACAAAACAAAAGCTAAAAACTCATATATTTCAAATCAATATCATAGGCAATCATTAAAAATTGTTTGTTTGGCATTACTAGATCAAGCAATTTTAAGTTAAAAAGTGTTTTTGTGAGGCATCAATTTTTACTTTCACGCATGCAAAGACAGCTTAAATGAATTTCACTTAGGCCAATCGAAAGATATTTTGAGTCACAAGTATAAAAGATTCAGTTCGGTTTAAATGCATGGGTGAAAGTTGAAAATTTTCAAAAAACAGAAATCTTAACCTTGGTGCAGAGGAAGCAATAAAAACCAGTAGGGTCTGGACCTGGGAAAAAACGGAGGTTCAGGAAAACTCCAGAAATGTAAATGCCAAACAAATAGATTTTTAAGTAAGGCCTAATTCTATATTTCACAGCCAGGCACAATATTAACTACTATCACAGAGTGCAAACATTAACGATATGTACATAGCTTCAATTGGCAACCAGAATTCTTTTCCCACCTTAAGACAATATAAAGGCATACAATTTCTCAAAGACATTTCAAGTACATGCACTTCAAACAGAAACCATACAACAACAACATGGTCAGCAGCTTTGCCAATATGGACAGATCAACCCATACATTATCCCGCATTATTAATTAACTATTCAATATCAGGTGCATTTTTCACTTTAAATGAAGTTCACCACAATATTATGAATACAAAACCCAGCCATTATGAAAAAACACAGCCTTTATGAAAAAACTCGGCTTTTATGAAAAAAACTTGGCTATTATGAGATTCGGTCATTCTGACTGGCTATCCAGCCCAGCCAATATGGAACCGCTGCAACTATTGTATCGTTAATTAATAAAATTGTCAAAAATTAAATGTTTTCAAAATGATCTTGTTATTAGCTTCAGAAATATTAACCTTCAACCTCATGCTAATATGACAGTCGTCAGCCCAATAACAAGGCCATTATAAAAACACTTGACTATTAACATTATACCGGTAATAAAACATGGTTGATTGTTCCATTTCACCAATCCAATAATAACCTAACAATTATAATGACCATTGTCATCATGGACAACTTGAGTAAATGAATATACCCAGTATTTTTGTGAATAGATTCAAAATAACAAGTTTTATTATCATATTTAATCAGTTGATCAAGTATGATCAGCCATTCAGTTAGAAATCATTGAATTGCTAGTATCATGCACTAGTGACTAGTGAAACAATCAAACTTTTACCATAGTTGGTCACCTAATGAAATATTACAACAAATTAAGAATTTCCTGAATAAATGTAAGTCATTATTGTGCAACAACTTCAATAATACATGTATGAGACTTTTAAATATGGTAGTCATGGCAAACTATCAGGATGGACTGCAAATGTAAACATTTTTTGATAGTTGCTTTAAATAAAATACTGTGACTGGACATGACTTGATAAAAATAACTGATGCCTGCATATGGAATGTGTTACCCTGATTACATAAACAGTGCTTAATCCAGGGAGAATAATAGACCAGTCCTAGAAGAATACAAACTGGTTCTAGGAGAACACAGTCTGGTCCTATGATAATACAGACTGGTCCTAGAAGAATACAAACTGGTTCTAGGAGAACACAGACTGGTCCTAAGATAATACAGACTGGTCCTAGGACTTGTGATTGGTCAATTTAAAACCAGCACTCAGAAACATCCAATCATTTACTTGAGCTTTTAGACTGGTCTCCAGTAACCAAAAAATTAAAGCCATATCACCTGATATGAATGATATATTTAAGAATGCTGTATATAAAAAAATTGGTCCGTAAAAAGTCATTGGACTACATACTCCATATAACTATTGTGACATTTTTGTTTGCAAATTATACTCATCATTCAAATTTAGGGCATACAACATATTGATCAATAATCTTTGTATAATGTGTTTAAATAAAACATTTTTAATCTTCTAAGAATAAGTCAATTAAAAGGTACGAGTACATTTCCCCATGGATGAAAACAAGAATTTCTCCAAAATTACTGGCTAAACTAAGTTATATCTGAACTTTGTGCATATCTACAGCTTATATTAATTGCACAAAAATCATTTCCACATTAAGATTTATAATTTACACTAGAACCACACCTAGATATCAATATCAAAATTCGAGAATTTTTAATTGAATTTTGAAATTTCAGTATCATGATCATAATGTAATATCCGTTAATTAATTGGTATAAATTACAACCGAAAATGATTTTAATAAAACATTCACAATTCAGTGTCATTGGTTGTCAAAGTTTTGATACATATAAACATTTATAGGGCTGCCTTAGTACAAAATGGTAAATTATAAATAAAACTATCAATATTTATGTAAAATATTATCATTGACATGAAAGATGTCACTAGAGTTATATTTCCTGATTTAAATTAAATACTACTTCTGATGGTGTTAAGTACAGTGATGCTACAACACAATCATATAGAACAAGAAGCACCATTGCATGACGTGGCTGTTGTAGTTGTTGATGCTGTTGTTTGTGTACAAGTTGAGAAAAAGTTGTCATCCTTGTATTTCATTAATTCTGGCTTCTCTAATTCATCTTGAGCATCTGTAATATCCTTCTCTATGGCTGCTATCAATTCATCTGAAATTGGTACACATTTCAACAATGTAACAATTTATGTAAAGGGAGACAAGCCCATCTTTTTTTACATCAAAACTAGAGTCGTCTCCCTTCATGTAGTTTCTTGACATATGGCCGTCACATTCACATTCAAAGAGCACAGCATAATGAAATGTACAGTAAAGTTTCAAATAGCAACAATTGATATGCGTTGATACATGTGTTTGTACCATCTTGCATTATTGTGATTTGTTCTTTCTAAATCTTATAAGTATCACCCAGCATTTATGTATGTATAAACCGAGTTGTGAATAAGTATTACACATCATGCTATTATATTATACATAGATATTAGTACAGGGCTCTCGATCTCCCGAATTTGGGGCCTAAAACATTCCCCCACCTCTGGAATATACTTTTTTTCTCCTATTTTTGGTAAAAATTCCCCCACCTATCATATTAATTAGGCTTTTGAAATTCCCCCTTGAGCTGAAAATGATGCGAAATTCCCCCTCCCAGGGCCCTGCCCCCCCCCCCCAAAGAGAAAGAGGTAGCCCTGTAGTACAATCCAACTTGTGTTTGTGGCCAACTCCAAATGAAGACCTTGTGAATAAAGGCCATTCTTTGAAAACTGTCACTGATTATTTTTGAAAAAAAAATGAGCTCTGAATAAAAGTCATTTGTTAACAAAGGCCATATTTTGTTTTCCCGAAGGATGACCTTTGTTCACAGGTTTGACTGTAGCAATATATAAACGTTTTTGTCCTACCAAGAGATCCAAAACTCCTCATTGTACGTAGATAGCCACACATGCAGACTTTTAGATTAGAACCATAGAAATCTTCCTTGAACTTATGTATGATATGTGTTTCCTGAAAGATAAAAACAAAATTATCACATCATTAGCGACTATCATACTAACTGCAAAATCTTCACAGTTTGTTCGGGATATTGGTACATGTATTTCTAAATATTGATTTTTGTCAACTCAAGAAGTGTTTCCCTTACAATTATATGATGATTGTTTTGTTTTTATGTGACTTATTGTCACTGGGGTATAACGCCATTTTTCAACAATTTTTCAGTAATATATGGCGACCGGTTCATCTAACCAGTTTTCCTGGACTGTATACTGACTAGTACTAACTTACCATTCCACAAGAAGCCGGCAGCTTCTCCACATATGGAGGAAAATCGAAATTTTTGTCAAATTTTCATAGAAGGGTATGACATGTCGTGACTCTTCTGTACTTAAACTTACCTACAGAAATTTTGTCTTATATTTCCAAGGTATCCATGCATACAAAACCTCATTTTTTTGTTCTAAAGAGAAATCACTTTTACTGAAATCATTTCTTAATGAGCAACGCACATAACTAAGTCTCTTATCTTAATATCTAACACATACATCCATAAATGCAATCTTATTACACATCATTCAGACCTATAAAAAGGCTATATTTTAATTTTCACAACCATGTTGCCGATGGTTTAATAAAAAAACATAAAAGAAAAAATCCCTACCTATCGACACATATTCTTTTGGGAATGTGACCAGAAACAAACCTTTTTTGTTAGGTCTCAGTACGTATTTCATAAAGTCAGAGGAATGAAGGGAATTATAATTTTACAGCCTACTGTACCACATACCATAGATTTAACAGTATTTTTGTAGTATGGATTCCATCCAATGCTCATCACCATTTTGAAGATAGGGCCATCATCAACTGAAGCCCAGCCGTAGTACACGCCTCCGCCAATTTCTTCTGGCAACTGTTGAACAACTTCAAGAGGAAAATTAGCTGCAATACATACATACAAAATTATCCCCAACAAAATCTTGTAGGTACAAACATTAAAAATAAGGAAGTCCATAAGTGAAGTTATCGACTGGATCGATGTATTTCATGTATCTTTATTTTAACATACAATAAAATTAAAGCATGTTGACCACTCAAATCACAGGGTGACTGGTGATTTCACCTCCTTCCATGTATTATCTAGAATTGATAAACCAATGTATTTATCAGAGAGTACTGTACATTGCAAGAATTTTCTCTGCATTTTGGGAACATGACCCGAACCCCAGAATTGGGAATTTTTGGAACATTTTGGACAAACTTGGGAAAAAATCACATTGTATACAAAAACTTAAAATAATGAAGTAAAACTAAAAATAGCAAATATGCTTATTTTTGTTTTTAGATGTTGATAACTTTGTTATTAAATGATTCAGAAATTAAATAAACTTTTGAACTGCTGTTATTTCTTTTCGTTTTTTTTTTCTTATTTGAATTGGGAATTTTGCCATGCAATTGGGAAAAAAAATACTTTTAGCCCTTGGGAACGCGACTGAATATCGGTCATCAAAACAGCCCAAAATAAACCCTGTATTGATACAGGATAAGACAAACAAACTCATTAAACATTAAATTTATTTAGTCTTTATTTTGTAAATAACTTAATGATTATTATTTGATACATATAGTAAAATTTCTATGTACTGAATATCAATAAAAATGTTGTAAAAATACTATCCTAACATAAATGTATCAATCATTGATTTAATAATGTGAGGCATATCAGTAATTAAATAAGCAGATTATTACAGGAGCTACTACCCTAATGTCTGTAGCAAAACAAAACAAAGACTGTACACCAGAATAGTAAACACTTTTATAGCGATGATTTTGTAAACTGCTCCCCCCAATTGGGCAAGAAACAACCAGGGCCGATATGCCGTGGGGGGAGGCAACACAACAGCCAACCATATTGCTGACAGTCAACTGTCAATAAAGACCAAGGAAGTTGGTAAGATCCAGAACTTATCATGACATTAGGCATACCAGGGCAATGATAGAAGCCCAGCCAAGGTGGCCACAGAAATAAAAAAAAACTGATTTTTCTCTGAATTTTCACTGACCAAAAAATATTTTCCCTTATCATTTTTTGAGCCAGTAGCTCACACAATCCAGTATATGGATTTATCGCCTCCAACCACCCCATATAGCCATACATATAAAATGTAATGTTAAGACAAACATGGCAAGTACATTAAAACATACAAACAATGAAAAACGGAAGAAAATCAATACCCGTATTTCAATTGTGGTATTTAGATATACAGTGCTAACAAACAAAATAATACCACGAAATAAAACAATGATAGTAATTAACATTGAGACTGGAGATTTCACTTTCAATGAAGCTGGGTCAAGTTCAAGTTCACACGACATTATCTAGATCGAAAATCGTGACATAAAACAGAACGATATTTTAAATTTAAATACCTGTAGGTATACCAAGTTCTTTACTGCCGCGTCCAAAACCTTTCACAACCTGTCCTTCAGTAAAATACGGTAGTTTATCACACATGTTGCGTCCGGTAAATTATGAAATCTTCTTCGAAGTCTACGTTACTTTCGTGTTTAAAAGGTCAAGGTAGGTAAACTGGTTCCCTTTGAGTCTGGCTACACGGCCAATCGGCAATCCTCGGCTAACTCCGCTTCGCACCATACTAATAAGTAATACCATATGTCGAGAGACATCCGAGTAGTTCCGAGTGGCTATACGGCAATATAACATGGAACGAGAACCAGTAGGTTTGGTATAAAATCCGAAATGCACCCGTGTCATTAAACTGGTCCCCGTTCCATGTTGCAGTGCACCAGAGTCAACTGGTACCCGTTGACTCTGGTGCACTGCAACACGGAACAGGGACCAGTTTACCGTGTCATTTGAAACCGGACAATTTCAAAAGTGAGTTACGTTTAGTTTCCATGAAGTAATTACCGATGTTGGCGACATATTTCTAAAATTGTCTGTTTGATTGTTAGTGATAAGTGATGATACATATTTGTAAAATGGTATGTATGAACTCTTTACTTAGAAGTTTACTTTTTTAATTTGTACTTTGGCTAGAAATAATTTTGAAGCACAGAAATGGAACTGTTGCATTCTGATAATTATGTTTTTCAAAAACCATTACTATTATTATTCTCTCGAAATAAGAGCAAGAGGAGCTGTTTGATTAAATTGAAAAAAATAGTTGATGCAGTCTGAACTAATTCAGTGATAATGCTGTAAAGTTATACATATGTACATTATATATATAACGACACTAAACAACAACTATTTAGAGACATATTTCTTAAATATAGATAAGAAAAGGATCTTCGAAAAAAAACGACATGCAAACAATCCCACCTTCCCCAAAATCCGACCTTCCTCAAAACCAACCAACCCTCAAACAACCAACCCTCAAACAACCAAAACCCATCTAACATATAGAAACAAACAAAAAAACCAAAGCTCAGTTTCTCGGGGGATGCGATCTTGGAACGTTTTTCAACAAAGCTACACTTCAAAAGTATTTTTGTATTGTGGTTAAAATAGACGAGATTAACACAGTTATAGGCAGCAGTTCGTTAGTGTCCGGTTAGTTGACTTGTTGAATTGTGTGTGCAACGATTTTCTGTCATGTATACGAAAATGTCTTGCCTAATGTTATGCCAAACAGTATAAGTGACGATAGCCGGGTGGTAACTTTAACAGACGGTGCGAGAAGTAAGAATATATTCTATATACTAATGCATCAAGTCTCAACCGACATTATTTAAACTATAGCTAGGTTGTAGCAATCTTGCTTCACATGCAAATTATTTATAGATAGATCTTAACAATTTATTTTCTCCTGAATCAGAAAGGATAAACAGCTTACACAACATAACGCATGTACACGCATTTACATTGAAACATTAATTCGTGACCATATTAATATTATGATCACCTCATAACACCTTATAACACTTGTGTCCGGACCAGTTTTCAAACTTTGTTCGATAATTCAACTTGATAATCAGATTATTTTAATATCATGATTAATTTCGTGGTCTCAATGGTGCTCTTAATATTGAGGCTTAACTCTGTATGCGGTGACAGAGAACCCCCACGTAGCGACCACTTCAGTAAAACCAGTATGAAAACTACATTAATTATTTCAGTGATCACTTATTTTCAGATCAAATTTTATTTTTTTTTTATAAAACTAGAAAAGTCATGTCTAAGGTTACCTGACCAACACAATAACACATAGAACTTTAGGTCGCAAAACTGTTCTCCTCTTATTTCTAAACATACTTTGCCGCTGTACTTTGGAGGTACGATCCGTTCTAAATATTTTTTGTTGGAAAGAGTCGGGTAATCGTGAACAGGATTATTTTTTTCTGGCCTAAGGAGACCAAGGCGGTTGTACTGAGTACAAGTATACATCGTTTTTTTTGTCACAATGGTGGACCTAATATTAAGGTTTTATTGTACACAGCAATAAAACAAAAACACGTTGATGAATGAAAATATGGACGAGATCAAATCATAGCAGTTCCCGGACTGAAGTTGGTTCACAGGCATTTACTTCCACATCGTTTTTCTCTGGGGGTTACCGTCGCACCAACAGCCAGAGTAATTTGGCAACTTTTCCAGCACTAACTGTGGAGGAATACACTAAGGCTTACACATGAGTAGAACCACCGACAGTCCATAAGCCGGGTGGAGAGCTTCTTCACATGTTTGTACTTTTTTCTGGTTGCAGGGGATTTGCGAACTCACAGAGGTGATGAGTTAGTGATTGTACGAGTCTGAGGCACACTTTTAATTTTTGTTTGGAAATACGACAAACGTGTAGAATAATAGAAGAAATATATTTTATTATGAGATATCTACATTGAAATAAATGTAATGATATACATGTAACAAATATCCTAACTATAGAGTAACACCCATGCGTAATAAAGAAAATACGTATTTGCTGATATGCATTATATTCGGATATGTTCGGATAAGCAACATGCATTGTTTTGCCGACTTTAATGACTTTTAATGAAATTATGCACTGCGACACAATCTGAATGCAGTTTTATGAACACTTTCACTTCATAATCTACTCAAAACTAGAAAATCCTAGATAACTAAATTTCTCTGACTTCAACATTTACGACGTAAATTGCGACAATAATAACATACATGTTTTGAAGTCTTATTTTACAACTTGTGCAATTTGAATATACTTTAAATGCTTACATTTGTAAATACAGTCAACACTAACCTAAAGACCATTTGTAAGCAAGAGCCATACGAATACAAGCACCAGTGGTTTTGATTCCGTCATAATCATTGCGCAACTTTGTATAAAGATGAACTCGATTAAAAATTCGTTTTTACTCCATTTCAGAGAGTCTGAAAAAGTCTGACTGCAGTTATTACAGGATGGTACCAACGCTTTTCGGTCCAGTTTAATGACGCAATTGAAACATATTAGCCCGACTCTCAACCTGAGAATATTGAAAACACAAAATTTACAAATAAACTTGACATATGAATATAATGTTGAACTGGGCGGTCTAAAATTTTATGACCTCTGACCCAGACAGTAAAAACTTGGCCAATATGATTCAACTATGCCCTGAACGTCATTGCCCTATCAGTCTGAACAAACATCATAGGGCAGCAAATAATTTCACGTGCCGCAGGCTAGGATACGGGAATAAAAAACATGCAGTAAAAATGCATAGTGACATTTCCTGTGAAAATTACATGTTTTTAAAGTGCATAAATTTCTTAAGGGTTCTATTGGCAAACTTTCTGAAGATGGTGAATAAGATTGTGTGTACCAAATACAGAAGTGTTGGCTGAATATTATATAAATCTGGTTCATATTTAGTCCGGAAAGTAATGAATAAAATAAACATTTCTATAAGCACAAAACTGCATTCTTCTGAAGGTAATGATTTAGTTTTATCAAACAAATTATCGATCAGATAGTAAGATACATCTATTGGTAAATGTCTTAAGTCACAATGTCATCCAGGTATTTGCTTATATTTGTTCTTCATCTTCAGTCTTTGATCCATTTGTTACCCTATCATTCTAATTGTCACCTTTCCTGAGAGCACTGATGATGCAGCAGGCGAATATAACACACACGACCTGAAAAAATGACAATAATCCGTGTATCAATGCTTTTACTTATTATTTACATATATGAGCTAATAATTATAAATAATAGTCCGTGAGACAGTCCTTCCATAAAAGTTTTCTCCCGAGACGACACTGGTAAATGGTCATTTCATGAGATAAGTTAATATGGTCAATGACTTACCTCCAACGCTAAAATTCCGGATGCTATTCCAATCACCAAACTGATTCTGCTTTTCAAGTAGTCTTCAATTGAATCCCAGCAAGGCTGTAATGTGCAGAATCATAGATAATTATGTGCAGAATCATAGATAATTATGTGCAGAATCATAGATAATTATGTGCAGAATCATAGATAATTAATACATGTACTCGGAGGTTCTGGGTTTTGTCAGGTATTACTGTTGTGTACATTGTCCTTACTATGTTTACATAACTTCTCAGCTTGTCTTTAGGTCTGATCTCCCACTCTTTTATAGTCCCTTCCACTGTTTCTTTTGCCCTGCCAACAGTTTCTTTAGCAGTGCCTACTGCTTTTTAACCCCTCCTACTAATTTAATGCTGTCTTGTCACCAATTAAGTTGCGATTCCTACTCCTTGATAACTAAAATTTCGCTAGGTACTCATGATAAAATTGTCGCCCATCCAAACTACTCTTATTATTCAATAGTAAATAAAACTATTTGGGGAAAATAATTTATACGTACTTCCATCATGTTTGAATTGGTTTGTGTAGGTGAATATGGACAGTTTGGGTCTTCCAACTCGGCCTTCTGATCTTCCAGATAAGCATCAACATCCTTAAGCTTACAACAAGTTGGAGGTATCATCATTACACCGGTACTGGTTGTCCTGTTCCATTTTGTGGCACCATCGAAATCTTTGTAGCTATCTATACCGCAGCATTCGAACTATTGAATAGAATCATATGGACATATATATAGTGAAGGAACTATATGATGTTTTAAAAATAGCTATTCACCGAAAAATGTGCTCCATTTTTTCAGATTTATAAATAATTTTATGTCATTTTGGCATTCATATATTGATATAAGACCATTTAGAAATACAGTGTAATTGCTATATAGCGCTTCAAATTACAATACACGGTTTATTAAAGCTTGTTTGTCGTATGTGTTGCTGATTCTTACGCTTTAAGTAATGATTACGGCTCGCAATTTTTTTCCCTTTCACTTGTGGCTTTATCATGGTTTTAGTCATCACGAAATCATTTTAATTCAAGTGGACAGATGATGGTGAAATGGGCGTTTGGCCTTTTAACGGCCAGAATTAGGTTTTAATGTATAAATTGTCAAACCGGAAGTAGGTTATCTTCCTCAGACATTGAACACAAAGCTTACGATTCGTGAAGAATCTCCGACTAAAGATCTATATGCATGTACTTATATTTCATACAATATGTCGAACTGCAAAATATCAAAAAAGCTTCCTTGGTAAAAATGGCTCGTCTGAAGAAAAAATTACAATAATATGTAATTATTTAATAAATAATTAAATTCCGGGACAACTATCCGCCGCTTTGTATACAAATGCACTTACATAAACTTGGGCATAGTCTAAACCAAGGGAGAATTCTTCTGAAGTGTCAATTGCCCCTTCATACGTGCTGTTGATGTTTTTCTTCAAAAAGTCCTTCAATTTGTCTTGGACCTAATATAAATTAGAATCATAATTTCAGATGTTAGTACAATGTATAGCTATACTCTTTTCTCCATTACCAGATAACATTTAAAACCATGCCCCTTTACGCTTCCTCACAGCGCATTGAGTCCACTACCGTTTATAAGGTAAATACCCCACCCATCATGCTTGGACAATTTATTTACGTATGGAACGCCGTTTTGCTTACGTTATACTGACTGAGATTTTAACCATTTTCTTATTCTTGGGTGATTCACTTAAACTAACTCGTTCTCAATTTCATCATTTTATATACATTGTATTTAAAAAATACCAATTCAATACTTCGAATTTTCAATTGTTGATACACAACCGTTCTAAAAATTATTAACTTACTGGTTTTTAATATAACACCAACAAATCAACAAAAACTGATAAAATTGTAAGGATATTCTCAACATTTCTGATATTCCTGCTTTTTGTGAACCTGTCGACTACGGTATACTTGTAGGATATACTTCGACAATACATCCATTTGTATTAAATGTGATATAACGGCGTCCCATAGGTAATATTTCATGCCACAAGGCCTTGTATCACCCAGTTCTCAATCAACACTACGCTCTTGAATGTTTCAACAAACCTGATCAGGCGTTATTTTCGTCAGGTACATAAATACCATATTCACCAGTGGAAGCTTTCAAACAGAAAGAATTTAACCAATACAGTTTGTTCATCCACATTTTGATACAAAAACAACGATTGAACGGTAAAACACAAATTTGATAAGTGGCATGGATCACTTATACATAAAATATACACTGATCTCGATCGCTTTAAAACGACTTATCGCTGTCTAATAACTTTGGTTGATTAGACAATTATTATTCACAGTAAGAAGAACCAAATGTTTACAAAACATCGTACATGAGGACGATAAAAGGCTAGATAATAACACTTTTGATGACAATGTACCGGTACAGCATTGCACAGTCTCCTCGACATGACAGTCTATTATTCTTAATAATAATAAGTCTATATGTCTCTATTATTCTTAAAAATAATAAGTCTATATGTAGTAATTTAATTTTCGGGTTCTTATAAAAATGCTGAGTTAGCCTGCTTAATCTTTTGAAGAAATGCTCTTTATTTTACACTGAAAAAGATCGTATTAAAACGTATTTTAATTGTTGTAAATATTGTAAATACGAGAACGGGCACAAGTTCAATCATCTAAGCTTCTTATTGATTAATTTCCTAATACATGTAGCTATAAAATTGACCAATGACTGTCATTATTTAATTGGTTTCCAGTCAAAGTAAGTTAATTCATGGTTTAAAATTTATCATATTGAATAATAAGTCGACATCTTATTAGGTAATCATTTGACTCACCTGGTTGCTAAAGACAGCAGCGATAATAATGGCCGCCAACTCAATGATAAGAATAAGAATCAACAGCATGGCATACTGAAATTATAAAGATAGACAATTATCATCATTAGCAAATAAATACATGCATTAACATTGAATTGAAAGACTACATATGTATATTCTGGGAAATGATCACATTATTATAAATTTATAAAAACTCTATGAATATTTATGTACATGTACATACCAAACACAACAGACATTGACTCTGTTTCATGGCACCGCAACATCCGAGGAATCCAATAATGAGGATTGCAGCACCACCTACCAGTAAAACAATGGCGGCTGATTCCAGCAATCCTGAAAAACATGATAATTTTAGTAATAAGAATATCTTTGATGAAAGTATGTCATTAGCAATTAATTACATTTGAGGACTGAAAATTATAATAACATAGTTTTTTGTTTTCTTGGACGATATTGACTCGGAATCCACGTGGATCATGTCTTTCAACATGTCGTATAAAAATAAACAAACAGGGAGGAAAAGATTTCTAACAGGGTGATGACATGAAAAGTAACCATGGTAATAGCAGATGTATATCTGTATCATACAAATATGCCTATATCATTGTCGCCGTCCGTGAACATAATTATATTATACAATTAACCAGATCTGATCATTTCTTCCCTTACACCGCATGCTCTAAGCCAATCAGAAAGGAGAATGATAAAAACATGGCGGACAAAACGGGTCTCCTACGGGGCACATCATCCGTCATGCTTTTGTCGGGTTATCTGTTTGTATATTTGACATGCCTTTTTAATGTATGAAGCTCGAAATCAGTTTGTTGGCTCCTGCGGGGTAAACAATATTTCAACTATTTCACTCAAAAACATTAGCATTTATTGTCCAGAAACGAGTGTATTTCTACAAAAAGGTAGATTTTATTTTATGAGTATTAAGATATGAATGCTGGTTTAATTCATCGTGAAATCCTTCGTTTTCTCTAAATGCGATATTTCAATATTTTAGTTATGTGTTTTGCATATGCTCTTTTGGGGCGCTTCATATCGTCGTTAACTGGTCCCCGTTCCATGTTGCAGTGCGCCAAAGGAACGCTGCCTCTTTACAACCAGAGTAAACGGGAACCAGTTTAATATCGTCGTAAATATAGAGTGTGTTGCAAACTCTCAATAAGAAATGAAACCAGAAATGAAATCTCTAGGAAATCTTTATCCAATATTCTATTCATAGCTCTTACACTTGGCTGAACGGCGATTCCAAGCATTTTTGGAATATTTTTGCTAATACTTGTAGCCGTATATTAATGAACTGTCATAGGACGGAGGTACATTAAGGAATTATCCAGAGGTCACCCGAACGACACACAATATAAATTACTCACCGACGACGTTAAAATTCGAGTCCTCTGCGCCCACTTTCGTGAGTACATTCATTTTGTTTTTATCAACCAAAGCCCATATCCCTAACCCAAAAGCCGCCGCTCCAAGCAACTGTAAATAAAATTAAAATTTTTCAATGAATTGGTTAAAAAAAAACTAATTAAGAGTCTAGGATCATAACTGATCCCATCCCGGACAAAAATAAAATGCTGAAAAACAAATGCGCTTAAAGTTGCCTTTTCGTCAAAGATAGAATATACGTGTTTGGGAAGGGCATGGAGGAACGCGTTTACGTTACAATTATTGTTCGTTTACTTCATTCAAGTATGGGTGTAAGCTTGATTATGTTCACGTGTGTTCCTGAGAGTTTGTGTGAATGTTTGTATTTATGTGACTTATTGTCACTGGGGTTTAACGCCGTTTTTCAACAATTTTTCAGTTATATACGACGACCAATTCACCTAACCAGTTTTCCTGGACTGTATACTAACCAGTACTAACTTACCCCTCCACAAGGAGCCAGCAAGGTCTCCACATATGGAGGAAAATCGACATTTGTGTCAAATTTTCATAGAAGGGTATGACCTGCCGCAACCGGGATTCGAACCCAAATCTCTGGGCTTTTTTACCTGAGTTTGGGTGAATGCATGTGTTCGTGGGTTCGGTGTTCATCTGTTACAATGGCAGATTTGTTAATTAGCCCCATTAATGAGCTGAAGTTTAATTAATAAAATTTTAGTAGAGGCATTGGCCAACAATTCACAATGGATAATTAGATTTGGCATGAAATCAATCCCATAACACAACGATCTCCAACAACTACATATATTTGTAACATATTACGCCTTAAGGTAACAATACAACAATTATGGTTTATTCAATGATTGTTTCGCAACTGCATAGTCAAAGTTCATTGACAATACGCATAATATTTATACATGTATATAGTTTGACCATATAATGTATAATTAATTCACATGTGCATACGTTTACATACATACGATTACAAGTAATGGTACTTTAAGTTATGTCTTATCGCCAAACAGAACACAAAAAGTAATATAACACATACACATAACAAAAGTATAATTCTGGAGAAAGGTTTAATGTATCCATTTAATACGGAGTGTTCGTAAAAATGTCATGAAAACCCGTAAAAATGTCGAAAGGGCTCAATTTAAGATCATTATCGATATCAGATATCACATTAATAACATTCCATAACTTTGGCTACACCATCTTGTTTTGTACAAGCAAATGAAATCAGTTAAAACATTTATTATTGAACAAATACGGCAGCCAACGAGAGGCTTTTTTCGTACTTTTACGAGAAGGAAAATACAGAAAAATGTCATTTAGCGATCTTTTTACATTGAGACAATTTCAGTGTAACAACCACTTTTATTTGGACAAGTTTTATGCGAGTTTCGGGGAAGGAGGTATTTTAGCAGTGGAGGGATTTTTTGTATGTGATTTTTCTAGGTCAATGACATTGCATGCCCATTAAACCAATAAACTTCTAAATTGTTATATTACAATATGATTAAATATTAATCTGTATCAGAGAGATTCCATTACAGGCGTCATTGGTTGGTCTGTGTTATGTGACTAAACAAGCATACTCTCTATGTCGCTACAAGGACACCATAGATTATGAACACGCAGTAAAATGATGTCGATCATTTATGGTTTTTTTGGTGTATACAATAAATATTATCCAAACCATCGGTACATTAAACAACAGTTATTTCAAGTAATTTTGTTGAAATAGATACGGTGCAACCTCACTGATCCTAACATGTTAGGATCGTAGATTTGTGCTTATTAGAGAGGTTTCCGGCTTAGTGATGTTTTATGTATTGCCATATTTATGTTAACGCTACATGATAATTATAATATAAAAAATTATGTACATGTATATAAATCAACGCCGAATGCTGTGGGTTAGAGAGGTTTTCGTTTTAGAGAGGTTTTCGGATTGAAGCGGTTTCCGGATTAGAGGGACTTCCGGATTTGAGAGGTTTTCGGACTATAACGGTTTTCGAATTATAACGGTTTTCGGATAAGAGCAGCTCGGATTTGAAAGGTTCTAATGTACGAGTATATTGATAATTTTCATATGATATTTTTATTGGACAAATTCCGAGGATTTGTCTAAATATATATCTATAATTAATCATTCTACGCTGTGTCAGTGTAAATCGTTGATTGATCAACGGTGTAAAATATGTAACATATTCTTATAGAGATAATAACAAGAAGAGGGTCATAAACAATTGGACTATCTACCACAATTTCATTGTCAATTTATTGGCCAATGGTGCAAATGCAAAATAACATAGATTTTATTACATTCGTGTATATATACAGTGAAACCCCTTTTATTTCCGGATCTAGGAAAAAGAAGATTTTTATTTATAGACAAAAAGATACCGACACATTTATCATAATTAAAGAGATTTCCGAATCAGAGAGGTTCGGATTTGATGGGTTCCTCTGTATAATGGTTTTGGGTGAGTTTGGTTGGTACAGTGCATGCGTGCTGACCTAGACACCACATGTTTGAGATCTAGGCGGGGCATATTCTACTTATTTTTTTCTACGTATATTTTTGTGATAATAGGTAACTTACCCAATCCAAGTAAAAATAATCAAGTTTTGAGGGTGGATATTTTTAGTTAGCCAATAGTTTATGTTGTAAAAAATGAATATTTTCCCTAAACACGTCACTGCGATATCACTGTGTCGTTTGTGGTCAATCCGGTCAGAGATAATAGATTTGACTGGCCACAATACGAGCAATTACGACCCATGACTCATTTGTTTACAGAACAGCGATACCATGTGCATGTGTAATATGTATAGCGTAACTGTTGACAATTAAAACTTCATATGTCTTTGTTACAACAATTTTCTAATTACATCTACTTGAATTGCAAATTAATTGACAACAAACTACGTGTATGTGTATTACATTGTAAATCTAAACATTGCATTTATTAATCAAATCGAATTGAATTGTTTAGGTGTACCAAATTTTAAGCATATCACTTGGAGGGACCTTATATTTATTGTGTAAATCGTACATAAAACGAACTAATTTCCAACCAGTTTGGTTCTATCAAACTCGACCGACTCTGTCTGTTAGACTGTTAGATGGAGGCACGGAATCGGCCGGGATGCGCCGAAATCTATCGAACTGGACCCAGTCCATCGTCAGTTTAAACGAACTAACTTCGTAAAGCGTTAAGCAATATTTCAAGGTTTGTGAGAACAGAGAAATAACTTACGAAGAATAAGAAATTGATGACGAACAGAATGTACTTCATGCACGTATTTCCACAGCTTAGTTCCACCATTTTGTTTTCTTAGGTTTTCTGTTCTGAAATAGAAAATTGAACATTAAAATAAAAAATACGGTACTGTATAATAACAGAAAACAAAAGTATGTAAAATTCTTAATTTGATATTTTTCTAAGCGTCATATAATAAAATTACAATATTATTACAAATGTACATGTACATTGTAAATAGTGTTAAGAACCGGGCCATATAAAAATGCATGTATATGTTGATCATAATAATTTCAGGTGTGTATCAAACACGGACTATTTGTAACAATATTTTTTAGTCTTACGATAAGCTTAAATACATGCCGTTTTACGTTGAGTAACAATAGGTAGGTAGTTAGGCATTTTCCCGCGACCTGTAGGTGGACAGAGAGTAAAAAACAAATGTATAAAGGATGAAAGCAAAGATTGTGTAGCTGGTAATAAGGGTTAGATTAAATCTGAGGTCTTTTGTTTACATAGTGCGCTGCAATTACAAATTATTCATTATGGTCGATTAATTAACGAATATGTCAATGTATCATCAAACCGTTTAATGTGTGTTTGTATTAAACCAGGAATATACTGTAGGACGTTATATTATGTATGGTCATCGTAGTGACAAATCAGTACCGAATGAACATCATCTTGAAATAAATGTCACCGCATCGATCATAAACGATGTTTTTATAGAGACACAAAAAACACCCACGACAAGGCGTTGGCTTTCTAAACACCACACTTGTGTAGTATGACATGGGCGTTGTTCAATTTTGATGCGACTTGCTCGATATTTTTCCGTATTTCATACGTTTTCGCGATAATCATTCGGACGTCCTCTAAGATGAGTTGTACGGACAGTAATCGTACTTTTTATCCGTGTCACGCCATTCAATTAACTTTTAATAAACCATTAACTATCATTTTGCTTACCAGACAGAATATATTAATTGAACATTGAATACAGCAGAGTAGATATTTATATTCTTTTCATAATTAGAACTATGAAATCCTAGTTTTAATGATTCAAAGTAGAAACGATTGTAAAACTGTGTCACTACATTGACAATGGCAGCTATGCCACTCCATAGTTTATTGTTGTATGTTGATGGGTGTGACCAACACATTTGAACCTTTCAGAACACCATAGCATGCATACAAAGAAAATATAAGCTTATCACTTGTATCACGTGATGCGAGGCATGTCACATCTGAAAGGATTGGGTTCGAATCCGTACCTTATGAACCAGGTGTTGGCTTATTGGCATAAAACACTTTTTACTCAATAACTCAGTAACAATTTTTTCACTGGATTTTTAGGTCGCACCAACAGCCAGGGCCATTTGGCGACTTTCCAGCTTTACTCGTGGAGAAAGGCCCCAGGCATACACCTGAGTAGAACCGCCGATCTTCCGTAATCTAGCTGGGCAGTTTCCTCATGTGTGAAATTTGGTCCCGGTTGGAATTAGAATTCATAGCAGTGAGGGGCTAGTGGTTACAAGTCAGAGACCACAATCATTTGATCACGGAGGCCCCATTTTTTTCTATCAGTTGAAATACTGACTTTAAGTAAACAACCTTAAGTTTTTTTTATCGCAATACTATTGCCATGCCATGTCAGTCCTACAT
Source organism: Lutraria rhynchaena (assembly GCA_008271625.1). Classification (NCBI taxonomy): domain Eukaryota; kingdom Metazoa; phylum Mollusca; class Bivalvia; order Venerida; family Mactridae; genus Lutraria; species Lutraria rhynchaena. Next base: position 755,966 of record VIBL01000066.1, read on the forward strand.
TGGAAAAGTTTGTATAAATATAACGCAAGTCATTTTACACATATGAAATTAACATTCGTGTCAATCACTAAATTATCACATACATTAACTGAACATATTTTTAAAAGAAAAAAACAACAACCCAGTCGTGACTGAATAAAATTGAAGTTTTCTGTAAAAAAGAAGATTAAAGGAAATGACTTCTATGATATAGATATGTTGAATTTTAGAATTATACTATACACGAAAGAAATACGGTTGAATTGTGGTCGATTTAAGTGTATAATGAATAATACGGTGTATGTACTTGTACCCGTTTAACGCTGGTATTTTTAAGAAACGTATAGAACTTTCGATTAACAAACCGTAAAACTTGATTATGAATCTTTTTGTCTAAGTTCGAAAGCATACTTGAAGTCGTAAAAAGTACTCCAACAAGTGCGTAATATATCTGATCATTTTCAACAATCTCTGATTTAAATCTCTATACTAACTTGCTTAACGTTCGTGACAATAACACCTACTTATGCTTTTATGAGTCAAGCAGTGAAAAACTACTCATGAAACCGGATGTATGTGTTTTCGGGCATGTTCGTAATTTTACAAAAAAAAACATAAATGACAGTAGGTTCTTAATTTAGTCGATAAGATTCATGAAGTTGAATGTTCCACAAAGTTCGAAAAATAAAATACACCAAGAATTAGTTTTCTAAAAGAACAAAACAACAAAAATATACGTTACACTACGATTGAATACAGTCAAACCTAAGTTAACAGTCACCTGCGTATGACGGCCACCGTTTGAATAATGGACACTCAAAAACACGCATTTAAGAATATTACAGTCAAAATGAACCTCTAAATAAAGACCAACTGAGTATATAGGCCACATTCCGTCTTTCCCGCAGGTGGCTTTTGTTTACAGGCTTGTCTGTATATGGATCACAAACGTGATTCGGATTCATTTTTTATTAATTTTATGAAATGCACGTGTTTATCAGAGGTATGAGATTATAAATTGTTTTCGAACTAATTAGAGATAAAAAAATGTCAAAAGATGTGTCTTAAGCTTGAGTGTTTATGTATACATTGTAACAGCGAGTGTGCATAAGAACTTATCACCTAAATATTATACTATTCCTTTCTCCGACAAATTTTTTTTCAAATAAATTTACCTTTACGATAGAAATTACGTACTGACCTTAGATCGTTACAATAGATTCCCACACAACAGAATGAATACTTGTGTCTATAAATATAATCAGTAACTCCTTAAATACACGCCAGTGACGTACATAGCAATGGTTTATACATGAAAAATATAATGATGTATAAATATAGTCATTCGTTTATTGTAAACACATGTATGAGTCATCGTCACGGAGAACAGCAATCATCTCTTATCTCGAATTCTACCGGACACATCATAGTCACGGGCGTCATTAAACATTTCAAAACACTATATACAGTAGAACAGTTATAGTGAACTCAGATGAACCATTAAACGAGAAGTGATTTTTTTCGCCCAACATTAAAACTCTTTTTTTGAGTGAGTGATTCGAAATTCACGTTCATATGAAAAACTGTCAATGATTCTTTCGAACCAACTGACCTCCGAATAAAGGTTTCCAGCCATTAAAGGCCACATTTTGTCTTTTTAAGCATGGCCTTTGTTCAAAGGTTTGACTGTACAGTAATTAAAACCACAGTTTGACCCAATAGAAGCAGAATTAATGTTGATGTGGTTTCCATATCAAGTTGAAATATGGAGAAAAATCAGTCTGAAAGAAAAGGCTCATTATAATGAGGTTTTATTAAGTGAGCAAGAGAGCTTTTACTTTATGTAATATTCATATGGACTGGTTAAAAATTAACGCGTGATATTAATATAATTGTCACGATGGGAAGAACAAAACACCAAAAAGTACTTAACTTTACCAACGCATTTTTATGAAACAAAAGATGACAATTGTAGATTTTTAAACTTTCTTGCTATTTCGTTTACAATCCAAAAGTAGCTGTGTATTGTACGTGTGTGTAGGCAGAGTAATTAGACAAAAAGTGGGTAAAACAATTATTCACAGAGCCTACGCAACTGAGCCTTCATCTATATAACTTGTTATCGGTGTACACTCAAACCTGTAAACAAAGGCCACCCTTGGGAAAGACAAAATGTGGCCTTTGTTGATAGGAGTTCTTTATTTGGAGGTCAGTTTGTTCTAAAAAATCGATGGCAGTTTTTCAAAGAATGGCCTTTGTTCACAGTGTGGCCTCATTTGAAGGTCGCTGCTAACACAGGTTTGACTGTATTTCTATTCTCCGGAGGAAAGTGAATTTCGAATCCAGATTACGAAATCTCAAGCTGCTCAATTTTGTAACAAGGGTTTGTCTCGTAGTTTAGAAAAAAAATAGGTTCTTAGTGTAAGAATGAGCTCGGCTGCTGGAATGTTTCACGACAGGCTTGACCTTAAGAATATTTCAGTTTATGATACATAGGCCGCGGTCATAGTTCAGTGGTTAGAGCGCTGGACTTGTAACCCGGGCATTCGGGTTCAAATACCGGTGGCGCAGGTCATACCCTTATATGAAAATTTGTCAAAAATTTTCTTCAATATGTGGATAAGTTGCTGACTCCTTGTGGAGCGGTAAGTCAGTACTGGTTGGTATACAGTCCAGGAAAACTGGTTAGGTGAACCGGTCGTCGTGTATAACTGAAAAATTGTTGAAAACGGCGTTATACCCCAGGGACAATGTGACATAAAAGCAAAACAAAACAAACAAAACAAACAAACAGTTTACGCTATACATTGTATTAAAAATATCATACTAGAAGTTGTGTCTTTTTGGCTCAGTAAATTCAGAATTCCACGGTCACCCGGAATTCTCCATACCTATGTTTGTTTTGCTTAACCAAAAGTAAGTCCGTTTTAAATAATGTGAACTTCCCCAAACGTTTTTAACCCTATAAATATTATACAAGTCTGAACGCCCAACACTTGTCTTTATTATTTTATCTTTAATGGGTATGTTTTTGATTTAAATAAAATAATCCACTTTGGGCGTCATTGGAATGTTAAAATGTTTTTAATGTAAATCAGACAGTATGGAACTATCGTTGTATTACAAATACTCTCGGTTCAAACTCTGACACTATAAATAACACAGTACAGTCAACAGCAAAATTGTCTACAGCTAATACACAGACATTATTAAGACTAAAGCCTTATAACGGCCACTTATTTACGCCATTTTATCCGTAGTTCTTATAAGAACGTGCTCGATCCTACCTGTGGTGTTAAAACTGTATCTCAGACGAGTAGTGTATATGCTGAATCCACAACTATCCATAAAAAAGTATAAAAAGATAAATATACCACACATGATTATGAAAAACAACAGAAACAGCCGACATTCGGCGGAACTCTAACAAGTTTTCTGGTACAATAAGGCACAAACAACCCAAACTTTCTATAAATGGCGGGTGGAATTCGCAAAACAAAATTAGGAATTCAAAATAAACGAATTAATGTAGAAAATCACGCTGATATTGATGGGTATATAATGTGATTGATGTACCATATATCTGAGTAGATGAATTGATGAACCCAAACAGTCAAACACCATAGGTCAGACCGAGATGGAGACTTGAAGGCATTTTTGTTTTTAAAGTTTGTTTTTGACTCATCAAATATCATGCAAATTGGTCCACTCAATACATAGCAGTTTGTCAACACATAAATATTCACTGAATATTCTACTAAGGTTTTGACCCGAGTGTGATTCTAAATGATTTAAAATCACACACGGGTCAAAACATTAGTAGAAGAATTAGTAAATATTAGCAAATAAACCCTGCTTATCTGAACTCCCTAATTCCGAAAACCTGACCAATAGAATAATTTCTATTCCGAAAACCTCTCTAGTCCTGAAACCTCTCGAATCCGACAACCTCTCCAGTCCTGAAACCTCTCAAATCCGGAAACCTCTCAAATACGGAAACCTCTAATCCGGAGTCCTCAATTTAAACTTTAAAACTAACTTATTTAATTGTTGTCCTAATGCCATTGAATACAGAACATACAGAAAACGGCGTTTTTATTTAAGGTTAGTGATTTGGCCATTTACGCCAGTATACTGATCAATGTGGGTCACAAATTATCAGCCAGGTGACGATGAAATACGAGAAACATTGACAAGGTTAATACGCAGGATTTTTCTTAACTTTTTAGTTTGGATTTACACACGGTCAGTGATCAGTGGTCTAAGATAGTCATACGTACATAACAAACGTACAACTTACGCGTATGTCGGCTCTATTCTCCGCGACCATTTGATGAATTTTTTTTAAATTGAAATAAAATTATCACCACTATAACCGCCGTGCGACCTTAATGTTGTCAAATAACACATTCATATGGAAGGATTTTTTTACTGGTAGAAGGAGAAAATGCTGCCCCATTAAGAAAATTCTTCTTTTTATAACTGTTCCTCTTAGTAGAAACACATAACAATTCAATACAATTCAAGTTTGTTAGCCTAACCAGCAAAAACAAATTGCCTTTTGATTATTTACAATACGACATAATTTTGTGGAAAAGACATACATAGTTCAACATGAGTACTAAAGTTGTTTGATACAGAAATATACTGGAAAAAAATCATTAATAATTAAACATACGTGTATATCGTTTGAATAACATTGAACAATATGGATATGATTATGTAACGAAACGGTGTCAAATTTAGCGATCGCCAAAATGCTGTCCTTCGTAAAAATAGTCTGCAAATAACAGAAAACATCAGGATGACGCAGAATGATTCCCTAATTGGCAAAAAAGACAAAAACAACAAATAATCAAGGATAAAAATGTTGTTATTCGCATAAACAAACAAAAATCGGCAAAAAATGCTGCCCTTATCGAACACTTACAATTGTGATAACAATATGTAAGAAAGCCCAAATCACTCAGTTTTGATTTTAACATAAACACAATAAAACACGTAGAATTTCAATAATTGCCTTACTGCTGGCTTTCATTATTATAGTACATGTATAGTATTATGATATAATTACAGATAACAATATCAAACATCATTTATCAAAAGTGTTTCAACACAGAGAACTACACGTAGTTTAGAAATAATAGTATAAATATATCATTGTCATATAAATTCATCCTCCATTATATATGTTAATGCTGATCATTGTGACTAAATATTTCATTATGTTTTATTACATTCTGTTTGTTTGATGACGATGTATGCTGTGCAAGTCAAAATAAATTATCTGTCCCGTTCTGTTCTGTTCTGTTCTGTCCCGTTCTGTTCTGTTCTGTTCTGTTCTGTCCCGTTCTGTTCTGTTCTGTTCTGTTCCGTTCTGTTCTGTCCCGTTCTGTTCCGTTCTGTTCTGTTCTGTTCTGTCCCGTTCCGTTCTGTTCTGTTCTGTCCCGTTCTGTTCTGTTCTGTTCTGTCCCGTTCCGTTCCGTTCTGTTCTGTTCTGTTCTGTTCTGTGATATAATTACAACAATCGCGGTGTTCCATAAAATGCGATTGCGCATCAAACACAATCAATATTAAACACAAAACGTTTGTTTCATCAATAATAATCAAGGAATATTTGATTAATATTTACCAACATTAATCAGAAGTCGAGTAAATCCATTATTAATGATGACAGTCACCAATAGAGTTTTGTTTTGAAAATAATTCTAACTTAGGAAAATGAAAAATCAATGTTAATCAAAAACCTATCGACATTGAATTAAGATGAAAAGGATGTTGAAAATGAATGATAATTCTTACTACGATTGAAAACGGAAGTTAAATATTTATTAAACTGTCAAAATCATCGTGACACAACTGTGGATACAATATGAAAGTTTTATTCCATTTGCATGAATTATTATGAATTCGGATTTTACTGATTCTCCCTTCGACGTCAATTTCACACAGTTCTAAAGTGTTGGCATCTGTGAGCGGGAAACCAAATTTTTGGACTAAGTTTCAAGGGCGACAAATCATCCCCTATAAATTTATAACGACAACCATGTTTATGCAGTCGTCAATCCCAGCAGTGAATGCATGTATACTTTAAATTTAACCTCAGAAGACTGTTCGACCTCCAGACATTTCGACCCAAAATTTGTAAATGCATTAATTTAGTAATTGCGTTTGAAAAAGTACACTGTTTTAATAAAACATTCAGTGGTTTTCTATGCTATACTTCATTTTTTATTTTCATGCAAAAAATAATTCCCTCATCCGGCACAGAGAAGCAAGACAATATAGGCAACGCATTAATCGATAATTAAAATGTTACGCCTTGACACGCCCCCCCCCCATCAATATATCCAGAGTTGTCGTTCTTTATCCCTAGAATACACGTGTGCAATCAAGAAGTTCTCAGATTCTGTTCGTAATGTGAGCGTTTGAAGCATACAACTACATAATTCGGTATTAATTTTAACAACAAAGAATGCTAAAGGATAATTGCATACCTTTTAATACGTTTCCCCAAGTATGGAAGATAAGGAACGACAACTCTGAACAGACATTGACGCCTACAAGTTGAGCAGAGGAGATTAACTCTAACCTTATCTTTAAACACAACAGCCACAGTTTGAGAATATGACACGTAACACTGAAATCATACCTTAATTCATAAAAACTTATAAGCATCGATTTATCACGTGGTACAGACACCGCTCAAAAAAGGGTAAAAAACTGTTACTCACGTTTGAAGATAAATGAATAAATGTACGTACGAGTAGATGTTAGTGCTATGAAGTTTGTTCATTTATTGGCAACATCTATACTAACGATAACAACTCCAGTACGTGAATTATCTTGTTGATTTTAACAAATCGATATCTCAAATAAATCAGATTAAACGCTTACAATGTTATTCATAAACAGGTCAGGCTTTATAGCATGTCACGAGGTTGTTAAGAATATCTTTTTAAACAGTGTTGCGAAATTTTATCCATGAGTCGTGTAATGCGGGTATTGCTGTATATTGCTAAAGGGAAAAATGACTGTTCATTCAGCCACGCCTTAGTCAACATACTTTTCTTTCATCGAGATTTAATTATCTATTTTTAGACATAAAAATATAAACAGGTTGGATCAGCTCCAATGATCATATAGCACATTCATTCCATGGATATATGGATATATAGGGTTAATGTAGCTTTAACAGTAATCATCTTTTGAAATCAAAAATGCGAGAAAAAAAACGTCAAGTATTATTTTACAGTGTCGTAAAAATGTTACAGATCGGAAATCTGCCAGATTGCATGTTTACATACACGTTCTTTAAAAAAAATGTTTAATTGCAATTTTAGGTCAAATCAACTTCAAGCATGGGTAATTCCCAGTATTTGTAACTTAACTGAGCTATGCGACTGGAAGTAAATAAATCCGGTCTGAAACCAACACCTTTCAAACAACGATTCTATACCTCATGTAGGCCTAAGTTTAGTTTAAAGCATGCACAATGAAGAGAGAGCTTTAAGAGTAGATATATCAGGAAAAAAGAACGGGTGTCTTTCTATTGAAATAAATTAGTTGTTAAGATAGCCACACCAACTGGATGTCATTCTTGTGCTGACCATTACGACGTATATTTAACTACGGCTTACAATTTATTCACCCACGCCCTAATTTGTGGTTACTTATATTCGTTGCTTTTGAAACATTTTGAAATGGAGTGTGGCATCAAATATCCTTAATCTAAATTGCTTAATCATTGAGGGCAAGGAGCACTAAATTACGATGATCCTTCTAAAAGAATAGTCTATGGTGGCACACAGCTAAATTGTATCATTATTTAAGGTTGCAGACCACTAAATGAACTACATCACAGGCCTTCTATATTACGAGGGCTACATCCAGCTAAGTTACATGACATTTTTTTAAATTATTATCATTTTAACATTAATATAATATAATATAAATTGTTGGATCCACCGATTTTGGTTATAACTGTGACTAGTTATAACTGTGACATCCTTTGTGTTACTTTTAGTACCTGTTAGATAACAAATCATTAATGGCATTAACAGTGTCAATAAGACAAGTCCCTATTGATTAGTGTCGATGGAATTTTTATTCATCAAAGAATCACACATACTTCACACACGAATCTAATACATGCGCACTTATCCTTCCATTTACTGTCACAACGTAATAGCAATTATGGTCACGTGACTAACAAAACAATCGGAGATTAAGTAAGCTTTATCATCCTAGGTTTTCCAGATACAACATTTATTACGTGATATTGAAACATACACTTCCAATCCTGCAGAATCAACATCGACTTTCATCCAACCAACTGAATTCTAATGTTGCAATTGATAAACAAACATTATTCATCAAACGATGTTAAAAGAGGTGTTCCGGATAATGTTTGAAGTCACGTGATTTGTTAACAAGCCCCCACTAATCGTAAAAAGCAAAATCTTCGTCTATTCATCCAATAAATTTATGTCTATTATCTCTGGGGTTGAATGATTATTTGTGTTTATCCATCGTATTGATTTAACAGCAATTAATGAAGCGAACTATTTGATCACACATCGATATTTGGTGACGGCTGGAATTCTCTACAGGGAGATGGTGTTTTACAGTTTGTTGGATTTCACAGCTAACCGTCTCGTATATAATTTGATACTGTTTAAATGACAACAGGTAAAGCACAGCGCGGGAATGATTGCATCTCGAGCCAATGATGACACCCCCGTCCCAACGAATACTGTGCTCGATTTCGCTCGCAGCAATATGCAAAATCACGATAAATATCTGAACAAACACGGTTGTGACAGTATAGTACAAACAACCTTGTTTTCACTTACTAGAATTTACTAAGGCGAAGTACTAGTGATGTAACGTACGTTTGTTTTTAGTGTCCGAGATACTGAGTTTGTTTAACCCTGTTCCCCGGATAATTCCAAAAGGAAAGTTATTTATTTATCTATGTATCTGTGTGTCTGTGTGTCGACATTTCCCAACTTTAACATAGTGCCCGTGTAAATTAACACCCAAATCGATACAGACACAATGTAATTTCATTATTATTAAATCGTCCGAAAAAATCCTTAAGAAAATATAATAATATTGGTGTGTATCATTTTCTTGTAAAATAAACGATATAATTATTATATCTCTATTTTACTACGTCGCAATTATTTATGACAGTCAGTATCCCTGGAAAAGACCCACATCTATCCGTTGGTGGTTATAATCATTCAGACAGTGACAAACGTGATTTGTTTCTTCTTATTATCATGTACAGATTTTTATTGCACAAAACTTAACAAAACTCACTGCACGATATAAAATACAACGTGACATCACCATAAGTATTGATAATAATAAGTTACGCGATACAACTCCATGCGTATGTACATGAACATTTATTTTATCAGCAAAAATCTCGGATTTACTCACAAAATGAATTATGGCTTGTCATTACATTTTCATATTTATGAGACAGCTTGTAAGAGACATGTGCCCGTATCAAGTTCGATAATCAACTCTCTAATTATACAAACATGGAATAACATTTATATACATGTATAGATAAACGCCATACTGAGATAAATACTAAGCAAATAGAACATAAATATTTTGTATTTGTACACAGAACCAAATGTTCCTTCTACTGATCGGATTGGTAAAACGTATGTTTATAATTAAAAGAACTTCCTGCTGATTTTTTTCATTTTTGTGACTTATTTTGTCGAAATTATGTTTGACATTCAAAATTTTCATACGCTCAAAAAAGGAGAATGAGTTTACTTACCCCTAAAAGGAGCTGTGTCCCTTATAACCCCCCCCCCAAAAAAAACTAGCCCTAAGTGATCAATTCTTGTAATTCTTGAAGATATATTAGACTAAATCTTGTATTCAGCCTGTTCTTATCGCTCATTCATTAGAATTGTTACCATAGCGACGCTTTAGTTCATTAAAAATGTTCGGTACCGACCCTAGCTTTCACCAGGGAGCATTTTAAACATTGTACAAATTTGAGTGCATGGTTAGATATCAACACTGCTATTATCGTCCGTGTTTGGAAAAACTGAATAAAATATTGGGCGTATACAACAAATTGGCAACACAGTATAATGTAAATAAAGATAGACAAATATGATTATAAGTCAGTGTTGTGTAAAGTTTAAATATTTAATGATAAGGTCATAAACAGGGCGGGCTGTATTTGACCAGCAACATACCAGAAGTAATAAGTAATGCCCCAGGTTGTGTCAAATACTCTAACATATTCTCCAAAAGCCAATTAGGCGAAAATGACTGTATGTCTTTAAAAAGTACCGTGAAGCTTCACTTTGAGACAACCTCAATATAACGACCATATTGTTATAAAACGACCATTATTTATTAAGTTGAAATATAGTGAAAATGTCAGAAAATAAGGCTTATGGTTTGACATTTTCACAATATTTCAACTTCATGATAATAAGACCACCTCAACATGAAAACTTCTTTTATTTAGAAATCTTAATGTATGTATAAACACACAACAATAAGGCTCTTATAACAACATTGCCAACATGTCACTATGTCGCGACTGTCAACAAATTCATAGTTGCAAAAACATATAAATTGTGACATTTTCCATCTACCAGTTTACACAAACGATTTTTCAGGACGCACACAAACAACTGACCGAGTTATACACGTAGCATTCTTCGCATACCAGATGCGACCAGAAGTATCAACGTACGTTGTCACAAAAACGCGACCTTTGTGTCATGAAATTTCGCTTAATAACATAATATATATTGGACAAAATGTTGCGTATGAATAGTCGTATACACGAAATAAAAGCACAATAATTTTGGACAGTCGTGTATGATAATAAAGATGTCGATTTATTGCGCGCCAGAGGAAAGTGGCTGACGACAATTATTTATCCCTGTAAAACTCTAATCCGCGTATTGGATATGTTTCTTATCAAAGGGTCGTCTGACATTGAAATTTAATACAAAATACTAATATATTGTTTAAAGTCGTAGGGTCTCTGTATTCGAGTGGCCTCTGATTACTAATTATTATCCCCATCACTGCTGTGAGTTCGAATTCCACCCGGGACCAAATTTCACATTTGATGGTGTAGTCTAGCGATATTACGGAAGGTCGGTGGTTCTATCCATGGAGTACGCGTGGGGTCTTCCTCAACCATTAAAACTATAAAATTAGCCAAATAACTATGGCTGTTGGTGCGATTTTAAACCACAATGAAAAAAATTCTAGACGATTTTGAATTTCCATACAAAATGTTCAATACACAAACCATTATTCAAATCCAGTTCTGCGAACGCTGGAAGCGTATTGAAATGTTTGCGACAGAATTGTGCGCTAGTTATCGAGTCCGCGAACCAACGATAGCAATAATTTTCAGCAGGTAGCTGAAACGTTTCAATACGTGATGGCTAACCAGCTCGTAATCAAACTGTAAACAAATCCAAACATTCATTCATATTTTTGCAAAAACATGTAGTTTCATATTCGAAACTCACTAGGTTCAAACTGATAAAATGGCGCCACTTTTTATTGATAAATTACATTGTATAGAACATTTTTCCATGACATGGCCTGATACAGCGTACATCCCTCGCTTTCTCATTGTCAAAGACACCGGACTTAAAATAAAACCAGGTAATGATTTCAACTAAGCCCCTTTTTTGTAAAAACGCCCAACTTACAAATGACACTTATGTTACGTACTCAATAAACTAAACTTTGCACACAAGATTATGATAACAAAAAATGTATCAACAAACAGAATTTTTTTCTCAAAATATTGGAAAAATGGACGAAGCATTGGTCATATGTTTTAATGGACAGTCAATTCTCGTTATAACGAATTTGGCGGAACCGGACATAAACTTTGTCTAAACGATCAGTCGGAAGGAGGCGTTAAGACACAAGTTATGTCTTCTGTTTGTTTTAAAGCCACAATTCGATCATTCTCGAAAAGCAATATGTTTTCTATTTCGTCTCATGCTGAATTCATTACGAAATACGACTTATGGTAGACAACGAAGCTTGTTTTCATTTGCGCTCTGCAATTAAACCTGTCAAGGATACGATTTCTTGTCGTGTATTATGTGTATAAAACCTTTATCTAAATGTCAACATCATCCTTTTCTATCAAACAGTAGAGCAGTCTATTGTTGTCCACAAATCATTAACAAATAGTCGCTGCTATACAATATGCTTAATCTTATCTAAGGAATGTATTCGCGAGTCTTGAAATTTTCGCTGATTAGCATTTTACATTTTGTTGACTGTATGGTAGGGGAAAATATTTCTCTTTCCGGTTATTATAGTTCTTTCCGCTCGAATTTATGCATGAATGAATTGTTTTACTAGTAGATTTATTCAACCATGATATTTAAAAATATTTTATACGATAATCATCACATTGCACAGATGTGAAGATTTTTAAGTTGAACAGCCACACCCATAAATAAATAACCACCCGTACACAAATATGTATTATAACAATGTGTCTAGCAATTTTTACACACAAAAATGTAATCAGCCCAATGTTAAGACCACCTCGTTATAACGACCACTTATTTTCGGACCGGATCTTCACATTTCCTTCAAATAAGAACTTAATAAAGACACCACCAATTTTTAAGAACTTGTTTTTGTCGTAAAGGTGGTCGTAATAGCGATGTTTTACTGTGTATTATAGTTATAAACATTAATCCATAATGTCCCATAGCAGATGAATTGATTAAAATTAGTATGAAGTGTTAATACATAGAAATACATTTTTAAAGGTTTTACTCCACATTTGCGACTTCCAATTCCAATAGATTTGTAAATACACATTAACAGATAGGAACATGGCGTACATATATTGATATATAATTCAAATAATAATATTTATAACATTCATTTGTATTTATTTCATATACCATACGAATATTCAGTCTGTACTAAACAGAGCAGCCTGTAAAATACACTTCGACCAGGTAACCCGATATTAATTATTAAATAAACTTCACCATTCTAACCAATACTGGATTTGTTCATTTAAATCATAGAAACCATTTAATGCCAATAAAAACTATCTACGTTTGTTTATATCATGATAAAAAACTTACGTTCGTGGAAAGTCAGTATAAGATGTAAAATCCCACGCGAAGTAAGGTACGTGCTCTAAACTGGAATGAATACTCGTGTGTTTATGCTTGATATGGTCAACTTACGTAGTAGCTCTCTTCATACATAGCTGATCATACGTTAAAGCGGTTAGTTCTTTCACTGTAATGAAACTAGTACGCGGATATACTATTGGGAGTCCGATGGTTTTTATAATGTTATATTTGCGCTAAATTTCTATTCAGTGCGACCACATCCTGTTATACATGATTTTATCGTTTCGGAATTTTCTTTATTGGTACATTTTTTGTACTTTCATACGGTTATTATGTGGGTAAAACTGTGGCCTATGGTAAACGAGAGGATTATTCGTGTGTCACGTGGCGTTTATAAGAAGAAACGTCACGTGAGGTGGCACTCTAGTTTTACGGTCATTTGGCTGGGAAAATAGGTTATTCCCACCAATGTTGATTCAGTTTTTACATCAAATCTACATATTCTAATCAGTAATGCATTGATAAGTTTCGTTTCAGGAATCTATGAAAATTGACAACTGATCATGATGACATTCAGGAACAAAAAACAGAACAGAATCACTGCTATTGTCAAATTATATTGTGAATCAAAATCAGTGCCAACAATAGACTTTATTTTATGTCATGTTTTGTTGTTTATAGTAATATTGATAGTTAATTAGAAATCAGAAAATATTTGTTTTACTCACGTAACTAAGTGAAAAAAATCAATATAGGAGAAAAAACACATGTTTTACAAAATAAAATACAGCACGAAGCTACCCTGCAAATGTAAGTACGATAAAACCTGTGAACTAAGGCCACCCTTAGGAAATACAAGATATGACCTTTATTGACAGATGACTTTCATTCGGAGATCAGTTTGTCCTAAGTAATCGGTGACTTTTTTCAAATAATAATCTTTATTCACAGGTTGGTCTTTATTTGGAGGTGGCCGCAAACACAGATTTGACTGTATGTCGTTAGTAATGAAGTCATATAAGCTGCATCAGCTCGATCAGTTGTGGTTCAATTTCAAATCTAAATTTAATTTAATGCAAGAATGTTTCATTGGAATTTCTATTCTGACGAAACTCTTGATTTTAAGACTTCTTCATTAAGTAAATACACATAACTGTGACTAACAAAGAATGGTGGGGAGATGTAATCATAACCCGAAGTCTGTGTAGAGAAGTTTAATTGCAAATTTATTGATATCAGCATTGTTGTGGTTTTGTTTATAGTAGGATCTAAAACATGAAAGAGATTAATAAGCTATACTAGCATGTTGATGATATTCAGTAGTATTGTAGCGGGGAGGGACAGGAATATTTACATCCACCTTATCGCATATTTCCGTAGTATCCCCTATTACACCTCCAATGGCATCATCCCTGTTCTTTAATTGTCGTACCATATCAGCGTACAAGCTAAGTAGTAGCCTCCTCTTCAGAGTTAATCAGACCGACTTATACGTGTTAATCAAGGCTGTTAACAACGCTTCAAACTATCTTTAACATCTTATCTTCGTTGATTGTTGCCCATTTGTTATTATAACCTGTTTGCTCAGCATTTCAGAATATGGACTTTTCACTGGAAAATTTAGCAATTGCACTTCTAGCATGAAACATCACTTATTCTCGCACCAGGACTATATTTCTGAATTGTTCACCAACAAAGTACTCGAAATTCACGCACAGTTAGTTTCCATGGAAAGAAATTCAAGATCCAAAACACGAACATGTTTCATGACGAAACCTGGACTAAGTGTAACATCTACCGTTACATCGCAAATAATTATGAGTTGTTTTACTTCCAACACATCAAACATCACGTTTAAGTCCATGCATTCATACATACTGATGGAATTTCCATCTACTCCTCCTTACATCCCTATGGTACACAGTCATCCCAACACCGTTCTTGCACGAGTCTAACAGATCGCCCTCGATGCTAAAAGAGTACTGGCATCCCACTTCTGACACCACTTGTAACGGGAAGGGGGTACCGAGTGTTGGATGTGGCAGGGAGGTTTGAGGAGGGTAGGCTTGTATTTGGGGGAATGTGGGATTTTCTGCATGTGTATTTTCTACGAATCTTTTTCTTATTTAAGCCATATCAATTGAACATAACAAGTTTAATTAATTTTATGAGTCTATGACTGGGTGTAACTTTGTACTTGGGACCAATATACACATGTGTATATTGGTCCCAGTTTGTACTGAGCTTTTGGCAACGAGAAATACTAGTGATTTGATTGTCATTAGTGTCAGTGTCAAGAAAATGTGTACGTAGAAAGACAATTTTAAACGTACTAAAACTTTTAGTCGTGTCTAGTCGCACACGTACTTTATTTTTAGTTGTATTTGACCGGTCGTGTTTTGTAAGAGTTGTCTCTCTTGGACGGAAGTTCGTTACGCGAGAAACTACGAGATTTGGTCCTTTCCAAAAATAAGCCAACATGGGTGAGTCCTGTAATTTAGCTTATGTACGGAAAATCGACTTTCATCCCAGTTATATATCTTTGTTTCGGAAAGATTCGACCATAATTGCAGAGAGCGACATCTTTTCTTTCATTTCTTGTCGATTGTATTTGTTTCGCGTCAATATTTAATACAGATAATTGACATTAAACATGGTTGGTAGCGAAGCCAAAATGGTCGGACCTGGTTCCATTTTTATTGTTTATTTTATTTCAAACTGTGACACATCGATATGCTGTCGCCAAAACACTTATATATCAGCATGTAAACGGATATTAGATTTGAGAGTTCAAAATGGGGATGTCTTGATTGAATTTAGTTCTAAGAATACTTGGATTTCTAGGTCACTTAGGTTCTTCATGGCGAGTTGTCTTCGAAAATCATACCGTGTCGATCTTCCTAATTCTCATCACTACATATGTAGATGTTAGTTGTAAATGTTAAAGTGAACGTGAAATTCCTGTCCCATATGTTTATTATTTGACCTTGTTTAATTTTGTCAGGTATCTCCCGTGATAAGTGGCATAAGCGCAGGTCGACCGGTGGTCGTATGAACCAGATCCGTAAGAAGAGGAAGTTCGAACTTGGTCGTCCACCAGCAAACACAAAGGTCTGTGCTTTATTTTTCACGTAAAACTCGTTGTTTCAACAGTTGCCTTAATTCTATTCCGTTGTGTTATGTCTAGCTCCTAGTCTTATGGGTTTACGGAGGTTTCGGTAAAAACGAGTTCGGTAAAATGATTTTGTATTTTAATTTGTTTGATGTTTCGGTAGAAATCCTTATCGGTAAATGATTACTCTGAAGAAGTTGATATTTTTTTAGGATTCATGAAAGTTGACCAATATGTACATTGCTTAAGTATAAATTATGACTAGGTATGTAGTTTTTTCTTAAGTGCAAACAATTAACACATGTATTAAAGTCAATTGTCATATGAACTAATTATACAGCCTAGTATTTGAGGTAATAATACATAAATCCTTTTTACCAAAACATTCAAGGCCATCACTATATAAAATCAATTTACCAAACTTGTTATTTACCTAAGTTACCAGCACACCTCTTATGTGAAGGTTTTAGTGTTTTTTAAGTTGAATCCATTTATACAATGAATCAATTTGATCACTGATCATATTAATTGGCTAGACTGGCATTTTAAAGCATCTCAAGATTAATGCTAAACCTAAAAGAATGGTTACTTTTACCATCAGAACTGTTTGTTGAATTGTCAGACCTGTCTAATAGGAAGATGAATGATGATTAACTCTCACACACCATCTTTCGGATGAAGTGTCTTGATTATAATCTATTAGCTGACATCTTCCTTCAAATCACACTTGTCTGTATTTTGAAATTCTGTCTTGCAGTGAATTTTGAAGGTGCTGAGTTCAATAAATGTGTGAAGTCAAAACATCTTTTATCCTAGTAATGTGATTGAAAATTGAAGAACGTTTATTTATTCCAGCCTTGAGTTTCTGTCTTTTATCTTAAGTGTTTTTTCCATTGCTAGCTTGGTCCCAAGCGCATTCACACTGTCAGAACGAGGGGAGGTAACAAGAAGTACAGGGCTCTTCGTCTGGATACTGGAAACTTCTCATGGGGTTCTGAAGGTTAGTTTTTAGTATGTACTTGTGTTGCTCCATTATTATCTATATTGCAGAAACTATCTACAGCATTAGTTAAGTAGTTAAAAACAAATCATTCTATTGATGTGAATAAGAATTATTGGAGGTAGGGCTTTTATTTAAGTAAGTTGTGTTTTATGAATTCAGCCATCTCCAGAAAGACAAGAATAATCGACACAGTTTACAATGCTAGTAACAATGAACTTGTGAGAACTAAAACTTTGGTTAAGAGTACAATTGTTCAGATTGATGCTACACCATTCAGACAGTGGTATGAGGCCCATTACGCTGCCCCTCTTGGACGTAAAAAAGGTATTAAACTGGTATGTATGTTGTATGACTTGACTGTCTTTATTATGTATTTTAGTATACTTGATGGTTACTGAAACAGTAATTTTGTACACAGGTCTTGATCTTGTTCTCCATTGTTTATAAAAAATGCACTTTCTCTCTGACTTGCAATGATGACAAACTTCTTAGGACACCTTTTAATCCAACCATGTAATAAACAAGTTACCGTTAACTGAGCAAGTCTTTGTCTTAGAATATTTTGACTTCCTAGGGTAATGCATTCTTCAGTAACAACATTTATGTTTTGTCTTATATAATTAGTTATGGAAACCATTACTGTGTGAACAAGTTTCTGTGCAATCTATCAATAAAATTACCAGTATTACTGAATACATTAGTATATAGGCTTTATACTATGCTGAAATTAACAGTTCTCTAATCATTGTTGGATGATTGTTGTTCTAAATTTGTTGTATTGATAACAGATATAGTTTTTTTTTGTTTGTTTATTTAGTATTTTTTTCGTTTGCATAGTTGGCATTGAAGCTCTAGTTAGTTGATTGGTAAATAATGATTTTAAACTTTTATAAAATGAAATACAGCTGACAACAGGAACATTCAGTCAGCTTAAGCATAACGTAAATGGATAATGATTTGAAATGACATCAATTAGTCAATGTTAGCTATTTCTTTGGCAAGTTTGAACTGGTAAAATTTTCTGGCAATTTATTGTAGAAGTGAAGTACAAGTGTATATGATGGTTTTACCATCTTTCGACTGAAATAAAGATGTTGTCGATTTTCCTACTGATGCACTTTACTTAATTCATTGTTGTCTTCAAAGTTGACTCTGAATATTTGTTTATTTATTTTAGTTTTATTTGTTCTGTTTTTTGTTGTGATATATTCATAGGGATGTTTTGAGTAACTAATGTTGAACCTGAATTCAAATCTTGTTACTTATTTGAAATACTCAGACAAACCTGTTTTTTTGTTGTGATATGTTCATAGGGATGTTTTGAGTAACTAATGTTGAACCTGAATTCAAATCTTTTTACTTATTTGAAATAATCAGACAAACCTGTCTCATATGTGGCATAGTCTTGTCTCACTTTCATAAAATTTTGTAACTTGCAATGATGACAAACTTCTTAGGACACCTTTTAATCCAACCATGTAATAAACACAAGTTACCGTTAACTGAGCAAGTTTCATTTTCCTGAAAGGATTTTTACTGAATTTATCTTGTCTTCAAATGAATTTCCATCTACATTTGCATTTTCGTATCTCCCGGTGTATGCCTGATGCTACACTGGGTCGTTCATAAATGCTATATTATATTAACTACAGTGATTAGCATCGTTGGATGATTGTTGTTGAAAACAGTTGTCTTGGTAACGGATCTGTAACATTTATTTGTATTCTTTATGCGAAAGTGATCATTTTATTTTTTGGGGGCTTTTTGTTGTCTTAGGCTGTTGGAAATCATCATTAGGAAATTTAGTCTCTTACGTTTTGTTATTGCTAATAATGTGGAAATTGTGTGTGTTGATGTTTTAAGAACAGGTTTTTGAATATATTATTTCATAGTTGCAATAATCCACTTGCCCAAAGGAAACACTTTTGGGGCTATGAATGAATAATTGCTGAATTTTTACTACTGTTTCACATTGATATTTAGTCTGGAACAATGTTTACAGTATACAGAAATCTCATTTAAATTCGTTGGATTACTATCTTAGAATAATAACAAACTATTAAGGTCTCCTTTAAATTAACCATGTCAATGTGACAAAACATTAGATTTGTTATGGTACTTACAGGGCTTTCATTTGACCCTTCAAACAGCATTTTGACTCTTGAAATCAGTAAAATAAAGATTTTGACCCTTGAATTTGTACCAAAGGGTAATATTTACAATAAAAAAGAAGGAAATTTTGTTGACTACTTAAATTATCATCAGCCAAGAGTAATTTTTTACCCTCAACTTTTGACATCTAGTAAAACCCTGTACTTGGTAAGTTTCATATACTCTGCTATGTATAAGTTATTTGTCTTGGTGTTTTGTGAAGATTCTCTGGTTTGCCCTTTTCTGATTTTATTTTCCAATGTTTTAATGTGTGCTGGAAGATGTTGACTTATACTATGCATCTAGTATGCATTAATCACCAGCTTGCAATGATGACAAACTTCTTAGGACACCTTTTAATCCAACCATGTAATAAACACAAGTTACCGTTAACTGAGCGAGTCTGGTGATGAATAGGAGATTTAGATTCACAATCTTTTTCCTCATACTTTGAGGTCTTTGGCAGCCTCAGGTACCTTTTGTGTTTGACTCTAAATTGTTTTGTTTTGTTATCCACAGACTGAAGCTGAAGAAGCCATCCTTAACAAAGTACGTTCCAAGAAAACCATGAAAAAGTACGAGGAACGACAGAAAACAAAACAAGTGGAACAGCCATTAGAAGATCAGTTTGCCACTGGTCGTGTTTATGGTGTGTACATTGCAGCCATTTATTTCATGTATTCGATATCATATACCAGTAAAAAAAAACCCACTTATCTTACTTCCAAAATCAAAATGACTGAAATGGCATAAAAGTTTGGCAAATTGATTTATGAATGGTACTTGGTGGGATGAATTCACTATACGGCTTCTTACTGACCTGATACAGCATGATACAGGGTCAATAAATTAATATTAGGCTTAAGCTATAGTTCTCACCTAATGTTATTTTAAGGACCCTGTATCACACTATATCGGGTCAATAAGAAGCCATAGAACTAATAATATGAAGTCTGCCTCCATGTTCGCTTGATTTCTCTGAACCTGTCTGGTAATCAAGTTTTGCAGTAGTCAAGTATAGGAGCTTGTTTTGGCAGACTGCTTTTTTTCTCAGTGGACAACGATTTGATGTTATGATGAATTGAAGTATTTTAAATGTTTCCAAGACTTGCAGTGATGATAAACAACTTAGGACACCTTTTAATGAACCATGTAAAAAACACAGTTACCGTTACCTGAGCAAGTCTTGGTTAAATTTATGATGATGAAATTTTTTACAGTTTTATGTATCTTTCTGTTTTCTTTATATATTGATACAAAAAACTTGCAATGATGACAAACTTCTTAGGACACCTTTTAATTTAACCGTGTAATAAAAACAAGTTACCGTTAACTGAGCAAGTTTAATGTAGAAATCAAATAATTATTTCTGAAATTTACTAAATCTAGAGCATTTTCGTATCTCCCGGTGTATGCCTGATGCTACTCTGGGTCGTTCATAAATGCTATATTAACTACAGTGATTAGCATCGTTGGATGATTGTTGTTGAAAACAGTTGTCTTGGTAACGGATCTGTGACATGGTTATCATATATATTCTATCTATCGTGACTTAACAATAATAGGGAATGTTATTGTTGATACTATAACTAATTTAGTCGTCTAAAGTCTAAGTTTATCTTGGCAACTTGATAATGAATATTACATGATTAGTTTCTTCCTGTAGTTTTTCTGCCTCTCTGACTGACAAATTATTAGCTAGTCCGCACTCAGTTTTTATAATTTTCCTTCAAACTGAATAAATGTTGTAAAGTTTGTCTAACTTATAATGCACTTGGCTGTTTTGAAAAGCCTGCTCCTAATTTTGTACTCTTCTCTTGTATTGGTTGGTTCCAGACAAACGGCCAGTCCTAAGAGAGTATTTCATTCTGTGTATATTGCAATAATGTAGTGTTTTTATGGTTCAGGTTGGTTTACCAGTATCTAGTGTTTACTGCATTCCTTACGAGTATTTGTAGAACATGTTTTTTAAAGTTTTTAGTGGGATTTTGTAAGAAATATGATTTTCTGTGAAACTTTTGTTCTGAACAAATTTATTCTCTGTGCATGATATTTTTTCACACAAGACTTGCAATGATGACAAACTTCTTAGGACACCTTTTAATCTAACCATGTAATAAACACAAGTTACCGTTAACTGAGCAAGTCTTTCATAGAAAATAAGCAGCAGTGTTAGTTGTTAATTTTCTGTTCTGTCAATTGATCAACAGATTTAAGTCATGTATATTGCAAACATATGGGTTCGCGCTAAGTTGAGAACAAAAGAGATGTGAGCTTGGAGACTGATCTTGTGTTTATACTATCAGACCATATCAAAGGCTTATGATTTTTTGTGATTTTTTTATTAAAGAAGTAGAAAGGGAATGTTTCTTCAGACTTGTAAAAGTTTGATCTAATTTTTGGACTCGTATGCTTAGTTATTATGACAGTGTGATGATAACTATCTTTGTGTAGAGAATGTTTGTTTGTAATAATTACAGTCATTCTTGATGTTTACATTGTCATAGTTACCCTGACTGCCATGTTTAAAGTTTTGTATGGCATTTGATGAGAATACCATAGTACTGGTTGCAGAATTAATTGGCAATGTTTTTTCCTCGGCAGGGGTGTAGAAATGTGTCGGAAGTTGGAAAAATCAACCAGCTATTTTAGGCTACTTTTTCCCCTCAGGGGGAGTTATCCCCTTTGCCTTCTTTTCGGGGGAAACCCTCAGATCCCCCTTCAACTTTTAATCACTTACCAGCTACATGGAAACATTTTTTCTACACCCCTGCTCAGCAAACGTTTATTAGGCTAATGGTCAAATACCACTCTTAGTCATGAACTGGTTGTAATACTCAAAATATTCTTTACTGTGAATTTTCACCATGGCATTTGACTTTGGCTTTTTTCTTATTAAGAAGTGACTTAATTTGATTTGAAATGTTTCGTTAATGATTATTTTGACTATTTTGTGAATACATGGTGAACACTTGTCTTATTTGGTAAATTTATTAAAATATGATGGACAACGTAGCAGAATGATGAAGGTTAAGACTTATATGATAACTGATAGATCGTTTTGATCAGATTCAAGTTATCTAGTGATTATTTCTCATCTTGTCATAGTTACTCTGACTGCTACTGTGATAATAAGACATGGCCCTGAGATTATAAAACTTGAGAACACTCTGAGCTCAAATATTGACTTCATTCTCAATGTATTTTGGTTGAAAAGACATAGCTGTGTTATGTTTAGATTGACATATTAGGGTCAGTTAGTATTAATTAATGAAATATATGATCGATACTGATCTCAAGTTTTATACCCTTATAACCTATATAGACCTTGGTGTATCTCTTAAATTAATCATTACTTAAAGGACTGGTACCTAAATCATGAGTTATAAGTATGTACGTTTTGTATTTTCAGCTAAGATTTCATCTCGACCAGGCTGCACTGGCAGATGTGATGGTTACATCCTCGAAGGCAAGGAGCTCGAATTTTACGTCAGAAAATTGAAAACAAAGAAGGGGAAATAAACTTGAACTATCTGTATAGTGTGAAAATAAAAAAAGGGACAAACCAAATTGTGTGCTTATTTTTTTCTTGTGTTAATGTAAACATCATATGTGCTGTCAGGCTTATTTCAACTTACACATTTGTATTGATTTAGTTAACAATTTGTCCCCCTATATAAGCATGGATGCAAGTCTTAGATTTATTCTGCATGTGGAATTGCATGTGAAGTCATTGTAATTCCCATGATGTATTTAACAAGATTGGTACCTGGTACTTTTGGTTTTACATAAAACATTCACTTTCGTAATTAATTAGTATTGTCAGTATCATCTTGACCTTTGGTCCTCATTGGAAATTTGAAGTTTCCAGCAAGTCAAATATCTACACAAACTGATGAATCAAGAAAATTGGCTTATTTTGTAATTAATAAGAAAAATACCTGTATGGTATACATGTTTAGTTTATTTAGAGAAGGAAAGCAGTCGACAGAAGTAAAATTGTACTGTGAAAAATAAGATAGCCGAACATTTAAGTAGCCTACACTTGCATATATTTGATAGATCTTGTCGTTGGTAAGACAGCAATTTTTAACAAAGTCTTACTAATGTTGAGGCATTTTAAATATTGACAGTAGGCAATAAATCCCTAGGAGGGGTTCAGTGGCGATGTGATTATGGTCTTGTGACTAGTCAAAACTAACACCACATTGCAAATGAGTTTGAGGAAGCTGTCTAGCAAGATTACAGAAGGTCAGTGGTTCATCATTAAATGAGTCGCCGAATAACCCCAACTGTTGCTGCAATGTTCAACCCCACTGAAAACATCCACAAAAATGATTGTTAACTTGTTTTCAAAGAAAGGGTAACAAAATTTTAAGTCATAAGTTGCTATCTTAGCTGAGACATGTTGCAGAAATGGGCTCAAGGAATTTATCATAAAGCATTTCACCCTTTGGGATTGTAACTTAAACATATTCATACCTGAGTTGCCACTGGATTCACTGGACACAAAATGATGGCAAATATGCATAAAAACAACTATAAAGACAATGTATAATAGATGAGAAATCAATTTAATAATAAAATAGTCATTTACAACTGTATACAATATCTTAAATCATATACATAACCCTGCCACTCCACTCAAAAGTAACTGCTATGTAGAAACAAGTAATAAGAAATAACAAATCTGTGACCTAAATTACAATATCATTAGTCTAAACATGCACTGCAGAAGTGGAAAAGGTATTTTGGAAAATCCCTAAATACTGGTCAAAGATTTGTTAAAGGTCTAAAAATGATCTGGTGCAGACTGGGGGGTGAGCAAATAAGCAATATTTATATTCAGTCCTTCATTGGACTCTTTTAGTACTCAAATCGTAAAAATCTCGACTCACAAATGATTAATGTGATCACGAATAGGAATGCACAATTCCCAGTCATAGAATACCAAAATATCCTACAAATATGTCATGCATTGTACAAGACAATCCAAAGCCAACCGTTAGGCGAATTGGAATATTATAACAACAACATGGTTAGACATTTTCCAGAACCTTAATAATGAAAACACCTGCATATAAAGACCATATTTCAGGTCCCAAATGTAGCGGTTATACTGTACTTGAACCGTAAAACGTAACTTAAGTCATACAAGTCTATAATACAATAAGCAATCGATGTTAAAATACTGCTTTACAAAAAATATGATCATAATTGAACAAAGAGATCGAATATTCATACCTGGTTATATAACCAATCTTGTATAAAATATTTATGTTATACACCCATTCATGCAAAAGAACATGATTGTTATTGAACAAAAGATGGGATAATCTTACAATTATTTGTCAATAAGAGTGAATCATTGATTTGAGAATGAACAGCTTCATTAAATCTCAATGCTATATAACCAGACTATTAAGTACAATATGAAAGCCTTTTCAAAGACGTATCTATGCTAAGATAGCAATGTTTCAACTGAAAAATTCTGACCCCCTCCTACCATTTGTAAACAAAATATGGTATATAAATATAACGTTTTTGAGAAGGCATTACTAAAAATTGTCAGTTTGAGAATATAACAGGGATTTTTGCCACCTATTAAAGTCAATAGCTAAAAGGCAATACTGTTAGCACAAGTTTTAAGTTAAACACAATGCCATCTTGGCTATTCAAAATATGTCTATGAATAAGCCCCTAATTAATAATCAGAATTATCTTAATTAAATGAATCAGTTGATGAGAAATTAGTATTTCAAATCACACATACAGAAGCAAAATTGTAAAAAAATAACAATACTCTATACCAGAAAATAGACACGCTTAATTGGTACAACAACTCTAAAAAAGTCAACGAAAATAAACGAAAGTGTGACTTCTTCCAATACACTTTGTACATAATTCCTGTACATTTTATGTGCATAATCTCAGACAATAATTACAACGTAAACATAAAAATAACTGTACAAAAACAACAACATGCATCAAGGGCAAGGGGGGGGGGGCAGAGCCAGTGTGCATCCTTTTAAAATCTGGCAAGCATAAGTAAAAGAGCATCAGATATGTGCTGATTGTGTCCATATTCTACATAAACATGCTAATACTAGACTTTATGCCCCCCCCCAAAAATCTTGTATCCGCCCCTGTGCATTCTTAAAAAACATTAACATTTATTCAAACATTTCCACAATTCTTCAAAACTAATTTTTATTTATTAAGGCTATTCATAAAATGTTGGTTTGCCGTTAAGCGACCAAAACTTAACATTGGTATATAGGCATTTTCTTTTTGGTTAACATATCATGCTTGTACTGACAACGAAATACTGGAATAAAAAACAAACAAAAATTCTATCACAATTGCCAAGAGAATTTTGGTCCAGGATTTATGGATGAGTTGGTCGCAAAACAGCAACCAACGATTTTTAAGTATGGCCTAAGCACATTTATTTTACAACAAATATGTTAAAAATTCCTTTTAAAGAAATTATCTGGTTGTAAGAAGTTTCTGACAGCTTTCAAACATTATTCAAATATCTGGGTGGTAAAAATAAGTTAGATACAGCCAATCAATTCACTAAAACAAATTTTGTAGAAAATAAAACAAATATAATTTACAACATTGTTGAAAAACATCAAACATCTTTACCGACAATGAAGTCGAGGTCAATCACAAAGCATATCTACTGTAAAAGCGGAAGTATTCCTAGTGAATTTTTGTTGCTATGGCAACCATTCAATAAAAGTTAAGAATGAGCTTCACTTTGCCAGATGTATTTCAAGAAGTCAATTATGAATGGAAGTTTTCTTTTTCCATCCAATAACAACTTTCTGTAATATATCACAAGTATGATATAGAATAGCGACAGTGAATGTATGTTAAAGAGTTTGCCAAGTATGACCTTCCATTGGCCATAGAGTGGTAGTTGTCATTTGCTTCGAAAGAACCAAACCACAAACTTCATCACCATGTAACCAAATGCAGCTGTGTACAAAAGCTTTTCTTTGGTAGCTTGTGCATCTTGCCGTTTCTCTAGATTTGCAATACGGCGACTAAGGGTAGCCAACTGAAATAGAAAACCATACTGAATTGAATATTTTTGTTGCAATGGGGCAACTTTTGGAAACTGAAACCATACTAGATTAAAGATGTTTTTATCTCAATATAGCAAGTTTTAATTAACAAAACCAGACAAAAGATTAAGAAGATCTAAATTTGAAAAATTAGCTTTTCAAACATGCTTCAAGGTTAATAAGATAAATAAATCATTATTGATACAATATGTAACCATTTCATATCAATTCAAAGCCATTCCCTTAATTCGAATGTAAATTGGCAGTAATCACTTAAAATGTAAAAATATATTAATTTCATTCATAGATATACTATTTATCACTATGTGATAACTGAAATGATTCATAAATACTGTATGCAAACATTGTTTTTATAATTGCAGTACATTTGAAAAACAATATGCAAACAAATGACAGACATGCTTGAGATAACAATCACGCAAAGTGATATGATAGGTACTAAAGATATTAAACACAAAAACTCCATAATTTTTCCCATCATTGAAATTTTCACATATATATATATACATATCATCCCTCACAGGGTTTTATAACATAACTTCACATATCAAACAATTTTTTTATCACAATCTGATTTGTGAACTTTCCTATTTCCTGCATTCTATCTTGTATTCATTAATATTTTTAGTCAAGAAAAACATTTTCAAAACATAAACAAAATAATCCTTGTTTACACTCCCATACCTACCTGCATGCGTAATTGAGTCGGTTCTACTTCCCCCATCATAAGTGAATCTGAGTTGGATATTGGTGAATCATCTTCCCTGGGAACAACAGTTCTGTAAAAAAAAATCAACAACAATACACTTGACAAACACATACTTTCCCGCAATGGTAGATAAGGATTATATCAGTAGGATTTCCTCTTTGAATTTTGTTGTCAAGGCAACAGGCAACAAAATGGGTTTGGAGTGAAAATGACATTAAAAAATTAAGGTAATCTGCCATTCAATCTCAACCACACTATTTTTAATCTCAACAACAAACTAATTCAGTGGTGTAATTGCACAAACACTTTGGGAGAAATACCTCTCCAATCTAGAAAACTAAAAATCCATCATCTTTCAGTAGATCTTGACTGAAAATGAACCCTTTTGCAGGATATAAAGAGACTGAGAGTCTGAAAGAAACTCCTATGAAAAATTAAAATAGGTTTACCTGTTGGGAACACTACCATTACTGTGATGCTTCTGCTTTTCTCTAGTTGGTTCCTCTTCATCTATAGAAGGAAACTGTTCATCAAGAGTTAAAGTTCTTGGTGGTGTCTGTAATCCTACTGCCTCATGAAAGTTCGCAGCTGGTAAACCGTCGTCAAAATTTAGAGCTCGAATTTCTGGTTTTGTTCCTATGTGTGCTCCCCCACCTGAATTATATGTAAATACATCCGATCAGTCTTGGAATATAAGACACCAAGCTAGCTTCATAGAATACATACATATTAACAACTTAGCCACTCTGTTAGTCTGTAATATAATCATTTTACTGCTGGCCTTGCTATGGCCAAATAGATAAAAAAGTCATCTCACTGTATTTTAAATCATAAATTCACATTACAGAAATATAACAATAGGTAACATGACATTTTAGTATTTAACTGAGAACACATTTAACTAAAAGGCTGTAACTGATGGTTGGGAGCATAGCATAGAAGTAGAACTACCTGCCAGAAGAATTCTCTCTGGAACATTCATATCATGTGATCGAACACCATCTTCTCTGTCAGCCCAGCCAGCACTACGTCGCAGGTTAAAGTCATTATCTCCATTCAAAGCTGGAATTGAATCTGGAACCTGCATTTTATTACTTATAGCAGAGATGAATTCTGGGTCATAGTTTCTGGACTGGACATCACTGTAGTCTGATGGAAGGCTCGACACAATACTTCTCCTAGTACTTGACTGAAAAGTGATAATCAACTTAGCAAGACAATCAACCAATCACAGCCAACACAAAAAATGGCAGTCTTCCAGTCATATCTCCGAAGAGTTAAAAATGACCTTCAACGCAGTAACTAGCATGCAGCACTACAAATTATAAGTAATACTTCAAGTACAACGTATGACTAAAAGGTGTTAATCTAAACTAGAACGAAGGTGACTAGAATTTCTATTAAATGTTGTCGTTCTGTAACATTTAATTAGACCACAAATTTTCAGTGTATAAATTGTGTCTGTGATTATGAATTCACCGAAATCAGCATGCGAACGAAATGATTTATGTTAAACAATTCCTAAAATAAAGGTATGTCAAAAGTCTGATGCAAGTGGCGCCCAAAACACCCGTTCTAACCACAATCCAAAATCATGGCAAATGTCCGTTTTCAACAAATAACCCAATGGTTTCCCCACCCAAGACTCTCAGCCCGGGAATTAATCGCTGTGCAGTGGCAACAAGTACGCTTCATTAAGAAATAATAAAACGACTCACTCTTTCTGAATTATCTTCCATTATGGAGACTTTTTTGCAGAACAATGAATTATTAGAGAAGAAAAATATCTTTCTTCATTAATTTTCGATCTCTACATTTCGTTTCCGGTCTCATGCGGAACGCTACTGATAACAGATGGGGCTAAATGCCGTACAGAAGTCTACTGCAATCTTCATCGTCGGACTATTTCGGTAATTTCGACTGATACATATTTTCAATGAGTGCAAACTTTGTTTAAAAACAACATTTATTCTTGGACTATGTACTGGCAGTAACATCTAGACGATCATCTTAAA
Organism: Lutraria rhynchaena; assembly: GCA_008271625.1. NCBI lineage: Eukaryota > Metazoa > Mollusca > Bivalvia > Venerida > Mactridae > Lutraria > Lutraria rhynchaena. Next base: position 785,168 of record VIBL01000066.1, read on the forward strand.
AGTTCATTGGGCGCGAACGATTGAAAATTTTACGACTGTCCAGTTCGTGGTAGGTATAAAATTCATTTATGACGTCATTTTGCTTATTCGTTAGCATCAAAGACCAATGCACATATAGTTTGCTATGTTTGTTAGCATATTAGTTGGTGGAAGCATAATAGAGTTCTATATATACGAAAAATATCAACCATGTGCAATGTTGGACGAGGTGCTCCGATTTTCATACAACGTACTGTAATTTAACCATGTTAATTACATCAACATTCATGAGAAACGGCCTGGAACGTATCAAATCAACTCATGCTTTCGGAGGTGATATCACAAACTTCATGCTATCATTTCGAAAGTTGTTTATTCATCGTTTTTTTTTTCATGCGTTCTCAAAACTGCATTGCGCATAACCAATATGATTACAAACGGCGCTATATGGTTTACACCAATACAAACACAATTTGTAATAGATTTTCATTTTCTTTAATATACATACACTTATATACACATATATCAGTCTCTTTATGTCTTGTGTCGCAAGATAAATCTTTTAAAGTTTTACCTGAGATAGGACGACATAGACTACTGCTGATACAATGAACTGCCAAGTATGGAGTTTAGAGAAGTATGCAAGAATGGTAGCAGAGCCTGTGACAATGACTACTTGTTCTGTTCCCACAGATGGATGGCAGGTCAGGGAATCCAAAATGTTGATAATACATACGTATATTATAATGCACCTTAAATGGATCTGTAATTTGTTTTTTTTCCGAAATTTGGAATCTTCTTTCATTTGTTAGCAATTATAACATAAAATGAATATACTTTAAGGTGTTTTCAGGAATTTAAATTTATGTGCCTCGATACTTCCTTAGGTCTACAGATTTACAAGTATTTGAATTGAAGGATGATTACACGGGTGGGTTAAGTAACCTTTAAACTTGTTGGTGCCATGATAATGCCGGCATCATATTGCTAGGGCAGATTATTCACGGTATAGAGTAAAGACCTCTATGGAGTTGAATTCAAAATGTTCGGATTGGTATAGAAGTCGCCACCTCATGCATTACAATAAAACACGCTTATAGTGAACTTGGATATCGTCACAGTGAAAAATCGGATAAAGTGATGTTATGATTTTATCCCAATAAGTTTCTTCTTTCTTTTAACGTAATGAATATATATATAGTGAAATATGGATACAAAGACCTAGTATTTCAGGTCACCAGGAATATACATTAGCCGTGTTTTACTGTATAAGACTGCACCCCATTGGACTTTATGTTAGATTTGTCATTAAAACAGCTAAGCTAAAATAATTTTATCTAAGTATCCTGTATTTTAGCATTTCACGAATGAGACCGATAAATTAGATCTAACCGTCACATCAACGCATCAATTGTTGATACATCATGGACGAAAGCAAATGGTAAGTAAGTCTTTCTGGAAAATAAATTTCTCTGATGTATTTTTGTTTTGTGAATGGATAAAACTCCCCAGAAATGTTATACAGTAAAACCCCGATTTTTCGACTACGGATTATCCGAAAACATGGTGTAATCCGAGAAGAAATTTAGGTCCCGATTTCACCCCTATATATTTCATTGTAAAATAACCCCGATTATCAGAATCGTCTAATCCGAATACCATGGCTTATCCGAAGTGATAATCAGGTCCTCAAACTCATTTGTATAACATATACTTGAGAACAATGCATTTATAAATTGGTAATGGACGGTTATTATCATTACTTTGTATTCACAACAATTAGCCTTTGTTGTACAAAGGAACATATGAAAATAGTAAATGATCGAGTTTGAGACTTACATATGCTAATGTTTGGAGACCAATTTTCTAAAACGTCTCTTGCACAGTCCACTATATTTGACCATTGAAAAGGCTGGATTCTGGGACTGGTTTCCAAGCCCATTTTTAGCGGTGTTGAGCTGTGTGGGATTTAATTTCAGGTGAATTTGCCCCTTTCGTCTGTTTTTACTTCCATCAAAGGTGTCAGTTTGGGGGACAGTCTAATGTTAGTGTATAAAGTTCAGGACCGATCCCATCGGTTTCGTGTCAAGTTTTCAGCCTCGCCATCTGAGTCAGGGGAAGCTAATTGCTGCGCATGCGTCGATAAACTGAGTCAGTACTTTACCATCAAACTGTCGGACACCTCTGCAACTGGAACTAGTTCCCAAAAGGTTATGTTACACTGCATTAGCTTTATAGTTCCATACTGATTCAAAAACATATATAAATACATCCATGCACGATCTATTATATAATATTTTCTGCTTGCAGTATTGTCTTTTCTTGCGTCATTCTTCATTGTGAAACCCTTATTTTTACGTTAAACTTAATACGACCGTACTTATTGTTGTCTTCAGAAGTTGGCAGAATTTTACAATGAGAATACAATTAATGTTTTGTCATGAGTTCATTTACTGAATTTCCTGTAGGTATCTTGTACACCAGACAACAGTTTGAAGGCACTTTCTGGAGATGTTACGATTGGACAGCTTTCAGAGGTTTGTGATAAAAACCGTAATGTATCCGCGTATTAATATTTCGTCATATTGAGTTTTAAATTGAGAACTCAGGACGTGAAGGTTTCCTGAAAGATGTGGTTTTAATAAAATGGGTACAAATAATACCTGGTCAATATCATTAGCAGTCCAGAATTTCTGTCAAACTGAATCTAATGCCTTAAAACCTTATATTTTGCAAAGGTCTCTGCTCCAATGTTTTGTTTTTCGACTGTAAAAGTATGTAAATTAAAGCTCTAGATAACCTCTGATAACACTTTAATATGTTTTGAAAGTTTTTGTTTTGCTTGTCCGTACTAAAATATTCAAGTGCATCATTTATCTGTGTGTCAGTAGGGAAACACTATAGACACATGTTAATGTAGGCTTGGTCATGAAATCGAGGGATTAATTTATGATTATTTTCTAAATTACTACATCTTTTAATCTGTCTAATAGGCGCTTATTGCCAACAGTTTGAAGTTGCCAGAGTTGTATTCAAAGATAGACGGGTCCAACATAGATCTGGGTACTCTGGTTAAGTTATGTCTTACTGACACAAGCTTTCCTGCATTTGTTGGTCAAGTAGAGAAAGAATTAGAAAAGGTCAAGGCCGAATGCTCATAATTACCATGACAACAAAGGATATAAAACGGATCAACCATTGGTTGCCTTGGTGATGTGCAGATAGTACTTATGGATTGATATAATTATGCACATTTACATTGCATAGAGTTGTTTGATTAATATTGTTTATTATATCTGAAAAAATATGTTAAAATTTAGTATCAATTATGGCTTATTATTTAATAAATTGAGATTCGGAGCAGACATCTTTTCTTATTAATTCAGTCAAACCAGAGTTTACAATCGTTTTTTAGCTTACGCATATTGATGTACATGTAGTTGACCATCCAGATTCCTTTCAATGGTGCTCAAGTTGTGTTGGTTGATGTGAAAACTTCGAGATGTTTGTAATTCTTAAGTTTGTTACATACACTATGGAAAAGTCAACAATTGATTTGTTAAATTTTCAATATCGAGCATAATGATGGTCTGAGAAACACATTCATACTAGGATCATTTTCGCGAACATGCAAGTCACTGTGGTGAAAATCGGCAAAACTCGGTACATAACGTAAATATTCGGCTGATTCCGGAAGGACCCAAGTAATGCCGATTTATACCATTTTGTTTTTTTTCTGTGCTGTTACATGAGACTATTCAATCGAAAATTGGATACAGAATAACGCAGAGTTACCATTTTAATTGCATATGTTTATTTACAAATTTTCATACACGAATTATAAACACAATTTTCATTGAAATTAAGAAAAGAACAATGTTTGATAAATAGTTTATTAGTTAAACGACCTATTTACACATGTTATAAAACTTTTCAATTTTCACATACAAAATAAAACTACGCTTATTTGTTTATATATACCCTGTACACAGTTCCATTTACAATATATTTACAAATCCTCACACAGATAATAGCACTATGCTGTGTTTTAAAACTTAATAAAATCGTTAACAATAAAACAGTATACTCTTAAAATATTCTTAAAATTGTAATCTTAAAACAAACTTAAAGCAAAGTTTTCAAAACGAATATTTAATTTCATAATATTCGTTTGAGGAATGGCATTACAATGCTTCAGTTAAAATGTACCATTACAGGAAGTTCAAAATAGATCGAAATGCGCATGCGCTCTGAATTAGAATGAGATTCAAAATTATGACTTCTCTCACTATAATCCATTGTGTTTATTATGTTCCCGATTAAAATAATGAAAATCATTATCCTAACCGACCAATAATCATTTGATTCATCAACCACTTCTTGCCGAAACGAAATTCAAGAAGGGTTTTCAAATGTACCGGTGTGGACACACAAAATATCGCAAGAAATACGTCCCACCCTTTCCTTATCGAAACGAAATACAAGAATCGAGCCACGTATTGCGAATGTCGTGATGCTGTCATAAACACATTGAGTTATAACATAGCCCTAAAAAATGTCAAATCTTTGGAGTCAATTTAAACTGAAGCATTTTAGATTTTCAATTGAATACTAATGACAAAGCACCAAACAGATTAACACTATGGATTCAAAGAATTTTGTGATAATATCTAACTTGTTATCAATTCAACAGAACAGAAAATTGCAATGAGAAAAAATTGTTGTCAGTTCTATCTCTACAAGAATACTAAAGCAAGCGTGATAACTCCTGCAAAACGAAACATCTTGATTTTATGAGGTACTAAAATCACTCTGAGTAAATCTGTGTTGGTGCTTAATTACAGTAAGACAATTGTACCATTCTTTGATTCAACAACCGAAATATCACTGTTACTGCATTAACGAGGGCGTAGCAAAGATGGCTCGTCCGTCGGTGGTATACCCCACCACAGTCGACACTGGGACAGCAGAGATGGCATACCCTAAATTCGGCACACCACCAACAGCTTGCTGACTGCCGTACATTGGGGAATAATTATTCGCAAGAGCCGATATCGGAGTGGATATTAACTGAGGCGCTCCGATGAATTGAGGAACCGGAAATGAGCTGACGTCCGCTAATTGTTTCTGTGGTGTAAAATGTCCTCTTGATAAATTTTCTTCAAAAGTATCACTGAAATCTGATAAATCGTTAATACAAAGTGGAGGAAGTTCAAATTGCTCTAAGTCACCAACATTGTCGAGTAAGTCATCACCACCTATAGGACCGTCCCCTAGAATGGGTGAAGCTGTGTTCCGTTGTATATCTTCTTCAATTTTACAACTGCTCAGAAATTGACAAGAATTTTCGACTGAAATTGAATCTGAAGTCTCAAAACCACTGTCTGTCTGGTTGTATGGAGTACTTGGCGTTGAGAATGTCTGCTTCGTATTTGAATAATTCAACGCTGGTGTGCTTCGTCCTGATTTTACTTCGTCGCAGCTCGTGTTTGGAGTCTCTAAGAGGAACTTTGACACCCAATGACCTTGCCTAAAATCATTGGAATTGTTTCTGTTAAACTGATGATGATCATGGCTTTGGGTTTGAGGCGATGGACTGTGATTATATGGAACTGGAGATGTGATCTGCCCATGTGCGTTGTTCATTTGTTGACCGCTGTTATGATTAGTCGTTTGCGATGGAGTGAAACAATCCTGCAACTTGATTGGATGTTTCTTGTGGTAGATTTGGTCAGAACTACAGTTTGTTTGCTGATGTGCCGTTTCAAACGCCTGTGAGATTAGATCATTCTTCACACTTTTAAACGCTTGACGGTTTTGAACTACTTGGTTTGCGACTGGTTGCCAGCTCCCTGGCACTGAACATATTTGGGACTCAAATATGGCTCCCGGGTTTGTGGTTGTTTCCACCGTCGCCCGAAAAGCAACCATCTTGTGTGCAATATAATCCCCGATACGATCCCAAAACTGGCCAGCATTCATCCTGTAAGAAAAAACAATGCATTCTTTTCAACAGAATAATCTCTTCACTTTTAGATTTTATAAACATTTCAGTCTTACTAAAATCAAACGTTTTTATGTAGTGTTGTCAATTATAGTCGTATTTTGAATAATATGCTTCATTATACGAGAGCCGTTCAGTCATTAACCAAATGTGAGCGTTAGATGTAGTGCAAAAAATCAGCCATTGTCAAATTCGAGAGCCTGTTCAAGCGTGACGGCGCCACTCATAAGGCAGCAAAAACGTCATCAAGTCACGTGGCAATATTTGTAATTAAAAGTATGAAATGATGTGTATAGTGTTTTGCTGATTTTAATGATACTATGATTTTATTAAGTAAAGAGTTCTTACGAGAAATACGCTGATCTGAGAGTATTTGTTCCAGTTTCTTTGTCAACTGTAGCCCGATAATCTCCTCGTGCGAAGTTGGAGATACTGTTTGGTAAGATACACCATAGATATGTTGATCTCGCGAGATTCTCGTTGTTACTCGTGCCTCGACCTGAAAATTGACATCGTATATTTATACATGTATTTTGAATTTTCCGCACATATGGGATAAGTATTGATGATACATTTGACACCAGGGGTAGACAACTAGCGTCAGCTGTTGGCCATATGATATTGAGCGTATTTATCGCTTTTTCATTTATTTAAAAATTAACTGTGTTTGCAATCTTCCGTCGACAATCTAAAACACATTTTTTAATAAAAAAATGATGATTAAGAATAGAACAGAACGTACAATTTCTGTTCAAATCTTTTCTGATAATCAAGTACGTCACATATATTTATTGTCTACTAGTTTGTACAGGTCGTATTAAACACTGCATCAGAACAGATTAAAATTAACAACAAAAACAAAACGCTTTACTTTCTTATTTGAATACAACAACGTGAATCTAATTCCGATCTGAATTTTTAATGGATGGTAGTATGTTCATTGTACTTTTTTACAGAAATTGAATTTCAGATTTTTAGTCTATAACCATGTCTTATTTTTTTCAGCACACTTTTTTCCTACTTCTTTGTTCAATGCACATCCATGCAGTAATATAGTATCACCAATGACCGGATTACGGTTTGCTTATTGTAGTGTTTTTCTTCAATTTTTTATCTGGAAATATTGCATTGCAATTTTTTACTTACCGACTGCTATTTTTGAGAAGCATATTGTCTTGGCTAAGCTATGTCTTACAGCATTCTTCCAATGTTTGCGTGTTGAGTTTTTGAAGAACTTGAATCTTCTTTGTATGTAGCTGAAATACATGTTCGTCTATGAAATATTTTACGCAGAAAGTCGAGCTACGAAAAAAGGTAGTACAGTGTCAAACGTCCATCGATCGTGCAGCGTAATTAAAAGAGCCTGCTTTTTATTATTTTAGATGCAGCCACAAACTTCATATATACATAATCACGATGTTCACGTTAAAACACTGAATGGAATAGTGGATTTGTTAAACTCCTAAAATCAATGAATGTCGTCTGAAAAAAAATGGTGCCAGGAACGTCGCGACATATCATGCACTGATGTTGTTTTCTTATGTGCGTGATATAGCAAGTTACATTGAGCTTGTGCGTTTGAGTTAAGTTGATTAATTTTGGTAAGATATCTCATAAAAGTCGAGAATAATTATTCATATGAATGCATTACGTGGTTCTTGTCATTTATTCTGCATAAAACAAATATATAGCACCAAATGAATTTACTAATTTATAAAACGTGACATGAAAGATAATCAGAGCTACAAATAAGAATAATTATTGAGGTTCGAACCTATAAATCTCCGCAATTGGCAGACAGAAATTCTGCGATCTTAGCATCGCCAGGTAAGCCAGTTCTGTGTAACTGTAATTCGGCTTAACATCAATGTCGTCATTTTTATCCAACTGCTCGTAGATTCCAACAAAGTTATCAATCACGTGACGTAATTCTGCTTCCGCTGATTGGTTCATCACTTGCTGCTGGTACGGGGATTGGTCAGTTCTGTAAAATAAATCAAAGATAAAGTCTATGGATTCCATAATCTTATAATAGTTATTAAGCACAAATGTTAAACAATTAAGTGTAACAGGCCTAGTTGCGATCCCTATTTAAATATAAATAAATATATAGCAAAAGCAGTCCGGGAAGTATGGAAAATGTACAGTTCAACTAACGATTTTATAAAAAGCCATAAATATTAATCTTCTGAGTACGGAAGTATTACAAGCAACGTATCAAAACGTTGTTTTTCTGTATTTCATTTTTTTATAAAGTTGTAATCATATAGTAATACATGTATTTAATTGGTTAAAAAGTACTTTACCTTGTCAGAACACTTTCCAGTTGTCGTATGCTTCTACTATTGTTGTTCATAGAATGTGGTGTGGAAGCCGTCATAGGGTTTCCAATGTGTAACGGAGATGCTGTCGGCTCATTCCGGAATTTATGATATCCACGTTGAGCCGACGGTGGAATTTTCGACGGCATCTCGTAATATCCGACGTCCGTAGTGTCTAACTTCCGCTTCATTTTAAAATTGATTCAAAGGTCCCTAAATCACAGTTCCTCCTTTTCTCGGAAAGTTTGTCTGTCGTTAAACACTTAATAACACTTGCAAGCCAAACTAGCAAAAAAATAACCGACAATCAAATTTTGTCCGTAATATGATCAAATATAAATGATTCAATATGAACTAAAATACTATATCTAAAACTTTGTTTATAGAATAATCTAAAATTCAATAATATATATATATATCAGAATATATTTTTCTCTAAGTTTCTCACTTCTCAAACCACTTGTAATCGTCCTTTAACCAGGAGTAACTCAACGTGTATCTCAGTTTTTGACAACAGTTGCTCAATTTTCGTTCAGTGAAAAGGGCGCTTTTCACGTGTGTATGTTTTAGAATGTGTATATAGTTATATTTACATTCATTTCAATACCGAGAAAACGGGATTTACATTTTTCTGACATCGGTGAGCAGATTTTGAGTAACTGTAAGTCGTTAGTTGTTTGTTTTCGACACAAAATATTGGGATAATTACAACATGATAATCTCGTTAAAGTATTCTACAGTCACGTGACAGGTCAATTAATTAGCCGATTGATTGTTACTTGATTTGTTTGTCCAAACAATTAAATACCTTAATAATGTATTTAAAATCATTATTAACCATTAATATGCCATTTGTGAACAAAAATTTCGACAAATAGTTGACATTTGTACAGCGCACATTTCTAAAAACTTGTTTAGGGATATATGTTTTTTTTCCGTTTCACGACAAGTTTATATAAAAACTCATCATTGTATGAAATCAAATTCTAGGATGATGCAAAATAAGATGCAAAGCTACTTCAGAAAAAAATATGTTTCTTTATTACGCAATGGTAAATAAAGAAGGTAAGGCTACCGGTCTAATGTAATATTTGTTTATCAAGGGAAATCTTCTCTAAATTGGCAGACGAAACTTGGAAAAAAATATAGAAAAGTTACTTTTTGGGGTTTCGTCTTACCAAAAACACTTCCCTAAAACTTTCCACTGCATTACTATGCAGAATTACTCTAAACAATTAAGTAAGCTAACTGATCCTTTTGTGTATTAAATATAATTCATATTCTTCACAAGTGTGGTTGAACATTGTAAAATAATTAAGTACTATCAAGGGACTGGAGTCCTCCCAGAAAAAAAGTATGTATGTATGTATGTATGTATGTATGTATGTATGTATGTATGTATGCCGATGTTCTGTCAAGTTAATACACAAATTGTTTCATTCGATGATTTTATAGTGTGCACTTTTAAAGACCTAAATTGATAAAATGGATGATAATTTCGGGTGTTTGTTTGATAAAACAAGGACTCTACGTTACATTGATTCATGAAATTCAGAGTACCAGGACAAAAGTATAGATTATATTATTCATGCACATGTAATTTAGAGTTACAAGTACGTAAGTTGTGTGGTGATGAATTTATATGTGGTCGACAAGTTTCAAACAGATAACTTAAGCTCAATAAGAGCTTTTGAATCGACAATGTTTACATAAGTAAATAATCAATTATGTAAATTTTTGATGACGGAAGACACTGAAATTTCGGTAGTATTTATTTTATTGTGATCAATTATCAACCTTGGAAAGCGCGTAAACGACACCTTTCAATTATTGGGCAATGATTTATAAATTACCCAAAACAAATGCTTAAAATACAGGGGCGAATGCAGGATTTTTCGGTTGAGGGGTGTAAAATATAGATAATGTAGAATATGGTCACAATCATATTGTAAGCATATTGTGTTTTTATGGGGGCGTGAAGTCTAGATAATGTAGCATATAAACACAATCAGTACATAACTGACGTTTTTTTTTTACTTATGCTTGCAAGATTTTAGAGTGGCGCACGCAACATTTATCGAAATATTCAAATTAGATCGAAATATCTTGTGGTCGAATTGTCTGCATATTTTAACTTTACATTCTAAGTGCTCTAATGTCGAGTATCCGGACCCGTCATCACAGCTGCCAATATAAGGGAGGTAACTACATGTGTTCTATTTTATAATTACAGTTACTTCCCTTGAAGCGCGACTCGACACTACAGGTGGCGTTACATCTCCTCATGTCCGCCATATTGCGAGGAACGAATAAAACATCTTTGACTTAGAAAATACAGATTATTGATCAAATCACCGAGCATTCGGCTATTAAATAGCCACCTTCATCGAGGAAAATGTTTCCGATTCAACCAGGTAAAGCCTGGCCAGTTTTGTTTGGCTTTTAGATATCTTAAAATAGGAAAAATAGAAAACAAAATCGAAATCATTTCATCGAAACAATGACCGAATGAACGTGAGAAGTTACAACATGAACCATGCATGCATGCTTCTGAATTTAAATTAGAGCTGCGAGATTTTTTATTTGCAGTTGGACAGAACAGGGAGTAGCGGATTCTTTTGTAGTATGAACATCAGTTTTTAGGTCAGGCAAATTGCTTGAAGTTAATGTCCAATCGTCCAATTAATCTTTAAGAATTGTTTTCATGATTTTAGTTCCGATGTTCGAACGGCGGATTTCAGTCGTACAATTTGCTTTCTTATTGCAATGTGTGATGATATTTGCTTATTGTATGTATTATTTTAACCATTTGGATATGTGTTCCATATGAGTCCAAAAATTTGGTCAGTAACTTAAGCAGTATCAGTACAGTGAATCAGAATTTAGAAAGGAGGACATAATTGCTCTGAAATCATGTTTATCTATCTATTGATACTGCCCAACTTCCCTTTCGGGTATTACTGGCATGTTAATCACATACTTGAATTTTTATGAATTTGCTTCTGAATATTGTAGCACTTGTGAACTTCGGTGTTCACTGAGAGCCAGGAAAGTATGAGACAAGGATATTACAAGGATTGCATAATGTTTGTTACCCTAAGTCTCATAGTCATATATATATGCTTTTTATATCTTGAAGGTATAAACACAAGTGTGCAGATGACCACTCAGATGAATGGCTCTGTCGGCGGTACGTAAGTTACCAGCCAAGGGCTCTTGAAGGGTTACAATTTGATTACATTAAAGGGAGGTCTATGCCCCCATTTAGAACTTCACAAGGGGCTGTGTCCCTTCATTATTTCCAGTTCATTATCAATTTTACAAACCAATTAAGCCTGAACAATTTATAATACTAAATTAAAAATTCTCATAATCAATGTTTATTTAATAAAATCATGTATGACGTAATCTTTTTATTTTTCTTCAAAAAGCAGAGATAAGAAATATTACCTTATGTTTTATGTAGCCATGTCATAATATTGGCAATCAATTCATTACTATGAATTATCATATTTTTGTATGATTTAGGATATTATTGAGTTAAAAAATGTTAAATTTTTACAGCAGTATGGCAGCTCTTTGTTATATTTTATATGCTTTTTATTGTTACTTTTCTTTTCATGTATATTCAGTAAAAGTTACTTTCAGCTAAAAAAGATAGCATATTCAGAACCAGGTTTAAACTTATATCTTTCTGGTTGATTCATTGTGGTTGTTATTGTAAGCTGGCCATCATATTGAACATAAAGTCTTAGACTTTTCATTTCTTGGAAGACTTTTCATTCCGAGAAAATACCTTTTATACCACCTGGATTTTGTCTGTCAAATGTTATGCTTATAAGTATGGAAGTATTATCAAAATTCAAACCACTATTTAAGCCAGTTGTACCCATATAGTGTTGGTCAACACACATTGCAACTAAGAATTCCAGAATCAATTAATCATTTGATAGTTTGAAACCCTGAACGGCTGTCCCACAATATCTATAGTACTTGCAAACCATGTTTAATTGTTATTATTTTGCTTGTCAGGCAATAAGGCTTTTGATAATTTTGCTGATGATATCCATTTAATAACTTCATTGATCTTTGTTATGTCCTCATGTGTGTGATAAAAATTGATTGGATTTGAGTATATAGCACTTGATGGTCTCTTTAGCTCAGTGTTTTGGTACAACTGATGATCAGATTTTTTTTAACTTGGTGTCTTCCACTCTTCTGCCTCTTTGTGGTTGATAGTCTGGTGTGAGATTTTGTCAGTGTATTTTGTTGGATAATTTTTTATCTGTGCTTAATGTGTGTGTCTATATGTGTATGTAATTAATTCACCATACTGCTGTACCATAAATCATTGCCATCATTTTTAAACGAGAATGTGCATGCTGATATATATTAATATTAATTGTGGTACATTTTTTTCTATGAAGGCTATATTATAGTTTACTGCTTTGTAACGTGGTTGATTAAAAATGCTTTTATCCAGCAGTTTTTGTAAGCTCATGAAAATCCTGTTCAAGATATTTTACCTGCATTTATTCTATCCTACTCACACCAATTAGATTAGGTAATTTCACATTCAGTTGTTTGCTGCGTGTATGGAGTTAAATTTCTTTAAATTGAAAAAATTGCGCAGTATTTTTTTCATTTTATATACATAAATAAAGCCTATAGTAAGTTATTTTTGATTGTTTGAATAATATTTTTTTATGGCTTTGTGATGTCTTTGCAAAAAAATAGAAGTCCTTTCTTGAAATTCTAATTATGCTAAAAGTTACAAAAATTATGTATTTTTTTTTTGACAAAAATAAGTCCCCCTTCCTCCCCAAAAATGAAACTAGGCCCTTCCAGAGCCCTGTGTGTGTTTAAGGAAAGAAAGCCTTTCAAGATTACATTAATTATAATGAAATACTTCATGTTTAGACAGCACTCCCGTGTTATAGGGTCCTGTACTAATATATTGACCAATATTTTGTCTTTGTTGCTAATTTTCTTGTTGTTTACTTCAGTAAATAATTACTGAACTGTCAGCCTTTGAAAAATCTTTATCTGAAACATATTATTTAGAATTCTTTACAAGTGCTTGTATAATCATTTGTTTACAATTGAATAAATACCTACATTTAGTAGGTAGTAAACATTCTGCATATGGCAACTAAATAGCTGATGTATGTATTTTGATTTATTTTGGAATTTTCACACGCATATTTTTTATTCTTGTCAATCAAAACACTTTATTCGGAACTTTTAGTTTTCATGAAAGCTAGTTATTTCTTGACAGCATCATACCTATGTATATATATGTGTGTGTTGTGTGTTCTATCCAATGTTCATAGCTGTATACATGTATATAATCATCCTCATGTCAGTCTGGTCTTTCAGTCATTTTCAATGTTTTATCTACAGCTTCATGGTGTTAGATCAAGTGATAATAGACTGAAAAAGATCCCTTTCTTTTGTAATAGATTAGTATTATTTTATTGGTTATAATTAATTTAAAATTACCAGGTGAGATAACCTGGAATTCCTTTTAAGTCTGTTTTATGTACCTGCTGATGTTATTTGTCTTAATTTTACTTGATTATGAAAAGCTCAAGGCTTGGTTGGTAATCTTATGTGGCTTAAATTCATACAGAGATAATTGAACTAATGGATCTAATGGATTTTGCTTCACAAAATTATCTATTAATCACTGATGTGTTATTAATTTATGGAGACCAGTCTACAAATGAAGTCATTCCATTGGTTAATTTAAATATGAAGCCTGCGAACAGCCAATCATAAGTCTGAGCTTTTAGACTGGTTTCCACGTTCACTGACATCCTGTATAGGTTTTTCATTATGTTTGATATGAATCAATTTCCTGGTTAGCAAACTAGAATTACAATCTATCTAATCTAGATTGATATGTATATGTTTCTATTCTGTATTTCCTGTTGTATGTCTGTATCAACATCTATTTATAGCTATATGTACTTCAACTTCATTGTCTTATGTTACACATGTTGCACATATAACAATATACATGTTCTCAATCTCTGTTATTACTCTTGCATCAGTGTAAAAATGTAATCTTAGTTCAGTTAGAGTATTGTCACTTTGTGAAATATGTATGGTATCTAGTTTTTTTAACTGTGCAGCCTTTTTTAAGCCCTGCCCCCAAAAGTAAATACCTGGTTTCCGCTGACATTCGCAAAAGACTTAGGATTAGTACTGTTGTTTTTTTTCAAATATATTTTTCTGGTTTGGAGATTTAGTTCATTTGGGAATATCACAAGAAAAAATGATGTCTAGAATTAGCAGAAAAAATAGGGATGGTCATATTAGCAGAAACCAAGAACTTTTTTAATCTAATTTTAATTATTAGTTGAGGAATAATGTCCAAACATGAGCATCTAATTGTTTTTTTTCTGATCTCAGTAATAAAATTGACAAATGAGAATGCTGCATTTTGAGTGTGATCTCAAATGTAAATATAAAGCTTCCTGGACACTGATTGGTTGATTCTGACGTCAGTGCTAATTTTAACCAATGGCAGAGTTTCATTCTCTGGCTGGTATGCAAACTTTGTTGAACTGTTGACAATTTGTGATGTCAAAGTACTTCATAAAATGCTCAAACTATCTGTGCTTGGTGTTTTGTCTTTCTCTGGTGAAAAAAGCATGTATTTTCATTTATCACCATATTGTGGGTTTAAATTTCTAGCAATGTAGAATACTATCATGTATGTTTGCATTTGTCATACTTTTTATATTTCAAAAGACTTTGAAACTTCTTTGATATAGACTTACATTTAATATGTGCAGAATATAGAGTGGATATATTTTAAAGGTTTTTATTCGAAAAAGTTGATAGACCATTGTTTTTTGTTGTTATTGACCTTACATAGTAATAAATCATTAGAACTTGGACTTCTGTGGTGACAATGGAACGGATTAGGATGTAAATAATTTATGTCTGGTGCTTATGTTAAAAAAGTTGACCTACTAGCTAGTACAATGACACTTTATGTCAGACTACCAAGTATTCCCTAATAAGTGCATCTTCTAATAAAGCCCCTTACTCATTTAAATTAGAAGAGCACAATTAGCCAAGGGCTAATTCCAAGTCGGATTGGGGTCCCAAGGATGCGGTGGTCACGCTCAATGCGAGTCCTTCAGCTGAATATCGTGCAAGGGATGCAAGTAACCTGCGTCAGGGAAATCCCTGGTTACTCCCATAAATAATCCTTGCAATTTTATCCATTGCGATGTGAATGGTTAAAAAAATATCTTGACTAATTAGACGAAAATCAGTAAAATATACCCTGGGTAAGTTTATTAGGAAATATTTGGTATCAAGGTTTTCTGTACTCCAGGGTTCTTGTTTGGTGTATAATATATTCAAATATTCATTAAAATCCCCAAAATGTTAGTTCATTGTAACCATACCACATCTGTAACATTGCATGGTAGTTAATAGAATAGATTAAAGATTACATTGGTGTGAATGATCTTGTTAAACAACTCCTCTTGAAGATCTTGTTGAAGCCCTCCTGCTGTAATATTAATAATAGTAAATTTAATACAGTGTCCATCTTTGTTTTAGAATATGTTTTGGAAATTCTAAAATACTGACATTTTACTATATACTTAGTGTAAGAAAGCCAAATTGTGAATTTTTAGGCAATTTTTAAATGTCTTGGACAAATAGCTTTTAAAAGTCACTGATTTACTGTAAAGGCAGACTGTATTTGGCAGGCTCTACCCTCATCTTTTCATTATTTAAGTTTCTCTGTATTTGAAAACTATATGTAAAATTGGAAACTAGTTCTTTGGCATGAAATCTATAGAATGTAGTTATCCTTATATTTACATAATCTTCCTTGCTAGCATTCTTCCGCTATTGTATAAAAATATGAAGTTTAACTCCTGCTAAAGCCTTGTGATGTTAAAATATTAACATAGTGTAATAAAATATTTGAAATCTGAAAAATAATTAAAATTTTATTATCCTGTCAGAGACATGTGTTCAAGCCATGTTATGCTGGTTGTGTTTATCAGATGAATTTAGAAACTCTAATATCAGATAATGAAAAATTTAGTTTGGAAGAATGCAAGTAGTTCATGTTTTAATGGTGTATTCTAGTCTATGACTGTTACCATGTCTAGTGTGTAGATATGTTTCACATTTCATAACCATATCCTTTGCATATACATTAACATGGATTTCGTTTTTACTTTTTTATTTCGATATAAAATCAAATAATTCTTGTCCTTTCATTTTGTACAATTCATTTTAGATGTTTATGGCACTGTAAAACTTTTAATGATGTTTTTTTTAAAACATTATTCATACTTTATATCAGCTTATTAGATATCTTAGAGTCATTTCTTTTGCTCATTTCATAGAATGAAGCTGTTCACTTGTATTCACTAATTCGATCATTCATTTATCATTCTTTCAGGTCTCGTTATTTGGTTTGTTTCAAGTTAGACACTGAATTAAATTAAAAGATATATTCTCTGTTGTTTGTTAAAAAAATAAGTTATCATATAAATTATAGCATTTTTTTTAAATATTTATACTGACCATAATTTCAGATGTAATAATTTTGGATACAATTTTGTTGGTCATTTTGGACTGAGATATTTAATCCAGGATGTGGGTGAAAATGGGGCATATTCTGATAATTTGAGACAATCCATTTAGGTTGTTGTGTTATTGTCATGTACGATGTTCTTTTTCAAAATCTGTGACACTTCTCTTGTTTATTCACAATCAAAAAAATACCTCCTTTCTGCTAACATCCGGAAAAATTACAGCATCAATAGGTCAGCAGAACTTTTTTCAGAGATATTTTTTAAGTTAGGAGAAACAGTTCATTTTAAAATGAAAATATCAGCTGGAGCACAAAAAAAATCCAAATAGGATCAGAAAGGTTAGCAGAAACAAGGAATTTTTATGCCTAAACATCACCATGTAGTACCATGTCAACCATTTCATGTTTTACAATCAGATGTATCTCCTTCTTTCAGGGCACATTGTTTCATTGTATATGCTTGCTTGTTTCATCAAATCTTGAACCATATACATGTATGTTGGCTGTTGTACTTTGGAGATATGCGTGAATCAATATGTCACTGTTTGTAATCCTCATTATTTTATGCATATTCACAGGGTAAATTTCCAGGATATTAACATTATAAAATGTCTGTGGAACATTCCAAGTTTACTTGGTACAATTGACTATAATTGTCTTATCTCGTGTGGAATAAAATTATTAGTAAGCACGACATACTCTTTATTTCAGGTGATACAGTCAAATTTGTGAGAAAGATCACCTGATCAAATAGACGACCTGTTTAAAGAACTGTAGATTCCTGATATAAACCTCAGTGTTTTCTATTTCACTCTGAATTTAGTCCTGGGAAAAGACATACTTGCTCCCTCCTTGTGGTGTTTTTTTTTTTGTAAAGGTTTGGCTGTGTCCATTTTATTTCATAAATTTCATTATGTGGGGTATAAATTTATGTTAAGTCACACACCTATAGCGTTGTGTTTGAACTCTCACTCATATTTTTTGTTGCATAGAATCAGCACATTTCTATGTTACTTCATTTTTATGTTCATTTTCTTTTGCAGGGCAATCACCATTTGCTTTTCCACCAGTGGCGTCTGATGGTATGTGACATATTTTGTTCTTATTTTGATTACTGTTGCCATGACAACTTAAGTTCTAACTGAAAGCATTTTAATCGATACTTAGATATATATATGCACTTCCTTTATGCAATGATTTTGATATGTTTTCTAAAGCATCATGTTTGAAACTTTACTAAAAAAAGTTAATTGTTAAATAATGTTTAAAATTTGCCGATTACAAAACTTTTAAAATTCCCTCAATTGGGAGTTTGTCTCGTGCTAAATCTCAATAAAGCCCTCATAATAGATCTACTGTTACCTGTTTTAATTTTTAAACGTTTGTACCGTTCTTTATCTCGTTCAGTTCCACCACCAGCTTTACCATTCACCGGATTACCAGAACTTCTGCAGCAGCAGCAGCAGCAACAACAACAGCAACCACAACAACCACCATTGCCTGCAGTTGATTTCATCTGTCCACCAAGACCAAACACTGGAACTGATGGTCGACCGATAATTCTGCGAGCCAACCATTTTCAAGTGAGAATACCAAAGGGATTTATCCACCATTATGACATCTCTATCACACCAGACAAGTGTCCCAGACGAGTTAATAGGTATTCTATTTGTTATTCATCTGTTCCGATCATAGTGTATTAAAATTATTTCACTTTATCTTGAGTGATTTCTTGCTTTGATGCATTAAAAAATGGCCAATCAGTCAGATTCAACATTTTGCTTAGAATAATCTCAATTATTGAGGATAATCTCGGAGAAGTATCTCAATATTAGAGAAAAATTTCAATTTTAAAGAAGTATCTCAATTTTAGAGAAAGATTGTGTTGTGAGAGTTTTATTGAGATGGTTGGATGCCATAGTTAATAGAAAATTTTGGTCTGTGCTTGTTTTACATCCAAATACTGGAACAATAATCATCTGCTTATCTATATGCTTTACCAGATGTAGGGCCATGAGATTTGATCCTTCCTTTGGAGAATTTACTTTCAGGTTATGAACTGGGTAAACTTTCAGTGATGTTTTTTTTTTGCAATTTTGGGAAAGATTCAGGGTTTGGTCCAATTGGGAAAAAATGCATGGTGTGGTGTAAGGCCAAAATTGGGAATTTTTAGGTTGGGAATCGGGTAGAAATGTTTTTATTTTGATTGGGAAGGGTCCATTTACCGGATCCAAACAAAGAAGGGAAAAATTGCTGGTTTCAACAAAAGATGTGTTTTTCTTTTGGACTCGGAATATACTCTAATGATTGACTCAGATATTGTTGATAAACAAACAAAAATATTTCTAATTCTAGAGAAATTATTGAAACAATGGTACAAGCATACAGTCAGAAGATATTTCAAGGAGCTAAGCCAGTATTTGATGGTAGAAAAAACTTGTACAGTAGAGATCCCCTCCCTATAGGCAAAGATAAGGTATGGAGGAACACGGTCCTAATTTTTTAACAGTGGTCATATTTACAAACAGATAAGAGTGGATTTAAGTATTGTGACTGTTTACAATTTTCACATTTGTTGAATATGGTAGTATGATCAATATTCTATAATTACTTTTGCAGTATTAGTTGTAAAAAAATGAAATTTATTTTCACTTGCTTGAAATTCTTTCCTTAGCAATATAAGTGGCACTTAATGTTGTAGACAATTTACAACAGCTACATTTTACCCAGAACTGTATGTAAATCTGATCACTGTATGTATATCAATGATTTTCACTGTGAGAAAAAAAATGAAAAACCAAGTTGCTTTGCATAAGCTGAATGTTTTATGATTTGCTTTTGGGTACATTACAATGTGATGAATTCATATATTTGTATGGTTTATAATTTTCAACAAATGGCAAACTTTTGATCTGTTTCAAGTAGTTATTATTTAATAGATCAAAATTCAAAGCTTAATAAATTATTTCACTCTTAATATCAGAGTTTCACAGTTCCGCTGGAAATATTTTTGCAAAAATAAAGAAAATAAAGTGAAAATCTGTTGATTTATGTTTCTGATGCAATTTGTACTTATGTGAAATTTGATAATTAAATTGAGAATGGTTTGAAGTTGGTATAAGTCCTTGAAAAATTGTTATGTGGAAAAATTCTCAGTATATGGTTTGTCTAGAAAATATATCTTGGGCAAATTTAGAATTTATATTTATAACAGCTTTGACTCCTTGATTTTGAACCAGCTGTATAAATTTTGGTTTTTGAAATTCCCGTTCAGTCAATTAAAAACCATAAAGTTTAAAATCTAAAGGTAAGTTTGTACATTTGCTCTTTCCTGCTATTTCTGGTGATACATGTCAGAAATTGCTGCAGCTTGAAATAGTGATCATTCATTATGCTGTTGTATTGTCTCTATCTTCTCAGATATTTAGAGAGCATGAACTTTGTCAGTTCTGAGATTATATGGACTGAGATTGGTCACTAAACTCAACCTTATGTGTTCATGTGATCTCACATTTATTGCATTATGTATTAATCAAGTTTTCATTACAAACTATTCAATTGATAGTTTTAGAAAAGCATTTTGAAAAAAGTAATGCAAAATTTTATTTTTATCAAATAAGAATACTATGAAATGAAGTTAGAATGGCAGCTGATCTTATTTTGTAATGAGATTTATTTAATGGGAATTTGTGTACATAATTTTTGTTTGCCCTTTTTTTTCAGCATTATCAATATGGTGTTACAGGGTTTTCCTTGTCTTTAAGTTTTATTTACTCACCATCAATTTTTTTGAAACACCCTCTTAATAAGAATTAGGGGACATGGATGACCCTTTGTGGAAATATGTTATTTAGAACAATTTGTGGTCTAATAGGATGGATCCTTTTGATTTCTGATGTGATTTTGTACTCTAAATAAAATTTTTATTCTGCTGTCGAAGATAGGTGTTCTCTATTGTAATTAAATGCATTTATGAAAGAGACCCCCCCCCCCCAAGAAATTGATCCATTATGTAATACATTTATGGGCTGTTATGACCCCATAACATTGATTAAATGGGAAAACCCTGTTTATAACTATGATGTTCATGTATTGAAATCGAGTCGAATTTGTTAGTCATTAAAAACGTTGTTGATTATGTATATCAAGGTAAGTGATCAAGTATGTTGAGTTATCAGTAATCATGTCTACAAGATCGTTCTTGGTGTTTCTGTTTTTCTCTAGATTGAGCTAGAGGTTACGTTACCTGGCGAAGGGAAAGACCGGGTATTCACCATACAAATAAAATGGTTGGCGCAGGTCTCTCTATACTCCTTGGAGGAAGCCCTTGAAGGTCGAGGGCATCTCATCCCTTTTGAGTCGGTTCAAGCCCTCGATGTCATTATGAGGCATCTTCCGAGTTTAACGTGAGTAAAAAAACCTTGTTTGATGCCTAGCCAACAAAAAAGTGTAAAACTATCTGCCCATAGCACATTAACGTACTAACAGCTAGTGTTGTAATCCATGGTTAAGTGGTTGTATGTTTTGTGTACATTTATGTAGGTGGAGCTTGAGTTAACCCTCCCAGGGGAAGGAAAAGATAGAATATTTAAAGTAGCCATACGCTGGCTGGGGCAAGTAAGTCTGAGCGCTTTAGAGGATGCGCTCGAGGGACGCTCGCAGAAAATTCCTCTCGAAACTACGCAGGCACTCGATGTGGTTATGCGTCACCTGCCCAGTATGAAGTAAGTCAGGACTTAGTGAAACTAGTACTTGGCGAAAGTCTGTTGTAGCTTTATTATCCCATTTATGAAGCCTTGGAATTAAAACATCCCTTTTTTATACCTTCCATTTATGTGATTTGATTGTATGTGTACATTATGTGTATAATTGTACGCTTTCTATATACTTTATGTAGTCATTTTTATTTCACCAGTCAGGTAAAGACTGAAAACTGATTGAATTTTTTCTCCAACAAATTAAGTCTGTCTGCATATAGGGTGATAAAAGCTTCATTATTTTAATGATTTGATTATATTTTTGATGAGAATTATTTACATATTTTTGAAAATTTATGAGATATGGAGAGATCATGCACTCACATTGTCAGAAGTTAAAAAACACTATGGCATGCAATTTATGTCATTCTGCCTCAAGTAGTTATTTGTCTTGATCTGGGGTAAAAAGGGGCCTGTCAAGAATCCCCTGCAAACCTACATGTACAGTTATTTTATTGTGACTGCTGATGCTGTTCTGTAAGCTTTGGATCATTTATTATTGTGGAGGAAGCAGGTGTACTGGTTGATAACCCTGGAGTACTTGTTACACGAACCGATTTTCCTACATAATTGGTGTAAAATGGTGTAAAATTAATTATTCATCTTTCTATGACATAAGTTTCTTATGCTGGTATTATTCATGTGGGGAAATAAGTTTTGTTATTGTACAAGCCTGTGTTTAAAGTGTGCTCACTGCATGAGTGTCTTGCATGTTTTTATTTTCATTTCCAATATCAACAAACAATATTTTAGTCCATTTTAATGAAAAAAGCAATGTGAATTGTTCCAAATTTTGTTTAATGTTTTTATTGCCTATTTAATACTTGAATACTGTTTCTTAACTTATTATTTGCCTTTAAGTTTTCTTATGTACGGCAATATACATTTGCTGGATGATTAAACAATTTACCAATGTTGTTTAAATTAAATTTTTTTCTCTCTTTCCTGACTTACCATTACTATCGACAGATTTTTATTGATATTTTTTATATCCTGGAAGAGTTGCTTCTAGTTACCACTGTACTTGACTATAATTTATTGTTTTGTCAGTCTAAGATGCTTTGTGCATATTTTGAATTTTTAATGCAAAAACACACCAATGAAACTGATTTTAGAAGTTGTGTACTCTGCTATTGTTTGTTTGTTTTTCTGTGTATAAGGGGTCTCTGTGGTTGAGTGGTTAAGGTCTCTGGATTGTACTGACTGCCCCTTACCACTCTGCGTTCAAATCCCACATGGGACCAGAATAATTTCACATGCAAGGAAGCTGTCTAGCTAACTTATGGGAGGTAGTGGTTCTACCCAGGTGAATACCTGGGATTGTCATGCACTGTAAAGCTGGAAAAGTCACCAAATGACCTGGCTGTGAGACTTTAAACCCCAAATTAAGAAAAAAATAGTCAAGGTCACCAAACAAGAGACATTTTATTATATGTATTTGTCCCATACTTCCCATACTGCTAATGATTTTTGTAATAGTGTTTGTTTAGCAAATTTTAAATCAACTAAAAATTTTACGTATTTTCTTTCTCTCTGATCTTTTTTCATTATATTGGGGAGCATAAAAATACTCATATAAACTATATGTATTAATCCTTAAGACTATATTTGCTATATTATAATATTCTTTGTCTGTGTGTGTATTAAAACTATACTAACTTACTATTTCAGTGTGTTTGTCTGTTTTATCTGATTGTCTTTTTTTAAAATAACTTGATTTACTCCTATTGGTTGAAGATTTGACATTTTTGTATAATTTTTGTATAATTGTTATGATCTGAATGCTAGATGATGAAATTGTGCAAGTTTTAAACACTTAGTTCATTTAAAACATTAGATCTAATGATACTGAATGATTTACCTTAATATTTGCCAATGTTTAAAAAATCAATGTTTAAGAATATGATATACTGGATTAAAGGTGAAGTCTGTTATTTTTTTCTTGTATTTCTCTACATTCATTGAAATAGTCTGATTGTTTGCATTTGATTGAGTCCATGTTTAAAAAAAATGTTGGTGTGTGGTTACGTGACAGAGTGAACGATTTTGACCCCCAAAAAATTCATTTTTATTCCAGCTTTTAGTTTTTAGTACAGGAATATAATTAGAACTAAAATTGCCTTCCACTGTAGAGAGTTTTAATTTTGTAACTGCAAACCAACATTTTTATATTTATTTATGTTACAAAATGTTGAGTCTGTTGTAACTTATATGCATTTCAACTATGTAATAATGTGATTTATTATATATTTACAGTTATACACCTGTAGGACGTTCATTTTTTTCACCACCTGAAGGTTACGATCATCCATTAGGTGGTGGTAGGGAAGTTTGGTTTGGTTTTCATCAAAGTGTACGACCTTCACACTGGAAGATGATGTTGAACATTGATGGTATGATTATGTTTTTTTGTTGGTTTTCTGTTGTATCTTACAGGGGGGGGGGGTTGTATTAAGTTAATCAGTGAATTTCCCTGCTGGATTATCTTGTGGAGTCATATTTATTAAATGTTTGAATCTGGGGGTTGTGTGGGGGAGGGGGTTAAGCGCATTCTCTTCTTATGCTTGTTGAACAAATATTGATGCATTACAGTTACCATTAGAGCTGCCACATTAGTCCGATTTCTCTATTTTGGAACACTTTCTGGTTGTATTCTTGGCAGTGACAATAAAATTCTTGCTACCTCTTGTTTTACAAAGATGTTTTATATTACTGATTGTTTTTTAGATCTACTGTCTACTGTTAAAGGTAAATATATTAAGTGTGTAAGTTTTTTAAGTTTAAAAAACAGCATTCTTAAAGACAATGTTTTCTATTCATGAAATAAGCCCCAGCAACTGAACACTGATTTTATATTTGTCACTTTTACAGTGTCAGCTACAGCATTTTACAAAGCACAAGCAGTTATAGAGTTCATGTGTGAAGTGTTGGATATGAAGGATATGTCCGAACAAAAAAGACCACTAACTGACTCACAGCGAGTCAAATTCACAAAAGAAATTAAAGGTAAGATCCTGATTATCTCATATTTATGAGATGAGTATCTAGTGACTGAAGTTTTTATTATAAAATTTAGGCCGAGGTATTTAAAAATCTGTCTTTTTTACATCAGTAGTTTATAGGAGACCTGATTTTCATTGCATTTTTAAGCTGTCAGTGGATGATTTCATCATTATCTACCTAGTTCTCCAGTTCATAGGCCTACCATTCATTTCAGAACTAAATCTGAGAACAATAAGACTTGAGAAATCCAACTACAGCACAAAGTATACAATTTCTGATGTTTCTACTATTCAGTTATTGCCCTTTATAGGGCTGCCTCCTATTTGCTGTATCCTATCTTGTAGAAATGTAACTGTCAACATTAGCCAGGTTTTTGTCTTTGACGAATTTCCCATTAAAATTATGGATCATTTTGATGCTATTGGAACCCTTTTACTTTATATCACGCTGTGGTTCCCCTAAAATTTTAGATAAGTGTACAAACATTTTTCTTGTTAAAGTGAATTCATTCCTTCCTTTTTATCCAGTCCTCAACAACCAATTGTAACATATACAGGAAGTAAATGATGATGCAATTGTTATCAAATAAGGCCAAAACATTCACTTTGCCAACATCTTCGTCAGTGTGGTCAAGATTGGCTACACATGTGACCATTATGTCATCAGCAAAATTGCGTAACATTCATATGTTTGCAAGTGTGACTATGATTCATTTATTGTCAATAGATAATCATGTATCTACAGCAGAACTTTGATATTAAGACCATTTTTAGGACCAAAAAAAGTAATAGTAAAAAAAAGTTATATTTAGGTGGCCTTATTATCGAGTTCAATTGTTTAGAGAAAGTATTGGAAAAGCAGTCCAATAATAATGAGGTTGTCGTAATAAAGAGGTGGTAACTATGTGAGGTTTTACTGTATTTATGATTCTAGGTTTGAAGGTTGAGATTACACATTGTGGACAAATGAAGAGGAAGTACAGAGTATGCAATGTAACACGTAGACCAGCTCAAACACAGTCGTAAGTTTACTATGATTCTTGATAAGATAATACCTCTTGACACAATGTTTTTATCAACAATGGGTACCCTCTCGTAGATTTTGGTAATCAATTGAAATTCTAAAGAATCAGAAGTTGCTAGTTAAATAAAATTTTATGTCCTATGTGACCCTAGATTGCATATGAAATCATTTTTAGGGGATAATTTACAGGTCAAAGTCATGTTTTTCGATGTCAAGGACCAAAGTTTGGTTTTTATGTATCAGTGATATTTCAGCCCAGATTAGAGACATCAAGCTGTCAACAATCTTATGTATGTTCTGTTTGCGTTAAATGTGCAGTAAATCGAAACCAGGCTGGTAACAATGTTCATATATCTTTACTATTGAACAGCTGTGGCAGTTGTAAGATGAATTATTGTCCTTTTGGTCCTAATAGAACTCTAAATTTTATAACTACCTAGATATTTACAAATATATGCTCCTTGTAAAAAGAATGCCTTGGACATTCCATGTTTTTTTTTGCCCTAGGTTTCCCCTACAGCTTGATTCAGGACAAACAGTAGAGTGTACTGTGGCTAGATATTTCTTGGAAAGATACAAGATGAAGTTACTATATCCACATTTACCCTGTTTACAAGTAGGGCAAGAACAAAAGCATACATATCTACCACTAGAAGTAAGTCTATGTTCTTATGTGTTGATGTCATATATTCCCATGAGCTCAAGGCTACAAAACTCAAGATTTGTTACCTAGCATAAATCACTTTTCTTTTCATTTGATGTCTTTTTAAATTTTGACAGTATAGTTGACGTGCATATGTATTGTAACATTAAATATTGATATCTTTTTAACAATAATACATTTTGGAAAGAATTAAGCTTGACTGTTCTCATATTTTATAGCATAGGGTCTTGGGTGTTATGTTAAAACCAGCCTTTAGTACCAACCCTTTATTTCAGTTCTCAAAATTTATTCTCTTGAATATCGAGCATGAAAATTATTGGTTCAGGAGTGAATTGTTTCCATCTGTGATTGTTAAATTCTGATTGGTCCATTTTTTGAGATTTGATTTTAATCTATTGTCTGAGAACATTTTTTCTGATTGTAACTGCACCAAAAATCTAATATTACTCTAAAATCTCAATTTCACAATAAAAACACACTTGTAAAATATGAAAAGTCAAACTTGACAACAGTTTGTCCTGTTTCAAAATTATTGTTAGTTTGTTTTTAATGAATGAAATTAAGCTGTTTATTTTGCCTCTTCAGGTGTGTAATGTTGTTGGTGGACAAAGGTGCATCAAGAAATTGACAGACAACCAAACATCTACCATGATCAAGGTTTCTCAAATGAGTTACCCTTTAATCACAGCACACATTTAATGAATCTTTGTTCTTCATATTGTAAACCCTTTACATCATAGAGGCACATGTCATGTTCAGGCATTTTGCCTCATAAAGACATGAAGTGTTTTATTGATATTCAGTTACTGATAAATCATCATTTCCATAGAAAATCAAGTTTTTTAATTGGTATCCTTAATGCATCTAATATTCAAGATTCAAAATATTTAAATCCATACATGAAAGCCCTTTTTGAAGATCCCTGCCCCTTTAGAAAACCTTTGACCTAGATCCATTTATATTCATGCTGTTAAAGATTTTACAACTTACTCAACTGTTGTATTTTTTACATATTGCAATTTCAGTTCATTTTAATTCAGGATTCTTGAATAAATTTGTTAGAATAAATTAGTCATATTACATTGGGGACATTGTTCGCTTTGACATTGACTATTCTTCCCAATAAGTAATTGTGGTTGTGTTTGAAATATTATGAGGAGTTAATATTAGTAAATTGTAAGGTTGCAATTTTTTAAGGACCCCTTAATGTACGAAAAGAAAGTTTAAAAAATTGTCTTGTAACTTGATATAATTTTATCTTAAACAAGAGCATAAAAATGCCACTACTTGTACTGTGATAAAATGTTTTCTGGTAAATGTTCACATCATCTTATTTCATTAGTATGAAATCATGTTTTGTATCTCAGTAAGGCATATAAATTCTAGTTGAATTTGGTAAACCAATCATGTTTGTTTGGAGTTAATGTTTGGTACCTGGATAGATTTTATCGTTTTTTTTTATAAATGTTCCAGTAGTGTTGAATTTGGCTGACAAAAATAGTTTTTATTGTTGTTTTGGAAATTATTTATCAACGTGAACTGTTCATTATAAACTAGTCCATGATATAAAACTGTGTGTAAGGTTAAAATTGAGCATTTCATGGTTAGACTTGGACAAGTCTCTGATTGGGACATTATTTGTTGTGTGATAAAACAGACCTATGATAAATCAACATTCATCGGAACAAGTGAATAAATTGTTATGATCCCTGTATTATGATAAAAGTATGCTTAACAATGGGGTGGTACATAGCTGAAATTACAAAGTAGTAAATAATATATGGGAGTATGTACAGGGGTACATCATTATTGTGTTCATGTGAATTATCGGATATTTACTTGGGTTGCCTGGGTCATGCATTCCTATAAAAAAAATCAACCTATCAAATTAAGGTATTGAGTGTTATAGCAAGCTAGTTAAGTGATATTGTCTCACTGACTCATTGATTGATTAAGGTATGATGTTAGAAACTGCTGGATTCAGTTTGAATTGTATGGGCATTTTTCAGTGGGCTAGTGTAGTTGAGTTTAAATTATCAGCTTCATTATTTAAAAAGTCGTGGGTTTTTATAAAGTTTGAATTTAATGATAGTGAAATTTATCAAATATTTTTTTACAATTGATATGAATTAAATTCAAGTCTTTGCAGGTTGACCATAAACATATCACTAAAGTTGTTTGTTTCTAGTCTCATATTCACCCAGCAGGTGGGAAGTTTTCTGTTGCATTCGGGGGAATGGTCATATCCCAGGAGCATTGGTTAAATCTTTTTGAATCTAAGAGAATACATAATAATTAAAAAAAAGTGAACTTTCCAAAAATAAGTGTAATATGTAGGAGTCTCATATTATTTTTTCACATTATTGGACTAGAAATTACTTTTTTTTCTGTTGAACAGTTTTTACATTGATGTTAATTTTAAGCTTAGTAAAAGCTAGGCATGTTTTTGACTGTTTTGATTGCTGCAGTGTGCCTTGAATTTGAAATTTTGTAACTTAGACATAATAGTGTAATTATTTACAAAAAGTGAGAATATTAGGTTATGACTAATTACAGTTCAACTTTATGAGTGGTCGACTATTATATGTATGTTAAAATCAATATAAAGACGTGTGGTTCTCAATATTGAATAATTTATTATTATTTTTTGCTCAAGAATATTGCTTTCATTATCATATACCAGTATTATGCTTAATTTGAATCTGTGTATTTTGGCTGCCTTGTTCTTCTTGGCTAATTTAGAAGTGTGTGCTGTGATCTTTTGCTTTATTGATGTTCTTTAAATCTAAATTCCAAGATTTTGAAATATTTATTACCAATTCAATTTGTAAATTATCTTTGGAATCTCTTGTGAGTCTTGCATACAGTGTTGTGATGAAAACTTCCAATATTGATAGAATTTCAGCATCAGGCTACTTAAAATATTTTTTTGTGTCGTGGCTTTTTCACTGATAGAGCGATTTAATTTTTACGAGTCTGTATTTAAGTAAAAAGAAAATTATATTGCTTCTTATCATGTTTTTTTTCTAATTAGAAGTTACTTCTCATTGACATAACAAACTATGGTCAGGAAACTGCAAAAAAGATACCAAATGTGGCCTAAGAATGTTAATATATACCAAATGTGGCCTAAGAATGTTAATATATACCAAATGTGGCCTAAGAATGTTAATATATTTCTTATTTTCTTCTGTTAGGAATTTCATTGCAAGAAGTAGTATCAGAGTTTAAGATTGTTTAACTTTTTGTGTAAATTTTACATCAGTGTTTCAAAATTTTGATTGGTAGACTAAATGAGAATTTTTATTTCATTTTAGGCAACTGCTAGATCTGCTCCTGACAGAGAGAAGGAGATTAACAACTTGGTAAGTAATGTCTGAACATAATGCTTAGTTTTAGCTCGTCTGTTTCAAAGAAAAAGTCAAACTATTATGATTGTTGGGTCGTCATTGTTGTGCAAAAACTAGAATGCAGCTCATTACTCGAACACTTTTAAAGATATCAACACAACACTTAGAATACTTGATTATCATGAAAAGGCACAGTTTCAAATCAAGGGGCATTATTCTGAAAGCTATATTTTTGTAGTTATGCCCCTTTTTAATTTAGAATTTTGGTCAAAATTATACCTTATCGTGTTCAAACTGGCCATGAAATGTGACCCCCATTGCCGACATGCAGAAATGATGAGTATTGGTGCTGCTGTGCGGAGCTCTAGTTTTACGTTCAAATATACGCCTATAAATTACGTTATCAGGTTTAAGCTGGCTTGTTAGCTCTGTCCGCTGTGCAAAAAAGTTTATAAATAGGACTATGCCTGCTTTTCTGCGACAATCTGACAGAAGATATTTCATCCAATGTGATTCTTTCTATACCTCTGATATATACATCATGTTGGTGACCAGACAGTTGCTTATGAAATATGACAGGTTTGAACTGTCAAGTAACTGCTCATCTAGGAAAAAAGATTACTGATGATGCATTAACTTTTTAGACGCCTGTCTATGCAGTTTGTAGTATATGCAGAAGGCAGTGAACTATTACTTGACCAGAAGACTGAAGAGATTTGAAAACATTTCCTAGACCAGACAAGATTTTGCTAGCCCACAGTATATATACATATATAATGGTTTTTTACTAGCTGAGTTTGTGTATTAATCTGAACAAGTCTGCGGTATTAAAGCAATATGACGAAGGAGATAATATATTCATGTCTAAATATATTTACAGGTTAGGAAAGCTAATTTTAACTCTGATCCGTATCTTCAAACATTTGGTATCAGTATAATACCACAGATGGTGGACGTTCATGGTCGTGTGTTGAACCCTCCCAAAATTCAATACGGTGGCAGGGTAAGTATTATGGATTGTATTGTGTCATGAGTTTGGTATAGGTAATCATGTATGATAAATAATATTTCTATACTTCAATAAGACCTTCGCTTGTATGCTTCTGTGATCATTTAGTAATGATGACATTATGAAGTACTAAGTTTATTTTTATATGAAATACGATTTGGAAAAAGAATTATCTATCTGTGTGGCTATATCATGATCTTGTGTTTGAAAATTTATTTCAATTGATAAATGTTAAATTTTGTGAGTTTTTACTGAAAAAGTATTGTTTCTGTATTATAGTTTATTTATATTTATCATTTAGTAACATAAGTTTTTGATAGTTATGCGCTTAAGTTAATAAAAAACGCTGGAGTTAAGCCTTTCCGTTAATACAAAAAAACACTGGAAAATATGGAAAGCATTTTAATGTTCTTTATTAAAATGGGAATAATAATACTTAAAAAGTCCTCGTCTATGGGTTCTGGTGCTTTTCCCTGGATGAGAAGTGAAGACTGAAATGCATGTTGGGAAGTCATTTTACATGTCAAATGTTTTCTCGTTTTATTGTACTTTATTGATTTTATGGAAAGATTTCAGCTGATTAAACAACACATTTGTTCATGTAACTGATTCATGGACTTCATATCCTACATACTTTGGGTGGGTGTGGTTATGCTTATATCACATGACCTGTTTGTTACTATTTTTAGACAAAGGCACAAGCCATTCCCAATCAAGGTGTGTGGGATATGCGAGGAAAACAATTCTACAGTGGGGTTGAGATTCGTGTCTGGGCAATAGCTTGCTTCGCTCCGCAGAGAACTGTCCGTGAAGATGCCCTAAGGTTGGTAAAAACGTATACAGAGCGACCTGTTCATATTGGTACATTCAGTATGTTTTGTGCAGTTTGCATTCTATAATGAACTCTTCTACAAAAATGGAAAACCACTGTACTTTTTTATTTCTGGATCAATTTTTTACCTTTTGAAATTTGACAACTAGTCAACTTTTTACCCTTAAAAAATTCATGTTATGATTTACCAGTGGTTATTTCCGTCTCAAGTGGAAGAAATTCAGTGCTATGGAAACTGCTCAAACATTACATAAGGTGAAGGTCATTTGTGTGAGTTTTGTATACATGTCTTCTGTAGACAAAGGCGCAGGTGGTGCCTAGTGACGGTGTCTGGGACATGCGTGGTAAACAGTTCTACAGTGGAATGGAGATTCGCATATGGGCTATAGCCTGTTTCGCTCCACAGAGAACTGTCAGAGAAGATGCCCTTAGGTTTGTATGACCTTGACCTTTGACCTGAGGAGAGCATGTTAGCTGTTGTTGCTGTGTTGGGATGAATGCTTACCCATTGTTCATCTTGAAAATGTTGTATGCATACATGCGGCTGTCGCTGAAATGTGGATTTACTGGTTCACCTCGTGCAACTCTGTTCAACATTTTTTCCTCTGTTATGTGTGAATGTTCTAATGTTGGGTATTGAGGGGGGAAACATTCCATGTATATGATGGTTTCACAAAAGTTATGTGATCATTTGATATGTTGAACCAATTATTTGAAGATTTTATTATGGTCTGACAAAATATTCATCTATACATCAGACATGAAGTGTTAAATATGTTTGCTTGAATGTCAAATTGTTTGTCATTAGGAGACAAGCATGTTGTTATGTTTTAGGGTATTTTGGATTCCACTCATAATTCAAAGCAGTAATTAGTTTCCACCATTTCTTTGTTCAGTTTTATTCTGCTCCATGTTGCTTAATGAATCAGAGATTCCCTAAGATTTACCTGAGGGTCCCTGGGACTCCCATCTCCAAAATTTTAGGGGTCCCTTGGGGTCTTGGGGATACCACACGAAAAATGCCAAGGGCGAATTCTGAATCGGAAGGGATCCCGAGGGTGTGGAGGTCACTCTCAATGCGAGTCCCTTGGCTGAATATTGGGTCAGGGACGCAAGAAACCGGCGTCAGGGAAATCCCTGTAAATGTTTAAGATATTGTTGCCCTGTGTGTAAGAATCATGGTCAGTTTTCAAGTTACTTGTTATTTCTACCTTCAAGTTTGTGCCATAGTTTTTGTTCCTGCTTTAAGCTATAGATATGAAGCTTTATTTATTTCTCTGCTTAGTGGTTGAGAGACATATTGCTTTGTCAGTATTCTTATTCTTTTTATCGGTCTTAGGCCAAAAAAAAAATGGTACCCTGCAAAATTGTTCAATAAAAAATGAACTTCAATGTATAAATGATCAAAGAAATTTGATGATAATTTGATATAAGTATTGACTGTACCTTGTTTTACCATTTGCGAAAAATATAGTTTTGGTAGGGCAGCCAAACCATTTGTGAAAAATATAGTATTGGTAGGGCAGCCAAACTTCTTTTCAAATATATTTTATTGTTTCTGAAATAAAGTTAGTATGAAAATGTAAATATTGGACCAAAAAAAGTCTAAAATTGGCAGAAAAAATGACTCATGAGGTTAATAGAAACCAAGAACTTTTTTATGCATTATTAATCTTATTTCTTACAAAAAGTAGAAGGGGGGTCTTGGGGTCCAATACAGTATTGTGTCTGTTGTTTTGGAAAAAGTAGCCAGTGAGAATGTACAAATAGCCAGTTGATTTTTCTGTCTTCCAGCTCATTTCTACACACTTGATCTAATTATCGTCGTGTTGTAATTTTTAAAACTTTTTATTCTGTATTACTTCAAACTTTGAACTTTAGTAGTTCATCAGTGATGGAGTTGACCTTGACTGCTGTCCAAGGGGTTCAAGGTCATCTAGCTCCAAATTTTGTTATTTACATTTTTCTTTCTATGTGGTCATTTTTTAGGAAAAATATGCAGTTTGTTTCTTTAGTACATCCAGTGTTGAATTTTCATTAAATGTCTACTGTGAAGGATATTAGCTGTTATAGATTTCTTATCAACATTTATTGGCTACTCTTATAAATAATCTTGGGTCATTTGCCCCTTATTTACTTAAAAGTGATAGTAGATTGATGGTTCATTCAACCAAAAAGTTTTGTGATGTTTTGTTTCAATATTCGTATACATGTCGTAACTTGTTGTAAGATCCACTCTTCAGTTGCTCTTTTTATTCCATTAAACTGTTGTTTGGACTATCTTTCAAAGAAAGACATTTGCTAGATGCAACAACCATGTTAATGGCTGTAAAAATGTCTAGATTTAATTCTTAGTCCTAAAATTATGTTTTGGGCTAAATTCTAATTATCTTTGTGTAAGATTTGTGTATTGAGAATATCAGAAAACAGTAAAACTAAAAAATATTTTTTGATGTTCTTGCAGAAATTTCACTCAACAATTACAAAGAATATCCAATGATGCTGGTATGCCAATACTGGGACAACCATGTTTCTGCAAGTATGCTACAGGGCCAGATCAGGTGGAACCAATGTTTAGATATCTAAAGAATACATACCAAGGTCTGCAAGTGATTGTAGTTGTTCTACCGGGAAAAACACCAGTTTATGGTAAGTTGTATATTTTTATTCCATCTAGGAAGCTGGGAAGTGTGATTTTTGAAGAAATCCTGTGTTCAGAATCTGTATAATTAACACATAAGTGTCAGTAACCACTATTGATTAGTTAATATTTAATGCTTTTACTAAATAGAAGAGACATTTTCCTCCCCTCAAGTGTTCATTCAGTCACACCCCTGGAAGTAAGTTTTGTAGAACCTCCTACTCTACCACTTATGTATAGTGGAATAATTCTAAAACAAAGAGGCCATCTACTAAAACATACATCTCCTTAGACATTTCTTAAGCAGGTCCTGTGTGCATATGGACCTCCTCACTATCACTTATGTATTAATAAAACTCGGCCATCTTGAATATCATGATTTTATTTACTGTTTCCAGCTGAAGTGAAAAGAGTAGGAGATATCATGTTTGGTTTAGCCACTCAGTGTGTTCAAGCAAAGAATGTCAATAAAACTACACCACAGACATTATCGAATCTTTGTCTCAAGATAAATGTCAAATTGGGTGGAATCAATAATATACTATTGCCAAGTATACGGTATGTATTCAGGGTTGTTTTGTTTTTTCTGTGTATTATGACAAATTATATTGTATAGGATTGCAGATTTGCAAATTTCTCTGATTCAAAACTAAGTTTTTTGGGCCTGATTTTTGTTTGTAAGGATATAAAAAATAACCTGGATTTCTTCTTGCATGTTCAAACTACATGTATGTGTAAATGAATTTATTTTCATCAGAGGTTCATAAAACATAATATTTAAATCACTATTTATTGCATTTTGTGCTAAATGATCTTTTTTGGGGAAAGAATTGTTTGTTGTTATTGTTGTTTCCTTTTTGTTTAGATATTGGTTTCAGATTTAATTGTTACTTGACTAATTGGTTAGTTGCATATTTTAGGCCCCAAATGTTTCGTCAGCCTGTTGTTTTTATGGGTGCAGATGTGACCCACCCACCTGCAGGCGACAAATCAAGACCCTCGTTAGCTGCTGTAAGTGTGAGAAATACAACAAATTCAATTGGCTGTTTGAAATCATGTGATCAAAAAGCAGCCAATGATGTCATGTTTTACATGATATGAAAGTCTGAGGAAGCAAAGTTACAAGAAATTATTCACTAATGTATAGATTTTATCTCTAATAGGTTCACGGATGTTGCTGTTGGAAACATAGTGAATGTTGAATATTGCTATTATTATCTACCTATTTTTCTTGAAGCTTTTCTGACTGTTTCTCCATGTTGCTGGTTTTAGACACATAAGCCATTGTATGAAAGCAAAATTATGTGATAAGGCTGAAAAATAAATAGGGTCGGTCGAGTTTGTTGAAGCCAGAAACTTTTTACGCCTAATGCCAATAAGAAACTATGTAGGTTACCAGATTGGTATAATGTTTCATGTCTGTATTCTTGTCTGTCAGTGTTAGTGCAGTCTTGCCTTGAAAAAATTCCATATCAATTTAAGTTTTCATCGCAAAGTCCTTAAGCATGAAATTTCTATTTATTTGCTGTCCTGTACAAACCATACTCTGCTTATCTTCTTTAACAGGATCTTTGTATACTAGATGCATTAGGATTTTTGTACTTGTATGAAACATTTTGCTCTGTCTACAACTGTCTTCTTCATACTTATATGGATGTTTTGACTTTGGTGATCTCAGCTGTTGCATCATCCAACTCTCACAATTTCTCTCTTAATTTAGGGATTTTTCTTCTTTCTGGTCACATTTTGCGCTAAGACAAAAAATTCTTACCTCTGATTACCAACCTGTTACATCCCTGTTACATATATACTTTTTCAACAGTAGTTTGTTGTTAGGTGTACATTGATTTTCAGCAGCTTTAAGCAATGACAGGACAGCATGAAGATGATGTATTAGTGCTTGTATGATCAACATAACTGCTGATATGCTTCAGTTAAAACTACCATAGTAGTGTTTATTTCTGCTAGCTAAAATTTCTGCATTTTCCCCCCCTAAAAATGGCTAATTTTATTTTTTTTGTGGTTTATTTCTGCATTTTATCAAAAAAATTTAAGGGCCTCTGACTAGAAACTGAGTTTAAATCCCACCCAGGACCACATGATTTTCACATGTGAGGAAGTTGTCCAGCTGGCTGAGGGAGGATCTGTGGTTCTATTCAGGTGTACACCTGGGAACTTCCTCCTCTGTTAAATCTAGAAAAGTCACCAAATGACCCTAGTTGATGGTGTGATGTTAAATTCCAGAGAAAAATAATAATCCAAAATACATAATAAACAAAATTTAATTGGATCTGTATCCAGCATTGAAATTGTGTTTGTTATTAAAAAAAATATTTTTAGGGGGAAAATGCAGGATTTAACTTGGACTGCTAGGTATAATCACAGGAATTAAGTCATTAACTTTTACATTGTCATACAATATGTACAATTCTGTCATCTCAATGCATTGCTAGGATATTATCTACCAACCATGCTTAAATGAAAAGACAATAGCTGTAATCTAGTGGCATTAGAATTTTTTGTTGATAATGATCTCTAAATTTGCCTCTGAAGACATGAAAAAACAGTATGGTTTTTTTTGGCTTGCGCTCTGTATTGTGGGACTATGAAATTATAATAGTGAACACATTTGTGAAAAAATAGTTAATCAACATGAATTGAAAGTAGGCTTTTTTCAAACATGGTCGTCTTGACTTTTGGTTTACAGTCATTCTGACATCACTTTATAGCCAACTCATTTTTTTGTGGCCATAGCATACAAGTTTATTGTATCTTTACTGCTTGGAAAATCTCAGTAGTATTCTAGAGTGTAGCTATTGTCCTTTTGCGTGATAACCTGGTCCCCCGCACCCCTTGATGTATTTTCTTGCATGTCTAGCTCTCACTTTATCTTGTTTGCAGTCCAACAGTATTCCGTGAGCCTGTAATCTTCCTGGGTGCTGATGTAACACATCCGCCAGCTGGGGACGCAAGTAAACCCTCTATAGCAGCCGTAAGTATATGTAACTCCATCAGGGGTAGGGAGCCCGACTTCTGATGCGGAGATGTTGGGTTCAAATGTTGTTGGTGGCAATGTTCTGTTTTGTGTTTGAAAGTCACTTTCTTGTTCCTTTTGCCAGTTGTTGATACTGGTTTGTTAACCAGGATGCAGTCAATAAAGTTGTTTGTTGGGACATAGCATTAGGATGTAGTGTACTATGCTTTGAATTATTGCTTTTAGCCTTGATTACCTATTTTTAATTTAAGATCTTTTCTATCTGATAATGTGAATCTGAAGTTTAATCATTGAAATGACTGAAATGTTAATTACCAAATACTATCACTTACTTTCTGAAACACCATTATCTTGAAGAGCCAAAGTTATCCATTATTTGATCAGTTTGTCCAAGGAATGAATTGAATTTTTATGAAGTTGGTACTTTATAGTAGTAAGAACATTAGATCTAGATTACAAGGCAGTATTACTATGATATGATTGGTATATTTGTTGTAACTGCAGGTTGTTGCCAGCATGGACGCACATCCCAGTCGTTATTCAGCCACAGTCAGAGTTCAACAACATAGACAAGAAATCATACAGGAATTAGCATCCATGGTGAAAGAATTGCTCATTCAGTTCTATAAATCCACATGTTTCAAGCCAACAAGAATTATATTCTATCGTGATGGAGTGTCTGAGGGTCAATTCCAGTCGGTAAGTTTTGAGAACTTATCCACTTAGAATAAATTACAGCTTGTCATTTCTATTGTTAACTCTCAAGAGCTGGCTTAAGTCTGTTTGTGTGTCGGTCTGTTCGTTTGTTCATGTTTGCTCTAAACGATTTTCTGCATAATGAAAATTTTTTCTGTACATCTTATTCTTATTGAATCATTCATATTGAACCATTCAACCCCTAATTTTATTTCACTTCTCAAAATGAGATTATATACTCATATTTTAAATTGAATCTTGCATTCTTTTTTATACACCAGCCTTAAGTTTCCCTCAGGAATGATGGGAAATATGTGCTTGAATATCATGAAATTCTTAGGGAAATGTTATTTTAATGTTAATCAATGGTTATGTTTTGATATCAGTGTTGGATATGAAATTTCAGGTTCTGTCTCATGAGCTACGAGCAGTGCGTGAAGCTTGTATGAAACTAGAACCAGAATATCAACCAGGTATAACATTTATTGTCGTGCAAAAACGTCACCATACTCGCTTATTCTGTGCGGATAGAAAAGATCAGATTGGTCGTAGTGGTAACATTCCAGCGGGTACGACTGTCGATGTTGGTATCACTCACCCTACTGAGTTTGATTTCTACTTGTGTAGTCATGCTGGTATCCAGGTAAGATATGTCAGAAATCATTTTGTTGTAACACTATAAGGTATTATAAATGATAATTATCCACTCTTTTTGTTGTACAGTTCCCATTTCAATTGTCCCATTGTCATCAAACTGTTGTTAAAATGACCTACTATTAGATGTTTTGTCATTTCAGTGTATTTAATACATACATTATTACTTTCATTGGAGAAACTAACTGATTCAACTGACTTTTTTCTCTGGCATTTAGCATTGAACCAACAAACAGGGTCATTTGATCATTGCTTGCTGAAACAGTGGTGGACGCCTGTATCTTGGTGGAAACCGTCTGTAATATTTATTTATACATATATCTATGTCATTAGACAACCTTCATTGTGAACTTTACTACCTTGTATGAAGGAATTTTATAAGGAATTGATTTCTCAACACCCCATTTAGTATCATGTCTGTACTTCTTGTCTTCCCTACAGGGTACAAGCAGACCGTCCCATTACCATGTACTGTGGGATGATAACAGATTCTCAGCTGATGAATTACAAATGTTGACATACCAATTGTGCCATACGTATGTACGATGTACCAGAAGTGTCTCAATCCCAGCTCCAGCATATTATGCCCATCTAGTAGCGTTCAGAGCTAGGTACCATCTTGTTGAAAAAGAACATGATAGGTTGGTATTTTTTTAAGTCTATGCAAAATAGTCCGAAAATATGCCTGCACCTGGACTTCAAGCTGATAGGAAACTTTGCCAGTCCAGTCTTAGTTATTTTTGTCAAGATGGGAGAACTTGCAGTGTTTTGTGTGCATCTGTTTTATATCGTCTCTGCTTAGAGATCTATTTCTTTATAAACCTTTCTGCCTACTATGAAGCATCACTATACTGCAGTATAGGGGTTAGAAGTTAGAAATCTTGACTAAGGTGACATTGAGTGGAAGACAAATATGCTTCAGATGATAATAAGTGAACTTGTCATTGTGTACATAGATGTTGCTGTCTCTCTCAGTATGAATTTCTTTTTCAGCATGAAATATATGTAGAATTGCATTCTTGAACAATTGTTCAATTTTTCTAGCTAACCTCTCAATTTATTATAATTTTTGTGCATTTCTTCATTGTGTATTTCATTGTATATGCTGTGTTTGCACGGATATTGAATATTGCCAAGCTTAAAGCTTGTACCAGTAGGACACAGTTCAAGTGAATTCCGGGGAATTCAATTAATTAGTTTCTTGCATCCTTATTTCACTGTATCCATCCAATAACATAACGAAGGGTGTGTTTGGGGAAATATGAATACTTGACTGTTTCTAATTCATCATTATGATTGGGTTCACGATGACTATATTTTACTGTATATCTGTTTCTTTTATGCTAGCAAGTGTTTATAACTAGATTTTCTAACATCATGTGTACAGTAAACAAAAAAAGAACAGAATACCAAATTCAGTGTTGGTTTTAATCTTTGACCTCAGTGTGGTTGAAGACTTATGCAGTATTAATTTAGGAAGAGGACAAAGTTGAACACTGTTAATACATTTTCATAACTTTGACTCATTAAACGTGTAGTGTATGATAGGACCAACATTTCTGATCAATACTTTATTTTCTTGTTCTTGTTAAGATGTTAACCAAACTTTATCTATTCTTTGGTCATATCTGCATGATGGAGCTTTTATCTGATTGTTTATCTTTCTTTTTCTTTACAGTGGCGAAGGTAGTCGTTATTCAGACAATAGTGATGAACGTGCTCCCTCGGTGATGGCACGTGCCGTTACCGTGCATCCAGATACTGTAAAGTACATGTATTTCGCATGAGAAATCTGTGCAATGATAATAATATATGTAAACATTCTGTTAGTGAGGATTACGTACTCCGTACCTGCGCATTCTTTCTATTGTACGTCTACATGGGGTGTGTATATGTGAACTATGACCTTCAGAAGTCCTGTGAAATTGTATATGTGATATAAAAAAACTTGGTCAGAATTCTTCGTATTCATATGTAACAGAGTATGGCCAAAGTGACTTGATACATGTATGTATATACTGCATACTGAGTAATGTTCATGGCATCTGAAGATCTCACTGTTTGTTTATCATTATCGCATTTCTTGGATGCAGCTTTGATGATCTTTATGCATGAATAAACATTTGTTCATTAAAACTGGTTGTAAATCAAGGTCACCGAATGACAGAATTCCACATGTTTTAGATGTAAATTTTATGTGATTTTTTTTTACTTTCTTATTTCATTGTTTTAGCTAAGAAGTATTTTTTTGTGATTGCTAGTCAGCCTCATGTAATCAATTTGATTTGATGTAATTGGGCTCGTTTTTAGTTACTGTTGGACATAGTGGTGAGGTTTACTCCAATTCAGAAATCTTGAATGATAAATATCGTAAGGAGTAAATAAACCTGATTTTCATGAACATTGAATTACCAATTATATGCTCCTCGGAAATGATCAGATATTGTTGTGATGTCGAAATTATTTATAAATGATTAAATGTTTTTAGCTTGCCTTATCTTATGCCCAGATTAGTATTTCTGATAGTGAAAATTTAGCTGATCATGAAATTCTGAAATTTGTCTGTATGTTGTTTGTTAGGTCTAAACAAATAGATATAATCATGAGAAATTATTGGTTCATATCCCCTGATATTTATTAAGGCAGCTTAAGTAAAAAATATTGATGTTTTTGTATAAAGTTGAATCATGCATCTTTTAAAAGACTCTTCATTTAATATTTATATATTATATAAAACGTATTCTGAGGCTATCCGCTGTATGAACTCACCATGTTGTATACTGGCCAGCACTTCTGATTTTTTTCACTGTTATTCTATGATTTGTGAATTAGTCTGTTTGTAAAAATGGATGTTGAATATTCATGAATGTGATATAAGTATAAGTGATATGTTTGATAATGTGTGACATGTTTCTATAAAATGTGATTTTTTTGTTTTCCATTTGATGATGGGAGACATTTTGTGTCCCTTTCTTATAATAATTATTTGTATATCATGCATTTTTTCCATCGTATATTTTTTAAATCCATCTATTTGTGGACTTCAAACTTAATTCATAAATTAATTAGAGCTTATATACATATAAATAGTTCACCATTCAAAACTGTTTGCAACCTGTCCCTCTTTTGACTTTGACCTTTGTCATAGTTCAAGTTCATGTAGGTGAAATCCTTTTTTGGCTTAATTTTTTTTTTATTGAAAAAATAATCACTTCTTGAAGGGGAGAAAAAGGCCAATTAAAAATCAATCATTGTATTATATGTAGGTCTTGTTAATGAGATCTGTTGAAGCCATTGAATAAATGTTTAATGTTAACATGGATAAATATTTATTTGGAGCAGAACAATATTTCACATTATATGTAGGAAAATGTTGGGATGTTTGGACAGTACAACCAATTGAATATTGTTCACTTGCCTGCCCTTCTTCACAGAGCTTCTCTTATTTCTAGAACCAAACTTTAGTGTCATAGCAACCATTATTTCAAATGAAATAAACATGAAATAAATAGAACCAAAATTTATTTAAATAACCAGTTATTTTGATTGAATGAAGTCAGTTTAAAGAACCCAAAATTAAGGTAACCACAGTATTGTTTCAAATAAAACACAATCATTCACATGAGATGTGTGGATAAAACCAAGCCATATGGTCATTTTTTGTAAGTAGTGAAAATTTGATTAAGTACATACCAGTTGTGTACAAGCTTGGTTCAACTTGAAATTGTTATACCGGTATGTATTATTTGCTTAAAATACATCTATTAGTATATCACACTGTGAGTTGTATCCCTTTACCAAATTTAGAAACCCATCTCTACAGGCCTCACTTTATTGCATGAGGATTTCCATTCTGGGTAAAGTTTGTTATCAATTATGTATGCTTAGTATTTTGTGTGATGTATTTGCAATCAGAGTTTAGATATTCATGTTACTGTGTAATATTTCAGTAGTGAAGGCAGCAGTCGACACTCGTCTGATCATAGTGAAGAGAGAAATGGTGGTGTAATAGCCAGAACAGTGACACTTCATCCAGACACCGTAAATGTCATGTATTTTGCTTGAAAATGTCTTGCGACATGATCAGTAGGTGTCTAACAACATGATCTATGTGCATTTCTCTTAGAACATTTATTGACATTGTTGATGTGTACTATGCTCGAAAATATCTGGCGTCACTGACTCGGAGTATTTTCCCCCTGTTTGTTATTCATGTGAATATCTATAAATATTTTCTGCTAATTACTGTTGAAGGAATACCGTTAGATTTTTCTCCTGTTAGCACACATGAAAATAATCTATTTGCAAATCTCTATTTTTCTAATCATCGTCATGTTCACTGTTTCCAAACTTTTTGTTTTCAATCTTTTTGGACCTTTTCAATGTTTTTATACAAACATGAAAAGCAAATCATGACTTAAATTTATTCTTATGTACGTAATTGTTGGTGGGTTCATCAGCATGAAGTTTTAATTTAACTAATATTATCCATTACTAATGTGCTGTTACGTACTTCTGACTATCTGATTTACAATTTGATTTTGACTTTCTCTCAGACTCACTAATGACATGTGATTGGTAATCAATTTAATTTGTTTTACATTTTTATTATCTTAATTTAATCAATTAATATTCAAACAATGTGTTGAAAGCTATGACTGACAATACAACTGTGTAGTTGATAGATTTCATAATGTTCACTTGTGTGAATTGTGTATATTTGAAATTAGTTGGAATGACTTTGATGATATTTATTGTATATAATACATGCTATGACCAAAATGGCGGGATTTGTTGTCTTTTCTTTGTGATTGTAAATAGTTTTGTATTTATATGATACTGTGTTGTACTGATACTTGCCTCGTACCTTCTATAGTTGACCAGACTTAAATGTTATCTCATTTCGATCATTGAAAGTCCCATACCTTTCATTTCATTGAAGTTTAGGTCGTCATTGGAATATTTCTAGATACATTCATTGATTCACCTTGTCAGTTCATGATTCATTTATAAATATTACAGGTATAAGATTTCATTAGACAAGTAGTATTTAAGTGTCATTCATGTATAGTTAAATTCAGATTTTGTTCAAGTTTGAACACTCTGTGGCATGTATACTTTCTTATTCATTAAGCACAAACACTGATGGGTAGTTTTTGATATAAAAATAATGATAAATGTAGCCATCAGCTTTGTCTTGATTGAGTTGTTTTACTATAGTATTAACTCAGATTTTTTGGGTTCGAGGTTATGATGTATTTTGAGATCAGTCTATCTTGGTGGTATCTTTTCATTCAGAATACATTGAGAATGGAATTGAGATTGGAGCTGGGAGACTTGTTTCACATTTGTTACCTCTAGACCTGGTGATTTATTAATTTTACTCCTTGTCTGCTCATTTTTCTATAGAAATCTAAATTCCTCCAAAAAATATTAAGAAATAAATCCATATAGTTTGTGTGCACATAATATAGGTGGGTGAGGCATATTCACTGTTAGCCAATTCATCCATTTACAGATTGAATGGTTAATGTTGGTGTCTTTATTTTGATGCTATTACTTGCAATTAGTAATGAAAAGAATTTTTGAGAAACTATTTTTGCATTATTAATTGCATTGCATTTATTGGCCGACCACACGATACACTAACATTAGGCATCATCTGCCTTGTTGTAAGAAATTCCATTGTTTTGAAGGATTGCCAGACTATACAGTCACTGTTTGTTGAACTGCAATATGTTAATTATTATTTATAATATGGCTATTGGTCAATGTATATACATGATATAGTGTTAACATTGGGAAAAGGTTGGTAAATGTGGATTAGGTTGCAATGTTGCTATGTATTTGAATGTATAAACTGAATGTTTTAATTTTCAAATTTTTGTCTTTTTCTATAATCATTATGTGTATCGTGCATTTATTTCATATCAGTGTGATCATTTTTTGTCTTTAAATCCATTTTTGCTGTAATGCCCATGTTTTAGTTTTTGGTGTGTAGTCTTTATTTTAACATCAATATTTTCGTTCTGGCTTGTTCATTTCATTATTCAATCATGTTTTTCAAATTCACATTGTTATAAATTATTGTCATCTAATCATGACGCAACATT
Organism: Lutraria rhynchaena; assembly: GCA_008271625.1. Classification (NCBI taxonomy): domain Eukaryota; kingdom Metazoa; phylum Mollusca; class Bivalvia; order Venerida; family Mactridae; genus Lutraria; species Lutraria rhynchaena. The sequence goes on from VIBL01000066.1 coordinate 829,787, forward strand.
GGTTGTCGCCTTTTGCTTCTGCATATCTTATACTCAGAAGTTTGATTTTAGCCTTAGTGATGAATTTCTTCTCCATTTTTTCCTGCCGCTAAAAACTTATTACTCCACAATGTATTGTATAAAATTCAGTGTTTGATTTGGCTTGATAGTTATTTTATTTTCAAAAAATGTTGACTGTAATTTTGTTGTTTACAGATTCTATCTGCCTGTGTTCTCATTGTGATGTGGTTTATTTTAAAAATTATTTTTCACTTTACTCTGAGTATTTATCTGGTCAATATACGATCATCAGGCTCACATTATCTTAATGCCCCTAGAAATAGATACAAGTTTTTTAAAACTATTTTCCATAGCAATTGTTTGGTGCTGTTGCCATGGTTATTTATTTCTTTAGAAACTATTGTCAGATTTAGTGTTCATTTTATAATTAATTAAATGGTTCCTCTGTTCAATTTTATCTGCTAAGTTGTGATCATCAATTTAAAGGAACATTCAAGGTGAATATTAGGGTCTCCTGAATAACCTAAGATACCACGTTAACATTTCTGGAGTCTGTGAAGATGTGCTGTACCAATGTATCCATCCACTCAGGTGTATTTTCCCTTGCGTCATGACAACCATGTATAAACAAACAAAATAATTATAGATCAAAATCTTGATTATAAAAGAAAAATTGAATCGGATCAAAATGGACAAATCATTCTTATAATGATCAAATTGTTTCAATTTTTGTCTCCAACAGTCCAGCCTGGATCAAAGATACCCACAAAAGAAGTTTGAGATCAAAATCATGATTCTTAGAACATGACTTTTAAGAATTGCAAACAATTGATAAGCATTGTTTATGTTATGTTTTTATTTCTGTTGTTTTTCTTTGATGTGTTTATTTTTTTAACCTTCATCACAAAATGTTTTATTTTAACTTGGAATTGTTGGTTTGTATGATAATTTATTACTATATGACTGTATACCTGAGTGTAAAATTCTAGATTAATATCAATCAAGTTTTGTACAGTTGTAATTGAATAGGCTATTCTGTAGGCAGTTATTAATATGATCATTGTTGAAATGTTCTTGGAGAAATCACTAGGATATGATAAGAAGAACTGAAAAAGGACTGAAATAATGAACAACAAACCAGTCTATGCTTCAAGACTCATGACTGAAAGTTTTCTGACAAATGCTGGAATATCGCCTGTTTTTGCTCATCTGGACTGGACTGGTTTTTATTGTTTCCGTGACTGCAAACCTAAGTTTTCTGGGTTTTTCTTTCAAGTTTCAACTGTCACCCTCAGAAATCATGTTCAGTGAATCTGATTGGTTGTCTCTGAACTTGAACCTAGTTTGACCTTTTGAAAGTTAGTAAAAAAGTTCAGCATATAAAAAGTGGACTTTTTTGAGACTCCAATATATTATGAGAAAAATTAAAACCTTGATGAAGATGCAGATATTTGATTTCTGAAGCAAATTTAATATTTAAATGTAAAAATTAATTATTTCTTGTTGTTTGTAACGATACCTGATGCATTTAGTGAACTAGCTATTGTATACTGTGTATGTACTAAGGTCATATCTCCATCAAATGTAGATTCTCATGTTTTTAAAGAGTGAAATATTTAATCTGATAACAAGATCTGTATTCATCTTAGTAAATAATCATTTTTGTTTTCAGCTACTTAAACTGTTTTGACTAGTTTCACTGTATCACCAGCCTTTTTAAAACAGGCTTCACCTCTCCAGCTTTGTAGAAAATTCCAACGATATTTCTTTTTAAATCAGTCTGAACAACTTCATTAAGGCGCACTATGCAAGGCAATACAACGCAAACAATTTTGTTATGAAGATATGATTTTGTAAAATCTCTTGACATATGAGTGTTTTGTGTAATCCACAGAAATGCGACAATAAAATAATTCTTCTCAATAGTTCAATATCTATGTTACACATTTTATTGGCATTATTTTCCTTCCATGTCCTGAAGAACATTTTTACAGTTATTCCAGTCCATTAGTGTATGATATAGTAATGGCGTCAGTTTGTCAAGTACTGTGTATTTGTTGATGTTTCAATATGTTTTATATTGTTTCAGTTGGTTTCTAGACATCTCTTTGGTCAATTCGTAGATTTTATGCGGGGTCCGAGGTTATAAAACTTAAGATTGATCTCTGCTCTCAAATTTCACTTCATTCTCAAACTATATCTGTTCAATTTCATGTTTTCAAGTTTTGTAATTAGATATTTATATTAAATGATTTGTGTACAGACATCTTTTGAATAGTAACATGATCTTATCATAATTAACTTCAGAATGTTGAAAAAACGAAATTGAGATTTGAGCTTGGGGACCAATCTCAAGATTCATGCCCTCAGACCCTGGCCTGAAGAAGATTAATTATCAGGTATTCTGGTTAATTACTAGTATCTTACCATTGTCATTGTTATTTTAATTTCTACTTATTGCCAAGGGACTGTATTTGTATCATGCCATAAGATTTTGTTGTACACTTATCTGATGAACTTTTATTTTTTGATTTTATGACAAAAATATATATATATAGATATAAAACAATGTGTAAGATTATGTAAATGATAATATTGGTGTTGTTGTTTTTAATATTCTGACAAGTCAGGCTCATGAAGTGGCATTAATTGCCCAGACTTTCAGAAAATAGACTGCTGAAATGATGTCTGTTTCAAATGATCAGTGTTTTATTATACTGTATAGGGATCTCCTTGGTCAAGTGGTTATGGTGTCAGACTAATAATCACTTGCCCCTCATTGCTGAGTTTGAATCCCACATGCGACTAGACAAATTGCACATATGAGGAAGCTCTACTGTAAGCTTACAGTAGGTTGGTTTACCTGATAGTACGTTTGGGGTCTTCCTTCACCATTAAAGTAGCAAATATCCCAGGCTGTTGGAGTGTCATTAAACCCCAGTGAAAAAAAACAACATGCTCACAGTTAATATCTGGTCAAATCAGTATAAAGTGTGCGGTACATATGGTCAATGTTTAATTAAATGGATAAGCATTTTCAGTTCTCAATAATATCAGTATTTTATACACTGAAAAATAATTCTTTAATACACAATAAAATCAATATTGAATACACTAAAATTTGAGTACAAAATTTGATTTGTCAGTGTACAGTAGTTAAAAATTCAATTTTACTCTACCAGACCTGTTTACACCTATGAATTCCCCGTAGTTTCTACGGATTTTGATATGAAATTCCGCAATATGAACGGGGAACGAAAAACTACGAATTTTCATGGAAAACTTTCCGCCGAAATCGGTAAAATTGTTCGTTATTTAGACATGACATTTTTCATAGCAAAGGGAGACAACGCGTACTCTGCTTAAACGTCATTAATACGTGTTGTCTCCCTTCGGTTTATAGACGCTTATTGTATAACGTTTGCGGGTAGCCGGATGCGATGCTAAAATGGCGTCCAAACTAGTCAGACGTGGATGTGACGTCGAAAATTTGGTTATTTATGTGATTTATGAGGAATTAATGCAAATTTGTAAAAAAAACCTTCTGTCAGACAATGAACACTGCTGATAAATGGTTCCAAACTACTGACATGCCCGTAATGAGGTAAACAGTTCTGCAATAGATTCAATCTGAGATCATTATTTTGTTATAATGGTGTCATTCAAGATTAAAAAGAGATCTCTGTTAAGTACACAGGTTTTATTTTATTATTTGATCAAAACGTAGGGGTACACATTGAGGTCTGGTTTGTTCCTCAAGGATTCGTGAAATGTCAATACATTTTATTACGTGTTTTGACGAGGATAAGGTTGACATTAGTCAAAGGAATGAATCGTTATTATGGTCCCTTTACTATTTACTGAGACCATTATACATAATGGTCTCAGCTATTTACGAATGTCATCCGTAAAATTCATGGACAACATTATCAGTGAGACTGAGAATAAAAAGTTAGATTTTCCACGAAAGTTAAGGATGACCCTCGTATCTTACTTGAAAATTGAACCTTTGTTGTTGTTGTTTTAGTGCCTACTAACCTCCCAACATAATCTTTCTGTGTCCCTAAGCACTATATCCGCTTGTGTTACATCTGAACGCAATTGCAATAACAGATGATGTTAATATACGAAAGTTTTAATGATTTGAGACTAGTGAATGGAAAAGAATAAATTTTAAAAAATGTTAACATATTTAAAGTATTTTATTTTTTATATTCAACACATACAACAGAATACAAGTTGAAAACACATATCAGTAAATCTATATAATAACGAAGATCATACTTCTTTCAAACTTCATATCTTCTTTTAAAAGCTTTTATGAAATAAATAATGAGGAATAATCTAAACAACTTCAAAGCTTCATAATTTTCAGCCTGAAGTTTTAGACGAAATATTTGAGTGTAAAAGAAATATAGCAAGATTTCACGTATTGTTACATAAGTATAATCCAGTGTAATACAATTTATAAGCTTCCTTTCGTAAGTGACAAACATGCTTAGGCATGAAAAGGTCCTGGTTTACGCTTACTGATCAAATGAACTTTTTTCCGCCAACCCTAGACTTTTTCAGTCGTCAATTTTTTCCTGACCAATCTTTCCATTACTATGGGTCTTATGGTTTATAAACAAGTGCTGAACCAAAATTTGTTTGTCTTTATTAAGTTAATATCATTGGATGAGTGGAAATGCTTTTTATGTTTATTTCATGTGATAATTGAAAAAAAAGTTCTACCTACCTGCAGACCCTATATTTTTGGGGGATGTTAGAGGAAACCAGGTATTTATTTTTCAGCTGTATAACATTCAAAACAATTGAAAAAACAATAAACACAACATGAAATATAACTTCCATAAATTGCATTCATGACACATTCACACAAGATAAATCAAGTGATTTTAAAATAAAATATCATTGTAACATACCAGATGCTGGGTATCAAAACAAAATCTCACAGAAAAATGTGTTTTCATATAATACAACTGTAAAAACAGATACATATAATAAAACCACAAATATAAAATAAGTAACAAAAATGATTAACAAATGTTAGTTTCATAAAGCATGCTTTTAGAAAATTGGCTTGGGCTTACATGTCAGGGTTTTACATACATTGTATCGCTATAATGGACGTATTATCATTTTGAGAGGATTCTAAATTTGTGACATTTTGTGAAAGTGAAGCTTTGTAGATGCATTCACAACTGTTGCTAAAAGATGCAACTGTCATGTAAAACCTGTATAAATGCATATTTTTTGGCTAGTATACAAAACACTCATAACAATACAAAATATCCAATCACTGAATAAACGTGTGAGCTCCACAAGTCTGACACTGAAATCACAATCGTGGGATTCATCTTCCAAAATGATGAGAAAGTATGAAACAATGATTATAAAATAAAATGACAAAATATTATAAAATAACTTCATTATGTCATATGCCTTTTCATAATCTGGAGATGTGTCCCTTTATAGTAACAAAAGAAAAGTAAAACTATTTTTTTTACTTAAAATATCACAAAGTGCAAATACATGACAAGTATACACAGGTTTTTTCATAATTAAAATTGTACCTTGTAAACTCTTATAAAGAAATCATTATAAAACAAATGACAAACAAATGAACCATTTGGTTAGTATTTTAAAAGCATTAAGAAAATAAGATTTAACAAAATGATTGTAAGAGGGACTTCAGAATATATATAGGTACCTTCAGTACAGATAACTTCGGTACAAATCAATGAAGTGACTGTTGATTTTTATCAAACATAATTCTGTGAATGAAACAATGATGAAAATGATGAAGTGATGGATAACAATAAATATTCATTAATGAATTCTGTTTGTTAATAAGCCTTGGGCATCTTCCAAGAGATTTTCTACTCTTTCTCGCTGAAAGTAAAGAGAAAAAATATGGTAGGCTTAAGTTTAATACACTGATGTAGAATGTGACATACACGATGGTAAAAAGAAAGGCAGCAAGAAAAAGGTCTGACAGCAAAATAAAATATTAAGCAAAATATTTTGTGGCAAAATATCATACATTGTCATATGGTTATGGTGTCTGACTAGTAAACATTAGCCACTCACTGCTGTGAGTTTGAATCAATAGTTCTTCTCTGTGTGCACCTTGGGTCTTCCTCCACCATTAAAGCTGGAAAGTGGCCAAATGACCCTGGTTGTTGGTGCAATGTTAAACCCCAGTGAATCAAAAACAAATTCATGAAAACAACTTGTAAGAGAGTAATTGGATTTCAGGATGAAGTAATTGGATTTCAGGATGAAATAGATACATTACAGGAGATACCAGTATGTTCTACACAATGTACTTACATCAAGTTTATCTAAACCATCGCCTTTGTCTTTTGTATCGGGATAAGATGGTACGAGTGCTTGAAGACGTACTGCTTTTAATGCAGTAGGCTGACAAGCTATAAGATGACTGATTTCTTGAGCCTAAAACAATAATATACATAACATCATCATAAGGCCAGAAAAAAGCTACATTTCCAGTAAACTGACAGACCCTATTTTTTGACATTGACCCTAACTTTGAAACAGCAAAATCCAAAGCAAAAAAGTATTTGGAATGAATCATACCTCCAAAGTATGGAGAGTATGTTTAGAAGAAAACTGAAAAGTTTTGCGACCTACCAACCTGTATTTTGGGTTAAGTAACAGGAAACATGACTTTTTTTCAGCCTAATGAAGCACAATCACATGATTTCACAGAAATCAAATGACAGTTTAAAAATGTTATGAACATTGCAGTTCCATATAAATCTCCCATCTTCACAACAGAGCTAGTTACATATAACAACAGAACTTTATAAAAGGAACGCTCAACTCCACTCATAGATCTTACCTTACTAGACTGATACCTCAATCTCATTATTCGTAATCGATTCCTGGCCTCAGCAGCCCTGAAAAAACAAACAAGAAATGTGTGATGTTATTTCATAATACTGATTTATTTATTCAGTGGTAACAAAACTTAAATCTTAAATTGTGCATGCAGAAGTTGCATGCATGATCTTTATACTTGAGGTCATCCTTTAAAAAAATTGTATGTACAAAGGTCATATTTCTCCACTTCATTTGGTTAGAGGTATGAAAGTACTCTGTTTTTTTCCATTGTAACTATGCACAGAACTTGATATAACATGCACTTTATGCCATTGTTAAAAAGTGTTGGTTAGCATGTTCAGTGCAACCCCTCTAAGGCAACACCCTTTGGGAGAAGCAAAATTATGTTGTTGTTGAGAGGTTGTTGTTCTAGAGAGGTTAAATTAATATTTAAATTGTACAGTGGGAAAAAATCATGCTGTTGTTAAAATAAGGTCGCTGCTCAAGAGAAGGCGACTCTGGAAAATTTGCACAGTACATTACCCAAACTTTTAACTGTAAATAGGTAGTTTTTGTAAACGTTATATGCTTGTACCAAACAAACAGCTGAAATGAAAACAGCTGACATAAAGAACAAAATTTTTTTGTCAAATCACTTAAAATTTTAGGTCCAGCGATTTTTTAATGAGTCAGTCACGTAACTGAAAATCAGCAATTTTTTATGGAATGCCTGAGTACAGAATTTTGCCATTCTGTGAATATACTGTTTTGGTAAAAGGAGGATTCCATCTAAAGATAAACTTTGTTTCATCATTTTTCATGTATCAGTTACAAATGTTTGACGATTGTATCTGTTGGTGTTTTTTGTATGTGAAGTTTTTAACAAAGTACAAACTTTAATTGTCCAATAAGTTTTTCATGTTTTTCCCGTTCTATCATTTCTTCATCTGATGGAGGTGCATTATCTCTGAAAACAAGGAACACAACAGACATACAGACATTTGAAAACAAAATCACAAACTTTTAACTCATCAAACCATTGTTATATGTATACAACATTTACATAAAGAAGAACACTTACTTCCCCTGCACCATAAACCAATCATTAATGTTAAAGTCTTATAAACCAACATGCTTTACATTTCATCACACAAGTAAGAGTTCTGTATATTATGAAGTTTTGTGAAACAGGCATGAATTATTTTTGTCTTCTTAGTTTGATCACTTGCTTGTAATTAAATAAGAAATAATATTTCAGGAATGCAGCTACCTACTATTACAAATAACTTAAGATGATAAACAATGACATCCATAATTATTTTCCTGAGGTTAGAAAAAAGATAAAATAAAATGCAAGTATATATTTTAGTTAACTTCAAATAGATTTTTCTGGATGACTTGTGATCAAATTACAAAGGTAAACATTCAAGCTATAGAATAAGCCTCTTGGACCCTGGATCATCCAGATTTCCTTGGAGCCTGATGCAAACCTATGCACCTCTAACAACTTATTTTTATTGAATGAAAATGAAATCATTCTTAAAGCTCTTACTTACTTTTGGTGTTTCTTTTTCTTCTCCAGAAGACGTTTGGCTGCATTGGCTTGGGATTCAGCCACATCCTTTGGTGGATCTTCATACTGTAAAAAATGATGACCGAATATTTTCATGTACCCAGGGAATCAGTTAACAAAAGACAAAAAAAAATGAAATGTCTGCCGCTACATTTTTATCAATGATAAAACATGTAAGAGTGCTGAAAAATATTGAGAAAAATAGGCACAATATTATAATAAAGTAAATATTTCAGACACTCAGGTAAGAAATCTACTTAAACACAAAAAAGAAAATATTTGTTTAGTCTGTTATATTCTGACTGAAATACAATGTATACTATACAATAACTTCTTATGGCCAATGACCGAAGGCATTTTCTATGAATTGGGAAGGAAAACATTAAAATATAATAAAACTTACAGCAAGATATTTACTCCTCAACTGAGGAGCCATCTTTCTTAAATCCCTTTCTTCAATTTTCTTTCTGTTGCGCACCTTTTTATCTCCATCATCTTCATGCTAAATAATAAAACATATCATGGTATCAACTGTATACCAACCATACATCTAAAGTGGTCAGAAATGCTTCTGGTATATTCGAAAAAAAAACTGAATTTATGTGTTAAATGAAAATGTTGAATATGTTCTAAATATTGAATATTTGAGATTCATTTGGAATGTCAATTTCATTACATTATTTCTTGTGTCATGCTTTAATACATGCATTTTAGTAATAGCTAATATGTATGTCTTAGTGTGTGTGTGTGTGTGTGTGTGTGTTATTGTTAATGTGTACATCTATGATATTTGTCTACCATGCTGGTAAAAAGCTGTGCATAACTTTGTTTGCTGATAAAAAATTTCCTGATGATCAATTTTGCTACGACATAACTGAAATGATGCAAGCCTATAATAAACACTGTGAGTCTGTGGTATTCTTAACATGATGGAGATTGTTCATTATCCTACATTTGCTTACAATGCTCACGCCAAATGCAGTGACCATTAGAATATAGGCCACTTCAAAGAGCCTTACCATTTGGTAAAATCTAGATTGAAGGCAGCCCTTTGTTGCGGTTTTGGGGAACATGTAACAGGTCCCATTGACAGGGGAAATTTGCATCGTGAAGCACCAAATTGGGGAATTAACAAAGGCTTCTAATCATGAAAGAACAAAACACAAAGTTATGTCCAAACCATTCTTTATTTACCAGAGCACTTAACACAATATTTTACATGATTAAATCCATGGAAAAAATAGTTTTCAATATATGATAACTGAATTTTTTCATTTGTTTAAAATTTCAATGGGGAAAAATATCTACTTTTTTATTTGGGGAACGGGGCCAAATACCGGACCCCAAAAATGGCATAAAAAGGCCTCGAAGGGGTTGACTGTTTGCGTACCATCACAAGGGTCTGGGTGTCAAGTTAGGACCTAGTTGTATTCTCCATTTACTTTACTGTACAAACAGATCAGACAGTGTGATGCTGTTGACTGGGGGTGGAAAGCACTAACATTACGAGGTATAAGCCGCCTCATAAACAGAATTGTCTATGCTATTCTTCTCATTTGTTTTAAGAGTATGTTTCATTACTTCATTGTATTACCTGATACGTGTTTATTTTTAACGATTGTACAGTGTCAAAAATATAACCAATCTAAATTCAACGTTATTATTTTAATCTTAAAAATATAGTATACCGAATATAATAGTATCGATAACAATTAATTATTCAAGAAATACTGCTAGTGCTCTACTTACAGGCATTCTTGTGGATATACTTCAAAACAGGTAATAAGTGAGCGATTATTTCAGAAAAATAATATTGACAAAACTACATGGAGGCCGCCATTTGTAATCAACTTTGCATAGCAACTCTTGTGTAACTCGCGACGAGAGTATAAAATATGCGGTCTTTATTGAATGTAAGACTCATTGACCGTACTCGGACGCAGATTGGTCAAAGAATTCTGCTCGCGGGATCTCACAAGATTTGCATTCGGAATTCCTCGCATTTTTCATTTAACGCATAAATTTCCCAATTAAAATTTATCTTTTGTCTGACTTTTTTTTAGAAATTATTATACCAATTGCTCTATATTCAATGTAAAAAAGGGTAATTTTCTTTAAGCGCTATTTCCCCGCCTATATCAAAATAAAATATGTATTTTTGCATATAAATAAAGCTGAATAATTAAAGTTAATTAATATGTCAGGACATTTTTTGTAAAAGTATTAATAAAGAAATATTTTTGTTTGTGCCATTTGGCCTTGCCCCATTCGTCCGAGAAATTTTAGTTTGCATGTATTGTAACATTGCTGTTATTACAACTACAGTATTTATAAATCAATGTTATTTATGTGTTAATTTAGTGTAGACCTAGCTATCTATGTATTATCTATCTTCTTATGACGTTTTGTTTTTGCTGATTCCTGTATTCTCTTATGAACGCACTATTGTTCAGTGCCTTTGAACATGTATTTTTTATGTGAAAGGGGTGCTTTAAATCTGGTATAACAAACAAATAAATAATTTGTAACTCTATATCCGGGTTCGAATCCCGGTCGCGGCAGGTCATAACCCCTTTATGAAAATTTGACAAAAAATTCATTTTTCCTTCATACGTGGAGAAGTTGCCGGCTCCTTAAAAATGTGGAAGGGTAAGTTTGTACTAGTTAGTATACAGTCCAGGAAAACTGATTAGGTGAACCGGTCGCCGTATATAACTGAAAAAAAATGTTGAAAAACGACGCTAAACCTCGGTGACAATAAATCACATAAAACAAAAACAATCAACAGTGGCTACTGTTCGCAAGTGGTCGATTTTCACAGACCTGTGGCAGTTAAATCACTCAGGTTTTGCTCTAATAATAAAATCTTATTTCATAGGCTGATCAAAATTCGGTCATAAATAGCCCCAACAATGTCAGCCTGCTTCAACTATTTTTAAGTGTTTGTTTACTAACAAACGTTACTTCGCCCGATCTACAGTAAAAGTAGTTCAAGCGTGTTAGGCCGCTTTTCAGTAAAAATAACAACCATACGGATCTGATTATAAATTAAAGTCTATTTATATATTTATAAACAATTATTCGAAATGTCTTGTTTTATGGGGAAAACGTCTGAATTCAAGGACAATATATTTACTAGATTGCACGTACGCTCCTTAGATAACTGTACCTAAATGTTTACTAACACCGACCGAATTGAACGTTTACGACCCACAGGGACCGGTGCTTAAAAGTCCATTCAGTTTTCTTTTTGAGTTCACACACCGGAATTGACCGGATTAATTTGTTGTTATTGAAGGATTTACATTTAGATAGGACAAAAACAAATTGTTTCGAATGACATTTTGATAAATAAACTTAAGTGAAAAAATCAAAATACTGAAAGTTATTCTGTTGGATAAACCACCGATGGCAATATGAATACATCCCTGAGAAAAGCGAATTAAAATACTTTAAGAATCTATTCTAAAGCATGGAGTTATTATTTAAAATGAAAATGGTTTTTAAATGCATTAGCTGCATACTTTTATAAACATACGTCTTGTAATATTTTATAGATGCCTTGTCGTTATTCTTCTCAAAAATAGTTGCAGAAGACTTTTTGTTGACAACGTACAGTATGAACTTGCTTATGATGATGTAAATTCTTGGTTATATAGAATTATAAACATATACAAATAACCCTGATAAATTTTATCACTCGTTAATAAGTTATTCCTTATCGTTAATTTATCACAATGTCTGTATATGTCATTACATCGCCGAAGCGGTCGCAAATACAGTCAAACCCGTGAACAAAGACCACACTTAGGGAAGATAAAATGCGGCCTTTAGTGACAGATGGCCTTTATTTGGATGCCAGTTTGTTCTAAATAAACAGTGACGGGTTTTCAAAGAATTGCTTTTATTGACAGGATAGTCTTTATTCGGAGGTGGTCTCAAATATAGGTTTGACTGTATGTACATTTGTGTGAATTTTGGAGAATTAGACATCAGCGTACTACGAGTACATGCAGTTGCTTGGTTTTTATTGGATCATTTTCCATGATGCTTGACAGTTTACTGACATATTTATAAATCATATTTTGGACATTATTCTATGTCAAGTAGTCAAATTAAGTCTACAAAAATAAGCTAGAGCGATAAGTATGTGGATTCCCTAAATCTTATGCGAAATATCGCTGAATAATGAAAATGCGGCGGGTAACTAACTTCACGAGCTTGCAAACACTACAGTTAAGATTCATAAAGCGTTATTTCATCGATATAAATGACGATTAATCCTGTTAATGGTCTGAAATCGTTGTTGCGCAAGTTATTACGTGCATTTATGTCTGAGTTATATAACGTAAATCATTGGATTATTACCGAAGTGGTGATAGATTATTAAAGTATTTATTATTAGACTATGGAAAAATAGTCACTCGCAGAATTGTTGACAGTGCACCTACAGGTGAAAATACCTACAGGTGTATATCCAAACTACTATTGTCCGGAAAGTAGAAATAATCTCCAAAGAATCTAAATATGAACTGAATCAAATTAACAAAATGTTCAACTAGGTAGACAACCTCTATCATCAGAAAAATAAACATAACATTATCCGAAAATATTTAGATATTCATGAATAGTTCCATAGTATATTTTGAAATATTCTGTTCTGTTCTGTTCAGTTCAGAAGTAGAATTGAAAGTCTGATCTGATGGTTGATAATACATAATGTCCAGATAACTAATTATATTTTGATTGGAAATGAAAGAAAATCAATGAAGGTAATTAAAACAGGTGCCATAATTTTCTCACCTGAGAATTAACAATCCCCTCATTTCTCAACTCTGAAAAGCAAAACTTACGAATAAATTTGATTAATCTACTTACATTTTGACAAACCAGTATATGCGATCAACAAACCGAGAATCTATATTTAATGCATGCATTTTAATAAAACTGTCATAAATTTTTATTATTACTGAATTTTAAATAATGCAAAGCGATGTCTACTGTGGATCAGTAGTATAATCGTAAGTTATATTTAAAAAAAAGATTCGTAATTTAATTTCAAATTTGTGTCATAAAATCTTAATCCAAATCTTAACTACATTTTTGTGTCAATTCAGATTTTGCTAAATCAGGTTTCGTTGCTACTAGTCCCTGTGGGTAAACTAGTGGAGATTTTTACGTTTACACCGGTGACGTCATATCCTGGTCGATATAGAATATATATATATATAATAAAGGATGATGACATCGGGCGATCGAACAACATTCGCGAGTTTGTGAGAATAAGTGGTTGTGGATAAGAGAAGATGTGTAATAACTTAGAACGATTTAATTCAATATTTTTGACACTATTGACTATATATCGTGTTAGTTGATTAAAAAGAGAAATATGGATCGTTCTTCTGGTCGGACACCGACCTCACGACCTGTGCCAAAGTCGTTGATTCAGCACGTGAAATGGGAATATCTCGCCGCTGGTATTAGTGGCGGAGTTGTGTCAACATTAGTATTACACCCGCTGGATCTTGTAAAAATACGATTCCAAGGTATCTCGTTTAGATTTAACATCCTCTTGGACTCGTAACCATGTTGTCTTAAAACTGGGTCAGTGTTCTATTCATAATCGTATTATTGACCATGCTGACTTGCGTAATATACCGCCACTTGTGACTGAGGGTTATTTGCAATAGTCGTTACTAACGGTTTCACAATATGTCATTTAAGTCGTTTATAGACAACTTCCCTCAGGAAAAATCTTTGAATCATGCAGTTTTCTCTTAAAATTTAGTTTACATATTTTTTTCTTTCCCTTTTCCAAAAATACCATGTTATTTTTCCCTAAATTTAAGAAAAAGACCACTTCCCCTACCTGTCAAAAAGCCCTGTACTCTTAGAATGAATAGAACCTTTAGCAATGAAATTTAATATCATGAACAGATGATATTATGATTTGTTCCCTAAGGTCAGTTTACTCAGGTCTGATATTGCGTCAACCCATGTTAACCTAGTTTATTATCACTAACCAGAAATGATGCAATATAGGGAGTGTTTGTTGTGATTTACACTTTTTCTTTGTGATTGTATATCTAAGTTGATGTAGATAAGCTACAAATTGACAAAATACTTGTTGCAAAGTCTGATGTAGAAGATTGCTTGAGTGATATTCCTTCTCTGCAGTCTTTCGTTAATATGAATATTCAGATATTTGTTCATACAGATGAATTTAAAGCACTGTCTCAAATTACAGGCGGGCTATTAATAATGAGCAAATAAACCACTAGCCTGAATACACAATGATTTTTAGAAAGTTTACTTGGCTGAATAGGAATTTACTAGCCCCTGGTTCTGAGATAGTGGTTTAGTTCAAACTTCAAAGGCCTCCATATTGTTGTACTTCTTCAAAATCATGTAACTTAAAATCATGCTGAATTTGTCTGTTTGTTATCATGATATTATGATCATGACTAAATTTGAATGAAACACCTGTGATTATATAATTTTTCATAATGGGATTATAATTTATAAAGCTACATTAAAACATTAATAATGTATTTATTATAAACAAGTTGCTCTAATCTTAATATCTGCTTTTAACCTTCTCCGGCAGTAGTGTTTATAATCACTCAGTTATTTAGACATTATCATTAGGCCTAAAAAAATGTTTGTTTCCTGTCACCCAACCAACGTAATATTTAAATTTAATTTGTAGACTCATAAGTATTTACACCATAATTGTAGTGCTATATTGTAATTTTCTCAACTTATTAATATTACGGCACACAATTCCCATCCAATGTTGCCGATTGATGTAAAAAAATAAAAAAATCCCTTCCCACCAACCCATATTTCTTTGGGCGTGTAACTGGAAACAAACATTTTATTTTTTTTATGATTCAAATTCTGCCTTTAAGTGTAACCGAGTGTGTGTAGTGATATGTTATTGTCGGCATTCAATATTAAACCTTGAGGTTTTATTTCCTTTTCAGTTCAAGAAGGATATGGGGTAGCTGTTAATCGTCCTCAATATCAGGGTCTCTTCCATGCATTACGGTCCATATTTACTACAAGTGGATTTACTGGGTTGTACCAGGGTGTGACCCCTAATGTTTGGGGAGCTGGTCTCTCATGGGGTCTTTATTTCTTTTTGTAAGTATTGAATACTAGACAAATATTATCAAGTTGAAGTTATCCTGACATGCCAATATTATCATCATAGTGTTCAAACTAATTTTTTAAAGTACTAACCCAAACTATGTGTGGGCTATTAAAAATGAACAATTTACCACTTGCTCATATACATGATTTTCAGAAAGTTCACTAGCCTGTAGAGAAAATTAATAGCCCCGGTTCTTGGCTGTGGGTTAGTGTGAAGGCATCACCTGATTCTTTTTATTGTATTTTGTAATTTTCTGATTGACCATTCAAGTGCTTTTTTCAGAATTTTGTGATAAGTCATGTACTGTCAAAATTGTGAAAGTATTTATCAGGAAACCAGTGTAGATATATCAATACATTTATACTTCTAAAATAAACAGGCCAATGATACCTCTTTTGGCATGTATTTTATAATTCATTATGCTAGTGTAACTAAAATAATGTTATTCTGTGTACTTAATAAGAAATATACAGTAAAAATAATTTACTTATCAACAGTTTCATTTCTGGAATTTTGAACAAGACAAAATAGTCCCAAAAAACAAAGCTTTTTTCTGACTTACACATTTTTTTTAGTTTCTGTTATAATATTCAGTCAAAATACTGATATTTTGAAATGTGTATCGATAATCGATCAGCTGAAAAATTGTATCAATATCATTCAAATCATTGACAGTCCTATTTGTTAGATTCTTTTTATAAACTTAGAATTGACCGCTGACAAAATATGTTTATATGAAACATGTAACAGGTAATCACAGCTAGCACAATGTAGGCAAATTAAGTGTAGTTATTGCTGTTGAAATGAATTACATTTTACTTTTTCAATGTCATGGTATATGTTGAAATTGGCACGTTGTACGTATTGCTGACTATTGATTTAATTCTTGTTTTAGAAATAGTAATTACTGATTAAATCTAACTATGATGTAGTTAGAATTACCTTGAATTTTAACACACTTTGCAGTTATAATTCCATCAAGACATGGATGCAAGATGGTGATAGTAAGAAAGCTTTGGGTGCATCCAGACACATCTTAATTGCTTCAGAAGCAGGTAGGCAATTATTGAATAATTTCTTATGAATCCTTATTAAATGCTAGTGAAATTAGACATGAAAATTTTATCTCCATGCTGGACATGTTAGTAAGAAAAGTATGGAAATCACCCACATGTAATAAGCAATTGATACTTTCTGAAATGCCTAAATTGTATTCTGTTTTTTACTTGTTTCAATTATTTATCAAATTAATGGTCAACTCAAATGGAAAAACTGGCTCTCCAAAAAACTTTGATATTTAATTTGGTGTGGCCTTTTGGATTAAAATGGTTAAAAGTAACTTCTGTGATGAAAATTAATTTGCGTTCTGTAACCTTCATGGTTAAAAGTTTTCTGGAATTTTCCGGGACCTCAGTTTTTTCCCAGGTCCGGGCACTACTAGTTTCTATTTTTTCTTTGGCACAGAGGAAAAGATTTCCAGTTTTTGAAAATTTTCAACTTTCACCCATGAACTTTTCTCTACACAGGATTGTTAACTCTGGTTCTCACTAACCCAATTTGGGTTGCAAAGACAAGACTATGTTTACAATATGAAAATCGATCAACCAGTGGTGTTAGATATAAAGGATTTGCAGACACGTTGATGAAGTTGTATAAATATGAAGGTGTTAGGGGCTTGTACAAAGTAAGTATATATTCTCATTTTTTCACAGGTAGAGGAAGGGGCCTTTTTTTGTTAAGTTTAGGGGAAAATAACACAGTATTTTTGCAAAAAGGGGAAGGAAAAACTTGATGTAAACTGAATTTTAGGGGAAAACTGCATGATTTTTAAGATTTTTCCTTAAGGGGAAAGACACCTATTAATAGCCCTGCTATAGAAGAAAAAAACCTGATTTTGCTGTATTTGTTTAGAGATCTTAGCTAGATTTTAACCCCAGGTGATATCGTACAACATGAACAAAGCAAGACCCACTTCCTGGATTTTATGTCGCTTGTATGCTTTTGATTCATTCGTCTTTGTGTTAAGCAAATTTTATCAAATTACCAATGAACTTCTTTGTGGATTAGTTGATATGCCTATAATAGCAATAAAATGTTTCATGAAAATGTTTAACCTTTTGCCTTATTAGCATATTTTGGACTCTTCCAAATTCAAAGCAAATATACAAAAAATCAATTTATTTAAAAAAATTGGGTTATTTCTCTCTGACAGAATGGAATACACTATGGCAAAAGAAGCCATTACTCATTACAACCAATGGCTTCTTTTGCCACAATGTTTTCAAAAGCCGTCTGCTTCAGATGCGGGGAAATGTGGTATTATGAGGCAAAGGTTAAACTATTGTGAATTTTAGAACATTTAACCCTACATCATACACTCTGTCTAAAAAAAGAAAAATAACATACTAAGTACATACCATGAGTCTCATATATATGTATTATGAACCTTTTTTAAAATGTGTCTTATTGACTTATGTATAATCATTGTAATGTAGATAATTATCACTGCCTTAATTTGTTAAAAGGCTAATCTATCATGTTGATTACAAAGTTATTACATAATTGGCCTGTGTGCCCAGCAGTTTTAATTTCTTTTATGATGAATATGATTGTTAAGCTATTTTCGTTCAAGGTTATCTTGTTTTTCTGTTTGTGTGTTGTGGTTTTATTGATCATTCATTTCTGTTATTTATCAGATCCGATTATTTTACAATCACTTAATTAGGTTTTTGATGTTTTGTCTTTTAGGGTTTTGTACCGGGTGTGTTAGGGATTTCTCATGGTGCTCTACAATTTATGGCTTATGAAGAGATGAAGAATGCTTATAACCAGTATCTTAGCCGACCTGTTGATACACGCTTGGTTTGTATTTGGTTCTTTATTGATCTGTTTGTCCTTTCTGGTTAATTAAGTGAATGACGATATGTAAGCTTAATTACATACACCTAACAACAAACAATTAAACATGCTTAACCACCAACAATTAAATACACCTAGTAACAAACAGTTAAAGTGATGATAATAGTAATAATTCTGCTTAAAAAATTGTAAATTTAAAATAAATAAATCGGTTTTGTCTACTAAGTATTTACATTCTACTTTGAACTATCCCTGGTACAGACTGGCACTATTTAACAAGCTCTTTGTGAAGTAGGAATACACTCCTGCTGTTTGTTATTTCAATAGATCGCAACCATTTTTCTCAGTGCCAAATATTTTATTGTACAGTGGTTATATCAATTTCCTACAACATATTTTCTTGTTATTGTAGACCACAGCAGAGTATCTGACCTTTGCAGCTGTATCTAAGATCATATCTGCTACTGTCACTTACCCATACCAAGTTCTACGGTCTCGATTACAAGACCAGCATGGAAGCTATTCTGGAGTTTTGGATGTTATACAAAAAATATACAAGTAAGATCTTGGTCCCCAAATATCTTATACAATTTTTTAAAAATCACCCCCCCTTTCTCTCCTTCCATTGTCATAAGGTCTTAACATAAATGATAAGTCTGATTTTAACTAAGACCTTAAAATATCTCTCTATGAAAGTAAAAAAGATTGTTGTGATGAAGAATTAGGTCAATGTCTCTACTATATTATCTGAATCCCACAGTTACAAATATTGTTATCAAACTGAAAGTCAATGGTGAATAAAAAACTGATTGTTGATAATTTAGGAAGAAACAACAACCAATAAACATGAAGTTCACTGAGGACTTGTGGTATAATAATCAAGTTCATCTGTTTTACTGTAGAATGTTCATGTGAATAGAAGAAATAATGTAATCCCACAAATTGGTTCACACTGCTAAGTTCTAAATACATGCACTGTCCTGATTTGTATTCGTCAATTGTGGTTATTTTTGAGCCGCACACAAACTGGAATTACAATAAATATAACTGATATAGGTGATAGATATTGTTACAATGTGTTGATTAGTGCTTTTCAGTAACCAGCTATTAAAAGCCATTTGGCACATGAGTGTTTCATAAACTTTTACTCCAATTTTTCTGCCATGGACATCAGAACAAATTGCCTTGAACCTTTCACAATCAGATTGCCTTTCTTACCATTGACTGGTCTAAGAATAAAAAGGGCTGTCCTATTTATAAACAATTTCTGTTGAAATTTCTGCCTTAACAAAGCACATGATCCCGGCTATTAAAATGTACTTTCTGAATCACTAAATGGGTTTAAGTCCTAGCAATCAGCATGATCATATGTAGGTCTCATGTTTTGGTTATAAATGTTTGTTTAACATGGACCTTTCTTGTTCGATAAATTCCCTTTTTATTCTGTCGGCCACAAAGTCATTCAATTTTACCAAATAAATTCATGAAAGAATTTGTACTGAGTACTAAGATTTTTATCTATTTTATTTTTTTTTGTATATATATTTTTTACTGTTTATTGCAATATTGTTCTGATGTTTCTTGTTTATTTAGGTATGAAGGGGCAAGGGGCTTCTACAAGGGGATGCCTGTCTACTTGTGGCATGTGACCCCTAACATATGCATCGTATTTATGATCTATGAGTATGTTACGAATTGGAGAACTTGGAATAATGACGAGCAATAGTTTGCCTCGAAGTAATGGGACTATTCCACAGTCAGTGTTGTGAGTTATATCTCATAAATACAATTATTATCTATCTTTATTGTTGAAAACATGCTACAATCACATGTTACTGATAGTAACAGTTGTGAGATTTGGGTATTTGGTGCTTAGATGTCACAGAATTTGCTACAATTTGAGGCACTGTATATTTATGAAGAGAATATGTATCAGCATGGAAATGATGGACAATTATTGACCTATCTCAGAAGACCACATCCTAATTTAAGATACAGCTGAAGGGTTAAATATGGTGAACTAAAAGTTCAAGCGTATAGATTTAGTTATAAGTTGTAATCTTCAATAATCAGGGATTGTCACGATGTTTAGTGTTACTGTTCTGTATTCTTGCCATTAGTAATGGTCAACTAGTCAATGTTTATGGCATTATTTTACTTTGTTAGCTGACCTATTGTCTCTGCTTCGTGCTGATATGAAGATATTTTTAAGTGAGATTAAACTGTGGTTTTTTTTTGCTACCACAATTAATATTTTACTTCAGCCACATTCAGATTGCGCAGATATCACTGAAACTTGACCTTTTTTTCTGGCCTTAATGATTTTTGTAAACGTTTGGTTTCTCTTTCATATCTTTATGTAACTGTGTGATAAAAAGTGTTGTTAATATTATCAGCGAATTAACAGCATTATGCATTGTGAATGTTTGAACAAGAATATATTTTTACAGGCTTATGAGTGGCTGTATATAAATGGGTCCAAACAAGGCTGAGGCTGTAGTATTTTTCTGGAGCTTTTGCAACATTTTCAAATACAGTAAAAACATTTGTCTCTATTTGTGAAATCATTTTCGATTGCAGAGTTTGTCATATGTGTCTGCCCTTATGCTATAATTGGGAAAACTCGATCCCTCTGTTAAAAAAATATGAAGTTTTACTTTGAGTAAAAGAGGAGTTTTTTTCCTGTCAGGTGCTGTTTTAAAAGTTCTGGAATTGTTTTTTTGTTCATGATATATGGGTGATTTTTCTGACACTTGCCGGAATTTAAGGGTTTTTTTTGCATGTTTAGACCTGACTGGTTCTTACCATTTATTTGGCGTTGAGTTTCTGATTTTCAAGTTTTTTAAAACATTCAACTTTGGCCAATGATAATATTGTGCATGTAATTGTAGTGTGTAAATTTGTGTTTATTTTTTAGTGTATTGATGTTTGAAATGTTATTTTTCCTTGTTTGTTGTAGATCTGTGGGGTGTAATCTTATTTATGGTAAAACATTACATAAAACTGTCCACTATGTTCAACGTAGCTGTTTCTTGTTATATTTCTATACTCAAAGACTTTCAAACTTGTTGCACTGGATTTGCCTTTACAGATGTAAATGTTATATGTATTCTATTTTCTATCTTTCATATCATACATAAAGTACCTGCACATGTATTTGTGCTTTTTTCAATGTCTTCATTATATTTCTGTATTGTATTTAAACTTACATGCTGCTCAACATCGTAAAAATCCATAATGTTTTTTTCATATTTTGCAAAATAAACATCAATTTGAGGTGATTATCTACTTAGCAGTCAGTTGGCACTTCATTTTTATGGGTGTGGATTTAGAATCAGGCAAAGGTGAAGGTCATGTGTTTCAAAGAATATAAATGTGTTCCATATATTGTGGTCTGGTGTTACATGTGAATTGCTCTATCTGTGGGCTATTTCATGTGTTTAGGAGCTGTGTCATGTTATTTTAAACAATGTTATGTGATTAAGTGCTGTGTCACATGATAATTTATGACGTGTCATGTGACATAGAACAACATTTAGAGCAGCATCACATTACTTTTTAGGAGTGTTATGTGAATCATTGCAGTGTTATGTGATTAGAACAGTAATTACATTAGCATAACATTAGATAACTGATAGCAGTATTTATAATTGGAGTGAATGAAGTCTTTTTATTATTGTGTTATTTTACCGCATACTGAATAATAGCGGATGAAATTTATTTAGCTGATAATTTACTACTTGTTGTTTGTTTCTGCAAAGAGCTACTTAAAGAAATGTAGTCAAAGTTGTTTTTGATGTCGTGTTTTAATTTAAACGTAGCTTCTTATAAGCTGTTTGACAGTTGCTGGACAAGTTGTCATTTTTGATAGAATTGATATATAGATGTATGTGTTCATAGTAATGTTGCTGGTGGCTGAGGTTTTTATTTTTTGGTGAGCGTTTTATTTGCTATGAATATTTGCTATTATTTGAAGGTTTTTTCTGTACTATGTATGGATTAAATTGATCCAGTGGTCGCCATGACCTGTTTTTTCTGTTAGTAACCTGTATACGCTTTAATTTGAAAGTAATACATTGATCTCAGACCAATTTTATCTGTATGTAATTGTTCCATCACCATTATCATCATCATCTCCATCATCAATAATATCATCTTCATCATGAAATATGTTGACATTGATAAGTTTTGTTTTAAATTTGACATCAAACATTTTACATATAGTATGGTAATGTGTATTCTGTAATCATGTTTATTGACTTAATGTATGAATGTTTTGCAAATTGTAATGTTTTTTTGTTGCACACTTGTGTATCAGACTTAAGAGGGATTTTTTTTTATTTTAATTATTTGTCATTGTCAAATGATATTTAATTTGTCACTTAATTTGTGTTCAAACAAATTATTTTATTATTATCACAATTTTTTATTTAAATGATTTCTAATTATTTCTACTTCATTTCAAAATTTTAAGGCAATGCCATCTAAAAAAAATGTTGGTTTGTGGTTACACAGCCCAAACTTTATCCATGGGTCAGTATGAATGCTTTTTAAACGGTTTTGTTAACATTATATGTTTCTACTGAAAATGAAAAGCTTTAAATAAGGGACAATTTTTTTGTCAAAATTGCTTAATTTGGGTATTTTTGAACCAGTCTATTGTGTAACTGTGAATCAACATTTTTATGGATACCGGTAGTCAAAGCTTTGAATTTTTATGATTTTATTGAATTTCTTTTATCATTGCATTTATCTCTTTAAAAAGAATTAACTTCAAGCAATGGTTACTCTTGTTTTACAAGATTGATAAAACATAAGTGTATATAATTATTATGTTAAAGGTTGAAGCGTCTACTTTACCTGGTTTTACTGTGCAACCTCTCAAATCTATTTTGTATATAATTGTTTGAAAATAAATCTTCTCTTCTAGAAACCTGGATATTATCCCTAATTAGTAAGATAGTCATGAACTTACACTGTGTTACTTTTAAAATATCTTTGTTTGATGACCCGCTCAAATACTGTACATTTTTGATGATCTATACTTTTTAAATTGAAAGTATTGCTCTTAGTGGCCAATCAAATTGAATATTTGTATCAGATTTATTACACAAACAATTTTTATGCATGGCCTTAAATCGGTATTGAATTATTGATTTCTCTGATATTTTGTCAAATAAATAAATAAATTGATAGACATATATTCATATCATAGACTGTATTTAAGTATAATAATTCTGTGCATATAGCCAATTGTAAGGTGCTTCATTTCTGTTTGTCCCAATCATTCATGCTTTATAATCATGGCAGGGGTATTGAAGTTCTTTTTTTACTACTCATCCTAGGATAAGTAAACTTCAAAGACCCACCTGTCTGTCAACCATAAGGCATATGTCCAACAAAGTTAGGCTCAGAAATTCTTAAGTTCTTCATTGTTGGTCTATAATTATTCATATAAATGTACGTTCATTGAAGCTCAAAAGCAACATCCATTTTGACATCAGCAGTGTATGACATTTTGTACTTCATCAGCACACATTCCAAAAGATGTTGTTTTTAATCATTTGTATTTTGTTAGAGCTTTAAAACTCTGTATGTGCATCCAAACAGCTTGTCACCGACTTGAAGAAATTTGTATAAATGATTTGATTAGATTTGATCATTTGTTTATGATGAGGACTGAAGCCAGCTTCTAGTATAAGTGGATATTCACTGGAAGAGACTTTTAACTGTTTTCCATATCTTGAATTCAATGAGAGAAAAGTCTTGAGCAATTAGCTTAAAAAAAGTGTATAGACAGTCAAAGTTATCGATATTGTTTCTTGTTTAAAGTGGTGTGAAAGCAATTTTTGTGTTTTTCGTAATACATGTAATTGAATTATATTGATATTACTGCTTGTAATTCATGTATGTTTATTTATGTTTTTTTTTGTGTGTGAAATTATACACAAGAAATATTGCACTATTGTTTTATTCTCTTAATATTTATCACATCAGAGAAACTGGTGTTATTATTAAACTTTGTCTTAAAAATCAAATATATTTTAAACTATTGTATGTTCTGTGTTCTTGTTTCTTCATTGTAATTCCAGTTTGTGTGTAATTTGGTAATATGGTTTTCAAATTTCAGATATTAACTCAACAAAAATAATTTGAAGTGATGTAAATCAGTGCACACAGCTCACATGTACAAAGTTGGTCCCAAAGATTTCTGAACAGTAGTTAAGCTCAAATTTCAATTCTATTCTCAATGCATTTTAGTTGAAAAGATTCTGCTGTTGAGTGATTTAATACATTTTTTGGTCAATTAAGCTGTCGGAATGATGTACCATTATCATTAATATTGTTTTTATCATAAATAACTTTAGAAACATCAAAAGACAATTTATGAGATTAGGGCTTGGATATCAATCTTAAGTTATGTAATCTAAAACCCTGACAAATATTTTCCTCCTGTTTAATCAGCAACCAGTCACACCCTGATCAATCACTGTAAAATGGAGCATGTCATGCCTGAAAGAAATGCAAACTGATGTAAACATTAATCTGCTTATTCTGAACTTGTACTGTATGTATTAGTTGAACCTGGGTTACCTGCCATCTGTGAATTATGGTGATTCTTTGTCACTCGGGCCATCTTTAAAAACTTAATGCTTTGCAGGTGGGTGACTATTGCATTCAAAAATCCCCTTGAGCCAAACTATTTTTGAAGGATGGCCTTACTGATATGATTGACAAAAGTAACCTCTGCATAATTATCATCAGTGCCTTATGATAATTTTGTTTTTCTCTTTGGCGTCCATTTTGATTGGTTAGACTGTATTTCAGAAAGACTGTATTTAACTTATGAAAGTATACATTTTCTAACATAAAGTATATACTCCTCCAAAAGTCAGCTCTGCTGGTAAGTTGAGGGCTGTATTAGGGATAAAAAAATCTGTGCCTTTATATACAAGCAAGTATGATACTTAGTTGATTAGTAAAATTTAAAAGAAATCACAACTGGTTTTTTTATTCAAGTTGAATTTTGTGAACTAACCTTGGACCTGCGTTTGATCAACTTATATGTATGTCGCATGCTTTGCATACCGTTAGCTTTTTTAATGACCATGAACAATAAATTTGAAAAGAAGACTTATAAATGATAATATTACAGATATATGACGAAGTATTGCTGTTTACATACTCATTGACATCCACCATGTTACACACAAGGGTTAGTGTGACAATAATATTATTTCTGCTAAAGTATAACATCTCTTTAAAGACCGTTTCAATATATTTCATTGATCTCTTGTACATTAGAACAGAAAATTATACTTGTGTTTATGATCACCCAACTGACCCTATTTTTTGGCCCTAACCCTTAAGTTTCTTACTCCAAAGTTTAAAGTAGAAAATATTTTGGGAGGAGTCCTACCTGCAAGCATGAAAGGTATGTTTAGAAAAAAAAGGAAAAGTTTTTTACCTACCTACCATTATATTTTGGTCCATTAACCTACCATTATATTTTGGTCCATTAACCTACCATTATATTTTGGTCCATTAACCTACCATTATATTTTGGTCCATTAACCTACCATTATATTTTGGTCCATTAACAGTTGACATGACTATTTTTTTCTAGCCTTAAAGGAAAAATGGTACAAGATGGCTGTCAGAGCCATACTGTAACTTGAACCTAGAACCTGTCTGCATTGACTGCCAGTTCCATTTCCAGTTCATGCCTATGCAGTTCATTCTGACCTCTGAATAAAGACCACATTTTTGCTCTTCCAAATGTGGTCTTTATTGTCATTTTTCAGTTTATATACAAAAATACATACATGCATATATTTTCCATGTTTGAGAATAAAGGTCTTTCACCCATGGCTCTAACATTATATTTTTGTCTGAAACTTGCATTGCAAGTCTTTTTTGCCTTCCAAAGAGTGGTTGACATTTAAATTTCAGAACTGAAGAATTCAACGGGTTGATTAATGCTAGATTTTAGAATTAAACATTGTTTCATTTTTCTTTTCAACAGGAATTTAGGTCTAAAAGGTTTCTATAGAGGTTTAGTGCCAGCTTTACTCAGGGTGACTCCAGCTTGCTGTATAACATTTGTGGTGTATGAAAACCTCATTACATACTTGTTGCATGGCAACCAAAAAACTGGCAGTGATGACGTAAAGGTCAAGGACTCAGAAGAGTTAAAGGCTTTAGTGGAAGACGAAAGTCAAGAATGAGTGAAGGTCATATTCATGGTGATCAAAATACACAAAGGTCAAGGATAATGGAGATCTTGGTAGATGAAGGTCAAAGCTGTTTAAGGTCAATGTTATCAAATGTTTAGATTATTCATAAATATATGTTAATAATGGATAAAGGAAACTTTTAATCACATTTGGATGATGGAATTGTATGAATGCATTATTGTTGAAGTTATTTTACAAAAGAGTTTAAATCTGTTGTTTTGATTGAGATTAGAAATCCAAAAGAAAGCTAGTTAATGTTTGTTTTGTCTCTTAAGTTTTTGATATCTATGTGAGATGGTTTTGGTTGCTCATAGACATTCTTTGCTACCTTGCAAAACTATCACCAGTATGTTTCTATTCTTAAAATTCAAGTCAGCAGTTTTCATATTGATATATTAATAATTGCACATTATTTAATTTTCTACACTTCTATGGTTTGTTTGTTATCATCTTGTCAATGTTTGTTATTTAAATCATACATAATTCATTCTTAGTTTAGCATTGCATATTTGCTCAACCAATCATCCAGTGTCGATCTCAAACTTCTGTTTTAAAAAACACTTCCATGTCTTATTTCTAGCACTCTAGTTAATTGTCTTTTAATGATAATTTGTGTTAATATTTTCTTTAATATTTAACAAATTAATTAAAGGATTGAGACTGAATTCTAGTGACTCGACATTTGCACGTAGCAAAATGTTGAAAAATAAATTCGAAATCTTTTAATTAAAATCTTTATTAGCCAACTTTTGAACACCAAACATAACACAAAATAACAATGGGGGCATTTTCTAACTCTCCATGTTCAAAATATTAACATGTATGGAATTGCCCATGTATATACATAACATGGTTTGTTTTAAAGGTTTAACTCTCCCGCCATGTAAACATTACATAACCCATGCTTTCCGCCCAATGTTATAATCATATCGTATATGCATGAGTACGACTTTGTCTTAAAAACTTACAAAAACACGAGGTAACGATTATAAATTTGATTTATTACACTACCAGACTTTCATGTACGTGACAGTAATTAATTTAATGTTGTTCTTTCATCGATAAACAAAAGCATTAGAAATTGTTTTTAAATTAACAAAAAAACACTTGTACTATACATGCATAAATGTTTTGTTTGCTTTATGCAAAACATATTTTTGTGCTGGCAGGTTAGAATGTTAATCTTAGATTATTTTATTAATATATTATCTTACGCTGAATAGATTTTATGGCACATTTGTTAATTGTTGTTTTGAAAGATTATGACAGATTAAATGCTGATTATAGATGATTAACTATGATTAATAAGTTGTTTAATATGTATATACTTTTATTTACTCCAATATTGAAGAGTGTATACGTGTTTTAAGTACAAAACGTTGGTAAAAGGTACGGTTCATGAACAAAATGCTTGTAAACAACAATTAAAGCGAAGTGTAAAATTTCAGCAAGATCACAAACATAGAATTAAATAAGCAGAATAGATTTATCTGTGTGAGACATTCCATTGTACAAAACAACCTTGACATGAAACAAATGTTGTATGTATGCTTTTCTACCTAAAGAAATGACAAGACCTTGGTCGATGTCCCTCCATTAAAGAACGCTCCCGGTTTTCTCCGGAAACTGAAATTTGTTACTTGCAACATAAACTATAATAATTCTTTGAATTATACTAAGAAATAACGCAACAAATTGAGAAGAAGACGGAACTAGACAATGTTACGCTCACGAGAGAATTAATTGGAGATTATTCTGTATATAAAATCAGTTAGACAATTTATATAATAGGATATTTGACATAACCAGATCAGATAAACAGAATGTCTTTGTACTTGTAGTTTGAATGATTACTTTTCTTTTATCTTGATGTTTTACGAAGCTAAGAATAAATTGTAACAACTTGATGTTTTATGTGTGTTTTTTATGTTGCAAATCACTGAGGTGTAACAGATACGTGATAGAATGAACATTATTTGTCAGAAAGATTTACAATAACTCGTCTGTTAATTGTGTTAATTAAATGAGTCCATTTTTGTGACTTCAGATTTTGGACGGTTTTTGTGTATTTGTTAGCAGGTCTTTACAGGACCTACCGTGTGAACGATCGCAGGCAGGCAACGGACATTCATTTTTTTTAACAAACTTAACTTTAACAAACTAAGTCAAAATGTTACTGTCTGCAGTTTTCGTGAGTAGCTGCCTTACACCAATGCTGTCAACCGAAATTTATTGTTTAATCATGTCAAAATTTGATGGATCATTTTGCAACTTTTCCTGGTTTAACGATAGAGGACGTCCACTAGTGTACATCCGGGTAGAACATCCATAAGCTAGCTTTAAAGCTTCCTCACAATTTGGTCCCAAATGAGACTTAAACTCACCACTATGAGGGGCTAGTAACTAGAACAGGCACTTTAATGATTGTGCAACCAGACGAGGGACAATTAACAATTAATTTCTACCAACGGTCTAATGTCATGTTTACGTGTATTTATCTACTCAAAGCGTTATGTGACACAGCATATATTAATTGAAAGGTAAATTCACCGAATCGGGGAATATATCAAGAATATGTTCTGAACAAAGTCTAATTTTACACTCGAATACGATTTTAAAAAATGAAACAGATCTTCGGAAAGTAAAATAATATTTTATGATGTAAAACTATGTACAGGAAAATTCGTTGAACAGTGTAATATAATGTATATGAAGAAATATGCTGACACGAAATTGTTTCACAATACAACCCGATTCAGAGGCCCCTGATAATGTTAGTGAGTAGAATTTTAATCAAGTTGGCTTTCAGAGAAATGCAAGCACGGTATGTTAACATTATACTGACATATTTTCGTTCTATAAATTTGATATAGCATACGAGAGCGAACTTTTTGATACTCAAAATAATTGCAGAATTTGTGAAATTTTACAAAATTCTTGGAAAATCAGGTGCCCGTAGACAAGGCAAGGGAGATAATTCTAGATATCAGTCATCTTGCTATTTACGCGAAGACTTGTCGAGTATTTATAAACGTCAGCTGTTGCGATTCAAACATTCTCAAATAGTTTATGCAACTAAGATGTCTGTTGTCGAACAAACAGACGAAGGAACGCCGTTGCTAAGCTACAAGGATGCCGGGTTGCTTACGACGCCGTAAGTACTTTATTTCTTTATGGTTTTATATAAATTTGACAAATATATGACGTCCTGCACACATTCTGGTTATTTTAATCTATTAATTTAAGAGTAAAATGCCGACTTCATTTAATAAACAGGACGAGCTTAGTGTCAGCTTGAATAACAAAAAAATATGAACACTTTTTTTATTACAATTTTAAGAAAATCAAAATCACCGCTGGAGTCAAAATGAAAGAATCTTAGAAAACCACCCCGAAAATATGCAGTCATATAATGAGGTTGTCTGTATATACAGTCAATATGCTAATAAGGTTGTAGTGTATACATGCGAATAAAAAAATCACGGTTTAAAATGCATTTGATCTGGATAAGCATTTTTATTTATCTATTAGTTCATTTAAGTCGTACAATGCGAACATCTGGCGACCCGAATAATTACTTCATTATACCCATATTTCACAGTTACAGTTACAATGAAATAAAGAAAGTCGTGTCAGGTGAATACAAGAGCTTACTTCACCATGTCTGATACTTCACAATATCCGAGTTCACTATAACTGTGTTTTGCTTCGTACGTGACATTTGCTGAATATCTGGTTTACCTTTTCCCTAGGTTTAACGCCGTTTTTCTACAATTTTTCAGTTATATTTCAATTATCTAACCACTGAACCAATAATCGCGGATTTCTGGTTCGCGCAATTGAAATTCTCATTTTTGCCTTACAGGAAAAATGCCTCAAGATTAAGAAAATCAGCCATTATGTTTGCCTGTCTGACGTTACAATTTATCACAGTTGGTTACGGGTATGGTCTGAGTGTTATGTACGTGGAGATTATACGCGTGTTCGAGTCTCCGAGATCGCAAGCGGCTCTAATACAGAGCCTCTACTTTGGTATCATGACTGGTGGAGGTACGTACTTCCGGTCAAAACGGTCCGAAATTAATGAAGGTCATAATGTGAATAACAGTCGCTATTAGACCACATGTTTGTATGGTCACATGTAAATATTGTATAATTATGTTACAGGTGTATGCTGGGCGTGGCTTATAAATTCCGCTGGTCCTGGACCGTGTACTGTAGGCGGAGCTATCATTGGTTGTGTCGGTTTTATCATCAGTGGGTTTGGTGTGAACGTACCAATGGTGATCGTATTCACCGGCGGGCTTGCTAGTAAGTCAGCACACTGTAAAGTAAAAAAAAACCAGGCAGTACATGTTGAACTATTGGAATCTCATCAGAATAATACAACACAAGGTTATTCCAATACGTAACGCTCGAAACATATCATACTTAAACTGCTGATACCGGACAGGATCATTTCAAGGGCGGATTTAGGGGAGACCAGCGTGCGCCCCTCTATAATCTGGCAAGTGTAAGAAAAAAAAACGTCAGTTATGCGCTGATTGTGTCCATATTTTACATATACGTCTAGAGTTTACACTCCCCCAAATGAAATTATGTAATCGCCCCCGCATCATCCAACATATACGACACTATCTTGGCCTTTACTGATAAGGCCTAAAAAAGTTGGTTTCCGTTTACCCGACCGCTCCAATATTTTACTTGCCGACTCAAAAGTTTTTACGACGACCGAACCGTAGTGCCGTATTGTAATTTTCACAACTCATTGATATTACGGCGCACATTTTACAACTCGATATTCTCACGTTAACACGTCTGCTCGTGAACATCGTCTATGTTTTTGCAGGAATGGGTGTCTGTGGTTGTAGATAGGGATAGCAAATTCATTAAATGCTGAAAAAATTAGCAAATGTAAACAATGGATGGAGTTTTATCGAAATTTTCCTTAAAACCGTCAGTTATTGACATTTTGAATAATGACTATTAAGTCAAAGAAGGTGGTCACGTAGAAGCCGAAGTCTCTGTCAGCAGCTATTTTGACAAATCTTTAGACATAGTTAGATTATTAAGACAAAAGAGTCACACAATTAACTATATTATCGGCAATATTACACTAAACTTGGAGTCGCGAAAACACCTAACGCTTCTACCTACGGCACAGACTCACTCTTTTGATATTCACTTTTTTCATTTTAAAATAGCTGACAAACATTGTTTAGGTTTCTTGAGTTTTAGAGGATTGTTTCAATACAATGTATTACGGTCAGAATAGAAGCGAAATTGTGAACTATATTGTCTCTTGGTTACCTCCTAATACTAACCCCTTCCGTTCACATTCCGTAACAAACTTTCACTCATGCAAGTATAATAGATCTCCAGGTGGTGTCTAGTCAAATTGTTGCGGAGCAACATCAGTCTGGTCCGGACCCCTAAACCTGACCTCTCTATTCTCTTTAGTGAAGAATCGAATAGTGTTAAGTGTCCTTTTCCCCGAAAACACCCTACTTTATTTCACTGTTATGGATATTGTGAAATATAAATATAATGAAATAATTACTCGAGTCTTTAGTATTACACTATAACCGTGTTCTACTGTATCTTACAATCCATTGCAGGTATTGGAATGAGCTTCTGCTATCTAAGTTCCTTTATAACAGTAAGTTGGATATTCCA
This sequence comes from Lutraria rhynchaena, assembly GCA_008271625.1. Lineage (NCBI taxonomy): Eukaryota > Metazoa > Mollusca > Bivalvia > Venerida > Mactridae > Lutraria > Lutraria rhynchaena. The sequence continues at coordinate 862,137 of VIBL01000066.1, forward strand.
TGAGAACCCCGGTGTCTCTCTGGTGTTTCTCACAACTGGTTCAAGCCTCGGGCAAGTTGTCATGCCGTATATCATTGAGGTATTTAACCCATTTTATTACAATGATATTTTCAGTCTCAAATTCTACGCAGATTTTTCGACTAAACATCCGTATAGGTTGAATTTGCTTAGCAAAATTGTTTTCTCTGATGAATATCATGAACTATTTTTAGATCCACATGAATGTCATGTGTAGTTAAAGAAAATTTCTGACTCTTTCAGCCGATAAGAAAACTCGAGAACTGTCTCCAAGCCCAAACCAGATTTTTCATGTTTTTTTAGTTACTTTTGATAAGGAATAGTAATATTAATCTTGTATTATTCTGTCAGCAAAATGGAACTGTACATATTTTCAAACTTGAACTAGCAATATTTTTTTCAGCCAAAGTACTTCGAGACTGAAAATGAGCTTCAAGGCTGTCAGAGAGATTTAATACCGCCTAGGCCCGGTCTGATATTTTTTATTCACTTTTGCAGCTACTGATTTCTGAATTTGGCTGGAGAGGTGCATTCATTCTGCTGGCTGCCTTAAGTTTGCATTGTGTTGCATGCGGAATACTCATTTATACATCAAAAACATTTTATCACAGAGGAGAAAATAAAGATTTAGAAGGCACTGTCTGTGATCGAGTGTGCGACCGCGCATTGTTGACAGATCCAATACTTCTTATGACGCTACTGAACGTTCTTTTGTTAGCTACTTCAGGTAATATTCGAGGGACGCTTACACGTCACGAGGAAATATGTCCGCATACTTCTTTGAACATATAATCCACAGAACTTAATGTGATGTTTTAGGGCGTGTGCGTGATTCGACATAATCATGTTCGACTGTACCCCGAACAAACGAACGTTTTGGACTATGGGCCAGTGTAGCATAAAATTTTGACCCCGTTAAAAATGACTCCAAGGGACATTTCTCAGCCTTAAAAATCGACCCCGGCAAGTTTTCGACATTAAATTTTCATAAAAAAAGTCTTCAAATATTGATCAGTGTTAAATTTTTATCAAACCTGGGATCAATTTTTAACGATAACTCAAACCCCAGATAAACGTCAGAAATTGATTATACGAATAAAAGAATCAGCACCGCAGGAGAGTAAGCTTTCGTTAAAACACTGTTTAACACAGTTTACACTGTTCGTTGCCTTAAACGCCTTTTTAATCGTGTCTTTATGCTATATTGTCATCGAGGTCATGGGGTGTCGATCTATCCATTCCAATCCCGAGTATCCTTAATTGTGTCAGGTGAGTACAAGCACTATTGTACGTTATTTTGTCACCAGTAAAAACGTAAATTGTGCTTAGCGAGTACCAGCAAGTAACCTTGCTGCATACTGCGGACAACCCCTTAAGTTTCCCTAAAATGAGGGGTTGCCAGGCAAATGGACCAAATAATTTCAATTTTCGATGTGAGGACGAAATCTTTGCTAATCATTAGTTATTAGTTTCTAAAATTATTCCGAAACCGTTGCATATGTATTGTATGCCCACAAATGTTTAATTTATGAACAACTCCATCTGTTACAATGATTTAGCGCAATTATATAATGTTGAAAAGAAATTATGGTGTGATTGTTTTAACCATGGTGTATGCCATTATGGTTTATTGTCTTTTATAGATAAAACAAAGTATCTTTACAATAGCAACAAGTCATAAATATAGAAAGAACAAGAACGTAATCGCTATGCTTGACAAAGGGCTATAACTCATGAATGATGGATGCCATGAAACTAGTGCAGAAATTATGAAAAAAAGAGAAAATCATTGTAGTTGCTAAGTTCACAATTTTAAATTCCTATTTTTAACAACTGCTGAAGTAAGAGAACAGAGAAGGTCCATTTAGTAAATCAAGCTAACTAGGTTGAGATATTATATATTTTCGCTGAGCACAATGACTGACCTACCCGTCGTAGTACAAAGTAAATTACATAATTTTATTTTATAGGATCGGTTTTCAATGTTGAAAAGTAACCATGCAAAGGCTGATCATTCTTTTAGTGAAGGTCAAATTTTCACGCGTTATAGGGTCATTATTTAACGATAATAATCGGTTGAAAAATATCCACTTGGACCATTTTTCATGCTACCCCGGATTAATTAATATTCATACAGAAATATCGAATGAAATACATCCGAAAATCTCATTAGTAATTAAGTTGATAGAATAATCAACTTTCGTGATGGGATTGGTAATTAAAATACAATTGTGCACTCGGATAAAGTAAAGAATGGGATACAGCGAAGTACAGTCAAACCTGTGAACAAAGTCCACCCTTGAGAAAGACAAAATGCGGTCTTTATTGACAAGTAGCCATTATTATTTATTCGGAAGTCAGTTTGTTCTAAATAATCAGTTACAGTGTTGCAAAAAATTTTATTCACAGGGCGGTCTTTATTCGGGGGCGGCCGCAAATACAGATTTGACTGTGCATGTAATTGTTTTTCCCAGAACACATTTTTCTTTGCTCCACAGTTATAGATGTGGTGAATTAATGATATAATGAAATAACTATTTGAGTCCAAAAGAATTCATTTTAACGGTGATCTACTGTACTTATTTTGATACAGGTCCGATTGAAGCCTGGTTTTTAGTTGATCTGATGGTGATCCGGGGCTACGAACGCAGCATCGGTTCATTCTTTGTGTCGTTGACGGGTTTTGCCAATTTTTTAGGACGTGGTTTGGGTGGAATATTGCGATTGTTTTGCAGGTAAGAGGTTTGCCATGATCATGAATGCACAGTTATGCTGTTTTTTTTAGTTCAAAACCACAACTCTTCAACATCCTTCTATGCCAGTGTTAAAACCAGTCTATGTTCGATGCCCAATATCTGAAGTATTCACATCAGTCATGGGTTTACTGCTGTTCGTGTATAACTGAACTGTCACTCTCGAAAAAAAAACGGATACCAATTCAGACACTTTTATTGATCTAATAAACGCTTCCATTACTTATTTATTCTCTAACTATGATGGATTTTGTGTACAGAATTAGAGCTGATTGCTTTTTTAGAACATTAGATGTGTACACTATTTCATAGTTTCAGGGATAAGAACTTTAAATGAACCAGCGGTATTTCTTTAATTTGCTACAGTATAAATATATGTCCACCAATCATTGTGCAGTGTTCCACAACGGATCAAAATACGATTTAATAACTTATTAAGCATATCTTGGAATAAATAAATTCTCACAAGAATTCTAACAGTCGACCCATGACTTCCATTTATACAAATCACAAAGTGGACAATCACAATGATGCAATAGACCCTACAAACTGCGGGGCAATGGCTAACTGTCCGAGTTTCTCCCTCCGTTTAATGGCCTTTGCTCACATGTATGACTGTATTTTGCTCGTTTTATTTACACCTGTACCTGTAATAGAAGCCGACAGATTCAGAATGTTTACATATTTTAGCGTGCCTACTGTCTATCATTGGGTCTATCTTGCTCCTATAGTTGGCATCAGCCACTTGATGGTAGTTAATTTTTACGACTACTGGCCACTTTTTGGCGCTAATCTGCTTTATGGTATTGCTTTCGGTGTGACGGTTGCCCAGGAACCAGCGATTATGTTTGAGGCTTCCGGTTTAGAGAGATACCCGAAGGGAATTGCGCTAATGAACCTGATGTATGGTATAGGAAATTTCGTGGGTGGGCTTTTGGGTGGTAAGTGATCAATTTGTATTCAATTTTAATTTGTGTTTATTTCTTTCTGCGATTCATTTTTTCATATCTATATTCAAATACGATAGAACAAGAGTTCACATGAACACCAATACGGCTGTAAGCCTTGCAAATTTCGTTTGATATCTTCAGAAAAAAACTCACTCACCACAAAACGAAATATCTACTCTCTGAAACTTTTTATTTCACTAATATCCTTACTGATTCAGACCCTTTCTCATTTAACAAATTTCGTGTTATTCACCCTTCTGTTCATCATTCGTATGAACCTCTGGTTGAAATAAGTTAACGACTTCTGTTGTATGTAGTATACCAATCCTTGTTTTTTTTTTCACAAAATGCTGACTGCTGATGCCTTTTTAAATAAATGTAATACTGTGGGTACATTATATGTAGACATTACACGAAATGAATTGATTTATACGGTAGAACACGGTCACAGTGAGCTCTTGAGGACCCAAAATGTTAGTTTGTTTTATACATATTTCACTACATCTATACAGACGGGCGAGTTGTGGGAGAATTGAATATTTCACTCCGTCCGAGTACACCGTATGTTCTACTGTGTAAGTTTATCGGTTGCTTTCTTGCTTCTACTCAAAGGATTATCTGCAGATTCTGTGATCTTGGCACGTGACGTAATGCGTAAGATTGAGGCCACGCCTACTGCAAAATGAATGGCTAAGGGACACCTCAGTAAAATGAAGTTGTATATTCATATATTACAGGCATCATTAAGGATGAAATGGGGACTTACGATCTGTTGTTCTACATAGCAACAGGGGCTAGTGTGTATGTTTCTTTTGCTACCATAGGAATCATAATGTGCATGCGTCGTGCTGGTAGACTGGAGAACCAGTCTCAAAACAAACACGATTCAACCGAACCGTCTGAGCAATACACGGTTACGAAACAGGATGTTTTGTGTGGGTCCAAACCAGAAGATGAGAGAAGTCCTTTATTAAAACATAATCATTCTTATAATGGAGATCTGTAAAATGACTCGTGACAATAACATGCATAATATTGAAGGAAAATTGATCAACAAGATGTGTATACCAATCTTCTTGTATGGCTTCATCATTGGTCACTTTCAAGTCTGAAGCCAGTAAAAGATCGACAAATGTCTGAATTTTTGGACTCGTCCGCATGCTCATCTAGCATCGTCTTGAAGTCAAGGAATCGAGTTTTTATATACGACCATTTGATTGGCTGTTTTTGTGCCAAACCTTAAAATTGACCAATGGTAAAGCTGCAACTCGGTTAAATTGGCTTTTCCCATAATTACAGTCCAAACGTGGAGTGTTTATCTGTTTTTCTTTTACTACAACACAGTACAATTGTGACGTGGTTCATACATTTACAATCAGCATATAGATACATAAAATTCATTCATTGCCTATAATATAAAATACATGTAGCAAGCATGATGTATGCTTGAATTCAAACTATTTAATAAATGGAAAAATAACACTAACGCCACTAAAATGAAATTCATAAAGATTCACTTCTATTTTCATTGGAATAAATACTTAAGATGATGTCGTGTGAACATATTACACCAATGGTCTTCCACCTCTACTTCGACATTTTACGTTAGGTTCGAAAGACAGCGAACACATACTAATGCAGTGCAACTTCTCCAGAGCGGCCGTCTATTAAGCAACAACATTCCTTCAACAACATGATTTCAACATGACTGTACGATTTAACTTTTAATTTAACCTCTCTAGAGTAACAACCTCTCAACAACAACATAATTTTAATTCTCCTAGTGGCCGTTGCTTTGGAGAGGTTGCATTGTACTGTATATGCTCTACTATGAGTTCTGAAAATTCATGAGTTTAAAATAAACCAGTACAGCGCGATACGTTCTCAGTGCATCAGGTCTGGAGCATTTGGCAAATTGTGGACGAAACTTCAGATTGTATTACAAAATTTTGCCTTGTTTTGGTCTTGAAAAATATCATTTTCGAGTATGTTAATATGTAATCAGTAAGTCGGCCGGGTTGTATGGAGTGGCGATACTCGATCTTTTTGGAAGCTTAGTGTGAAAGCGTGCGTGGAAACCCTTTGCAATATCTTGGGGGGAAAAGCCAGTATTTGTTGATTTCAATCTTTCGCCTGCAGTTTGTCTGATCTTGCAGTTCTTACGTTTTAAAGGAAGGAATTTCAAACCATGCTTATACATGTACACGTATCTTAAATCTCTTTCAAAACATAGTCGTACAAAATTCATATCAGTGTCTGAAATGTCCTCTTAAGTATGATTCGCTGTTAACATTTAGAGTAGACCTACACAAGGTCTGTAGATAAATTGACTTGAAACTTATTAACATTGTTCGCGTTTTTCACAATGCTAACATAGTAAAAGTAATCAGAATCATATGTTCGGTGGTCCAGTTGGTCATAATTGTGTTTTAGAATAGCGGATGTGCGACACTTTGAAGCTCACATTTTCATTTGAGTTGAGAAAAAGTCCCAATGATATTTTGCCACTATGTTTACCAAAAACCCATTCGCAGCAAATCCAAAAATATCACCTGACTCAAAAAACACCAAACATATACGAGATGGGAACAAAAAAAACGATCTTTATGTCTTTAGCAAGCCTACATTGGATTTAAACTGGCTTCAAACTTATATATATAATATAATATATATTAATTTCTAAATTAAAAGAACAAATTTTGTGGGCATAAATTGGCAAGATCTAAAAAAATGTGAAAATCCTACCACTTGAGGGCATAAATAGGCAATATCTGAGTAAATGTTAAAAATATTTTAGGAGTATATTTAGTTCATTCTAAACAAGTTTCAATACTGGTTGAATTACTTTTCTTGCTTTATGTATATTTCCTACAGTTTTTCAGTTATATAATATCACAATAAACTGAATATACCACTTCCGTCAGTAAGCAACGTTTGAAATTACTTACACGACACTAAAGTAAACTCACTCAGAACAATGACCTTTATTTGAACATCAATTATACAAACAGTATGTTTGCTTTCCATAAAAACGATTTTCATTTGACTTTTGATTTTATCCATTTTAAAAAACTGACACAAACCATATGCAAACAATACAATTCCGTTTTACTAAATTGTTCCATTATTATAAAAAAAACTTTTCATCCACGTTCTCTAAAAGAATCCGGTGGATTTGAACACTGATTTGACTCAACGGATTTATTGTCGGTTGTCATCTGCTGTGGATTTTATGATTTAAGTAGAAGTTTTTTTGCACTATAAAATACCTTTGTACATGTGATTTGGTATGTATTATCAGTTTTGGGTTCCTTGCAGTCGAACGAAATATTAAGCAGCCTTGCTAAGCGAATTTAAATACTTTGAAAGACTGTGTATGTTTCTTACCCACACTGGATTCATGAAGATAGTGAAGACTATCCAGAAATGGAGAACGCGAAACGAAATATTGAATTAATTGAAAAACTAGTAAATTTGTTGTTTTCTTGTTTCTTCCTTGTTCTCATATTTAGTCATCAATTAAATGCGGCCAAAGTCAGTTATGGCCGTAAATTAGAACGGGCTGCAATGACGATACTATGGGGCTTGTCACTGAGAAGTTGCCACCAAGAATGTGCGTGGCGAAAGACTTGTAGATCTTATAATTACATTCGATTAACATATATGTGTGAACTAAACCTAGCAGACAAGATCGATGCACCAAGTAACTACATTGAACAAGCTAATTCTACGTACGGTCAGAAAATAGATTGGGGAGTTCCAGAACTTAGGCAAGAATGTGTTTCATGCGAAGATGACGAAGTATGTGAGGGTTTAGAAAATGGAACTTCAGGTTGTTCTATCAGAGAATGTCAAAGCACACCACCCGATGTACATGATTGTACAGAAATGATAGGTAATATGCAGAACATCGGAGCAAAAATAAAATACAAGTGTACTGGTGGGCCAATAATGTTGGGAAACCCTGTTTCTTTTTGCAACCAAACAGGAAGATGGACATTACCAGATTTCAAATGTATTCCAGCAAAATGCTGGACTCCCATCATTGAACCCCATTATGAGGTAATCAATGTGTCTACACACTCGACATCGGTGCAAATGCATTTGCGATGTTCTGGTAACTATATAACACGGGGTTCACCGCTGATTTGTGACAAAGACGGAGAATACAACTTTCAACGTGTGTGCTGTGTAACTCCGGACCAAAACCAATGGGTCAACATTTTCAGCATTAGGACAGCCGGTAATAACCTCCCTCAGGCGATGTGGACTGAATCAGATTACGAAGTGAGAAATTGGGTCAACAGTACGAATTGTGAATTTCGGAGGTATGATATCATCAGTAATTGGTCCAGTCTAAACATTTCAAGAGTTAAAGTTCAATTTCGAGTCGGTTCTTCAATAGGTGCCTCTATTATCTTCGACGGTTTTGGAAGTACAAACATTGATTGGCTTTCTCAAAGCAGATTAATCACCTCGTCATGGCAAGACCTGTCCCTAACAACACATGTCTGGAAGTTTAAACTACAAGGATTTTCTACCACTGGTGCAGTGTCAAGATTTTCTATAATGGAATCTCTCCCGAAATATAATATTTGCACAGAAATGAGTGGATGGATGATGGTCGGTTCAACGCCATGTTTAAATTTGCAATACTATCCGCTCGTGTTGTTCGCCCCAGGGGCAAGGAAAGCGTACACTGCTCCGGAATTTGCGATTGCTGACAGCATGGAAATTCTAATAGAATTACTAAGTAAACCTTAACTTCTATAAGTTATCTTAGACACTTTATTTTTTGTTGTATCTACGTAAGTGCAAAGTACACAGAAAGAAAGGTAACACTTTCATACACGTTTAATGTCCCTTTAAATTTCAGATGAATGCATAATACAATGTGCATCATCTGGGAATGTCCGTTCCCCCCACCAGTTTATAGTGGAGCCAAAGCATTAGGTAAGTTAAACCATGTTGGTGCAAAAGTGAGATATGTCTGTACTAGCGGTGCTATGATTGTGGGAGACCCTGTCTCGGAGTGCAACAAAACAGGAAATTGGTCCTTGCCAGGTTTCAAATGTGTTCCAGACCGATGCTTGACACCAAATATTGACACTCGGTTCCAGATTATTAATGTCACTTCGGACGGGACTCCGGTGTTACTTCATATCCGTTGTATTGGTAACTTTATAACACGTGGATCTCCACTACGATGCGGAAATGATGGGAAGTACAACTATAAATTCGCATGTTGTGATACTCCTGACGAAAGTCAATGGATGGAAATTTACAAAATCAATTCTGGAGGAAATGTAGGAGCCAAGACTTTGCTATTTGATGAGAATACTTTTAACACCAAAAAGGGGTGTCAGTTTCGGAGAATCGATATCATCACGAATTGGTCGAATATAAACATTTCAAGAGTGAAAATTCAATTAAGAGTCGAGAATGTCATGAAAGCCTGGATTACTTTTGATGGGCGCGGTAGTACAATTTCGAACTGGTTTTCTCAATCTAGGTTAATCGATACATCATGGCAGGATTTGTCGAACAGTACAGAAAATGTTACAATTAGTATTCATTTTAGTACAAAAGTTGCCACGAGCAAGGTACGCTTTCCGGTTATTCAGTCCTTTTCTGATTATAACTGTTCTCAGATTAGTGGATGGATGGTGCTTATCAATATACACCACTGTTTAACGTTTGTTGGATATCCGGCAATATTATTTGCGCCTGGATCAACAAAAGCGGCAACCATAGCAGAATTTCAAGTGGCGGACAGCATGGAAATTGCAGTGGAATTAGCCGACTGAAACCAACGTGGTATTCATGACGGTTTTCAATAGCTTTTTATGTTAATCATTATTCTTTTATTTACGTATCAGCATGAAGTGTAATTTGTAATGATTGGACGCAAATGCCACTAGTTGCATTATTCTTCGGCCGATTTGTTATTCCCCGAACCATTATTACACTTAAGATTTTGGTGGATCATTCATGTTTACATTGATTCCCCGCTGAAAAATGAATAAGCAAAGAATTCATACTTACTAACACTGTTGTTTCAAAATATATGAAATATATTGAATGTGTCTAACATGTTACCATTATGTAAAAGCATAGACTAAATGATCACGCTTGAGTCATATCTGTGCGAATTGACCGATTGTCCCTGGCTTAAATACATTCTACACATTTGATATTGACACATTTTCCTACACTGTATGATGAAACAAACAGCATTTTTTCTCAGACATTTGGTCCAATATATGAGTCAAAAGATTGTCATTGAGGAAATTGGATTTCAGAAAATACGAGTATGCATGTTTTTATTATATACCCAGAATTACGATCAGATACGTAATCATTCTTATGAGTAGACAGAGGAATGATTTTTACGTATGCATTGCATGTACATTTATGTCTTTTTGTATTTATGTACATATGCATGTGTGTATACACGTATATATATGTACTGTCAAATCTGTGAACTAAGGTCACCCTTGGGAAAGACAAAATGTGGCTTCTATTGACAGATGGCCTTTATTCGGAGGTCAGTTTGTTCTAAATAATCAATGATGTTTTTTTTCAAAGAATTCACAGGGTGGTCTTTATTCGAATGTGGCCGAAAACACAGGCTTGGCTCTGGTATGTATGCATGTTAGGTTTATTGTGACGTACGTACGTACGTATGTATGTGTTAAACATGGCTCTTATGTCATTAATTGATACTTTCGGCGACATACTAATTATTATGCATTCTGATGTACGTCTATTAGATTTTGTGTTATGGTGTGGTATTATGTAAAACATCGAAACATCTTTCAAGACTGATAACACGGTGAGAACCTGTATTACATTGATTGGATTTAAGTTTTTAAAAATAAATTACTTACGCACCTTACATGTATTGTTGAATATTTAAACTCTATAAGAAATTATAAAGTTTCTCAGTTAAAATAGATGTATTGATTGCGACATTCCAAGTAACTTATCTGTTCTTTGAGGTAACATATTTGCTATACAAGAACAAAACGATATTCAAACAGAACTGACGACCTAATACACTTTGTCATTCATCATGAAGGCTTTCGCCGTTATTGCTTACTCAAACAGTTAAATTATCAGCCTCTTGACAATCTATTTAAAACTACGATGAACTAGACCTATCACTGAATTGTGATTAAACACCCCCGCAAAATGGGGACAGACCACGCGACCGGCCAACCAATAAACCAACCAACCAGGGAGATGCCAGTTTGCCCCCGAAATGTTCGTTTGCGGGGTATAAAGATTGCAAACAATGTCCCAATGGCATTAGAAATAAGTTAAATAATTAGTTTATTCCGTCGTATTCCTCATATAGATTACTTCAATCAATTGATGGGTTAATAACATACTAGTATACATTTTCAAGCAAACGGAAGAAGGTAAGTTGTGCCACGCCTAGGATTCGAACATCTTGTGTCCGTAGAGAAGTTGAAGTACAATTCGAAATTAGTTACTGCATTAATAAGTCAGTAATAATATTACAATGATCACCAAATGATATTTTGCTGTTTGTCTACAACAACAATCCGAAAAGGGCTTCTGTGGCCGAGTTGATGAATTTTCTGACCAATTGTCATTAACCCTATACTGTTGTGAGTTCGAATATCACCATGGGCCCATAAAATTCAGATGTGAAGAAGCTGTCATGAAAGCTTACTGGCGGGGGTCAGTGATTCTACCCTAGTGTACATCTGCGTTCTTCCTCAACCGTTAAAAGCCAGAAGTGTCACCATATGGGCCTGGCTGATGATTCAAGTTTAGCGTAACAAAAAATGTTCCATGCATAGTTCAGTCACGAAGAGAACAACTTCAGAGAGGCGAATCGAATCAACATCTGCTGGGTTTTCAATGCCTGAATTATGTTTTTCATAACGTTGATTTCTGTTAAACTAAACAACAGTCTTTGATCTAAAAGAAAGTTCAATAATTACAGTAAAACTTCGATAATGAGAACACGTTCGGTGCTTAATCAGTGTACAGTAAGATTTATTCTGCAACCACTTCAATATTATGATTACATTATAATGACCGGTCCGATCTTCAATACTTCTTGTATATTTCAACTTGATACAAGTTAATGAGATCAGCCCGATATTAAGACTGGTGTATTTGTTTGTAAGGATGGTCTTAATGTCAAGTTGCACTGTACTTTGAAACCCAATTGATCTGGTAGCGTCAACACCAGTTACCAAGGTAGCCAATTAAAGATAAGGGCAAATCGAAAACCGTTTTGTTTCAAAGAAGTGCGACAGTTGCATGTGTTGATAAGCATGTCTATCTTAATTATTATCTGACATGTTAAGAAACACTAAAATGAATAATGGCGTTGAAAATGCCTACATCGGCATTGTTGCTGAGCACAAAGAATGAAATATGTGAATGAATCAGCAACTAGAAAGAGAAAAGTTAAGTAGATTTCTTTATGTGAGCTGTATGCAGCTAATATTTGAATAGGATTAAATCTATGTATAAGCAGAATTTATTAATAGCCTATTTGAAAGTCTTTCATTTCAACATTAAAAATTTCCAAATTACCAGGCAAGAGTGTTCGAAAATCACATAGTCTGGTTTTACCACAATTTATTATTTCCAAATATGTATAGCGTTGAATAGATCAAAGGATCGATATACAAGACATATTGACCAACTTGTAACAGCATAATAGGAATACTTTTAATAATAAATGTACCCAATCTTTTTTGTCAAAAAGACTGAGGCTTAATAAAAGTTTACACGATGCTGTTTCGCTTACAGTCAAACCATTTTCGCAATTAAGTACCCAAATATCGCCGTGGATCCTACACACAACAATATTTTCACGTCATCGTGTCGTAAAAAGCAAGAATGCATTGTTTTACGTAACGCGGATTTGTATCACCATTGCTATACTTGAACACTTCAGCAATCTTTTTAGTTTTTGCCTCGTATGCGTGTGGACAACTTTGAGACATGCGGTAATGACGTTTATTCCATGACGTATAAACGTTTACCAAATTGTAACAGCCTTACTTAGAATAAATAGATCTTTGTTGATATAATATCATTCGTCAATATGATCTCCGTCTACGAATACCGGTAATAAACTTACAGTTAAGTAGGACTAAACACATAACAGGATCAGTATCATAAAATGATTTCTAGGGAAAAACATACAAAAAATGTAATCAACTAAAATTATACATTCACTGACCCAAACCCCGCCCAAAATATAGAAACACAACAAATAGTGGAACAACGAAATCTCCGCGAGGTTTAGGCCATCTGCTTTGGAACGGTCTGGAGTAAAGCTAACGTAGGTTTATACAGGGTGGAGAGGGGAAAAATAATAACAAAACGAGACAGCACAATAAAAAATAAGCAGACATAACAAGTTGATCGTTCAAACTCCCCAGATAACTTAGAAGATCAAAACTACAAATTTTAACGCGCGAAGCGAAATAAGTGACGCATCGAATTATGACGTCATATTGGAAGTTCCTCTACATGGTACATCTGTACAACTTTGAACCATGAATTTGCAAATAAACATATCATTGGTATCATTTTTACGCCTTACATTTTCTATTTTACGTAGCTACTATCTAATTCAGAAAGTTTCCGGACTATTATATTCCAACATTTAAAACGTCCGTTACTCATGCCTAGTTCAAAGTGTATGATAAATCCATGATATCCAGTTCTAATTTCTGACGCCTGTGTATAAGACAATATATTATCTATGAATACGAGTGCCAACAAAATAAAAACATTGAAATCCATGAGATACTACGTCGTTTCAGTCCACTATTTCAACAAACATTTCCATGCTGTCCGCCACTTGAAATTCCGCGCCGGTAGCCGCTTTTGTTGTTTCCGGTGCGAACAGTATAGTTGGGAAACCAACGTAAGTTAAGCACGGGTGTTTATTAACTATCATCATCCATCCACTAATCTGAGAACAATTATAAGGAGAAAAGGATTCTAATATTGTGAATACTATCCTGGAAAGGCCTTTTGCTGAGTGTGCGTCGTTAATGTTGAACATGACTTCATTAGTACTGATAGACAAATCCTGCCATGATGTCTGGATCAACCTAGATTGAGAAAACCACTCGTAGTTATTTTCACCGCTTCCATTAAAAGTAATCCAGGATTTCGTAGTATTCTGGACATTAAATTGGATTTTGACTCTTGAGATGTTTAATTTCGACCAATGCTTGATTATATCAAAATTCCGAAATTGACAATCCTCTCCGATATTTATATAATCAGTTCCAAACATCAACTTCCTGGAACCTAGACGGCCGGCAGTGTTGATTTTGTAAATTTTTAACCATTGGCCTTGGTCTGGAGTATCGCAACATGCATTTTGATAGTCGTACCTCCCATCTTCACCGCATTGGACCGGAGACCCACGGGTCACATAGTTTCCAATGCATCGGATATGAATGAATGTCGAAGTTACGTCTGTAGTGACATTAATGATACCAAATTTAGAGTCAATATTTGGCGTCAAGCATTGATCACATTGAAAATCTGTTAAAGACCAAAGTCCTGTCTTGTTGCACTTGGAAACCAAGTTCCCAAGCCTCGCTGCCACGACAAAACAAGTGTATCTCACTTTCGCACCCACATTGTTTAAATTACCAAAAGTTTTGGCTCCGCTATAAACTGGTGGTGGACGCTGGCATTCCTGAATGAGGCAACCTAATGTTCCATCACCTAAACTCTTACACACTTCATTGTCTTGACATTTACTGCATTCAGGTCTTACTTCCGAGGCTTCCTTTTCTGTTATCTGACCATATATGGATTTAGTCTGCTTCACATAGTTTCTTGGTGCATCAACTTTATCAGCTCTGTTAAGTTCACATAGAAGTGTCAACCGAATGTAGTTGTAAGATTTACATGTCTTTCTCGATACACATTCTTCTTGACATTGTTCCACTGATAACTGCGGCAATCTCCTGAAAGTTTGTCTTACAAATTGATGACCAAAGACTACTTCGCTTGTGACCACGCGACTGACAAACATACAAATAGCGTAGCTAACGGAAAGAAAGCACATTTTTACATAACTTCAGCGTATACGAAATTATTTCAAATTCTTTCTCACACCGAACAGAATTCCACCCCAAACATAACATCAAACAACTAAAATATTTTTGGAATCTAAACCTCTTCTGAAGCTATCGATTGTACGTCTTACATTAATGAAATATTGCAGACTTTTCTTGCGATCCTAAAATACAATGCTAAATAAGCACAAGGAATATTTCTTGAGCTTAAGTTATAAATAAGTGATTTCCATTTTAAAGCGGAAAGCTAGTTATTGATATGATCATCTAAAAGATTTAAAATAACGATTTTGTACACTGAGCTGACAAGACATCAATTTATTTGGTTGATTAAATCCGGTTCTGTTTTATTCATTCTGCTATTTGGTACTCTTTTATTACTGGACAGTTACATATCAATTTAATTAATGTATACTTTTATACATTGCCATAATGTTTGGCCACGACATTGCTGACATTCATGTGAATAGATAGTTGGTACAAGTAGTTACTTGCAGAGAACAAGGTTAGTATTGGTATATATTCCAAGAAAACATTTATTGAAATATTTTGTTGTTGTTGTGTTGCTTTGTCTTATTATTTACCTCGCTCAGTGTCTACGTGCAAAATTGCATTGACAAATATCGTTTTAAAGGGAGAATACCGCTTCCGAATTATTTAAGCATAATTTGATTGTAATTCTTTGCAAGTAATTCCAAGTCACGTGGTATGGGTACACTCGATATTACCTTTCCTTTATTTCAAATTTGATCATCAAAATTATAGTAAAATTGGATGAGTGCCAACACCAAAGATCAAAGTGAATTCCAGATTGTTAGATGGCTTCCTTTTAATTAAGACACGGATACTATTTTCTTACCTCCCCTTCAACGAAACAAGAATTTCTTTTTATTCTCCTTATTCTTCTTATTTCTTCATTTTTTTCACTGAAATATTTCCAAGGCGTTACTTTTTACTTCTTCCATATTTTGGCTCAAAACTTGGAACATAAGTTGTTGACTATTCAAAGAGGTCCACCCTAAATTTAGGTCCACGCCTACCGACTTGACCTTTGCCCCGGGAGTTCAAGGTCAAGTTTCTAAAGATCCCGTAATTGCATTTTTCTAATATTATTATCGATTCTTAAGGCAGGTGTGTGCATTTGTTTTTGATATTGTCAAAAACATCGTTCCCATTAGTATAAATTTTAAATGAAGTAATCGTTGTACATAAATAATCGGCATCATGAAAAATTGATTGGACTGTAATCAACTGATTGCTGATACCAGACTGAACGTAAAATAAATTCAAATATAAACAGTAGAATGTTTAATTCTATCAGATAGGAAGTCAAGTCTAGCGCCAGGATTAGCATAACATAATTCATGAATAAGATGGGACCTTATTGTAAATTAGCTACTTCGCTCAGAATGACAAGTACAGTGCAACCTCTACAAAGCAACACCCTTTGGGAGAAGCATAATCATGTTGTTGTTGTAGACAGGGTGTTGACCTAGAGAGGTTAAATTAATAATGAAGCCGTAAAGTGGGAAAAAAACATGTTGTTGAATGGAGGTTGTTGCCCAAGAGAGGGCCACTCTGAAGAGGTTGCACTGTACATTTAACGGCTTTATAAACGGAAATTTGATATTATATGAGAATTCCAGTTGGTTTAATCTGATTATATACCGGTGGTATTCCTCCTCTGTTAAAACTGGAAAGTTGCCAAATGATCCTGGCTGTTGGTGCGGCGTTAAACCCCACTGAAAACATTCAGTGACCATAACCATGATTTTTTTGCATCCTTAATGTTCCAATCACGTAGATGCAACAATCTACGAGGCTCCAGCAAAACAGTTCCATTGTCAATATATTATGAATAATCAATGTTGTAACTACAGCAACATCCAGCTGTAGCTTAAAGCAGACGAACAGACTTTCTCTTCACTTCTAGGGCCCGTTTTACAGACATTGAACGGCAGATAGCATTTTTTATGGGTATGAATCTTGCTAATGGTATGCATTTCGGACATTTACCCTTTACATACTCAAGAACTATCAATAGGATGAAACATGAAACTCTTTGTTTTACAAACAAAGGGTAGCAAGATTTTTAAATGTCCACGAAACGGGTCCCTGATTCTATCAAGGTTCAAAGCCTAATCCTTCCATTTCTAAAACTCGGACATTCAGTTTGTGCGTTTTGGGAATACAAAATAGAAAAGTCGATTTCTTACAAGAAAAAAAAATTGGTCAAAAATCGTATATCGGTGACGATAGATTGCACTGTGCAATATATAGGTATACTATCGTCAGTTAATGATGTCTCTTAACGAATGACAGATAATAAGTAGGTGCTGTCCCTTTAATGTGCACACACGTCTCATTTTCATAATGAACGCTATTGAGCTCATCTTCAATTATGTAATTAATACTCATGTTTGTTTAATGTATTGTTCAAGCAGATATTTTGCACATCGCCATCGGCACAACTAAGTGTGCGTAGGACAAATAACTTCAAACTGTTAATGCGCTATCAAAAATTTGACCATAGTCTATGTACAAAGTCGGATATTACATGTATTAAATCGGAATTTGATATTTACACGATAGTGACAAAATTTCTGGTGAAAGGCTGTTGACTCTTTAGGCGCTGATTTCCGGATTTTTGGAGTAAAATAGATGCGAATCCGACTGTCCGGACATAATATTTCATATTTCATACATATCTGGACACAAGTTTAGATTTATGGTTATTCTTCCGAAATCTTCAAAACTTCTTTCATTTGATGATACCTTTCATAAAAAAGTAAAATTGATGAGTATCAGAGATTTTAATTAATGCCGTGTTTACTTGCTACAACTCATGCTTGGGAGTCTTCAAACGCGGAGAAAATATCTGCGGCATCGTTGCAGCAATAAGCAAACCTTAAATTTTACATTTGGAATTCTTCGTTGTCTTATACAAAAGGTATCAACAACATTTAAATGATACTGGACTTCTAAGCTGACTTTATAAAAGATTGTATCACTTCAATACCATTTAATTGGTCGCTTTTCAAAAATTAAAATGTCTGGTTACTAAGGATGTTGATACACTGAGGAAGTTCAATTAAAGTTTGATAAAATCAAGCGATAAACAAAGAAGATTATGCATTATTTCTGACAATTATTGCTGAAATGGAGCCATAGTACATTTATTCAGCCGAAAGAGTGGATCAACATATGAGACGAAAGGGACGGTAGATTAAGTCTTGAAAATACTTCATATCCGTATGGCTTTTTCAAAGTAAGCCTTAGAATGTGAAGTTCCCTACTTTAACATGGAAACTGACATGTAAAATCTATAATCCAACAATAAAACTGTTATATCATTGGATAAACGTGCATGTTTGAAAGATATTGCATGACTTAAACTCAAGTGAACTGCGAATTGGAAACATGTATTTCACTCTGTAATCAGTTTCACGCCATTCGGAATAGATTGTGCACTACATACAATGTATAAATCCCATGTGAGGAAGAAAATAAAGAATACAATGATATGGTACGCAAACACTGACGACATAGGCAATTTACTGGCGTTTTTCTTTTTCTTCTTCTCTGCCGCAAACATTTACGATGTAGAAGCAAATAAAGTGAATTATGGATATGAAATGGAAGGGGTTATTTTTAGGAAGTTGTGGCACTTGTCACTGAAACAGTGCCATGAGGAGTGTATGTGGAGAAAGGCTTGTAAATCTTACAATTACATTCAGTCAGTTCATCTGTGCGAACTTAACCATGCAGACAAGGTAAATGCATCAGCTAATTACACTGGATTCACTAAAGCTGTATATGGGCAGAAAACAGATTTAGAAGCGGCAAAAGTAAGTCTAGATTGTAGTTCTTGCGGAGACCATGAAGTTTGTGAACGTTTAGAAAATGGAGCATCCGGTTGCTTCATCCGAGAATGTCAGAATTCACCTCCAGTTTATAATGGAGCTAAAGCATTAGGTAACTTAAACCATGTTGGTGCGAAAGTGAGATATATCTGTATCGGCAATGCGATAAGATTGGGTAACCCTGTTTCACAATGTAACAGCACAGGTAATTGGTCCTTGCCAGATTTCAGATGTATTTCAGGAAATTGCTGGACACCAGATAGAGACCCGAAATATCATATTATCAATGTTACTACAGATTTCCCATCAGTGATAATGCATGTCCGTTGCAATGAAAACTTTACAACTCGCGGATCTCCAATCCGATGTAGAGACGATGGTAGATATCGCTACCGTGATGCGTGTTGCGATTCTCTAGACCAAGACCCATGGGTAAGGGTTTTCCGGAGTAAAAGTGAATCTGGTGTGGGTATTTTAGCGTTATGGAGTGCCGCTGATAACATCAATGTTGGCGCGGATGGGAACACTGCTAAAGATTGTCAGTTCCGGAGATGGGATATTATCAGCAATTGGTCGACATTAGATATCTTAAAGGTCAAAGTGGATATAAAAGTTAATTCGTCAGTGAGTTCCTGGATTATTTTCAACGGGCAAGGTAGTACAAACATGGACTGGTTTTCTGTTGATAGAATAAACAGTACGTCATGGCAAGATTTGTCTACCAACACAAAAACATCGCTATTCAGCATACCAGGGAAGGCACAAAATGATGCACAATCGCAGGTTCTGGCACGATTTTCCATCATGGAATCTTATTCTATTGACAATTGTAACTCAACCAGTGGCTGGTTGATGTTTGTTACAAGACATCAGTGCTTTACTGCATCACAACATCTACAGTTTGCAAAAGGACCTAGCAAAGCGACGAATGCAATGGAATTTCAATCAGCTGACTTACTGGAAATTTTCGTCCAGTTTGCAAACTGAAATAGCACTTTTGGTATGGCGTCTGTGCTGTGCGCTTCGCACTATTGAATTTTTATTTGTTGACGTGTACCTTTTTGCATTACACATTATCCGGCGTGCTGTGGAACTTCGAACAATTTATCGCCATTATGCAATCATAATTATGCTGATTAACCAAACCTTTTTTACATTATTATAGATGCGTACTTGGTAAAGTTTAACAGAATTTTCCGACGTCCGTAGATTGTCGAACTATTTCTTTCAACTTTATCAAATGATTTTCATTCCCCCAAAACCATTCTGTAACGAGCTAAAGAAATACGTGTAGTTAGTTAATTAATAATTAGTAAATCTGGATAATCCCTGGAATGCCGCATTTGATGAAGTACAGTTAAACGTGGTAATTGTGAACTCCGATATAGTAAATTATCTTTTATAACGAATCTATTATTTTCCACCAACCAATTTTAATTTCATTAATTGAACTTTGGGTATGGTGAAGTGATTATTCGGGAATCCACTATAACCGTGTTCTCCTCACAGTCCGAAAAAAGCAAAAAGCCATAAGTATGACTTATATCTCCACTGAAAGCCACACCATGATTCGGTAAGGTATGGTTTTTATCCTCTCCTCCCAAATCAACAACACAGCGCATTTCACAATATTTCGATGGTTCCGAGATCGTCTTTATTAGCGCGAGTATGGAAGAGATACAAACTTTTCGTGTAAATTAATCACTCGCCATTTCTACAAAGCCATTGTTGAAACATCTCAAAGATACAAGAAGAGATTTTGCAATTACTATCCATACGCAATTGTTATTTTGTTTGGCAAGATGGAGGAGAGGTTATGAAGGATGAGCGGGAATCGGAAAAAGGAGGGAGGGAGCGAGAAAAGGAAGAAAGGAGGAAAGGACGGAACGAGGGAAGAATGAGGATGGAAAAGACGAAAAAGGGGAGAGAGGGTGAGAATGAAGAAAGAACGGAGGCAAGAAATGAGAGAGGGAGGTGAAAGAAGAAAGGGGGGAGGGAAGGAATGAAAGAGGGAAGGAAATAAAAAACGGATGTGGAAGGAATGATTGGAGGAAGGCAGGAGAGAACGTTGGAAGTGGTGGGGTGAAAGGTAGGTAGAGAGGATGGGAAAGAGAGAGGATAGGAAGGGAGGATGGACGGGAAGATGAATTGGAGGGGAGGTAAGATGGAACGAATGACGGGAGGTATGGAGGTAAACATATTTAAAAACTCTCATGTCTTTTCTGTCTATAAGTTTACTTTGTTGTCATTTACATTCATTTTTTATCTCTTTTATTTGGTGTTGGCAAAATAAAGTTTGGAATTACACTTATCTTGTTGAATGGTTTTGAATGATTTTTAGCAGGATAGCATTATCCAACTTATGGCGCAGTAAAACACAAATTAGATGTACAATGAACATATTTGGCGCACAAAATCAAAACTTGACGTATAATTGCAAATGACTAGACACGTAAAGTCAAACCTGTGTTTGCTACCGCCTTCAAATAAAGACCACCTTATGTAAAAACCATTCTTTGAAAAACTATCTTGGAGTATTGAGAACAAACTAGCCTCCAAATAAAGGCCACCTGTTCATAAAAGTCACATTTGTGGCCTTTGTTCACAGGTTTGACTATATCTGAAATTTTAGATCAGAGTCCGTTTCAAAGACATATCTGATCAAAGATAGCAGTTTTTGAACTATGGAATCTTGCTTATGTTTTAGATTTCAGATATCTTATTTTTCAACGTATTAAAATGGATGTTCCGAGTATAATGTCGACGCGGATTTTCTCATAGTATTTCACTGGGAAACGTGAAACAAAATGTACTCTTTTTTATATTTATTTATAATTCAGTGAACTTCGATTTTACAATGTAACAAATATTCAATACAGTCAAGCCTGTGAACAAAGGCCTTTGAGAAAGACAAAATGTGGCTTTTATTGACAGACGGCCTTTATTCGGAGGTCATTTGGTTTTGAATAACCCGCGGTTTTTAATGAATGTCTTATATTAACAGAGTGGACTTTATTCGGAGATGGCCACAAACAGGTTTGACTCTACATTTAAAAATGATGGCTTCCTGTGAATTGTGCATCAAATCGTGAATATTTTATTGGAAACTTCATCCCATAAAAAATAAATACAAAAAATATATAAATCCTTATCTACCGACCCTATTTTTTCAGAGCCGGTAGCAGAAACAAGCTATTTTTATGCCTTAATGTAAATGGTAGTTTTTTTCAATATACCATCATTATCAATGAGACACAATGAGAATCAATATGGATCTGGATTATTTTTATGTAATCTCCCTTGACGCTGTTGCGAAATAGCCTGTATTTGTTATTGCTTGGCACAATCACTGATGGATGTCAGGACGTACGCGACAGGTCATACCCTTCTATGAAAATTTGACAAAAATGTCGAATTTTCTCTGTGAGAAGTTGCCAGCTAGTTATGGAATGGTAATTTAGTACTGGTTACGTACAGTCTAAGATAACTGGTTAGATGAACCTATCGCCGTATATAACTGAAAAATTGTTGAAAAAACGGCGTTAAACCCTGGTGACAAAGTCACATAAAAACGAATACAAACTTAGTTAGAAGATATAGTTCACATGAAAACATCACCAAGATAAAAACAAGGCCCGAAAAATCGGCAGAACAAAATAGGGTCGGTCTTGTTCGGTGACGCCTCATGTTGTTGTCAGAGCAAAGCTGATGTATGCTTTATATAAAGTTTGTGGTCGTTAGCACGCGCTTAACGACTTTTTTTAACAATTCCTTTTACGCAATAAACCTGGTAACACGATCTATCTTTGTTTTGCCATAGTCAACGTAAATTGACACGCGGTTTTGTCAGACAACTTGGAATCAGAATTATTGCTTCCATTCAGTTTCGTATTGATTTAATTTGAGTAGCAAATGAATAGTTAGTGAACTATACCTGACATTTCCAAAATAATATTCATTTATAGATGTTATCAGTCCAGACACTCCATAAAATAGTAATGATTAATTATACAGACAAATCAAGCGTAAATAAGAACTCATTTCATCATATTCTGGAACAAATTACTGTAAAACCCCTGAAAAAAATGGACCCTTTCCGGACGGTACCAAAAGTCCGGTTTTCTGAGAATTCCGGTTTTGTGTATAGTACTGTCTCGATATCAGCTTTACCTTAAACAAGAAGGACGTAAACAAGAATTCGTATGGAAAAGCCATACCCAGTCAGCTTCTTTCGTGGTCCAGTTGTTAGTGCGCTAGGCTCGAATCCTGGTTCGAATCCCGGTGACGGCAGGCCATACCCTTCTATGAAGATTTGACAAAAATGTCGATTTTCCTCCATATGTGGAGAAGTTGCCGGCTCCGTATAAAAGGGTAAGTCAGTACTGGTTAGTATACAGTCCAGGAAAACTGGTTAGGTGAACCGGTCGCCGTATATAACTGAAAAATTGTTGAAAAACGGCGCGTTAAACCCCAGTGACGATAAGTCACATAAAAACAAAAAAAATCAAAGCATTAGGTGATGCGAAATAAGAATATTTTGGATCAAAAGAGCAGATCAGAATTTACTACACTTATAAACGTATTCTTCTGTATTACAGTTTGAATATTTACAAACACGGAGAGAAGCGTGTACAATATTACTTAGCGGCCAGTTATTGAACGTTGAATTGGTTACATGTTTGTTTTCAAAGAAACTTTCTAAGTGGTTACTCCTTAATTTTGAATTGAACGGTCTCTTTGTGCCAATATTTGGTGGAACTGTGAAGCCGATCAAATTGCTAGAGCAAATAAACTCTTTGTACATTCATTCCAATACATCAGAGGATGTGACAGTATTGTCAATTTGCTGTGAAAGACAAATTGATTAATATATTGTCTTTCAGCTTCGTGTCTCTTTCAATACAATCGTCCATTAAAACCACTTTTCAAGTAATGACAAACAAACTGGTCTTAATTGTAACATCAATTTTATCAAAAAATATCGATTAACATAAAATGTCATGAAAAGGTAAATATACCGAGAAAGCATAATGACAAAGTTACCACAGTTTTGTCATCAATATTTGTAACTTGATTTCTATCTTAATGAACAATATCCGACACTTGGCAGCATATATATTGAATGATGGTTGATAATTAGTTTTACTGGCAATTTAAAGCCTGATTGATTATTGTAATGTTTGCTTGTATTCTACTGGATCCACGCCTGTATTCATAATTATTTATGAACCATATGGATTCACGTGTGATGTGTGCGTGAATATACATAGCGCTCCGCCAAAATTAAAAGAAATGAAGTGTTTTTACCGTATTGTTTGAAATTGAATTGGGATGTAACATTTTTTATACAATTGTGGACAATTTTACTGTTGAAAAAAAAAAGATTGATATATTCAATGATGGCTGCAACGGACAGTGGTGTAAATTAATTGATGAATTGGAAGTGTAAGGCTAAAGTGGAACCCAACCGGAACGATATAAGACAAAACATCAATAAATAACTGATAAAAAGATCAAAGAAATACTCCCAATGAGCGAAACGAGATAAACGAAATATTGAATCTAGATATAAGCAAACAATGAAATATTTGCAATGATTTTATTCAGCTTTTTTATCTGTATCATAGGCGGAAAACTAGTGGATGCAAACCAAGTAAGTCATGGTTTTCAGTTGGAAGGGCAAACTTTAAGAAGAATGTGGAACTTATCACTGAAACAATGTCATGATGAGTGCATGCTGAGAAACACATGTAAATCTTATAATTACATTAGATCGGTGCTTCTCTGTGAACTTAACAAAGCAGACAAAGTTGATGAACCCGATCATTTTTTTCCATTTACTCAGTCAACATACGGACAGAAATTAGATTGGGACACACCGGTTGCAAGACCAGAATGCAGTTCTTGTGGAGACCATGAAATTTGTGAGGGTTTAGAAAATGGGACGTTCAATTGTTTTGTTAGAGAATGTCAGAATCCTCCGCCCGCTTATAATGGAACCATATCTTTCGGTAACTTGAACTGGATTGGTGCAAAAGTCAGATATGTGTGTACGGGCGGGACTGTGAGAATTGGCAACCCTGTCTCCCAGTGTATCAGTAATGGGAGTTGGTCCATTCCGACTTTTAAATGTATCCCGGGAGAGTGCTGGACTCCCAGCATGGATCCCATGTACAAAATGGATACAATTACTACCGATTCAACATCGGCGTTAATGCACTTTCGTTGCATTGGTAACAACATAACCCGAGGGTCTCCACTCAGATGTGGAGATGACGGACTGTACAATTTTGATTATGCATGCTGCGATATTCCCGATCAGGAGTCATGGACTACAATTTACAGAATTAAAACTGCGGGCAAGCATGGGGCCCTTGCTTTATGGGAAGTGGAAAACTACGGTAACAGCGCAGATGGGAACACAGAAGAGGATTGTCAATTTCGGAGATTTGACATCATTAAGAATTGGTCAAATCTTCACATTTTAAAGGTCAAAATTCAAATGAAAGACGGTGATACGGTTATGGCATCAATTACCTTTGATGGAAATGGCAGTACAAGTCTAGACTGGCTTTCTCAAGGCCGTTTATTGGAAGCACCTTGGAGTGATTTGTCAACGAGCACAGACATACAATTATTCAGTGCAGAGGGGTCATTTGATGACATTGAGCAGACTCGTTTTTCTATAATGGAATCCATATCTGTTAATTGTACTCAGATCAGTGGTTGGATGATGGTTGTTGTTAAACACCCTTGTATTGATGCACAAAACTTTCCAACCGTAATGTATGCGCCTGGACTATCTAAAGCTATAACCATTGATAATTTCGAAATTGCGGACACCATGGAGATTATGGTTGAATTCGGAAATTGACTTTTCTTTTGTGATACCAAGCTTAATGTATTAAATGCTCGCTCAACTACAGAACATATGTGTCTTCTGAATTTGGCCGTCTGTCCTGGTGTCTATTAATTATACTATGTGTACAGTGAATTTTTTGTTTGACCGTGTGATTATGATATTAAAACAGTAACGAGGCCTATCAATTACAAATCCTATTACTTCAGCGATTTAGCTACCGCAATAATACCAACACAGAACAACAAATCTTCAGATATTGTGTTGATATCGAAAGTAATATGTCACATAATGTTATATTTTGAAATGATACCAAACTTTCTGGGGAGGTAATTAAACAAATGATGATATGTCATATAACGTTTTATTTGGGAATGAAACTTAAATTTCAAGGGAGGTAATTAATGATGATAGTACTCGTTTTTGGTCGTTCATGGATAGTTTCTGATGTACCTTCAAGGCAATGAACCCCCAAGATTGTTCGTCGATATCTCCATAGAATCTGACTTTTTTCTTTCCAAAGATTACCAACCATGAAGGATCGCTCTCTGAAAATGTGCCTAATAAATCATGAAGTGTAGTTTCATTATTTGTTTGCATTAAACATTGAAGTTTTCGCTTAACTGATCATGAAAATGTTCATCTATTGTTTGAATTCAATGAATATAATTTCGACTTAATTGGTTTTTATTATCATATGCAAATGCATTCCTAGAGTGGTGTCAGTTCCGTACAGAAAAAAGGAAAATGATCTTTCAGGCCAAGAAAACAAAGTCGTATTTTTGTCGCCTTCCCTACAATTTCTAATGGCAACATCCAAAGTACGAACATAGTTGGGGACGAATTGTACCTTGCATTCTCAGTAAAGGTATTTCGCAAAAATAGAATAACAAATTTCGAACTACCAATCTTACTATTCGTTCAGGTAACCCTAAATATGACTTTCCTTTTTAGTCTTTTTTAGCCATCAAAATGCATTCGTGCGTGTATGTCATGTAAACAAATACGATTCTTTCAATAAAGTCTGTTTGAAATGATAAATATTTCATATTTTAATTACACAATGATTTACGATGTAAGCCAAGCAGGGCACAGAACATACGCTCGTATATATAAATAATAAATGCCAACGACTTATTTTGATATAAATGAGAGATTTTGTTTCGTATTATGGGAGTCGTACATTATCAATAATCCTTCTATCAGTGGACTGTCAATTCCTTATTGACGTCAGAAAATGAAATAGGTGTTAACTTAGAAAATGTCACTTTAATATTCTACAATGTCTGTTTCGTGCAGCCAACATAAGACATATACACATAACACACTATTAAGTTAGTTGTCACATTACGTTGAGTAAACAAAGATTCTTTATATGTTCTGATTGGAAAGTCTGAATATTTTCGAACAGTTCGATTTCGGCTCAAGTTTGAAAATAAATACGATACTTGCAGTATTCAAACTCTAATAAAACACATATACCAGGTTAATAACTAGAAACGAAATTTGATTCTTTGGTTGGCTCGAGATCATGATGAAAGTGACTTTTTAGCAAGCGTAAAACAAAAAAAAAATGCTTTGAGCAGTTTCAAAATAAATACATAATTAAAAATCCAATTCTTCAAAATGCGCCCATGCGATTTCAATTAAAAATGCACTGTTTACTTAGTAATAACTGCAATATGAGTAAAATACTCAAACATTTTAAGCGAACTCGACCACGTCGGACAGATATTATTGTAAAAAATATTGAATAATCGTTTATTCGTATTCTTGTAAATAATGTATTAGTAAATTACAATGGTATTATCACTAGCTATTGATGTAAAACCGTCTGAATATCAAATTCCAGTAAAAACAGATGAAAAATGATTTGTTTTTTACGATGCTGAATGACATATGCAGATCCAATTAATGTTATCGATCATTTAATTTAGAATTGTTCTCCTGCTGTGACATAAAATTAATTTAATTGCAAGTAGGCGACTTTAATTATTAAGTATTTTTATAGACCATTAACAATACAAATTAAAATACATTGTATTTCTACTGCGCAAAAATAATGCAATTTTCTATTGCGCTTTACAAACGAAACAAGAGCAAAGACAGAATTCAAAAGCGTATATAGCTATATGGCAATCACTGCAATTAACTATCAGAGGAGACAGTACGGCCAATTAATATTCAATTTCTTTGTATAAAATCGTCTAAACAAAATGAGTTTTAAGTTTTGTCATAAAGTTTGATTCAGAATCAATGTTCTTCAAATAACTAGGAAGGTCATTCCAACATTTCGGACCAATAACGTCCAACTATAGCCTATCTGCTAATTTTCCTTGCTCCCTTGGGAAAGTTAAGTTTGAGTCACCATGCGAGCCAAGTCTGTATACCTACCATTAGAAGGAACAAACATCTATTTAAGTTAACTCGGCGGTGTACATTTAATTACTGTAAATCAAGCACTAAAACCAGAACTACCTGACTCTGGTACTATCCAGAAGCCAGCGTAAAAGTACTATAAGTAGAAGGGAGTCTGGGGTTCCATCCAATAGGGGGCAAAGGGGCCATGCGTCATGTGGGGGGAAGTAGGGCTCCGAGAAAATGCTCAAATAGCCGGTTAATTTTTCCGGCGACCGGCTCATTTCTGCATCCCTGAGGAGTTTTATCTTTGGCTAGATGATGACAACAACAACAGTATTTTATTCGTACGTATTTAAGAGTCACGTGACGGCATGGACGAAACCAAAACAAAGCGCATTCACACGAATTTGGTATTTAAAACTTCGTAAATCCATTCATTGTATAATTAAACCTATAGCTTGAGAAAACAAACATTTATACCTCCAAAAAATATAAGAAGTAAGCTGTTAATTATCTACATATTTACCGAATTAACTATTTTATGCTTCGTACTCGATATTATTCGTACCAATATACATTTTCATAACTTAAAGGAATAAAACGTTTATTCTGGATGAAAATTATTATCTTGTCTATATCATGTTGTTATTTTAACGACAGAATTAAGCCAATCGAAAGAATTTGTGATTCTGTCTGATTTTTATTTACTTTCATGGAGTGTCCAGTGAACTTTAGTGTCCCACTGTGATTTCTGAAAAAAATGTTCGTCATAGTTGTAATTGTTGCATACTGTACGTAGTATGTATGGAAATATCGTTTGTGATAGTGTAAATATTACAGATAGTACCTGCATGTTTGCTCAGTTGGTTGTGCGTCTGAGTTGCTAGCAGGCTGCTGGTTTGAGCCCTGTATAGCATATTTTGTTTTTCCTTTTCCTATTACATAATATTATATACTATAGTTGATAATAGTTTTACTGTCACTGATAATTGTGTACCCTGATTGTTACACATGTTGTATTTTTTAACATGTGTTTATTTTTAAGAATTGGATTAATGCCTATTTAAGAGTATTATTCAAAATCAAATTGTTTATATTTTTCTGATTGACACCAGAGTGTTAAACTAGATTAGATATCCTGTTACATATTTATGTATTTGTACTATAAGGCATTGCATGAAAATTGTCTTTCAAATTCCATTCTTAATTAATAATGTTTCATAAAGATAATTTTATCGTGCGAAGCGAAATTGATGATAACCAATTTTGATCAATAATTGTGTGTGTGTTTTTAAATGACTGAATTTTATAAATTGATTTATTCCAAAGGTATAGTATAGTTCTTTGTTTATTCACAAGTCTGAATATTGAGTTTTTAAGATTCTGATCTACATGATACAAGACCTCTCGTATTTTTTTCCGAATAAAATGATTATGTGGATAAATAAGTTTATTTACCTGTAGTGATTTTATTTTTTATCTCACTAGTCAGATTACCTACCATTGTTTATCCCTTTGTCTCATAATACTGCGTTTACCTACATCTGAAGCAGACGACTTTTGAAAACATTGTTATTAGCAATGACTTCTTTTGCCACAATGTTTTCCATGCTGTCAGAGAGAAATAACCTACTGCTAATTTTTTTTGAATAAATGGATTTTTGTATATTTGCTTAGAATTTGGAAGAGTCCAAAGTATGCTTATGAGGCAAAGGGTTGAAATGACTGTTACATGATAATGATCAGATTGTTCAGAGTACCCTATAACATCATATTCAGTGAAATATAATTTTATTTTTCAGAATTATGATTGAAAACATAGAAAGTGAAGTTGTCTTTGGTTTGTTTTTATTGAGTTTTCCCTGACATTTAAGATGTTGAAGGCCAGTGGTCAGTTGTTGACTTTGTTGCTATGTTGTTTTGTAAGCAGTCGCATCAAGGTAAAGGCTGCACCATGTTACTTGAATGCAACATCTTGTGTGGCCATTAACTCATCCATGTGCCTCACAACTAAAGTCACATTCAGTTATACATCCCTGATTTACACCAACGCGACCTTGACCAAGGAGCAGATCATGAATGAACTTGAAGTATGGAAGAAGTTACAAGGTGTTCCGGAATGCTGGAGTGTTATACAGCCATTTCTATGCTCTGTTTATCTTCCTAAATGTAAACCTGGATCTTCAGAGGTACAGAAACTAGTACTATCATCAGGGTTTTTCATTCTAGAGCAGGGGCCATTTGTTGGCATCTTCCCATCAGGAATAATCTTTAAAATCATGTAGTTTTCTGCTAAAATTCAGTTTACGTGGAGTTTTTCTTCCCCTTTTTGTAATAATACTGTTATTTTTCCCCAAATTTAAGAAAAGGGCCCCTTCCCCTATCTGTGAATAAAAGCCCTGATCATAGATTTTTTATCTTGCCATGTTAGTGTTGTTTATGTGATTGTAAAAGATGTGTGAAGTATTTATGGACCAGATTACTGAAAAACCTGAAAATGTTACAGACTGGAAAATTTTCTTAGAAATATTTGAACTGTAAGTGACTGTTGTAATGCATAATTTTGTTGGTAAGTGGATAAAATGTTGAGCTGTTTTTTTATGCTACTTTGTTTTTTTTCTCTTGTTGAACTGAGTCTCTGCTTACCAGGCATCTTTGTCAGTTCATGTTTGGATTTATTAATCATTAGTTGGACAGTCATCTTTTAAGCTAAGTTTGTTTTGCTCAGTACTAAATCAATGTAGTTTTGCTTACATCATCCATATTCAATTACATGACTGCAGAAATTATTATGTTTCTTAAAGGCTATTTGAATATGTGCCTGTCTGGACAGTACATTGAAAAAGTTGATTAAGGTTGAACAAGTCACACTCAATATATCGATTTCCAATTAATGACAGACCTTAGATGTTGCAATTTGTATCTTGGACTGATATGTGCATTGCAGTCTTTCATGTCACTTTTTGTTACTTACACCACTTTTTGTTGCTTACGCCATTTTCTGGTGCTTAAACCCTTGTATGCATCCTTATTTTTCTTTTTGTTCTAAAGGTATTAATATTCATATTTGTTTGTCAGGTTGAAAGACCAAATCGTGAGTTGTGTGAGCGTGTCAGGTCCCCCTGTGAAGTTGTCATGAAGGACAACGGAAATTGGCCGTGGTTTCTGCAGTGTAGTCAGTGGTTCTATGCTGAAAGTTGTGGGGTAAATTGATTCTTTTTTAAGTTATGAGTTATGTTCCTTATTTGGAGGCTTAAATATGAACTGTGCAGTGGTTAGATTTTTACTTACACCAAACCCAAAATCTAAAGATTGCTACCCATTTAGCTGAATAGGTGTTTCGTCTTGAGATCTTGTGTTCATAACCTCTGTGTGACACATGTTCTCTGAGACAATATGGTTGAAGACATTGCGTTTATGGCCATTTGTCCTCTATCACTGATCATGTGGAAAAGTTGGCAGTTACTTGCATAGAATGTGGTTAGTACTGGTACAGAATCTAGGAAGTCGGTTGGGATTACTGCATTCTGTAATATGATTTCAAATAATGTTGAAAACTAATTTGAAACTTGAGAAAAAAATTAATGTAAAGATGAATTTCATTTTTATTTCAGCAAACTGTTTACGAGACATCAAACTTTGATACAGTAAGTGAGTGTAGCGCACCTTTAATTCACACGGAATCTGATTCAAACTGGTACGATAAAATCAAAGGGTGTGGGGTACAGTGTGAGAACCCACTGTACACTGATTCTGAACACAGCACAGCGCACATTGTGGTCGCAATTCTTGCTGGATTCTGCTTGTTTACTACTAGTTTCACTTTGGTAATTGTTCTTTTTTCTCTTTAACTGATACAGCCTAGCCTGTGAACAAAGGCAACCCTTTGAACGACAATGTGGCTTTTATATACAGTTGGCCTTTATTCAGAAGTTTATTGGTCTGGCCTTTGTTCATGGGTTGTCTTTTTTAAAGGTAGCCATTCAGTCAAGTTTGACTACCATGTAGTGTGGATGCCTGTAAAGTTAATTATCAGCTTTGCATGCTGTTATTTTAATCTGTTGTCTGCAAATAGAAAATACATATGTAGATATTAATTCACTTAAACATTTTTTTTGTGTGTGGATGAAATTATAATTGGTTATACTGTATTTTTCCTGTTATGTTCCAAGATGTTTAAGTTTAGTGGAAATCGCAGGAAAGAATAAATTAAAAGTTTATTAAATCAGGTTTAATTTTTTGCCTGATTCATTTGGAGCCTAGTTATCTAATAAAATAAGTAGTGTGGTAAAAAAGTTAATAAATTATGACAATACAAATATAGAAAAATAATCTTGTGAAAGAAAGAAGATAATGAGGTTGGCTGAATTTGATTGATTGTAGATTGATTGATTGATCGATCGATTGATTGATCATTTTATTGATTGATGAGTGGATATAACGTTTCATTGATTTGCTGATTGATTGATTGATTGATTGATGTGCTAATTATTTGATTAAAATATTGATTGGTCAGATTAATCAATAGATCAGTCAGTTGATTTACTGATGGATGAATCCATTTTGATGAATGGATCAATTTATTGATGAATGGATCAATTTTTTGATGGATGGAAGAAACCAATGAACAAATGAATAAAGAATTCTCTTGAATCTCTTGATACCTGTATTAGCCTGAAGTTATTGATTATTTCTCACTGTCTTTAAAT
The DNA here is from genome assembly GCA_008271625.1 of Lutraria rhynchaena. Lineage (NCBI taxonomy): Eukaryota > Metazoa > Mollusca > Bivalvia > Venerida > Mactridae > Lutraria > Lutraria rhynchaena. The sequence continues at coordinate 894,752 of VIBL01000066.1, forward strand.
ATTTGTACTTTAGAATTTAAGCCAAAAATTATTTCTATGTGTGGTGTATAAATCTGTTAATGAATGTACCATAAAAAATGTACATAGTGTTTTACTTTACATTATAACATATATTTTATAATCACTTGTGTGTGTATGTAGATGCTTACTAACATACGTCTATGCTTGCTTTATTTACTGACTGTAGAGAGAGACAAGATATTAATGTAGGGTAAGTGTGTTGTACATGTTTTTTCCCATATTAACACTGTATTGGTTAGTTCTGTTTTCACCATTAACCATGTATTAATGGTACTAAGGCTGTTGCTGTAATTCATGAACATTTTTTGTACAATTATTGCCAACCTTTGATTTGAAAATCATATGTAGGGGCACCATGGTCGAGTGGCTAAGTTATCTGACTGATAATCACTAACCCATCATGGCTGTTAGTTTAAGTCCCACCCAAGACCAAATTTCACATGGAGGTCTTCCTCCTCTGTTAAAGCTGGAAAAGTTGCCAAATGACCCTGGCTGTTGGTGTGATATTATACTCAAGTGAAAGTTATACAAAGAAGGGTCTTTCTGATTCAATGTATCAGTGATATTCATGCTTCACTTACTAGTCATTTTCACCATTAACTCTGAAGTAGAGGATTACAGAGGTGTAGCTGCCAGTATGTTTACTGATCCCCTCCTCCCCAAAAAATGAAATATGCCAGAACTGATAAAAAGTATTGTGAGAGGGCAAAGCACTTACTTTGTCTTAAATACCCTCCATTCTCCTTTTAAAATCAGTATTTTGAGAATGTTCATGTAAATATGACCTCCAGTCCTCCTGTATTCTTTTAGGCTTCTACCTCAAATACTGCTCAGCCATACATCTGTATTTTATGCTTGTCATTTTTGCATTTTGTTTGCTTTTCTGTGTGTAGCTGTAGTCATGCTAACCATTTATGTAAAGTAGATTTTGTCTGTTTGTTCATCTGTCTTTCTGTCAGTCAGGCCGACCGGTCGTACATATAAGATATATTTCTCTGTTGTGGATAGTTAGTGGATGGCACAGATGTCATCAGTCTTGAATCTGTTAATGTCGGGCTAGTTGACTTTCATTTTTCTTAAATGTGGTTTAGGAAAGGATTATTGGATGTTTAGTTTAATAATATACCTTATTTTAAAATGATAGTTTCCCATCTTTGAAGCAGTAATTTATGCCACCTGTGCCATTGGAAGTTATAAAATGATTCTGCAATCTTGTCTTAGAGTTATTGCTTTTAACATGTGTATGATTTTCTGCGTTAACACTTTAATGTTTCAGTATTTCAGACCCCAATATTTTTAAAACTGCGCTTGAAGCAGTAATCTCAAAACTCTGGCTTCTGATTGGTTGATGATGCATTACGTCCTAAAATTGACCAATGGCAAATCAGCATCTTGAGACTGTTATAGAATTTCAGGATATAAATATTTGGCTTCAAATCTAGACAATAGATCATTCTTATTTTATTGTTTTATTGTGCGTGATTTTATTTGTTATTCTGTTTTTTTTTACTCTCTAATTGCCAGGTTGATACAGATTTTATTTTATTATTCTGTTTTTGACCTCTAATTGCTAGGTAAATACAGATTTTGTTTGTTATTCTGTTTTTTGACCTCTCTAATTGCTAGGTAAATACAGATTTTATTTAAGATTTGTATTTCATCCTTTTTGTTGATCTGCATCCAAATCAGAGAGGATGTTAACAAAACATTATTGAATACATTTGAAATTAAGATCTCACAGTATTGTCCTGTATAAACCTGATGGAGACAAAAGTCAAGTTGGCACAATTTTTTATTTGATGTTTGTTTTCTTATTTATTTGTTAGAAATTACTGTTAATTTCTTTGATAGAATTATTTCAAATTTTACTTTGTCAATTCATAGCCCATGTGAAGCCTAATTTTCTTCTTCTGTAAGTCTTTTGGTTCTTAAAATGTTCTCCAAGAAATGCTGAAGTGCTGCTGATATTGAACAATTTTATCTCTTATATTTGATAAATGATGTGCTTAGATATATACACATAATTCATGACTCTCTGTAATCAAGGAAATCATCTTACATAATTTAACTACCTCTGCAGAAAACAATATTTTTTGACTTACCAAAACGGTTTAATATATTTCAGGTCACATTCATAATGGACTGGAAGGTGTCTAGAAAATACCCGACTGTCATATTGTTCTATATCAATGGTTGTTTTTTTATTGCGACACTTGGATGGCTGGCACAGTTCATCAACAGAGAAGATGTCATATGCCGGAAAGATGGCACTATTAGAAAAGGCGAACCTTTAATTGGGTAAAGATTTTTTATGTTTGTATGATTGTATATTTATACAGGTATAATGGGAACACTTGTGGCATCAACAAAATCATCCTGATTCAGCCAAAAGTGATGAAATAGACCCTTTTTTACTCTCAAATAAATTCAGTCTTCACTAAACTTGGTAAAAATGTTTATTGTTTATGGGCATAAACTCTCAAACAAGTTTCATGACTGGCAAAATTGCATCAGGGGCTTTAAGTTATGGCCCCTGATTCAGCAAAAAAAGTATAAAATTGACCTTTTTGGCTCTTGTAAGTTGAACAGTTCCCATCAAATCATTACCAGGTAAATTTGAGAATAGTATTATGTGACAGGTGGACATTCGTTTACACATGGAGAGGAATTTATATAAGTCATCATTGTTTTCCAATCCATAATATGCTATTTTAGTCAATATTATAATACATACTTTTATGTATGTATATTTTGTATGTGAATATTTAATTGAAATAAATTTAAGTCAATCTTTTTCACAAAACCGAATTTTGAACTATCTTGTCTCACACTTGAAATTAAATGTACACATTCGTTATCCAATCAATTTTATCATATTTTTATTAACAGTTCTGGTGAGAGTGCTTCATGTACAGTTGTCTTCGTAACTATATACTACTTCATGATGTCCGGCATTGTCTGGTTTGTGATGTTAGCGTACTCCTGGGACATTCACTTCAAAGCCCTCGGTACTGTGAGGGACGATCTGTCGAAGAAAACTGCTTACTTCCACATAATTAGTTGGTGTTTACCTTTGGTGCTCACAATTATGTGCTTGTCCATCTCTGTGGTAAGATTTATTGCTGTTACACGGTGATTTTTTTTTAATTTTCAAAACTACCTGTGACTTTCAGAAGGGGAAAATATAGCATGATAAATCAGAAAAAGGGGAAAATTTGAAAAAGTATCATTTATTTTTATAACATTATGGGGCTAGGGGAAGCGGTTGATATTTGGTTGAGAAATAAACAAAAAAATCACTGGTATAAATACAACATGTAATAAAAAAAATCACTGGTATGAATATAACATGTAGTAGTAATGGTGTTATTTGCCTCTCATTCTTCTTTTCTGTACCAGTTAACATGGGGTGTGATCTTTCCTCCTTTCTGAAGACTTCCTCTTGTCTGACTCTTCATATTTGAAACAAAAATGTTCAGATCTAGTTTAGTTCTGCTGGAGAATGATGTGTTTGTTAGATGTTTCCTCCCCACAAACATGAAGGCAAACGCTGGTTAGCTTCCTCACATGTGAAATTTATATGATCCTGGGTGGGATTCTAACCAACAACAGTGAAGGGATAGAGATTACTAGCCAGAAGTCTAGTCTAGTCTCAACCACATGACTATGGCAGCCCCACAAATGTATACAGTGGAATGTTGCCACTGTGCCATAATCATTTCTGAATTCAATTTTTCAGATTGATGCAGACTCTTTGAGTGGCATATGTTTTCCTGGATTCTATGACACATGGAATAGAGCTGGTTTTGTCTTGGCTCCTATCATACTGGTGTTAGTTATTGGTGCTATATTCTCAATTAGAGGTAAATTGAAAGCACATGGATTTAGTAAATTCTTCATTTACTGCGTCTTCAACAAAGTTGAACTTTAGTTTAGATTGGACTATTGCTGTTAAATTTGATTTGTTGCAAGGTTTTATGTAAACCTCAACTCTGACCCAGTTTGTGTTATTAAGAATAAAATGTAATAGTTTTGAGAATATCTTCTCCTCACTAATTACGGTGCTTGATACATTTTAATTATAAGTTTTATTTATAGCAGCATCTAGACACATATTTTGCCCAATAATAGGTTGTTGCAACCACAATGATACCATTTGAAGGCACAAAAAATGTCTGAAGTATCAGTGCCATTCCAAGTGGCCAAATTCCTTATTCAAGTCAACCTGTAGTATTTAATTTTTGCAGCCTTGGGGGTCTTTCAGGTCACTTATGTTACTTATGCCACTTTTTGGTACGTAGACTACTTTTAGGCATTTAGTCCAGTCTTTGTTAGTTAGGTCACTTTTTGGTCCTTAGACCCCTTTCTGGTACTTTGATTTTTGATGACCATATTTTTTTTCAAGGACTTCTTACTTTGATAAAAGTTAAAAAAGATTCACCGCCATTCATTGGAGAGAAGGCAACTTCTAAAATACATGATACCATCATCAGATTAGGTGAGTTTACCAAGCTTTAATGGCATTTCTCATGATTTTGTACAAATGCATTTATTTCAATAAAAACACAGTCTAAAGCTTGTCAACATATAAATTTAAAAGGCTCATCTGTTTGAATTTTGTCATAAGTTTCCATACAATTTGGAGATGACTACATTTGGAAGTAAGTATCAGATGTCAAAGCCTAAGCTGTGTCTTCTCTAATCATATCTTTGGTAATCTTATAGTATAGGTCTTTAGTTATACGTAAATCTTTGTATGTAGTATGTTGATTTGAGTAAAACATAGGCCTTATGTTGTCATGTGTTGTCATTAAGTGAAGTTTTATTAATACAGTCTTTGATATTGTCAATTTTCTCTTGCCTTATATAAGTAAAATTTGTTTCATTTCGTAGGTGTGAATCATATTTGGTTTTATTGTTTCTGTTGTCACTGAGCTTAAGTTTTTGTGTTTTTTTTTCTCAAAATTTTCAACTTCCATGCATACACAAAGATGATATTCCTAATATTTGGTGTATTGTTTAAAATTTTGGATCCAGATCTTGATGTCCGTGGCAACTAAACATACAGATAACGTCTTTTTTTTTTCAGCCATCTTTATTGGCATGACTTTTGTTCTTGTTGTTATAAGCACCTGTATACATGTTTACACATTCGTTACGCAGTCAGACTGGAACTCAAGTCTAATGGATTACACCTAGTAAGTTTTCAATGTCATTTTACAATCTTTTAGGCTAGAAACAAATACTTCGTTTTTTTATGTGACTTACTGTCACTTGAGTTAAATGTCATTTTTTCAGCAATTTTCCACATATATACGGCGGCCGGTTCATTTAACCAGTTTTCCTGGACTGTATACTTACTAGTACTAACTTACCCTTCCACAAGGAGCCAGCAACATCTCCACATATGGAGGAAAATCGACATTTTTGTCAAAATTTCATGGAAGGGTATAACTTGCCACGACTGGAATTCAAACCCAGATCTCCAGGTTACAAGTCCAGTGCAGTAACCACTGAACCATGGCCGCAGCCAATTCTTTGTTCTGTTAAGTGTTACTTGAACAAACATTTAGGGATAGTTTGGTTGATAAACTTTCTCGAATTTCTCTTCTAAACTACAAGTGATTTTAGCAATCTAAAGCTTAAAAAAACTGATTTAAAGTTATGAACCGATTAAAAACTGTAGAACATGGTCATAGTTATTGCTGAGGACTTCACTAAATTTATTCACCATTTAAATAAATTGATACACCATTTTTCAGCTGTAAAGCTAACGTATCAGTGATGGAGATTTTTTATGGTTCCGTTCCAAGCTCCTGTGAGATGGAGAGTAGACCGAGTATCGTGGCAGCCATTATTCACATTTTTTCATTTTTTGGTGCGGGAATTCTATTTAGTTCCTGGTCATGGTCGAAAGCTTCACTTGATGTTTGGGAAAGAGTCCTCAGGAGGTAAAGATGTTTTTCCTTTGCCATCAGGGTATTCCCCGCAATATTATCCATGAAGCTACGAATTTAGCAAAAAAAGCCATTGCTTGTCAAATTCGAATTCTTATAATATTGTTCTGATTTGTTAGTGATCAAACAAAAACTTTCGAAGAGTAAAACTGCAATAGGACTGGCTGAAAAGATAAAAGTTGATAGAAATAACCAGATTGAGCTGTTAAATGTATGGACTTGTGTTTATTGAACTCCTTAGATTGAAGTGTATGGTTTGGGTCGTCTCCTCTGTTAAAACTGAAAAAAAATCCTAATGACCCTAACGTTTGATGTAAAATGAAACCCCAGTGAAAAAAAAGGAATATGACATTTCTAATTATAAGTGCTTGAAAATATAAACCTGAGATCATGTGTGATTTTGTATGCTTACAACTCTAGGGTCATTAAGTTATCCGCCTTAATTAACAGGTTATTTAACAAGCCAAGCAATAAGCCTCAGAAGTTAAGAAAACATAGACTCGTGGCTCGTGCGTTTAAGAGACAGAAGCAAAGAACTAACGAAAGACTGTCTGTAAGTTATGGCACTGACCATGATGATCCATTTGGTGAGTAACTCGTATCATTATTTACAAACTACAAACTGTGAATTGTCTCCCTTTGCAACTATTCACTTTCTCCTCTCGCTACTTTTGCCATTTTTTGTTAAATTGATTTCTTTACATTTTTTTATGTGATGAATATCAATATAAATGATTATTGAGTTATCTCCCTTCTATTTTTTGAATACTTTGGAATAGAAAACATGACAAACTGTATTTGTTTTAGGAATGAGGTTTGATCGTAGCTCAGCCAGTTCACACTCGCAGTCGTCTGGTTTTGCTATGACTTTACCAAAGCACAATAGACGTCAACTACGTGGACTAATGAGGTCAAGGGTCGGTCGTTCAAGACACAGACACACAGATCCTGGTATGTTCAGGAATATTTGTTGCTTAAATATAGTCTTGCACAGGGCCACTGTGTGACAATAGTGACTCTTAACCTCACATTAAAGGCTTCCGTGGTTGAATGGTCGAAGTCTTTTTCTGTGAGATACTTGATTTGCATTTGTTCTTTTTATAGAATATTTGTTCTATTGGTACATTTAATTTCGTTGAATTTTATTTTTTCCTATAAATACGTTATTAATAAAATTTGTTTTTCTATTTCAATGTTTTGTGTACTATAATTTACAGATGCTGTGTCACTTGGATCAAAGTTGTCTTCTTCTCACAGAGCTTCAAGTCAGTCGTCTAGGCGACGATCTTATGAGTCCAGTATGAGTCAGAAACTAAGCGATATTGAAAGAGAAATCAGAGCAGAAGAGAGAAGAAAACGTCGGAAAAAACGGAGAAAGAAGCGACAAAATCGGGTTCAGCCAATTATGGAACCGATCTCAAGCAGTTTAGCGGCGATACAGGCCCAGAGATTAAAACAGTTGCAGAAGTGTTCAAATCCGATTAGTGAATCATCAGACGTTAGCGAGCTGAATGGTCATATTGGAAATATTGGCAATAAAGCGTTGATTCCTACGCATTCTATAGGGTCATCAAACATTTTGTCTGATTCAGTTATAACTGGCAACAGTATTTCTGAAATTGAACTACCTCAAACTAGATCCAAACAACCAGATCTCTCAATATTCACTGCACAGGCTGCCCTGCCGCCTACTGCTAATAGAAATGAAAAGGAAGATAACTCCAATGGTAATGTTTCAAACTTAAAGGGAGCTAATCCTTCTCCTAGTGGAAGTTACAGAAGAGGTCGCCGAAGGGAAGTTAAACTTGAAATGACTGAAACCAGTTTCTACCAAGAAGATGATGACAATATTGAAATTGGTGGCAACCAGACTATTCATACTGAAGAAAATCGTCAAGAATCGGGTGAAATTCGTGGAAATTTAAAGGAGTTAGGTCCTCTTGTGAATGAGATATTTGAACAAGCCAGAGTTGGTTCCCGGAATTCTTCACAAACTGTTGGGAGCAGCCGTCTTGGTTCGGCATCCAGTAGGGGAAGTAAAGGTAGCCAATCAAATTCAAAAGATCAGTTTAAGTATGCAACAACTAAAGTTCACCTTCCCCCTGAAAGACCAAGAAATGATATGGAAAGAACTGAAAGAAAGCGACCCTTCTCGGGTGATTATGTGCTTACATCAAAGCGAAACATGCAAAAGCGTGACGAAGGGCCAAGAAAGTCACAATCTCAACCTAGCAGTCGTGTGTCGTCTGCTGTTGGTCATAAAAGACAGATTGGCCATAATGGAAAACTTGATTTCACTGAGGGATTAAATTGGTCGCGATTTCTTCAGGGTAAAGGACATTCCCCTGGCCCTATGTTTGGCCCATCACATCAACCATTGGATAAAACACAGAGGCAATTTTACCAGGCTCCAGTCATTTTTGACAAACACCAGGGTCAATTGAAAATAATGGATAAAAGTCATTTTGAGAAAGAACATCAAGTAAGTCCTGGTAATGTCACGTCAGAGAAGCCTGATGCTGTGGTTGCACATGTTGAAGAAGAGCCTAATGCTACGTATGAATTAAGGAGACCTTACACAAACCCATATCGACGTTATCAAACTACTGTAGATGTATTACCAGATGAAAATGACCAAGACGAAGATGATAGCGGCTTTTCATCAAGGTTGTCACAAACTCAGAATGGTGTTAATATACTGAATGTGGAGGCAGAGCACTGTAGACTCTGTGGTGCTCATAAAACTCATGCTCAGAACATTGATGTGTTGAATATTCAAGCTGAACAGGTGGAAGAAAATCCTGATCAGCCAGTTAACTTAGATGTGCTAAATGTGGAGGCTGAACATAGAACTAAACCAAATAAAGACTCTTCTGGAATTAGCAGTCCAAATAAAAATGTTGGGAATCCAAAAACTTGTCCAAATAGTCATGAAGGTTGTAACTTGTTGGTTCTGGAGTCAGGGCATGTTAACAATGGTGTTGATCGCCACAATAAACATATAACTAAAGATTCTAAGTTTGTTACGAATGACTTTAAAAAATCCGAACATGTTAAAGGAGATGTTTTAAGTAATATTCATCATGTGAATGCTGAAGTTCATCAGGCAGATGAAAGCTATTCCAAAGAGGAAAAGGTTACCAAATTACTGCATGAGCCAGTCAGACCACATACTGGGCCAGGTCCAGATAAGGATGACACTGATTCTAAAGTAGAGGAAGCTGTTAGTGCATTTTCAGGTGTTGGAGATAGAAAGAAAAATGTTCCAAACAAAGTAAAGACTTTAGCATCTATAACTACAGATAACCCTTCTCAAAATCAAGCACCACTAAAAAGTGTTCCTACTGCTAATACCAACATACTTAACTTGGAACAGATTCGGCAGCAGCACCTCCTTAAAAAGCGTAAACTCGGATCTCAAGGATCATTATCATCAGGGTCAAGGTCAGCTAGTGCAAATACAGGGTCAGCATCCAGCAGAAACTCGCGTGCTAGACAACAACCTCAAGCTAAAGTCACCATCCCTGGTTACGATGATAAGAAATCAAATGATAAAAAGACTGTTACTGTGGAACGTAATTTAGGAATGTTTGATTTTATTGACTATGAAGAGTTTAATTCTGAATATGATGATATTACAACAGATGATCTCACTGATACTTATACATATACTTCTTGTGACGATGATCTGACTGAAGTTTCATCTCTTCCATGCTGAGTTAGGACAGATAAAATAATGTATGGTTTGTGTTACATAGTCAACCCTTCTATACTGAGTTAGGCCAGATAAAATAATGTATGGTTTGTGTTCCGTAGTCACCCCTTCTATACTTAGTTAGGCCAGATAAAATAATATGTGTTTTTTTTATTACATAGTCAAAATACATTGTTTTATGTACAAGAATTCCCTACATTCAAATTATTTAAAAATCAGAAATGTTTTTCTTTTCTTCAGACTTCTGAGAGACAAGATATATTTCTTGGGAAATCTTGGAATCTGAGGGTTATGTAAAACATTAAATAAATTGTTTTTCCTTTAAGGGTCTAATAAGTTGTTCAATTATTCCCCTGCTGTTATTTTTTTGTCACAAATATTTTATTAGCCTTGTCATATTGTTTTATAATTCTATGTAGACCAGACCCACATTTTCAGTCTGTTGATCAATTTTCTCTATCCGTGCAAAATCGAATCTTATGGGATCTCATCAGACATTACAATTGCTGGGTCATTGTTGTACAGGTCAGATGGAAACAGTGAACCATGTTTTATTGTACAATAATGTATGGGTTGATTTTCTACAGGTTCATATTGGCAGTGTTGCAAATCATGTTAAATGTTAGAATCATTTCAATCAATGCCTTAAGTGTTTAAATACACAGTTCAAAATTAAATGCTCTAATTTTTTTGTATGTATCACAATGCTTGCAGGTTTTACTGTTAAATATTTTGTTATTATATTATTACTCTATTAGTGCATTTATTGAAAAAAAATTGTGTATTTCACAATGACTTGTGATATTGATAAGATTGGTATTTACAAACATACAGTTTCATGTTTTATACAAATTGTTTGTAGCCATTCAATACTCTGTGTTGTGATGTTTTTGTTTTCATTTTATGTAAAACTATCATATTTTATCAAGTGCTATATCAGTTTAATTTTTTACTTATTTTTTTTTCAAATTATGTTTTTGTTGCATTCATCTGCAGATTTTTTTCTGCCATCGCTGTGCGATTTTAGAGCAAATTCTAGTATGTATTTTAGAAATGGTTGTAAATTGTCAGTTTTTGTTAATATTGAAATCATGATATCTTAAGGTAGCGTGAGTGGCTATATGGTGATATCAAGTTTTACTAATTTATAGTTTTAAAAGTCAACCGTAATTGTATACATTAATAAACCTACTATACAGAGTCTATTGCAAGTGATTTGAAACAAATATTGTACTTGGTCTGTCTTCTATAAACCAATATCGCACGTAATTTTCATATTTTTGAATAACGATCACTACTCTGTATATAAGGATATATTACAACAATTAGCCTTAAAACAACAATCATGGTATCATGCAGGGAACCGTGTCACAGATTTTTGATAACGTCCTCCATTCAATAGATATTTGACTTTAAAGAAATTCCGTCGCCTGAACCCCGCTGAAAATTACGTAATACGTCATAGATAAAAAACGAAGATAAATATCAAAATTCTGTGACACGGTTCCCTAGATAAGCATTTCCGCTACAAAATACCGAAAACCGCTTTGAAATCCATCTTCAAATAAGGCGGCAATCTTTGTTCAAAAATAGCACCCTCTGCGTTTTTTTCTAAGCGAGAAATTAGCAATAAAAGTGTCAGATCATTATCACCTCGTGTAATCAACAATTATTCGATAAATTAATACAGCCTATTGAAATTTGATAACCAATCAAATTCGTTCATCTTTAACGGATCAGTTAGTGGAACCGCCCACCATTTTAGATGACTCTAAAGTGCTTAATTACGAATTATTTGTCAAAATAGTATCATATCGTACCGATGCAATACACAGTACATCAGATTTCTCGTCAACCAAGAGGCTCTCAACGGGGAAAACGGCTTATAGGGAAATTGAGTTAAAGATGGCCGGGGAAACCGCTATATAAGTTAAATGAAAGGTAGCCATGCATTTAGTGTAAAAATAAGAACTTAAGATGTGATTAATTTGTAGAAAAGTGTCTATGGTTTATGCCTGTTAATGTAATCATTTAAAAACATACTGATATATAAAGGTAATTGGATATATAACAGAATAATAATTAATATAAGATTCTCGAAAAACATGCACGTCCGATGTCCATAAGACGTTACTGTTTCATCCTATAGTTTGTTTGATAGCTTTCAATATTTTACCAAAATGTACAGAGTTGCTTCATAAAAGTGCACGTTGAAATAATTTTATTTTATTGATTACATCGATGAAATAGCGAAAATAATAATTTTCGTTGACCCAGTCTCCCTGTATTAATTTACTGGCAATTCAAATATATTGTAGTTATATAACTTTAATTGTGTTTGAAACCTGACTCTGGAATATATAAATTTAATTAAACTTGTAAAAATGGTACGTCATAACATTAACGGTGTAACAATCTTTGACAGCTCGTTTTCTTATCGTGTGCGTTTTATCGCAAGGTGCATGAAGTGTCTGCATACCATATTGCTGTTTATTATATCTTCCGCCAAAACATAAAGAAATGTGTGATGCGACATATATAAGGTCGAAATGGACCCATATTGATAGTATAATTAGCAAGGCGTTAGAGTATGATATCGATATCACACTTCAATAAGACCACCGTTCCGGATCAGTTATTTCATCATATATTTTATATCATATAATATTAAAAGTACATTAGATGCTAGTAGCCCAATCGACCAAGGTGTTAATGAATTCACACCTATCTTGCACATCAAATGATTGTTGCAGTTATATATTTATTACGTAATTTTCCACCATAAAGTTTTCATTTTCACAATATGTCACGTCACTATGGTCAAGTTTTTTTACGGGATATAGATTTATGCAGTTCGGTATCTTTAGCATTCGTAAACCAAGTTCCGCGAGAAAGAGATTTCTAACTATATTTTTCACTTTTTGAGAAACACTCTAACACCTTGCTTAGCCTTATTTTTCTTATTTCCCATTTTAATCCGCTTGATGTTGATAATCTGTCGAATTTCAAATACTTATGTTAACATACGGCAAGCGATACCAAATTTAATATCGATTAATACAAATTTGCCCTTAAAGAGCCCCTTACAACGCCGCCTCCTAGATCGTTCTCGCTGATAAAGTGGAGTCGATATGGGGGTGCAGTTTTTATCGCGATAAAACACTATTTTTGCATATTCGGATCGAATTTTTTGTTGCATGGTATGATAGTATGATATTTAATTATTGTTAGTAACTTAAAATGTCATTTTCGCTTATTTTTACGTTTGTAGCCACTTACGCTACCTTAACATGATCTTTATCTTTCCAATGTCTGATAATTTTTAAAACTTGTTAACCAAAGTGTGTTACATGTTCTGATAATTAGCATAATGTATTTCTTGAGTCAGTATTATAATCATCTCTATTTATTAGGTAGGCCAAATGTCCTCTAATACTCATTGAATAAGTATTAATGCAGCAAAATTGCTGGTAGAATTACAGGTACCTGTATGTGCCTTATTATTCTATTTTTAGAACATTCTAAGGTCGTATACCACTCTGTCACAAAAGATTTTCTCTTCACCAATCACACCACCGTTTGGTAGACAGGAGTTACCATTATATACACATTATAATTATTTCACTGCAAAACTTATATAAGGTGTGTTCATAAGGTGTAAAAAATGTTTGTTTCTGGACACTTTTTCATTAAAAATAGGGTAGGTCTGAAAATTATTTTTTACTTTTTTTTATAATATACTTGAATGCTGCTGTTGAGATTACCAGTATTTATGTGAGGAAAAGTAAAAAAAGGGAGACAAATGGATGTACCATTTCTTGGGCCTAAAAAAAAGTCTAGGGTCGTGGGGAAAAATTAGGGTAGGTCAGGTTACCAGAAATAAACCTATCTTTTTATGCCTGAAGATTGTATTCACAATTTTAACTTTAAGAACCTGTTTGCTTTTGACTTACTATATTATCATAAGATGATCTAACATTTTTATTGTTTACAGATAAGATTGATGATTTCTGTACTGTCTGCTAATGTTACATGCCTTACTCTTTTGTCCTTTTTTTTCTTTTTATGTTGTAATTATATACTCATTTAGCTCAGATATGAATCTCAATTTTTTCGGTACCCATAACAAAAATCAGTAATTACCAAAAAATGTTCATGTGATTTTTCCTCAATGTTTTTGTCGGTCATTATGTACATCATGTTGAAGATTTTTTTAGAAAAATACTCAATTGTTGTTAAGCTCCAAGTTATTAATTAATCAACATTTATTATGGAAAATTATATTTTATGTCCATAGAATTATAACCTGTGGTGATTTGGTTAAATTCATTGCATCTAGGGCCATTTGTCCTCTGCTGCTGATCATCCATGTGGAGAAGTTTGCAGTTTCTTATATAGAACTATGTTATAACTAGCACAAAGTTCAAGAAAAGGTTAGGTTACCTGGCTGCCAGTGTCTAACTTGAATAATGTTGAAAACAGGTGTAAAACGAGTATGAGGTTCAATTTTTATTTCTTAAACATTTATTAAATTGTTCAACATTTTGTACTTGACCATTTTTGTTTGTATGATAGATATTTTTACTTGAAGTTCATGTCAAGAAAAGATTTATTTAGTTGCAAAAGTACATGTATAGCTACAAACTGTTCCTAAGGTTATGTGTTCAACATGTTTGATAATTTTTGTCTAGTGTTGAAATAATTTTTCTTAAGTGCTAATTTTGTGTCATATTGCATGGATCTTTTGTCCAAGTAAACCTATTTTTGTTGCATATGATACTCAATCTATATATTGTCTGTTCTTCTGTAGGAAGAACATCAGAAAAAGTGTGCTAAATTCATAAATGTTAAGTCGGCATTTTTTAGAGTTTATTTTTGGATTTTGATATCATTTCATGAAGGAGTTGGCATTTCTAAATGTGCATTAAAATGCATTAATTGATGTATTTCTGCCATTTTACTGCCTTTTACACCCAAGAGTTTGTGATATTGTCATATTATGATGGTGCTTCTTTTTTATGAATTCATTGCTTGATTATTTTTCTAATTGTTTGAGTGATAATCAAGTAATAAATCTAATATGACTTTAAGGCCAGAAAAAAAATAGTTGTTTTAGGTTACCGGACTGACCCTATTATTTTGGTGATGTTTCTGTGAGTGATCCGAAGTATGAACATAATTTGGGACAAATCATGCCTACAAAATATGAAAGGCTTTTTAAAAATAAGATGAAGAGAAGAAGTTTTGCGTCCAAGCTATTTTTTTGGTCAAGTAACCAAATGCAATTGCTTTTTTTCTGGCCTAATTAGTGTTGTGATGAACAAAGCTATGCAATTTTACAGCAAAGTAAGGTTTATTGTGTGTATATACATGTAGTCCCAATATTTTGTATCAACAGCATTATAATTTTGTACAGCAAATGAATTCATGTCTGAGACTTTATGTAGAGTTAGCTCACATTAAGAACAACCCAACCTTATGTCTCATGAAAAGCATGTTTTGTTTGCTCTAGAACTGGTAAAAGTTTTGTAAATCTATTAATTTCAATACAATTTTTATTTGCATAAATTGTTTAAACAGATTATTTCTTATTTAAAAAGCAAAGAGTGAAATTGTTAGTATTTTTCTCTGATGTACAACTTTAACATAACGGTGTCTTGTGAAGATGAAGTTATATTTTTGTGTTAGTTTCTATAACATTATTTTCATAGATAAATCTTGTTTTTATATACATTCATGCTGTGAGTATTCTGTACTCGTGTTTTTTAGAACCTCAGGTAGTGTTGTGTTGCAAACATGTCGTAGCTGAATTATTCTTTAGCCAATGGTAGGCCGGTGGTTATACTCGGGCTTCCTACACCATTAAAGCCAGAAAAGTCACCCAGTGACCGTCGACATTAATGCAACATTATTCTTTAAGACTGAATTATTAGGATATTATTATGGTAGCAAAAAAAGTGCCATATTCTTAAATAATCTCAGGTGTTCACTTAATGCTTCCCTTCAGTGTACATGTTTGTTGAAAATCACACTGAATGAAAACTTAAAGTTTTAGATAATACTCTAAAAGATGACATTTTGTAAATATTGAAAATTGCCCTTAGAAATATTAATTCTGTAACCAAAGTTCATGTATTTTTATAATATTATCATATTATCATGATATCATATTATCATGATATCATTTTTGTAAATTTTGATAGGACTTTAGATGCTTATCAGTCATCTTAGATATTACATGTGTTTATACACTTGTCAGTAATGCAATATAATTGTGTTATTTTACCTTTGGTTTCTCTTATAAATAAGAAGATATTTTAAAAATTTGTGAAATTTTACATTTAGTCTTTATGCTGTAATAAAACTATATTAGATTTAATTTTGTTGTTTTAATTTGTTACATGATCAAAACTTAAGTTATTAATGCTACTAGGGTATGATTCTGACTAGTAATCACAAGCCACTCACTGCTGTGAGTTCAAATCCCACCACGCACCAGTCAATGTTCACATGCAAGTAAGTTATCCAACTAACATATTGAAAATTGGTGGTTCTAACCAGGTGTACACCTGGGGTCTTCCTCCACTATTAAAACTGGAAAGCTTCCAAATGACCCCAGCAGTTTGTGTGACATTGAACAGTGGTGAAAAAAGGTATAATTGTTTTGCATGCAGTACAAATTACCGTATAAATATGCTGAAAAGTGATCATACTTTACATGGTGTTATTAAAATGTGACAGTTCACTCAGGTCTGACTTATGAAAAACATCCAGGTTATTTAACTTGATTTCGATCTCCAAGCTCACATCTCATATTTTGTCTTTTAGTGTTGATAATAAGGAGTTGATATTAATATATTCAGACAGCATATATGACCTGAATACATCGATTGAATACATTGATTTTAACATTAAGCAGCTACATTGTTTCAATCGAAATACTTTGAGAATGGCATTGAGGTTTTAGTTTAGATTCTGTTCTCAAGTTTACAAGCTGGGTCATATTTATATCATTTGTATGTATATCGAGGGTGATTAAATGATAAAAATAGACTTAAATCATAGAATAAAATCATTCATGCAATCTCAATTCAGGTGTATTGCACAGAATGATTGCTATTTACTACTTATTTTCCATAGCACCACATTATCCTTCCGCTCAGGGATGATTCGCGACTTTGGGAGTGGGCACTGCCGACATTGAGTAATGTGGCTTTAGGGGAGATAATCAATTTTGTATGGAATTAAACTGGTTCCCGGTGAGACTGTCAATACTTCTGTGATGGTACTGCGAGTAAGAACAGGAACCAGTTTAATCAGGCGCTAGACTGTGCTACCAATATACACTGTGGCAATCCGGGGAAAAGCGTTCATTCTCCTGGCATAAATTGGAATGCTCGAGGTTCAGAGTTGAATTTTAATATTGAACGACAGTCTAATACGGAACCGGTTGTCACGATGAAAAGTTTATACTGACACCGTTTGATACATGCGCATGCGCAACAGGAAATTTAGAATTGTTGATTCTGAAAATGACTAAATAAAACATTTTTTTCTCATTTATAAGTGCGAGCCGATCTAAAAGCTAAGACACGGATAAAATAGAACCAGTTCAATCCCATTTTTTGACTTTGGCTTAATTTAGCCTCATATAACTGTCAGTTATGTCGAAATGGATCTTATGAGTCGTGCATAAATTTATTTTTTATTCAGAATCGGAGCAAACCTTGATTTAATTTTACGTTCACTGTCTCTGACGACTGTGAATGACATGCTTGAATAAAGAAGTTTTATATTGAGAGGGAGAAAGTGGCTTCGTTTTGTAACCTCCTAAAGGCCTGCCAATCCAAAATGGATCCCTGGCAGAGTACAAACACAGACGAGCCTGGAGATGGTGATAGTGAAGTGATCGAGATCATTCCGATGGATGAATATGATGTTAATAAGGTAATGCAATCTCTGACAGTTATAGCCACACTACAAAAATACAGTTCTGAGCAAAATCCTCACTTGGCTAATCAAAATATATTAATGATAACTTACATGGGAATCCTGTTGTATTTTTACTCAAGTCTTTCCTGTATTTGACTTCCCTTGAGATGAAATTTTAATGAAGACAATGTATTTTGTTCACAAAAGTTTAATGACACATCTGTATTTTAGTAGGTATATATATTAGCCTAATGCTGTGTTTGACATAAATTTTGATATGCATTGCTGATATATTCACTAAATTTTGCATGGTTTGCAATATTTAGAGCTTTTTGGTTTAACATAAAAACGGTTTTGACAAAAAACAACATATTGTTCATGCACATGTATAAATATACTTCCACATGCCCTAGGTAAATAGACTATCCTTGACACTGAACACTGTTATTAGTAACTTTAGATATTATTGAAATCTGCTTTTATTTATTGGTATTTATTGCTGTGTTAATCTACTATTGGTAGTTATTGCCATATTAATCTCTTAACTGCATGATGATTATATGACCATTCACTCTAGGTTCTCAGCCACCACTGTGTTGATCCACACAAAATCCTAAAATAAAATTACTGTGTCACAATTATGTGATTTCCCCAAAACAATTACCTCCCTCAAATAGGTAGATAAAAAAACCACCAACACTTAGTTATATTATTATCTTGAATGCCATTGTATTACACTACTAATTGATATTATGCCCTAATACACAAAACATAGAAAATTCGGGAAAAGTGATTGTGGTTATAATTCAGGAGTGCAGAAATGAGCCAGAAGTCAGAAAAGTCAGCCAGCTGTTTGAGCATTCTCACAAGTTCTTCTTTCCAAAACAACAGACACAATACAATATAGTCTGTGCTTCTCACTAATAGGCCTAAAAACCCTACTGTATTACTTTCAATGTTTCTTATTTTGTATGAGATGTAAACGTTACTAGTTATTCTGTTCACTGTTACATTGTACATTTATACATCATCCTGTCATTGCAAAAAAGTTGTGACTTGCTCATCTTGGCAAGGCGTGTAAAAATACAGTCAAACTTATGAATAATGGCCAGTCTGGTATTTATACACAGTCTTTATTCGGAAGTTTAGTTGATTATGTCAGTGGATTATATCAAGAGTGGCCTGTGTCTTTGTTCACTTTGTGGCCTTTATTCAACAACTCCACTTTGACTGCATACATATGTGATCATAGCTTTTTTGCGCTCAATGAATGTCACTTGTCTACCAAGTATGATACTACATTCTGATCAGTTTTATTTTTCAATATAAAATCACCAAATGCAATTCCCCCATGTCCTCTCCTTCATCATGAAAAAGTTTATTTAACTGTACCAGAGGTCATATAAACATGGACCATTAAGCAGTCTTTGCTCTTGTTTACTCATCCATGATGTGAGATAGATTTTTGTAATCTTGTTTTTCAAAATTTCTGAAATATCATTTGTTACCATAAACATTATGGTGTAAAACGATTGACTATCTAAAGTATTTGTTCCCCATCTCTGTTGGGAGATACATTGGATCACATTGTATTTTTTGTCAATTGTCATTGAAGGATGCTTTAAGTTTTATTGAAACACAGCATAGCAATTTGTATTACGTATTGATAAATTGATCTACCTGTATTGAGTTTTGAAATTAGTTAAATAAAACCTCTGATTCTAGAGAACTTGTATCAAAGGATCAAATGTACTATTTAAACATGTATCTTTAACCCTCATATAATTTTCCACACCCTAAAATGCATCATTAATTTGTTATACAAGTAATATAGTAATGTTGAATTATAAAATGCTTCATTAGTTATGTACAGTACATGTCTGAAATCTGGCAGTGTAAAATGACATGCATGAGTCAACTAATTGACAAGAAGGCTGATGCTGTAGTTTAATACCGACTCAGTTTTTTGAAAATATAAGTGCATTTTTTCATTGATACAAGTGTCAATGTGTTCATTGATAGTTAAGATATTATAAGTGTTGAGATTAATATAATCTTTGAGTTGCATTATATTTTAGTGATTAAATTAATTGATATGATAATGGCAGTTCATTGAAGACCCTATTTTACCCAGCATGGCTGTGTGCTTAGCTCAATTAGTGGAGTGTTAAGTCTTTAGTAAGTTCAAACCATAGAGGCTATGTATGCTCTCTGCGATGATTTGGTTGAAGACATTGTGACTCCACGGCTGATCATTGAGAAGTTGGCAGTTCCCAGGGGCCATTTATAGACATCTTCTCCTGAGGAAAAATCTTTAAAATCATGCAGTTTTCCCCTAAAATTCAGTTTACTGGTATATCAAGTTTTTTCTTTCTCTTCTCGCAAAAATATCACATTATTTTTCTCCAAATTCAAGAAAAAGGGCCCCTTCCCCTACCTGTGACAGAAGCCCTGGTTATGACAATAAAAATTGAAACTATCAGTTGGGTTTTTCAAAGAGAGAAGAATAGGAATTCCCTGTCTGGACGAAACATTGCAGGCACTTTTTTGAAGATTTTTTAATTTGTCATGGAAGGAAACAGTCAGAAGGATTTTTACTGTTAGGTTGAATTAATTATTCAATAATTTAATGTTAATATTGTTTACTTTCGGCCTTGTGTGGGCTTCTTAGTGCTAGTTTAAATTTCTCACTTTTTCGCTTTATATGAGCATAATTTAATTTGCAATGCATAATAAAATTATGTACTACAAAATTGTAAGAGAAAAGTTCTCTTTCAGCATTTACCAAAAGTTAAGCCATTTATGGGTCATTAGCAATCAAATCCAGATAACATCTGATTGATGGAAAAAATCTTGTATCAAGCTTATTTAGTTTGCTGGCCTGTAATGTATTCAATGATTCATGTAGTTCATGTTTACATTCGAAGAGATATTTACTCAGGGTAGATTAATACGAGATTTAGAGATTAACCTTGAAGCACATCGGTCTGTTTAGCCTTATTGCTCAGTGCCCACCTTGCTGTTAAGTTTGTTGTTATGTAATACAGAGCTGATAGGAGGTTTTGCCTGGTACCATACTGTCTATATTTCTAATTGACCTTATAAGGCAAGACTAGACATTTACTTTTGAGGCTGGGTTAAAATGTAAATTTTGATTTTGATATGAATTTCATGAAAGGTCAAGTGTAGACAAAAAATAGTTCCCATCTTTTCTGACTAACTCCACATGTCACTTTTAAGTCTCTGTGAGACATTAGTTGAAGACTTTGAGTCTTAGATCATTCATCCTCCTCCCCTGAAAACTTGTATGGAGAAGTTACATGCGGAGAACACGGTTAAAACTGGTACAGAGTCGTGGAAACACAGGTTTTGTTAATTGCCTGCTGTTATATGACTGACATATTTGTAACCAGATGTAAAGTTTGAAAAAATTAAAATAAACACTTCTTTTAATTGATAATAATTATTATTAATAACAATTTCAGGCTAAAGCCAAAGCTTCACTTTCATGGGTGCTTTGTAAGGCTTATCAGGATAAAGTACCAACAGAGTTTGTTGACCCATTTTATGAGAATGCAGAGGTGAGTAGTCTTTTATGATGTAAATAGAAACTTGGCTGTAGTTCCAGAAATGTCTCAAACCAAGATTTTTCTTGAGTCATTTTTTTGGTATTTTTTTTTAAATGAAAAATTATGCAACTTTAACTGTTTGGCAGTCTGCAGTGCTTTCATTTGACCCTTAAAACAGCATTTTGAGTCTTGAAATTTGTAAAATAAAGCATTTGACTGAAGATCATTCTTCATCTTTCAGGTCTAAATCAAACAAGCAAATTATCAGTCAGGCTTCTCGAAACTGCTGGAATACTTGCCTGACATTTGGTCCGGCAAAGATGGAATTTCTGTCTGACCAAATGAAAATTTATCTGACTGAATATATTATGAATAAGTGATAAATGCTGTAAATCGTGCCAGATTGCTGGACATCTGGTCCGATACTCGACGAAAAGTTATTGGACCTGCTTGAAATTTGCCTGACATGTCAGACAGTCTGGCATCTTTTGGGAAGCCTGTCAATGCAACTTACTTAAGCTTTTTAACTGCAGTTTTCTTAAATTGTAAACTTTCGTTATTTTGTGATCTTTTAATCTGGGTCATTCTATTCTGGAAATCCTCCATCCAGACAAATTTGTAAGCTGCTCTGATTTTTATGCATATATTAATATGGTACATCTTTTAAATAAAACATTATATTTTTGTCTGAAAATAAAAAAAACTTGCATTGTTCACTTGAATTTCTGTTTTATTTTCGGTCAGCTTTTAACTTAAAGTAAATCTTGCCTCTATAGTTTTGTACTAAGCGTACTTCGTGTACATTGTGATCAATTTCATCTCACCATAAAATTCATCATTATTCGATACATCTGTCATTGTTGTTTTTTTTTTGCACTGAACTTAAGTCTAGTGACTCATGGAAATTTCACCTTCTTCGCTATTTTCTTTTGTCATAAAACAAATGTTTCTTTGTCGGTAAATCTGGTAAATGTGAGATTGACATGATGTGTTTTGAATAGACATCTTTGTTGTTTTCTCGGATTTAATTACTTAAGTATGTTCGAAACATGAATGTAAAATGTCAGACTGGGAATATCATGATGTTCCGTATGCACTTTATTCAGACAAAAATAACTGGATTATTTTATTGCAAAATAGGTATGCTTATTCACAGGATGTATTTCTTTGTCATAGGCCATAGAAAAAATATACCAATGCGGGGGTTTTTCAGGACTTCTATAACAGGGGCCATTTATAGGCAGCTTCCCCTCAGCAAAAATCTTTAAAATCATGCTGTTTTCCCCTAAAATTCAGTTTACATCAAGTTTTTTCTTCCTCTTTTTGCAAAATACCGTGTTATTTTTCTCCAAATTTAAGAAACATCCCTTTCCCCTACCTTTGAAAAAGCCCTGCAGTCATTATCAGCCTGTGAATTCTGTCTGAAAACCTCTTTCCCATATTTTTTATTAGTATTGGCAAGTACCAATTCATAACATTTCCCCTATACAATTGCACATTTTTATACATGCGTCAGTGTGGAAAAATATTAAATGGTCAGTGATATGCTAAGACTTATATAAAAAAATCTACTTATTTTCTCAAAGCTTGAGTCAATACTTGTTACTGTTTCTGTTATTTCAAAATTGAAAGAAATTCATACCCAACCAATACTTTCCTCAAAGGTTGGGTAAGAATCTGAGCACTTATGTGTTTGGCTTTTATATTAACGGTTGACTCCATAGACCATCAGACTTCAGTCCTCTGGTAAATATTTTTATGAGGTCTGGTAAAGTTTTGAGAATTACTGGCCATCATATCCAGTAAAATCTGTTTGATATACTATTTGAGGGTAGGTTGCAGACATTATATATCATTGTGGTCAGTATTTGTACAGCAGGTAAAACTTTCAAGTCTGTCAGTCTTCTGGGTCAGTAATAGTTCATTGTCTTTAGCATAGACTGTATTAATAATTAAAGAAACATATTTATATGTACACTAGTGCTCAATTTGTGTTTAGTTTTACAATATAAAATAATTTCTGAAATAAATACGTTAATGAATGGTCATATACCGGTACATTCACTTCAGTATCACATAGTATTGCTGCACTGGACTTTGAGCTGAATTATGTCATTACCTATCTTTAGACTTACAACAATTTGATGCACATTTTCCTTCCTGCAAATAAGAGTTAATGTTATTAATTGAATACATGTGCTGAATTATTAATTACCGACAATTAGTTCTATATCCTGTAGTTATTCTGTAGCATTGTAAGCACTTTATGACACTGATCATTAATCTCTAGAGGCATGCGTCTGGATGATTCTGATCAATGAACAGCCTCAGTGTTGAGAATGTGTTAAAACATTGCATTTTATGTTTGTCTGTCAGAATCTTTTTTTTATAAGAGCCTGAGAAAGCAAAAACTTTTTCTAAACCTGTGCAGTTTTTATTGGCCCATCTGAGCTGGAACAAAGCATTTCTGTTCTTTTGATGGAAGTGTCCTATACTGTTAGTTATGTTTTAGCAGTGTGATTTAAATACTTTTAAGAATTATAAGCAGCTGTCACCTATTTGTGATATTCGAAATGGTTTCATAGAATTTTTATCATTCTAATTGTAGAATAATACAAATCTCAAACTTGAATCTTTACATTCTCACTTAAAAGAGGTGAATTCCACAGGCAGGAGAATACAACACATTCAATGATGGAACTGTGAATATCAATTGAATGGGGTCATTATTTCTGTGTCAATTATTGTGGAGATTTGAGTTTTGAGACTTTTTAAGTTTTGCTATTGCAGTATTGAGATTTGATGTTAATGTTTGATGTTAAAGTATTGAAATTGGAGTGTTCACTATTGGGCTTGAGTGTAGGGATTTGAGTGTATTGAGATTTGAGTGTTCATATTGAAGTATTTAGATTTGAAAGTTGGTATTGAACTGTTGAGATTAGATTGTGGAGATTTTGAGTTTTGAGATTTGAATGTTGAGATCAAAGTAGTGGATATAGTTCGGGATTACGTCTGACCTTTGTTTATAGATTTGACCAAATGCAAAACCATAATAAATAATTAAGTACACTTCTTTTAGTGCCTATTTAATGTTTGTGATGTTATTATTTTTTCTGTTTCTTTTTCAGGGAAGTTGGCAGATCAAACCAAGGTTGGCCAATCTGCTGGCTAGTAGTGAACTATACTGTCAGGCTTGTAGGACTATGTTTGGAGAAAATGCATCCCAATGGACAGGTATATAACCACTTAAACCATGTACAGTGACACCTGAATTAATGACTATCTGTGATTAAAGGCCTCTGTGTATAAATGCCACTCTTGAGTATTGAAAATGATGCTCTGAGCAAGCATTTTGCTTTTAACTTATGTACTAGGTCCAATTTAGTCTTAAGTTTAATTTGAAATAAAAGATTGGTACATACACAGAGAAAAAAATGAAATAATGATTTTATTTGTAGTGGTGTTGAATATAGTTGGATAAAAAAAATGGAAATCAATCAAACATTATTGCAGAAACTGAGTATTCGAAAAAGTAAAAAAAAATGTTCATAGTGAGGATGTTCTTTTCAGATTTTTTATATTTTAAACACAAATGTTCAGATCCAGACTAATCTGTACAAACATTATGTTTTTGCAGGATGGGTGGGTGGGGTATTTTCCTCCTCTTCAAAACTCTGGCTTAAGTAAACTACAGATGTAAACTGACAATTTGAATTGTATTTTACAGGACACTGGAGTATTATACAGGTTTTATCAAGGAAAGGTATTTATTCTGGATCTGATTCTGTTGATGTTACAGAGACCATATTGATGCAATCTGCACCATTTAAATTGGTAAGACCACAAATTTAATGGCCTTTGACTTTTTACTTTTATTGATAATTTACCTAGCTTATCCCTATACATTATTTATCATAAGTTGTGCTTAAATGACTATAAAAGGAAGTTGAATGACAAGCATCTTAATATAGACTTTAATTGCTAAATGACTATTTCTACAACTTATATCAATCTTTCCTGATTCCTGGGTTTCTAGCCATACAATCCTACTCAGACCAGGATTCACATCAATGAAAGTCAGGCTCGAAGGTTATAAAACTTAAGGACAGTCTCCGAACTAAAATCTCAGTTTCATAGGTGAAGCATTCTGGTTTGAAAGATATTGCAATTTAAAGATTAAATACATTTTCAGATCATTTTGGCAGAATGAATTGAAATCTTCATTGTTTGATAAAATTAAGTTAGAAACTTAGAAGGACAAAATATGAGATTTGAGTTTGGAGACCAATCTCAAGTTGTATAACCTTGGTCTACAGTCTTGCATCATACTACAATGCAACAAAACTAGAGTCCTTTCATATTATATAGTTTGTTCCTTTATTTCTTCAGAAAGCTCATTTAGCCCTTATTGATGCCTTAATGACAGCATTTTCAAGTGAAATCATGAGTATAGAACGAGTTACTCAATGTGTCCGGAGATTTGCGTCTTTCAATGCATCCAGTGAGCTTCCAAATGACACAGATGAGGCTGTATTGTTCTGGATCAACAAAGCGTGTGTTACTGTACAGAAACGACTGGAATCCAGCCATGAAACTGTGATAGAAGGGGAGACAAGTCAGAAGGTACTGTATCTGTCAATAATATTCCAACACATTTCGTCAAATTTGGGTGCGTCTTATCCACAAGAATATGTGTGTCTTATACACCACTGCATCTTATACACAGTAAGATATGGTGATATTCTGACAATTTCTCTCCCTTTATACACCACTGCATCTTATACACAGTAAGATATGGTGATATTCTGACAATTTCTCTCCCTTTATACACCACTGCATCTTATACACAGTAAGATATGGTGATATTCTGACAATTTCTCTCCCTTTATACACCACTGCATCTTATACACAGTAAAATATGGTGATATTCTGACAATATCTCTTCCTTTCAGAAGACAGTTATTTTTTTCTAAATTTTCAAAACTACCTTCACCTCACTAAAAGGGGAAAATATAGCGCGATAAATTTTGAGTAAGGGGACAATTTAGAGAAAAAATAGTACTTAAGGGGAAAATATAGGGGAAAGTGCCTGTATTCTCCCAAAAATTGCACAAATGGTCATGTGTTTGTGCAATTACACTATTGTAACAAGAATTGGTATGAGTTTTACCTGCTAAAAGGGCTATGTTAGCTAAAGTAATTTCTCAATGGTTCACTGGTGTGTTAGAATATGTCCTGGTCAATGAACTGTTTTCATATTGCGTGTTTTCTATTAATTCTGGTTTTATTTCAGGTTCGTATTGTTAGCAGTAAAACGCAGGAATCAATCTCTGTACCAGTGATGGAGAGTCTTGTTGAAGATATGAGTGATGGTTGTAGCCTAGCAACTCTATTAAGCTTCTACTGTCCCCAGATCCTTAAAATAGAAGGTACTTAATTCTCTGTATAGCTGTATTACTGTATTAAATTTGAGAGTAAATTTCAGTTATATCCAAAAAGGTCCTAGCGGTGAATTACCAATTAAAACGAGAGAAAATTTCATAAATTTTAAGTCTTAACTCTCTCATGGCCTAAGAGGAATTCTGTAATAATCAAAACAAGAAAAAGTGATAATGGTTAATTGATTTCAATACTAGACAAGGGCTCTGCAGTGTAGCATCAATGCTCATCTGTTATACATCATTTTATTTAATGTACAATTTTGACCAAAATTCTTAGTTCAAAAGGGGCATAACTCAAAAAATATAGCTTTCAGGATAATGCCCTTGTCTTGCAACTGTGCCTTGTCATAATAATCTAGTATTCTAAGAGTTGTGTTGATATCTTTAAAAATGGTTGAGTAAAAGTCAAAGTTTTAGCAGGACAACTACGATCATTATAGTTCAACTTTTCCTTCAAAACAGATTAACTAAAAATTAAGTGAATTCATGTCTAATTTTGTACTTAATCCTGTTATTTCAGATGTATGTTTGAAATCTAATGTTGGCATTGCTGACTCCTTGTATAATCTACGTCTTATAAGATCATTCTGTTCACAACATCTACCCAACAAGACGTGGCATTTCAGCTATGAGGATTTACTTTACACACACAACACCATCAGGCTAAACTTGATTGTGATGGTTGCCGAACTATTTTATTGGTTTGAAATTAAAAATCTTCCCATTGTTACTGGCGCTGGATATGGAAGTCCTGAACAAAGTGATGGTTAGTTATTTTATCTAAACCTGTAAAAAATTTTATGTATAGTTCATGAAAATTATTGACAAAATATATTTCCTGTATGCATAGTAACCATTTATACTGATAAAATCCTTTTTCAAATCAATAATGAAATAAAAGATGGCATGTTTAGAGAAACACTTAACTGTGTTTGATTTTTTTACTTTTTTCAAGTTCACTATTATTATGTTTTACTCTAATATTGTTCTGTGGTGTATTTTTTTCCTCGGGTTTAAGGTTGCAATTGCTGCCAGGGTCCTTTGGTAACTTTTCCAGCTTTAACATTGGTGGAAACCCAAGAGTACACCTGGGTTGAACCACTGACCTTCTATAAGCCAGGTGGACAGCTTCCTCACTTTTGAAATTTTTCAGGTTCCATGAGGGGGCTAGTGATTACTAGTCATAGACCACAGACCTCCTGGTATAATTTTATGTTAAACTGTTGGGTGTCATGTTTTATTTCTAAAAAAAATATTCATCCGTCTTTCTGAATGAAGTTTGGCATAGAAACAATTCTAGAAAATATTGCAAACTTATTCAGATCTTTTACTTTCAGTCCAGCCACGGATATCTGTGTCTGCCAGAGTACCAAATGTTCCTATCAGTAATGTTACAAAACAAAGTTTTCAGCGACTAAAACAGGACTCTGAACTACAAAGTAGTAGTAGTCCGGACCTTCATAAGATGAGCCACTCAGCCACAATACCTCACAGAGCTCCACTCCTGCATAAAAGACACCAGCAGGATGACCAGCATATACATGGTGTGTTATTTTGTAACATATATTTTTACAGTAAGAGTGAATTCTTAGGGTCCCAAATTACTAATCCACTATATTCATATATCTCTGTACTCATTACATTAAGATATAGTAGGACTTCTTAAGGAAAAACTAATAACTTCACTATATTGGATTCTTCACTCTAGCCATGTTTTGTCTGTACCCCTACACAGGTATGTAAATTTTTGCCCATTAATTTTGAAGAAATGTAGATTTTCTATGTGTTACTGAACTTTGCCATTTTTGATGTCATTTTGTCTGTTTATATCATGCTCAAAATTTAATAAAGTTGGTTAATGCCAACCCTTTTTTATAAATAAAATGAATGTCATACTTGGCAAAAAAATTGGTAATGATGCTATGTAGATGAACTTGTTCTATTTTTTGTTTCAGAATTTCACCCAATTCCACAAAATGTTGGTTTTCCGAGAGAGTCTGTTGTTGCATGGCCTGATAAAAGGTGAGTTTCTAAGTGGGAAAGCCATGCATTGGTATTTGTTAAAAGGTATGGATGAAAATAATTTTTGTCAAGTCAAAGTGAGTATGGGGTTCCAAAATGGCGGATGGGTGCTTATGTCCATCTTGATTGTTTTTATCCAGACCATATGGATGGATTTTGTAATAACTTGGAACAAAACTTGTCAATGGTTAGACATGTCATGCACAAGAACCATGGTCATAGCCCACAGGTCTTTAGCAGATTTTTATTGCTTTTTGGACATCTAGTCGTATGAAATCATTTATGTATTGAAATTCCATGATGTCCGATTGTTAGAAGTAAGTGTGCTGAAATATAATCTTTCAAATCATTCATTAGCTATTACGTAATTTATTTCTTGGATAATTTTTTGCTTTATTTTCTCTCAACGTTTTTTACAGTGTAACAAATGGTACTCGTGGAACACAATTACACGAAGCAGAACAGAGCCATACCAGTAGTAATCTCTTAGCTAATGTAAGTATGGACTCGGACATGAACGCAAGCTTTTCAAGTGGAAGTATTGATCTTGGTGACCTTGACACATCACCGAGACCAAATACTGACCGCTCTCAACCAAGCACTGATAAATCACAGAATGAAAATGTAATTCAGTTTACTCTTAGTAAAAAAGGTGGGACTCCATTTCCTCAGAAACAGAATACACCATTGCCTGGTCATTCGATGGAACTTGAAAGTGTGAATTCTGGTGAGCTATCTGCAAAGGGAGATTATTCTAATGAGTCAGCATTTCATCCTTTAAGAGGGGAGAGTACTCAAAATTTTTCTCCAAGGGGAGGTAATGTGGAGCCCTTAATTCCTGCAAGATTGAAACCAGCTAAGGAAAAGATAAATAATCACACAAAAGAGGAAGAAAGAGGTGAAATACCAAAAAGAAAAACTCCATCACCACCGAAGACTAAGAAAACTGTTCAAATTGACCCACAATTAGCGGTGATAAATAGATCTGAAGTTAATGAAAGTTCTGAGACAATTACACCAGTCCCTAGTGAGCTTAATTCTATGAATTTTGATCAAGGTGACTTTGTAAGACAGTCTCAAGGTGTTGTCACATCTCAGCCTGCTGAAAGTTCTAAAAAATTTGAGGCATTTTTCATTCATGGAAGTGTGAGTGATAGAGATGAAATTCTGACTGCTAGATCAGATGCTACTGTTGCAGAAAGTTATGTAATTGATCAAGTTCGGACTCCAGAAGCAGCAAGGGCTGCTGGGATACCTATAATTGACGAATACAATCTTACTCCTCGTCGTTTGTCACGTGAAGGAAGTGTTGCCAGCAGTAAAAGTTCAGGAGATTATTCGGATCATGAGTCCCATAAAATACATATAGATCATAAGACACAAGAATCATTAAATAAAGTTAATAACAATAATGATGTAAGAAGAGTTAATGAGAATGACTTTTCTGATCCTAGTAGATTTATTCTTCAAAAACCAGTTCTAGTGTCTAAGATTAATCGTGATGGAGACCTAAAACCTAAAGGGAATGCTACAAATTTTGCTCAAATTAAGCAAATGAAACAGTTAGGGAATATAGACAATTCTGGATTCATTTATATGCAACATGGTCAAGAAGAGGAACGGAGACCATCCTCGCTGAAAGATAACTTTCAAAAGAAACAGCAGGAGAAGAAGACAACCTTTAGTACTTTACCGAATCAGCGAACTTGGCAGAATTTAAATGCTGAAGCAGCAACTCAGGCTGAAGCTTCACCTAATAATGTAAGTTCACCAAATGATTCAACTAGTCAAGAATTTTTAAAAATTAGAATGAAATTGGAGGAGAAACGTAAAGCGATCGAAAGGAAGAAACATTCTCAAGAAATTCAGCAACAGAAAATCCGGCAGCGACTTGGTAAAGCAGCTTTTCTTCATGTTGTGGCCAAGCCGAAGGATGACAGCAGTGCTGTGAGCACGCAAGATTCAGCTCGGGAAAATCTTCCAGCCAGAATGGTGACCTCTGACCCTGAGTTGCCATTAGCAACTACTGCAGATTCCAGAATGACTGCGTCATTATCTCCTATGAGGTCCCCATCAACTTCTGCTCATGCCAAGCTTTCTCGACCTGTGTCACGAGATGACATTCAGCAAACTATAGAAAATGTTCAGAAAAATTGGTTTACAAAAGATGATAATACTGACAGAAGTGGAACTCCTGAGTCTTACCAGAATGGAATGACAAGAGATGACAGCTTGAATGAACCTGATTTACAGAATGAAGAGCAGATGGGCAGACGGCCTGTGTTTGACAGAAGGAGCACATCTGCAGAAAGAGTGACTTCCCTTGGTGAACAAAATCAGTCTGATCCCAGAGGTCAAGCAGATGATGGTTCAAGACAAAGTTTTTATCGCAGAAGTATATCTGCCGAAAGGCAACCAGTGGCTTCTTTGCCACATCAAGGTCAGTCAGGAAGGACAGGGCATGATGGGACAGACAGAAGAAGTATATCAAGTGAGAGAGATAGTCGTGGTGGATCCAGGAAAGATTCCGGGTCTCATGCTGAAAGGAGTGAATCGTATGATGAATATAACAACTCCCTTGATAAACTGAATCAAAGTTTAACTGATTTACAAGGTGAAATAATGAAATTATCATTGAAACAAAGAAAACCGGAACAGTCATGTGATGCGTCTGGTGAATCAATTCAATCTAGTCATAGGTCAAGGTCAAAGTCTCCACCTCGTGCCCTTGAAGTGAGACAGAAAAATACACCTGAAAGGTCAAAAGTTACCATGGATGATGAGAATGCTCATTCTACACATTCCAAAGGTCAAGGTCGAAGTGCGTCTGAACCAAGGCAGGCTGTGCCTGATTATAATGAAGAACAGCAAGTTGGTAACTACATTTCACAAACACTGCCAAGACCTCATGGTTACCCAGGTCAGGTTTCACCATATGTGATGCAAAACCAAGTAACACTGGCTGGTCCTACGGGGCCGGTTTATGGAACGCCAAATCATTACATTGCAGGTGCAAACCAGGCTGGCATGCCCCCTACTGCTCAGCAGTATGGGAGTTACATTATGGGCCCTGGCACTCAGCCACCAGTGGGTCCCATGCACCAACAAATGCAAGGACCTTACCAGCATAGTCCACCACAGGTCTATAGTGGCACAACGCCAATGTATCCTGGGCAACATTTTGCTCAGCCAATGGTTTCACCTCAATCTCAGCCCTTCTCTACTATCTATGCTTCCCCCACCCATACACAGTTTCAAACTTTACCTCATATGGCTGGTACTTACACCACTTCAGCCCACCAACCAGTAGCTTTCACCCCACCTGGTTCGCATGCAATGCCTTTTGATGCAGGGAACCAATACATACAGCAGATGCCTATGCCTGGTTCCCAAACACAACAACAGTCTGTGCCTAATGAAGAACCTAAGAAATTGAGTGACACTCAATCTTATACAAGTGATACTAGAAATGTAGAAAATACTATGAAAGAACCTGATAAAATTAAATCTCAATTAAGTGATATTAATAAGAAAAATGTAACAGACTCTGAAGATGTCAGTAGTGATACGAACCAGTATGGTTCCTCTGTGATAGCAGATTTTGCAAAAAAAGCTGAACATAGAACCCCCAAGAGGGAGTCAAGAGAATCGGTTGAACGTAGGGCCCGGTCAGAAAGTAGAAGTAGTTCAGAAGGTAAGGGTCGATCAGAAAGTGTTGGTGCCCCCCAGGACACAACTGCTGTTGGTTTTGTGATAGGGAATGATGAGACATCAATGGACCATGTAAGTTTTTTTTTGATTTTGTATATAACCATATTTTTGAAATAGTTTTAAAAAAAGTATAAAATACTGTTAGACCATCCTTAAAAATTGTTTGTTTACAGTAATGTGATCAACTAAGACAAAATCCATGTCATTCTTAATTCCTAATGCTGCTTTCTAATGCTAATTAGTTAGCACCACATACATAATTTAGATTCTTTAATTGATGCCACAATTCATATTTTCCACACATTTCTCTACACTAGATGATCATAGTGGACATTTTTTGAAACATGCTAATCTGTTGTGAAAATCTTAAGGGGCATAGAAGTATGGGGGAGTTTAAGCCCACTCTCCTCAAGTGATTGATGAACTAATGTTGCTGAATTGTGATTGTCAGTAGAAGTACAGGTACTTGTATGCTCCATTTAGGTACAGATTTCTAGTTTTGAAAAATTTCTTCCCTCTGATCAGCGACATATTCAGATGTTCTTATTAATTATAATTTTGTTTCTCTACTAGTCTGCTGAAGAAGAAATGATGAAAAAGAAAGAAAAAATAGAAAAAATGCGACTTAAACGACAGGAAGAACAAGAAAGAAAACGACAGAAACTTGAACAAGAAATGAACAGAAAACGTGAAGCTGAAAGGTATGTTACCATTAAGTACAAGGATAGTATTTGTAATAATAATTTTTTTAATAAGATATTTTTTAGCATTAATGATGATGATATTAGTGATAATAATAAAAATAGTAGTTATTCTAATAGTTAAGGCATTATGATATCCAAATTTTGGACAACCCAGTCATTTCCCAAGAAAACTAAGGCTCTTTCCTTCTGTTTGTCCATCTGTTTAAGTCTGTCTCTGTTTAAGACCATGTTTTGGTCTCAACTGCCCCTAATTTTGGTAACATTTTAATAAAATGTTACTGTATTCTGATTCATTCATTATATACAGAGTTATGGCCCTTTGGTTTATAAAATTTGACAGTATGGGTCTACAAATGCTTTAATTGAAGCGATTCTCTAGTGAATGGATTCTTTATTTATTATCAGATTAAAGCAAGAAGAAGCTGAAAGAAGAAAATGTGAAGAAAAGGCTCGTCGTGAACAAATATTTAAACAATATCTCGAGAAGAAAGAGGACGAAGAAGAAAAGCCAAAACGTGAGAAACAGAAACAGAAATCTCGACCGAAATCAATGTTTGTGAAAGTTGGCCCAGGTTCTGATCTTAATGATGGTTTCGATGCTTGTAGTAGTAATGAGGATCTGTCGGCACGGTCATCTAATGTGTCATCCATAGCGACTAAC
Source organism: Lutraria rhynchaena (assembly GCA_008271625.1). NCBI lineage: Eukaryota > Metazoa > Mollusca > Bivalvia > Venerida > Mactridae > Lutraria > Lutraria rhynchaena. Next base: position 928,485 of record VIBL01000066.1, read on the forward strand.
AGTTCAGCATGTGAGTATTACATTGCAATACACATGGGTAGAACTCGTATCAAAATATTTTGTTGTAGTTGCTTAAAAGTGTTTCATATTTTTATATATATTCACCATGTTTTGTTTGCTATTTTAAACATTTTTCAATACGTTCTTCAATTGGAAAAAAGAGTGTAAAATTATGTCCCTATCAACTTTCTCCCTTAATAAATAGTGTTTTGGTGTACTGTAAATAGACTTATAGCAATTTCTCTTCACTTTGTATTGGTAAATGGGTATTCACAAATTTCACAAATTATCACTGTGTGCTGACCTCGGACTATAAAATAGTCATCCTTTTGACCAAATAAGAAAATTTCAATACATTGATCATCCTGATTATAATTATCAAATTTTTGGCCGTTTGTTATAATGATGTTTTCAAGGAAACTGTATCAAGTCCTTGAAGCAGATCAACTGTGATATGAGTTGAATTGAATAATAGGAGTGCATTTATAATTATATTGCTTTGGACCCCGAAAATAAGGGTCCCATATGTCGTGTTTAAGGGGCTTATTCATTTTTCAAGCAGGTCGATATGATTAAGTTGTGCTGCTGTATATATTTTTTGTTGTTGCTTGGCGATACTTTTCAGATTTCTTCACAATGCCAAGAAGCAGGCCAAACCAAAACAGTATGACTAGTATGTGTCTGTATAGACTGGTTATTTTTTCTACGCAAGATGATGAAATTTTTTTGGTGTAAAATTTTATTTGTAGATCGATTTATTATGTTGATAGTTTCAGAAATAGGAGAATGTTTGGATGCATTTTGCTGTCTTGTGTAGTTAGTCATATTGGGATGTCATGATTGCGCAAGTTTCTTATTTTTGTATGGTTGCATTTTGATTTGTTTTTTTTGGGGGGGGGTGTCCTAATTAGTAAACTTTTTTTGTTGAAAAAGATTTTCCTTCCAATAAACTGAAGCCCATCCATTTGGCTCAATAAGTCAAAGGCTTAGTCCACAAAGCTCGGGTTCATGTTTCTGAACCCTAGGTGTAGCACAATGTCATTTTGTCTGAGATGTTCTAGTTTAAGGCATCACGTTTAAAGCAATTAAACCTCCACTGCTGATCTTTCATGTGGAGCTCTTGTAGCTCAAGGTTAGTACTGGTACAGAATCCAGGAAAACTAGTTAGGTTTACTGTCTGCTGGTATAAATGAATCCTGTTGAAATCAGGTGAAAAAAAAAGTTTAGAATTCCAATAACACCTACTTGGACAGATTTTTACTTTAATTAGTGTGTGCTCACATAAAAATGATAATGATCATTGGCCCTCCTGACTTAATGTGTACTGAGAATACTAGGCAGAATCGGTCACCCTATTGAATTTGGATGGCTACTTTTAAAAGGGAAATTTTGTGTTTGTTGATAATGGTGTAATGGGTCATTTTTGGTTGACCCCCCCCCCCTCTCTTGGCCATAAAAAATCGGAGCACACTGAAAACCCAAAAATGAAAAAAGAAAATATTATTATATGACTTCATTTTTATACAGTTGATGGAATTCGAATTTTTAGAACAAAGTTCAAATTTGGCTGCATGAAAATTAGTTAGAAGATGAACTGGTTGATTATTAATGCTTTATAAGTTGCATGGTCTAAGATATGTGTCATTAATACCAGAACTTGTTTTTAATGCGGTTGTATTGTGAATGATCTGTGTGTGTTATATAGTCCTGATTGCTTTGTAAGTATTTTGTGTAAAAGATTTGTAATGTTATCTTAAACAAACTTGATTTATAACATTTGTAGATTTTACTGTGTTCTTGGGCATGTCTTATTAGTTAATATCAAGTTGCATGTCAATTTTGAGGGTGGAGCTTTATGAGAGGAGGAGGCGGAGTTTTAGGACATATTTATGCCAACTTTAAAATATGGATAACATTTTTGTTATCTAGCCTGCCTATCTGTAACTAAATGAGCCACACCCCCTGTGTATCCTGTAATTCCCTTGTATAAACCTCTCAATGGACAGATCTAGTATAAACAATTTTAGGGGCGGGATTTATGTTAATAGATTTATGCCCATTTATTTTTTTTTATCATTAAGTTGTGATGAATCCTATTTTTAACCATCTTTTGTCCCTGAACATTATATATTGTACATAGATGTAGAGAAGTAAATATTTATTCAGTCTGTTGTCATAATGAGTTCTTGGTTTAGTTTTTGTGTTTTTGAGTAATTTTCTTTATTTCATTGCACTTATAAACCACATTGTACTGTTTTAATGCTGTTTTAATGCATCACAAATCTTAGTACGGTAATCCCTGATTATATCCAAAGTTCTGACATTGTTGGTATACAAACCTGTAGACAATGTTGGCTAAAGTATTAGGGACAAATCAGGGCTTTATTGCACAGTTGGCCTTTATTTAAAGGATTATTTCATATCAGGTGGGACTGTGCAGTATTTTGATTAAAAAAAAGGGTTAAAACAGTACTGTGATATCAACTAAGCTCAAAAAAAATTTATAAAACATTGCTATTGATAACCATAGCTTTTTGAGCTTAGCTGATTGTGTCTATTAGGACCATAAGGCCAGAAAAAAAAATGTGTTTACGGTTACCTGAATGATCCTATTTTTTGGCAAAATGAAAATATTTCAGGGCAAATCGTATTTCCCAGGTATGAAAGGTATGTGTTGAAAGAAAATTTAGAAAAGAAAAGTGTTGTGACATACCTACCTTTTTTTGTTTGATCAAGTTACCGTAAGCCTGACTATTTTTTTCTAGCCTTATAAGCAGCAACTTGTCTTTGAATTTTTAACAGTGAAACTATTACAGGTCTATGAAACTATGTCATTATCTGACCTAATTACTGCATGAAAATTATTTGTTTTATTTTCCCATGAGGGTAATGAACTGTGATAATTTGTCACGCAAAATTTAGGAAACATTTTTTATTGCTATTTTTGGCTAACATTTGCAATTGTATTAATTCTGTAAATTTGGCTAAGTCTTTGATTGTTTTTTTTGGGGGGGGGGAATAATTTTGAAAAAAAAAGATTCACTTACTAAATAGATGGATGAAGTCTTTGAAATATAATTTTTGATAAAAAAATGTAATTTTGTTATTGGGATACTGAAAACAGTGAATTGACAAAAAAAATAATTATGGATGTAGTGAATTTTGGATGAAATAAGGTATTTATTTACCACAACTGTGTTTTACTGTACTCTGATAAAATTGCTGCTTATGGGACTCAGAGACTACGATGTTTGTATGTTGTGTTTGTGTGTGTATTATTTAGTTTTTGATTTCACTGGTTTTGGTATGATTTTCAGTTAAAGGACCCAGAAAACCGTCCCCCAAAACCAAATCTTCTAAACAGACGATGAGAAAAGCAGGTAACACTATCATGAAATGTATACTATGAGTTAAAAGCTTTTGCCATTGTGGCTGGATTATTTTCTACACCCATAAAAAATGCCATGCACATATTTTTCAAATTCTCATTGGTTCTGCAACAATCTTCCTCATCCATTTTATTTGTTTTTCACTTCCATTGATTTTAAATCTAAGGCAATTTAAGATCAATTAAATGTTTCAAGGTCATATATTAAAAGTGATGATTGAGATCACTCAAGGATGCCATATTTGATTATGTTCTGGCCTCAAGGTCATTTAAATGTCATGGCCTTGTACCAAAACTGAAGATCATGGACATTTACTACCTTGAACTATCATGTTCAAGTTTCAAGGACATATAAATGTCATGTCCTTGTAACATAATTTAAAATCAAGGATGATTCACAGGGTTATTTTACTAAGTACCACAAAACTGACTCATTTTTCTAATTTTGGAATAATTTTCCCAAAACAAATGACAAATTTTCGACTAAAATGTTTGAATATTAAGCACATGATTTTAGTTGCTTATCATTGTTCAACCAGTAACTGTAACAAATTGAATACACCCATTTGTATTTTTGCTACCTTTATAAATTGTGACATTGTTATTATACTGTTAAATGACTGATTCTTCATTCCTTTGTCATACATTTTGAATTACTGAGTTGAAATATAATACAAAACTGTATAAGTGTAAAATAAGTCCCCATTGCAGTGCAACACAACTGGATATTTCCCTAATTGATTGGTACAAGTACCTTTTCTGAAATATGTACAAAATCTCTAATTGAGTTGATTCTCATTGTCATACTTAGGCTTTAGTTCTTAGCATTGTCTTTGATGTGAAAATAAAAACCTGTTTATAGTTTGTACATAATTTCTTCTTAATATAAACCAGGTGAATAATTCTGGGAGTAAGTCAATTTTCTTTTCATTTATTACCTATCTTTTGACCTTTTGCTACCTACTTGGGTTCTGTATTAATCGTAACCTTGACCTTTTCTGTATTAAAGCATCACATAAAATATCCTAAGTATAGTCAATATTTACATCTACCAAGATGTGCTTGGTGTTGATGATTCTATTTACAAAAAAAGCATGGAAAACTGCTTTGAAAAAATAGAATGTTAAGTTTAAAGCCACTGCCTGTAAGGAGTGATATCGCATAGTACTTTTAAGGGACAATAGGGATGTCAGCAGACCTTTATGTATATCAGTTTATACGGCTTTTAAATGGTAAAAAAGTAAATTTTCAGTAAAGAAATGATTAATTTGTTCCCACATTTTATCAGTTGGTTAAGTATTGGCTGGAGTTTGTTTGTGCAAGAATTACATCAAAAGTGCATAGCAACATAAAAAAATCGCATTTTCACAGTTTTTACCTACACACATCTAGAAATACATTTTTCCTGTTTGATTTTAGATTTTATTCCATAGTATGAAATAAATAGTTTATGACATTTGCCATTAAAATTGCTGGGTTACAATCCAACGGGTAAAATGGAACAGCCAACTGTGTTTTATCATAGAATAATGTATAGGTTAATTTCTAAGGGTTTTTTTCCAGATTTTTTTTTCAGTAGTAAAGCATGTATTGTTATAAATGTGTTTTCTCTAATTTTGAACTTTATGTTACCTGTATCTTGTGCATCAAGTGATACTGTATGCTTTGATTAGAAATAAGTGGCTTGGTGTGACTTCTTATTGTATGCTGCAGTTATGTGAGTGATACTTAATGTAATGCATCACTATTGTAAGCATGTGCATTTAATACTTCAATCAAAGAAATTAAATGGCATGATGCTCTATAATTGGATAATTTTTCTCGCTTTATTAATTGAAACTCATTTCATAGTTTGATATCAAATTCAACAAAACGGTTCTGATTTGGCAAATGGTTTTCTATATTTGTGCCTTGCTAAGAGTTCTCTGTGTTGGACACTTTTGTTGTGTTTCATCTCATTGGTGAACCCATGTGGATTTTCTCATAATTTTTATGATTGAATTTGTTCAAATCAATTTTTTTAAACGTAAGTCAGTTATGATGCATATTTCTTAAAGTTCATGCTGTGCATTCTTGTGTTGAGCATGTAAAACTGGGCTCTTAGAAAGCAGTTTTGTCATTGGTTGAATTTTTGGAATTTCTTACAAACAACCAATCAAATTAATGCTTAGCTTAAAAAAACAGTATTGGAATAGTGTCTTACCATTGGACGATCTTGAGAATTGCTTAGAAACAACCAATCAGAGACTTAGGTTTTGAGATTTTTCCTTTAATCTCTATTAATAACCCCAACGCTTGTCTAATCTTCCACAAAAAGTTGATTTTACATCAAGATTCTTAAATTTTAGTAATCTGTGGTTAAATTAATTTGCTTGGATCAGAAATAAAATACTCATGAATGTTTATGTTTTTAGTGTCAATGCATACTTTAAACCAGCATAATGGAAATGGAGATGGCAAGAATCTTGCGTATGGCGGACTCACCCATCGTCGGCCCCCGTCACCTGACCTTTATAGGATACGGAAAGGTCAACGAAGTGCTGAAAGTTCAGAAACAGGGTCTGCACATGGCAGTGACTATTCTGGTAACTAAATTTGTTTTCAGCTTATGTCTTTTTCCTGTCTGCCATTACAGACAGTTATTTTATGAAAAATTACCTGCAGGCACATTTTTCAGTCCTGCTACAATTTTTTTTCACAGGGTTTTTCAACAATTTTTCAGTTATATGCAGCAGCCAGTTCACCTGACCAGTTTACCTGGACTGTATCCTAACCAGTACTAATTTACCCTTCCACAAGGAGCAGGCAACTTCTCCACATATGGAGGAAGATCAACATTTTTGTCAAATTTGTCAAACTGGGATTTGAACCCGGATCACTGGGTCACAAGTCCAGTATGCTAACCAGTTGACCACAGTCGTGGCTATTTTGGTTTCAAAGTTGTTATGTTGTCAAAACATTTTGTCATTGTATTGCAATAAGATAATGTAAATTTGTTTGTGTTTATAAAACTTCCATTGATGTCAACCTTTAACTGTTGTTTGTCCTGTAAAATTGGTAATAATAATCGGTGAAATGGTTCTATCATACAATACAGAAATACATAGCATTTAAGATAGTTTTGTTGTCCATGTATAGTTATTAATAAAGTTAACACATAATTTGCGAATTTGAAACTTTGAAATGAAATTTAACATTATTATAGTCATCCACCCATTGTATTTTCAGGTCCAAAGTTATTTGTTAAACCAAGTGCCAAGTCAAACCGTCATATTATCATTAACGCAATTAGTCATTGTTGTTTGGCGGGTTCCGTAAATACTGACCAGAAAAATAAAGTTCTTGAGGTAAGTCAGTCATTGTCAATACATCTGTCACTTAAATTTAGCAGTCATTGTTCATACCATGTTTTGCCAAGGGGGCAACTTAGATGATTATTTAGTTGTGTGTAACCAGTAATTACAATGAAACCCACTTTGAAGTTATAATGATGAAATTTTTAGTCTTTGGTCAATTTTTAAACTAAGCTCAAATTAATTGAAGATGGAAAAAAGTCATAAAAATATTTAAATCTGATGCTGTGTTAATGTTATGAATACATTAGCAATTGTGAAATCTTGCTAGGCATTGTAATTAAAGTATTTATTCAGGAGAAATAAGATAAGGTAGAATTTTGAATGCTTAGACTGATTTTAAGTTTTGGAACTTCAATTCCAATGTGGTGAGCATTTGTCACACAGTGATATCATAAGCGCTGCTTCATTTTCAGGAAGTTGCGAAATCTTCAGCTAAACATTTTATAATATTATTCCGAGATGCTAGCTGTGGGTACAGAGGTCTTTATGGGTTTGACCCTGACACTGAGGACTGCTTCAAGATTGTAGGTGTCGGTCCACGAAGTATACAACATGATATGGTGGAAAAATATTTCAAGTAAGCTACAAAAAATTCAAATAATAGTATTATTTATGTGTTACAGTAAAACCTCATTATCTCAAGGAATCATCAGCACTAACTAATTGTTCAAGATAAAAGTGGTGCTTGTGATAATGAGGAAATTGTTTGTTAATTGAAAATTATACACAACTATGAACAAAAATTGATGGCTTTAAAATCTCCTGGAGATAAGTTGGGTGATCATGATATTGATGCTCGTAATACTGAAGTTTGACTGTATTTAGAATTTTTTATAAGTGGCCCTAATTTGTCCCTTTTATGGACCTTGTAGTGAAATCAAAAACAGACAAATCTCTAGGTCGGGGCCTCATTACAGAGTAAAGAAATGAGTCTTGTTCAAAGTTGAACTTTATTCAGGGGTCAGTTTGATCCATCATACTAACACATGTTGAACTGTGGCCATTAATCACTGTTGGCCATTAATTTTGGGCTGTGTAGGAAAGAATTAATTGATACCTTAGTTAAGAAACAGATAAAGTACACATATCACTATACCCTAGTTTTAAATTTTTTAAAGCCTATGAAACAAAATATGTTTATTGACACAAGGAATTCATTTTACATAGAAAAATCAGTATGTCAGAATTTTATCTGAAGTTCTTATTTTCCATAATGTGGTACAATCTATGACCTCTTTGTCAGTTCCAGGTTCAGAATCTCTTATATGTTCCTTTATGTTTTCAGGTATAACTCTGGTGGCAAGTCATTTTCCGAAGTCGCTTCTACTAAACATTTATCTGTGTCTATAGATGCCATTAGTCTTCAGAATTCTGTTTGGAAACCAAACAAGCCAGTCTCAAAGGGAATGAGATAAAACTGTTCAGCCATTGCTTCAGTCTGTGTTTTGAATATTTTGTCTCGTATATTTTGATCATAGCTACACAAATGAATTGTTATATCAATGTTTTATTTTGACATTCTAAGACAATTAGCTCGTTACACTTGATATTTTTGGATTTTGCTCTTTTGACCTGGGCCCAAAATTCTAAAGATAATACTTAGAACAGTGATATTATGGTCTTAAGTTTATAAAACTTGAGATCATTCTGCTATCTCAAATCTCATTTTTTTCTTTTCAAAATTGCTATTTATTTATGATAAAAAAGATGGAATTTATGATATGATGATCTGGTGGTATAGTTAATCTAAATTTGAATTTAAATATCAAACAGTGGTAGCATTTTTAATCTGAGTTCTTTCAGAATGAAATTGAGATTAGTGTTTGGAGACTATTCTCAAGTTTTTTTACCTTGCGGCCAGATCTCAAAATTTCTGCTGAATATGAGTGTAAAGAATCAAGTCATAGTTGTGGATATCTTTTTTAAACAAATGTTGAATTTTCTGTTTGGTCCATATTGTTCAAGATTCAATATAAGGCTAAAAAAAGAGTCATGTTTTTCGTCTCTTGACAAAAATATTAGGGAAGGTAGGTTTAAAAACTTTTTATTTCCAATTTTTTTTCTAAACATACCTTTTATACTTTGGAGGTACTATTCATCCTTAAATAGATTTGTACTTTAGATTTTGCTGTTAGGAATGTTAGGCTTGGCACCAACTATTTTTTGTCTGACCTAAGTAAAACACAATATTTCCACATGTGCTGGTAACAAAGTTATCATAACAGAATGTGTACCATGCTATTAGTTTATAACTTAAATGCTGTATTAAACTTAAGAAAGTTAGAAAAGTTTAGCGATTGACTTTACCTATTTATTTTGGTCAAGTGACCGTAAACATGATGTTTTTTTCTAGCCTTATCGACAAGTATTAAATCCATGACATGTGTGTATGTCATCTTATGTTTATAGCTTTACGCAGTCAGTCAGTAAGTCTTTCCTGCGTATTTGTGTCAGATAGAGCATCTAATGACATCTGTTATCTGTAATTGTTATCATTGTTTTTCTTTTCTTATTCTTTTGTGTTCTTATTTATAAATGCTTTTGATACTGTGCAGTGCCTTTTTTGCACAACTTTTGCAATTTTATGGGAAATTGTCAAAATAAAAATGGACCGACCTTGAACAAAGTCTGGAATTTCTGGTACCAGACCTGCTTTTTAATACACGTTAAGACTGATTTTCAGATTTCAGCTCTTCAAAATGGAGGGAAAAACTTTTAACTGTTTATGCGGTCTGGTTAACTGAATTTTATAATATTTCAAATGTCTGGATATAGGAATGTTCAATGTTCTTTATAAACATAATTATACCATTTTTTTCTGCCTTCTTCAATTTTTGTCTGTGGTAATAGATATTGTGAGATTGTTTTAAGCGTGTTTTTTATAAAATGTATTTAACTGACTGGTAACTCTGTATCTGTTAGATTTGTATCTCAATGTAAACGGTTATGGTTTTGAGATAACGCATGTGTCCTACATATGGTGTTAATGCATTAACTTTTTCATACTTTTTCATGTTGGATTAAACCATAATTATGAAACTTGCCTCTAGTTATAGTAGTTTTTTCGTAAATGTAATGATATATATATGATGTTGTTAGCTATATGTTAAATCTATGTTGTTACAATATTCCTATTAGTTGATCTGAGTAGGCATCACGGTAGATAGTCATTGTATTAGTTTCTTGTTACCCCACCTAGATTCTTAAATATTTGACCTACAAATTGCATTGTGTACTCTTTAGATTTGTGCCAAGTTTGATAAGTTATGCGACACATATTTTTCAACAATTCTGTATCAGACCGTCCGCAAAAAATGTTGGTTTGGTTTGTTGGTTGTTACTCAACATAAACTTTGTACTGTGGGTTGGTTGGCATTTTTGTATTACATTATATGCTTGTAATGAAAACAAAAAGCAGGGGTAAAGGAAAAAACGTTTGTTTTTTTGCAAAACCACATAAAAATTTTAGGGTCAGAGGATTTTTGAATGAATTAGTCTTGTAACTAAAAACCAACAATTTTTTAAGGATGTCCTCAGTATTCATATGATCATTTTATGTACATTTCTGAAGTTACTTTATATATTAAATATAGTGCTTTGAGATTCTGATGTCATAAGTGCTTTAAAATCATTTTGAAGAGTTGAATCTCATTAAAACAATTTGGAAAAGTTTGAATAATATATGGTCATTAATTTAAGCAAGTACACATGTTCTTAGCTGTAGTAGTTTTAAAAAAATTCTCCTGTATTAAACCAAGTCACAAATCTTAATAATAATGTTCTTGAAATCTAATTGAGATTTGGTTATAATCTCAAGTTTTCCGAAAAAGTTTTGCATAATGATTCATTTGTCTTCCCCCTCCTTTTGAGAGGTTGTAAGTTTTCAATTGCTGAAGAACACTGCTTTAGTCTTCTATGTCTACCATGTATTTATCATTTAACTACCATTTTATCAGATGCTCGAAAATCATGAACATTTGCTTTTCTGTGTATTGAATTATTTCTGCACTGGTCTTTTCACTGTAACATTACTTAGTGCAACCAGTCTATAGACTGATAAGTCTGGTTCATGGTTTTTAGCACAGTATAGTTAAAGGTGGGCATTATGATATTATGTCCAATTCTTCATTAGCTCTGAATTATAAACCTATTACTAAATTGTCATATTCATATGAGAATAAAATCTCTGTTTTTGATACAGATAGCAACTCTGGCAGCTTTGAGTATCTCCTTTGTGAGGGAATAAAGCATTTAACATAACCCATAGTTGGTGAAGTCTTGCTGAGAAGCTGAGCTAGCCTTTGACTTAAGCATAATTTTTTTCATTATTTATTTTTTAAGCTTCCAATTTTATTTTTATATCATTTTTTTCTATATATTGTTAATTCAAGCTGATATCATGTGTTTTTGCTCAGAGCTTTGTGATATGCAAATATTTAAATAAATTTTACCTACCAAATATTTCCCAATAAATGCCCTCTTCTCTATTTACCCCCATTTTTTGTGAGAAATTGTGAGTTGGCATTACTGCTTTAAAACTCCTTTAGCCATTGCTAAAGATAGCAGAATGATGCTCAAAGGCAGTATTATTTTTTTAATTTTCAAAACTACTTGTGGCAATCTGAAGTTATAGCGTTATAGATCGGGCAAAAGAGGAAAAATTTGAAAAACTATCAGTTATTTATATAGCACTTTTAGGGGAAAATATAACTTTAGGGCTAGGGGAAACAGCCAACATTAGGCTGTAAAATATATGAAAAAAATCATTGAAATATCAACTTTTTTAAACATCTATGTAACTATTTTTAAAAAAAGATAAGATATAAACACGCAGTGGGGCTTATATTGGGAAATATTTGGTATATTGTATTGTTGTGAAACTGTAGTATCAGTTTTATATTTCGATATTGTGAGATGGAAAAATATCCGGTTGTGTAGCTTTTTATACGGTTTATTCCTTGGTTATAATTTATGTGACTTGGTTATAATTTCTGTGACTTATGCTGTCTTAGTCATGGTTTAATGGTTGTGCTGTTTTTTTTTCAGATTAGATAAATTATTTTGGTGGATTTAAATTGTTTATGATGATATTACATGATTGATCATAAAGTGTTTTGAGATAAAAAATGGTGTTATTATTGAGGCAGTCTCATTATTGTGTTGAAATATAGAGGAAATATTAAAAACTGGTCCGAAAATAATGAGTTGTTTTAATGGATTGGTCTTAATATTGAGGTGTTGCTATGTGAGGTTTTTTCTGTACTTATGAATTAGAGATATCATACCCTGTATTAATGTTATTTTATGATATTGTTCTGCATTGAAGAAACATTGTGTCTTTTCTACAAAATAGACTGTGTATTGAATTATTTCTGGACTGAATTTTTTCATAGTAGCATTACTTTGTGTAACCAGTCTATCAGTATAATAGTAGAAATCCTAATCTCACTGTTCAGCTGTTGTTCATTTCAACAGTCAGTTATTAATGTGTTCCTAGTTTTCTTGTTCTGTCTCTGATAAGTGTGAAGTCAGTATTGTGATATTTTGTGTTTTGTGTATCATTTTATTTATATATAAGGAAGAGTAAAGCAGCTACTTGTTATTTTGTTTTTCTGTGTGAGGAAGTCATTTTGAAATTAGCCTTGTTTCCAATTGATCCTTCTGACTATTAGTTCATGCCAATTTTCCAAAACTGTTTGTTTGATGACCTTTAAACTTTATACTGAATAAATGTATTAATATCAAGTTTTGTTACACACATAGACATACTTTTTAGAGTTATGGCCCTTTTTTATGAAAATGCTGTATCCACAATTACTTGAAGCAATCCTTATGCTGTCTTTTTTAAATTCTTTTCATCACAGACAAGATTCTACTGTAAGCAGTTAATATTTGGTTTATTAAAAAGTGTTCCTATTGAAACATTGGTTAGTGTTAAAATGGTGAAGACTATGCATGCCTCATAATAATGGTATTATATTATCCAAACATACATGTTGTAGACTTGAATCTTAAGTGACTGTAGCTTTAAAATAGGTCAACCTCACATTCAAATTATATTATTTGATATGTGCACTTATTACTTTTATTTTATATGATGTTACTTTTGATTATATGATCATTTTTGGCATTTGCTTATGTCTCAGCATATTTTGGCCTACGCATTGACAAAGAAAACATTTTTTATCCTAATTGAAATGCCTAGACTTTGTTTTTATTTGTACGAATGTGAAGTTATTTATGAAAACTTGTGCTGTTTACCAGTGTATGTTAAGTATGGCCCAAAGAAGATATTCATGACTTCTGTTAGTTCCAGATAATTTCTGGTAATCTTAGTTAGTATGCTATGAAGATTGAAAATTATCTCCGAAATGTTATTTAAAGAATGTCAGTGTTGTTTGCTGGTTGAGGGTCTTCGAATTTTTGTAATTTATTCTAATAAATCTTTTTATGTGAGTAGAAGTGCTTATGAAATCTTCTGAACGGTTAGAAGGAGTTACTTGAATTTTTTGTGATATTTCAATGTTTTACAGCTTCATTGTTTTGTTCTGCTGCGTTATACAGAAAAAAAATAAAGATTTTGGATTGAATGAATTTTTTTGTCTGATGATTGATCAATTTAAAGACCATTTACTGTAAGATAAGTTGCTGGATAATTCTCAGAATTGTATTTTATCTGTATAATTCTTGAAATAATTGAGAATTTGATACAAATGTATGTTAAAACATAATTTGAGGATATTTTTTTGACATTGTTAATTAGGTGAGTGGATTTTGATTGTCTGTAGTTGCTTCTGCTCGATTTCATTTTTTGCATTATGTTCATAATATTATAATTAATTGTTTGATTATTATTCAGGCTGGACCCCAGTTTTAATGCTGGCCCCTAATACATTATCAAGAAAAGGGGCCTTTTAGGTTAGCATATGGAATGGAAAGGTGATTTTTTAGCATGTTAGAAATTATATCAATTTCGCCATTATTTCATACTGTAATTTGGAACAATTTCCATTTTTTTTGTGGAGGAACAGGTTTAGACCGGTTAGTATCCAAGAGCACTGATTTGGTCTATGGACTAATACCCACAACTAAAATACTGTGTAAACTCGACTCAAATAATAATCATCACCCTGAATACATTCAAACAATTGATTATCATTTTGTATTCTGGCAAAGCCATTTTTAGCTATCTCCTATTTCCTGCCATATCTCTTAGTTGAAGAGTGCTATGTCATTCACAATATATGTGTTTCCATTTCATGTAATTTATTATAATATATGTAGCATATATTAATGTGTATATTAAGTCAAGCTTGTTACCCTATATAATATGCTAGTTGTTTTTTTGCAGTACTATTTATTTGTAAATAAATCTTATTCTATGTACTACAGTGTTGATATTGTTATTTAATATACAGTATGACATGGTTATTGTGCATTCTTGGGAACCTAAGTAATAGTTTCATTAAATCTACAGTAAAACCTCGATAATGAGACCACCTTTGGGACCTGAAAAATGAGTTGTAACAATGAGGTGGTCTCATTATGAAGTTGAATTATAAGGGAGTTATTGAAAGTCGGTCCTAAAATAAGTGATTGTTATAACAAGGTGGTCATAATATTGAGGTAGTTCTATTTGAGGTTATACTGTATTTTTCATTCTATCCATTTCATTGCAATAAAAGCATGCAAGGCTGGGAAAATTAATTATTTTTCTGTATCCAGTTATTCAGGATGTCTGATGTCCCTTATAACCATGTTTTACTGCACATTTGAACTGTTAATATGTGAACGAAAGATGCTTAAAGGTAAAAAAGAAAGTACAGCGAAGTATTGATGGCTTTTATCCTGGGGTTTATATTGTCTGCAGTATCAGTAAATGCGTGATGCCGCGGCCGTGGTTAGTGCGCTGGACTTGTAACCGGGAGATCCGGTTTCGAATCCCGGTCGCGGCAAGGCATTCTCTTCTATGAAAATTTGACAAAAATGTCGATTTTCCTCCACATGTGGAGAAGTTGCCGGCTCCTTGTGGAAGGGTAAATTAGTACTGGTTAGTATATAGTCCAGGAAAGCTGGTTAGGTGAACCGGTCGCCGTAAATATCTGAAAAATTGTTGAAAAATGGCGTTAAACACAGGTGACAATAAGTCACAAAATAAAGTAAATGTGTGTTAAAGAGCAGGCTTCCCGAATGTTGTCAGAGTGTCGGACATTTTGAGCAGGTCTAATAACTTCGGCGAGTACCGGACCAGATATCCGGCAGTTGGGCACGATTTACAGCATTTACCATTTATTTATGTTATATTTAGTCAGACAAATTTTCATTTGGTCAGACAGACAGGCAAGTATTCCAGCAGTTTCGAGAAACCTGAAAGAGTAACTGCTGTTTACTGGTAGATGCTATTTCAAGTGACCATTAACACAAGGTTGACGTGTGCAGGTACCCGGATGCGATGCTAAAATGGCGTCCAAACTAGTCAGACGTTGGATGTGACGTCGAAAATGTTGGTTGTGTGATTTGTGAGGAATGCATGCAAATTTGTAAATAAACTACTTAAACTACTGACAGATAGTGAAAACTGTTGATTAATGGTTCCAAAACTACTGACAGGCTCGTAATGAGGTAAACAGGTCTGATTACGATAGAAACTTATGGGATACCATGCATATTACCATAGAAACTTCTATGATAGAATAGAGACTAGGTATTTCTAGAGTGAATGGCCTTTGCAACTCCTGGGATACAAAGTGTTGTACCATGGGAACTTCTGAGATGCCAAGTGTTGGCCCTCAGCAACTTCTTGGATACCGAGTGCAGGCCCATAGCAACTTCTTGGAAACCAAGTGTAGGCCCATAGCAACTTCTTGGATACCAAGTGTAGGCCCTTAGCAACTTCTTGGATACCAAGTGTAGGCCCTTAGCAACTTCTTGGATACCAAGTGTTGGCCCATAGCAACTTCTGGGATATTAAGTGTATGACCGGAGAAACTTCTGGGATACCAAGTGTATGACGATAGCAACTGCTGAGGTTCCAAGTATAGGACCGAAAACAATTGTTTCCTCAGGCTTAGGGTAACCTCTCTAAATAAAATAACTGGTTGTGTTGAATACTTTATTAAGTATATAAATATATTAAATATACAAGTTTTGTGAGCTATATAAAAATCCTCTTAATTTCATTCAACAACTACATCGTTTTAAATTGATGACATATTTAATTTTAGTATGAATCATGTACAAAGTCTATATTTCTTCCATTTGCGAAATAACTGTCAAAAACAAGAACAAGATAGCTTTTAATCTGCTACAATTGTTTCAGCGATCAGGACTGACTGTGTTGCATTCACAGAAAATAGGTCAAGTGCCCGGATTTTGGATTTCACTCTGGTTCCTTGCATAGAGGTTCACTGGTACCCGATGTTCTTCACGCCAACAACCGAGAGCTCACGTTTCTTCGGATAAATTTGGTTGCTAAGCGACTGAACATGATACGACATAATGCTTGCAATAACGATAACAATCACCAAAATGATGGACAGCGCCTGTAAAATAAAATTTGCTCCCCTTATCATCAGTACCGATATGATTATCATTTCGTAGACGATAGACATATGTAAGCTAAGATATCAATTTTGCCGAACCTGTTCACAAGAAGCTCGACTTAGTCAGGACAATGGTGGATCGGCGATTTTGAGTTCATGCATCCGCAATTTTTGTATGTTTTGTTTGAATCATCATAATATCATTCATTTTGGGGTTTTGAAATTGCTGTAGACAAGAAAAAGATTCCTAGAAAAAAGCACCTACAAAACATCTCACCTTCCCCAAATTCCCAACCTAAAAGCCACCAACACACATGACCATACAAAAATAAAGGACAAACACAGTCTCCCTATTATATAAATGAATACAAATGTTTGTCATACAAAGATGGTATGTTGCGCACATGGTC
Source organism: Lutraria rhynchaena (assembly GCA_008271625.1). Classification (NCBI taxonomy): domain Eukaryota; kingdom Metazoa; phylum Mollusca; class Bivalvia; order Venerida; family Mactridae; genus Lutraria; species Lutraria rhynchaena. Next base: position 945,181 of record VIBL01000066.1, read on the forward strand.
AGTGGTATAACACTACAAATACCATTGGCGATTACCACTATTGTCATACGCAGGATCGTGCATTGTACCTAAAGCTTACAAGGTCAAGGACAAGATTCATGACAGATTGCTTATGAAGCTATTAGGGAAAGCTTTCAGGTCAGGTCAGCAATCTACAGCTTTGCTATGCAAAACAAACTCGATCAAATTCGATCAAAATCGTTTAAAAGTTCAACATCATTTAGATCACTGAATGGTTTTGGAATAATTTAATGTTACATGTACATGCTTCATGGTACCATGTAGAAGTATATAAGTACGTTACAGAAACTACAGTCAAACCTGTGAACAAAGGTCACTCTTAGGAAAGATAAAATATGGCCTTTATTGACAAATGACCTTTATTCGGAGGTCAGTTTGACCTAAATAATCAGTGACGGTTTTTCAAAGAATGGCCTTTATTCATAGGGTGGTCTTTATTAGGAGGTAGCCGCAAACACATGTTTGACTGTATTTTGTGAATAAACTTACGCTTGCGGAGGAGATTAAGTCCACTGTCTCAGGACATGTGTCACTCACAGCTATTTGTTCTGGTCTCTCTGTCAGTAGAAATAAAATATATTACATACACTCAATAATTTAACATTTTACATGTAAAATAGTGTAGGAAGTATATTTTTATCATAACTTATAACTTTTTGTACTTAGATCTTCACTATGTAGGGTGTCTGATGAATTACCTCCCTTTCTATAGAAAGCTTCGTAAATTTATTCCCGGACGTTGCGTTTTACCAGTTCACTTTTTCATTTTAATACAATTTTGATGTTGTAGATCTCGAACTTTGACAATTCCATATTTGCTTCCATATTCCACTCCCATACATGGTTCGTTCATTCATCACACTGCCAATATACAAGTACTCCAACACTGTTGACATTTTTGCTTTACAGTCAAATCTGTGAACAAAGTCCACCCTTTGGAAAGACAAAATGTGGCTTTTATTGACAGATGGCCTTTATTCGGAGGTGAGTTTGTTCTAACTACTCAGTGACGGGTTTTCAAAGAATGACCTTTATTCATAGGGTGGTCTTTATTTGGAATTGGTCTCAAACTCAGGTTTGACTGTATATTTTATCAACAACTACCCAGGTAGAATGTGACGGAATAGGGCCTGGCGTATAATGACAGAATGCATACAAAACAAAGGTCTGAATTTAACCTATGTTAATATATTCACAACTGTCACGTGATCGTAATAAAAACAGGGATTGGTTAGCTGATAAAGGGTAAGTAACCCGCAAGCTCGTGAACCACTATAAAACATTTGCAACATAAACGCTGTTCCGTAAAACTTCCCAGGATTCATACAAATACGTGACATGGATATAAACGGTTTAAATAATTATGAAAACAAAACAAAATGGCTGCTTTGGAACGTAGTAAAACCACTGCTACTTCATTGATACATTTTTAAAACCGTTCAGGGTACATTTTACAACATAATTAGCTCTGTTTAACCCAGAGTCGAAACTGTGCTTAGGTATGAACAATTAAATGATCATTTAAATGTGTCTTTGGGTTACCCCTATTCCCCCGTGAAAATGAAGCATTCCAAAAATAAACAAACCTATTTCCTACGCAGTGATCTCCCCTTATTAACATTTTTATTACTGTCAACAATACTCTGAAAGTCTTCATTAGTACGAAAAGATCAATAGTTGAAATGTCTCCTATTTTTACAAACCAAATAGTCTTCTGAAGCTTCATTCTTGTCATATTCGCCATCTTTATATTCACGTCATTATGTTCACGTGTAGAAGTGTGCCACTTCTGGAATGCACTGACAGGAAGTGGGTGGAGGCTTAAGTTATTCTTAATATCTGTACAAAAACTGATGCAATACGGACCATGCCTCGGTCAATTAAGCCGACTACCTGACCAACTGAATGGAAATGCATATGAACACTCACCTTCTGGGGCTATTTTGATAGTTGTGCTAACGATAAACGGATTACCATCTGTATTAAAAGTCTCCCTCTTCTTAACAGTGGGACTACAACCGTCATATCCCTGCCTATCAAGATCTCTATCTCCCTGCAATTGTGACATTTGTCTACATTCATGTCCAAAGCAAACAAACTTTAGACCGATCTCTGCTCATGTATCAATTTTGAAATACAGCGCAACCTTTCCAGAGCGACCCTCTTTTGAATAAACAACCTCCACTCAACAACAGCATGGTTTTCTCCACTGTATGATTTAATTATCAATTTACTCAAGAGCAACAACCTCTCAACAAGAACATAAGTTTGCTTTGGAAAGGATGCACTGTAGTATTCTGTACACGAGCCAATAAATTAGCGATAACAATATTTTCTAACCCACCGAGCAAATGCAATGTATGCATATTGGCCTGAAATTGGTTGAGAACGAAAATAAGGGCTTGGAGATCTATCAGTTATATAATCTAGAAAATTGCGCCTCGATCCGGCGACTTCTTGGCTACCAATTAGTTCCTTTTGCAGATTGGGGTAATTGGTTCAAGAAGTTATAAAACATGATCGGAATACAAAGTTTAGATATCGAACCCGTGATCTATAGATGGTCCCCAATACCGTGGACATCAAATGCCGTCTTAGAAGGCTTGTACTTTAATGTTATGATTCATCTGTCGAAATCTGAAGACACTTCTGTTTCATAAAAAGAACCATCTATCGCTCCTTGGATCCATGTATTAATTAGAAATATAGCTAGGGTGTATAAATTTTACACACAGTTATGTTTAAACATATATTGGCGTAATTTTGATATTCAAAAACTTGGTTCACATTTTGGGAGGGGGAATGCAATAAGGTAAGTTGCACGTGTGAATTGTGTTTCTGTCTAAAACTCGCCAATACTCGAGTTATTTGAATGTATGTGTCAGTGGAAGTTAAAAGCTTTTATTAGTACTCCTTTCAGAACAAAAAATATTCATATTTACCGGTTACTTGACAAAAAATTAGGGTAGGTAACCTTCCGTACGTTGGAGGTACGATTCATCCCAAATAGTTTCGTTCATAGGAATTTTGCTGTTAGAAACGCCAAAAATAGGATCAAACGGGTAACCGTAAACACGGCTATTTTTTCTTGCCTTGTGATTGACAAGGCTTGGTTAACCAGTTAAGATCAACTGCGCATAAATAAAATTCCTCTCCTTATGACAGCCATGTTCACAAGATTAGCGGTATGAGACTTACGAAACATTTTGTATCATTTGAAGATTCGCAGTACGTAATATAACACGTGAATCTCATGGTAGATACTTCAAATAGTCTTGGCCGCTTGAAGGAAACTGATGCAAACACAAGTGATCTGAAAAGAAACATCGAATTTAATTAAAAAATACATGTATGTCAGACAGACAAACAAACATATATATGTATTAACCGGTGTGTGTGGCCGCCTCCAAATAAAGACCACCCTGTGAATAAAGGCCATTCCTTGAAAAAACCGTGACTGATTATTTAAAACAAACTGACATCCGAATAAAGGCCATCTGTAAATACATGCCACATTTTGTCTTTCCAAAGGGTGGCCTTTGTTCACAGGTTTGACTATACTGTACACACAACAAAATACAATGAAACTAAACGTAACACTAAAACAGATATTGAATAAAAGCGAGATCAAGTATTCACCATAATAAAGAAACTGAATATACAACATATTCTGATTAAAAATCAGTCAATCAGTCTCGAGTTCTTTGAAAACCGGAATGCTCAGAAAAACCGTACCAAGTCCGGAGAGTGTCCGGTTTTCGCGGGCTTTACTGAACTTTATATTTCGACATATTGCATGTACCTGTGCATTCAATGGAAACTGAGACCATGATGCACGTGTGTATAATGGTCTTAGATGGGATGCATGAGGTACAAAAGTATACATTTTCTGCATTTCGACAACATATTGTAGGAATTTTGAATACAGCACGATTTCTACTCAATTTCTGCGGCGTCAAATTAATTTTTTACGTACAAACTTCGTCATCATGTTTATGATACGGGATATATATTGTATCGTTATGTTCGTGGCGCGTCAAGTGTATTTTATCACAATGTTATGACACGTGGGTGTATATTATCATGCTTATAGGATATCAAATACACTATTGGTTGTGTTTATAGTCAAAATGTTTTTTTTCTGTAGAATATTGTGTGTGCATTATGTTTAAGTTTGTTAATTGTCGACTGTAGCGTGCAAACAATTAGCATCATCAAATGTAAATTTTCATAGATGATTGAAGGTCAGGCCAGCAATATAGACGTGTTTCCGGTCACATGACCAAAACAATAGCGTGGGTAGGTCGTAAAACTTTTCTGTTTCCGTTTTCTGAGCATATCTATCGTATTTTTGAGGTACGATTTGCCCCCAAATATTATCGCAATACCACGGTTGTTAGCATTTTTTTTTTATTTTACTGTTTTGGCGCCAAAAAGTAGGGTCAGATAGGTTGCCGGAATAACGACTATTTTGTTATAATTTTAGCTAAGTGAGTCTGATTAAGGCTTGTCTTATCACCCATAGATACTGTTAAAACTTATAAGGACATATGTATAGCTCACAAACTCACAAACAACCCCTTAATGACGGGCACGGGTAAAAATCTACACAAACCTCCAGCAGTTTGGTCCCCGAAGCCAATCATCAACTGAATCAATATCATCTTTCACATATCTGAATATATTACTGGCATTTCCATCAGCCGCCCAGAACTCAACTGGATCAACACCTGCACCACAACTGCAAAATACAGAAAGATTTGCTTTTTTGTTTTTCATTGGGTTTCACGCCGTTTATAACAATTTTTCAGTCATATACAGTGGCCGTTCACCTAACCAGTTTTCCTGGACTGTATTCTAACCAGTACTAATTTACACTTCCACAAGGGTATGGAAGGAAATCAACATTTTCGTCAAATTTTCATAGAACGGTGTGATCTGTCGCGACTGGTTAGCAGGTAAAGAAACATGAAATGGCAAAATATGAGATCGCCGGCAGACCAATTTCAAGATTTAGAATGTCGAATCGTGGGTCCAAGGTTATAAAACCCAAACCTCAAGTACTACATCTTGTTTGTTGATTTCTTTTCGGAGTTAGTTATGATAAAACAATAATGATACCAATCAGAAATTTTTCCGTCAGCCAAAAGGACCCAGTATCTCTGTAAGCATTAAAATGTGATATCGTTTCAATTAAAAAACTGAGAATGAAGTTGAGATTTTAGACTATCCTCCAGTTTTATATCCTCGGGACCAAGTTTATGAATTTCTTTTACTTACTTCTCGTCAAGAATCTCAACCTCATCGCCGGGGTCTGGATTCGATACTGACTGAGCAAAACACTTTTTGACGTATATTCCAATAGCATCCGTGTCATTATCACCTACAATATATTTTATCACATAAACCACATCATTATCACCTACAATATATTTTATCTCATTAACCGCATCCTTATCACCTGCAATTCATTTTATCTCATAAACCGCATCATTATCACCTACAATATATTTTATCTCATTAACCGCATCATTATCACCTACAATATATTTTATCTCATTAATCGCATCATTATCACCGACAATATATTTATCTCATTAACCGCATCATTATCACCTACAATATATTTTATCTCATTAACCGCATCATTATCACCTACAATATATTTTATCTCATTAACCGGCTGCGTTTCTTTTGACGCTCGTTTCTCTGGATCTTTCTTATTTACAGAAATTATTCCTATAGACTTAATCATTTTCTTTATTTTTGGAGTTTTATTTGAATAAAAGAAAATTCGAAGATTTGTGATTATTATATTAAAGCAGAAAACAATTCCAAAATTATGCCATTCATAAGAAATGTTGGTTCGCAGTAACGTGACCGATTCATTAAAAAATTCCACAACCCCATATTTTTGTAGCGATTTTTGACAAAAATACATTAAATATGGCTGCTGAAAACGAAAAGCTGACCTACAGACTAAAGTAGTATGTTTGTCATAATTGCTAAGACATTTTTGGGTTGGTGCATTTTGAATGAGTCGGTGGTGTAACTACAAATCCATCAATATTGTAAGTATGGCCTAATTGTGGCGCTTTTTTAGTTAATTAATATGAAATAAATCATTTGAAAATAATTCAAGTTAAAATACACAAGATATTTGCTGTAACGTAATGATCTTTTGTGACTTTGAATCTATAATATATTTGAAACATACAAAGTAAACATTAAAAAACGTTCTCGAGATAAGGAAATCGTTAAAATAATAAATAAATACTTAAGTGGTAGCTAAATGAGATTTTGCTGTACATCATTTCGCAAATTAAAAGGAGACAATTTGTCTAATTGAAACTCATTGTAAAGGGAGACAGCTTATGGCTTAGCAAACCTGGAACACTTACGAAAGAATTTTCGGGCTCCGGTGCCGGCGTCTGGATCCGGCAGGTCGATACATATTTCAAGGTACAACAGTGTTCCCAAATCAATCGGTGCAAGTATAAGATCAGAATCGTTACTCTTCGGACCTGCTGGCCATGCATCACGATCCGTCGCCAAATAAGCATTTAATCCAACGTTATACTGTTGCTCGGCTTCCACTACAATGGCAGGACTGTAAACATTGAAGAAATTATTGAGATTTTAAGAGAAATGCGGTAATACCTCGATATTAACATCTTCTTTGGGACCAATCTTGTCTTAATATTGAGATAGTCCGTTCATCAAGTTGTTTGATATACGTATATGTGTATTATAAAATATAAAGAAAACAGAGTCGAAAATGAGTCATTAGGAATAACTCGACTGATTCCGTACCCCCATCTAACATAGGATGTGTTTGGCAACTCGATATGCGTTCACTACTTATATTAGTGATGTAGCAACCGATTTACTGCTAAGGAAATTATTACCACTGAATATATTCTTAAAATGGCAATTGTGGAAGACTGTCTAATGTTTATAATACGGACTTGTCCTTTTTAGCCTTCTTTTAGCAATCTTATGTTTTCATTAGTACATAGTATAAAACAAACAGGAGTTTGTAAAGGAAAAAAAGTTTGAAGAGCGTTTATTCCACAGAGGCCGCCATATTTGTCAGTTCTACATCCGGGAATTTTCACGTAGTTCCATTGTCGGCTTTCTAAGTATAACCAAGAACTTGTATTGGTTTGTACAGAGGTAAATTGAAAACCAGCAGTGAAATATGTGGTATAATGAGATGGTTCCAATAACGAAGTGGTCTCATTAGCAAGGTGTAATATATAATGAAAGTATCAACGAAAAAACGGGTCAAAACGTAGATGATTGTTGTAGCAGGATGGTCTTAACATTGAATAGATCATTGAGTGAGGTGTTACTGTATATTGTTACTTACTAAACGTTGTACGTATAGGTGTCTGCAAACACCTCACAGTCACCCCCGTCTATCAGGTAATGCATCAGAAATATGTAGTCAAATTGTTTGTCGTACAGCGCATCTCGTTTGCAATATATTCCTAATATAGATTCTCCAGTAGTCTGTAAAATGGAAACATAGTGTACAGCAAAATAAAGTTATAGTGAACTCAGATATAGTAAAGAATCGGATACTGTGTAGAATCTATTTTCCCGAGTGCGACCTCCAATTCATTGTAATGGATAAATTCGTTGTTAATGTTAATGTATATGTAAAGAAGATCGTATGTATGTCTCATAGAATTCACTGTAATCGCATTTTTTGTATAAACACTCGTTATCTGAGACGTTTTATAAACTTGTAAATCGGCTCCTTAATAATTATTACAGAAATATTGCTACATTAGCTCAAAGGTTTATATAAAGGGACACGACTGTGTCGTGAAACGGGAGGAGTCAATGTGCCTGACTTGATTTCAATTAAATTTTAATCAATACAAACAGGGGGTGTGAAGAGAGAGTGAGAGAGGGGGGGGAGGGGGGGAGGGGGATTGAAAAATAAGAAATGGCGCGAGAAAAAGGGAATCCATTGAACCGACCAAGTCTCCCGGTAACTATTTATACAACGTGAAGTTATGCTATGAAAATGGAAGAAATTTTTTATTTCTTTTTTTTGTTAATTTGCTTGTTTTCTCCAGTATTTCAATTAAATACAGAACGTCAGTAAAAGAAACCAGTTTTCTTGGATTCTGAACCAATACTCTCAATACGAATGATCAGCGATGGTGATCAAATGCCTATAGACACAATGTCTTTAACCAAACCGCCACAGAAAAGATGTCCCGCGTCCAGGCCTCTCGCTCACTAACTCTAAGCCTGCGGACCAAAACGACTCTAAATGCCAATTTATCAAGTCGGTCGAACCGCAAAATAGAAAGACTCACGTCATTATACGTGCTGCCACAATAACTACTGTTCGAGCCTCGTTCAACCTGGACCGTCTTTGTGAAGGTACGAGTCCGGATGATGTCCAGCTCTGTGGTGTCGTTTGTCGGGCCGTCAGAATAAAACGTGACACTCGAGGGATTCGAACCGCACTCACTGGTATAAGTTGCGCGATTCAGCTGGCCACTATCCAGAAAATCATCTACGTTTATGAAGTAACATAACTCATATCTGAAAATGGACAAAAGACAATTGTTCATTGTATATCGTTTTAACTTTTAATTATTAATTCATGACTTGTTCATCGAGTTAACTAGAAATTCAGTAAATGTTTTGTAGTACAGGGTACATTAGAACAGGTTTTTAATGAGACACAAAATATGGGAAAACACAAGAGAACACTAATCGATCACCTAATGGAATGGACCGTTATCCCATATGTCCGCTCTAGTGTAATACATTCTAATGTATCTTAAACTTAAGGCTTAAAGTTTGGTTTAAAGTTTCTGAAATAAATCAAACAAATATTCTACATGTTTCATCTGTTTTGCAAAGAATTTTCCGTTATATAACAGCGCCCAGTAAATCAACTAGTTCGGATTCTGTATTAGAACTATTTTGCCCGCTGCAACTAACTGACCATTATTCAACCTTAAACCATTTTTATGTAAATTAACATCGGCTATCCGAATTGTGTAATCCGGATTCCACGGCTTTTCTGATATGATAATCAGGTCCCTAAAATCATTCAAACGCGTACTTTCACTCCCATAAGTCGAAATTACTGTACATTACCCAGTTTCCGATAACACGATTTTCAGCCGACCCAAGATTTTTTCTCAGTCATGGTCAATATTTTCATGCCAGTAATTTCATTTACTCATAAAAATATATCTCCGAAAAAATATTAGTTCTGCCCAAGGACCGAGCCTACACTATTATGAAGATGTTAGTGGAAACTAACTACATTAGATCTTCACATTACGACCACCTTAATATTAGCGACTTCTTATTTTCAGACCGGCTTATAATAACTTCTCTATAATTCAACTTAATAATAAGACCACTTTATTATAACGACCAACTTGTCTGGTCCTGGAGGTGGTCGCATTGTCGAGGTTTTACTGTAATGCGTGATACTTAATTCACTTTGAATCATGATAGTGACAAAGAATGACGCGTGAAGAACGTTAGGAGGCTGTGTTTTTTAGATTAGTATTCAAAGTAAGAACAAAACATGTGCTATGTCAGCGCAAAAAAGAGTCTAAAATATCATCTTAATAGGTCAACAAGGTGAAACATCTCTCAACTTAAATCTCGATGGCACCAACTATGAAAACATTTTTGTTGTTTTTTTTCAATAGGTTGCTTAAGAATGCTCTCTTAAAACATAGAATAAAATCAGGTAGATAAAACCTCGATGTTAAGACCACCTCCGAAGCCAAAAGACACAGTTGGAATTATTAAAAGAAATACAAGTTTAGAAATACCGGTCTCGCGGTATCATAGTTTTGTGAGGTTTTATTGTGTACATCAGAGCACGACTATAGAAAATTGTCAGAGACACGGATATTTCTTTCATTATATTCATATTTCACTATATCCATAACACGCGACATTAAGAAAAGGCAAACGGCATATCCGGGGGGAATAAATGCTTCACTGTATCCGAGTTCCGTACAGCCGTAGTTTACCGTATTCCAGATATAATTTTAGAAAATTAGAATTGATGATATTTTCGGATACGTACTCAACATATTCGCCCGCTTCAGGACCTATATTGCTGTATTTGAAGTCTAAATCTGACTGATAGACAACGAAGTTCAAATTCAACACTGGAGCGTCAGCAGAATTCTCACAGTAAAGATTTGCTGCAAGAAAATAGAAATAACATAATTCTACAGACAGAACTGCAAAAAATATTCTGAACCATGCCTATACTAGTTCTCTATCGCACAGCGATTTTTGGAGATTCAGGGGAGCCTCCGTGGTCGAGTGATTATGGTCTCTAATTAATGATTACTGGCCCCTCAGCTATGCGGGTTCAAATCCCATCTAGGACCATATTTCACAAGTGGGGAAGCTGTCCAGCTAGCTTGTGGAAGGTCGAAGATTTTAGCCAGATGTACCACCGTTAAAGCTTGAAAGTCGCAAGTAAAATTGAGTAAAATGAATGGGAAATTCTATTTTTAGAATCATTTTCATAAATTGATTAAAATAGAATATAAACGGTTCGTATCATTCTTTGCTAAGTTTACGTGTTCGCCAGATTTTAACTGTATTTAGTTGATACATTACCGTAATATGATTATATATCGTATTATAATTACAAATGTTCCCGGTTTCTGCACCAGTACAAACCCAGTCCTCCGCGAGTAACTGCTTACTTCTCCACATGAATTTTCCACTTTGGAGGACAGATTGTCTTACTAGTACAGTCAAACCTGTCAACAAAGCCCACCCTTGGGAAGGACAAGATGTGGCCTTTATTGACAGGTACCCGTTATTCGGAGGTCAGCTTGTTCCAAATAATCAGTGACGTGTTTCAAAGAATTTCCTATTTACAGGGTGGTCTTTATTCGGAGGTGGCCGCAAATACAAGTTTGAATGTAATACCATTAGCCAGATCAGAACTCGCGAACCCTAGGTTCGAAGACCTGACACTTCTTATTGAGCTAAAATCCACAAAAACTATCTCAAACAGAGGAATATTGATTTTTGTTAATATCTGAAAAACCCTGAACAAATCATAGAGGTTTGTATTGCTTGGTTTTCAAGGGATGAAAAAATAGAATAAAAACGTACGTGTCAACTTTGGCGTCTGAAAATAAAGAAATTATTCATTTAAATATACTGTAAGAAAGAATTGAATGTGTTGTTTCGATAGAAAGGTAATAATTCTAATATTTGTTTAAAATTATGTGCATTGAATTGATGTGTTAAGTTTTCCAAAATATTTTATCAGACTAAATGTTCAGTTATTGTCTTAAGATCATATTTGAACGGAAAATATGATGAACAAATTACGTCAGTCAAAACATCTTCAGTGAAGCGGTTATAGTGAACTCTGGTATGATAAAGAAACGGTTATAGTGAACTATGGTATGACAAAGAATCGGTTATAGTGAACTCTGGTATGATAAAGAAACGGTTATAGTGAACTCTGGTATGATAAAGAATCGGTTATAGTGAACTCTGATATGATAAAGAAACGGTTATAGCGAACTCTGGTATGATAAAGAAACGGTTATAGTGAACTCTGATATGATAAAGAAACGGTTATAGTGAACTCTGGTATGATAAAGAATCGGTTATAGTGAACTCTGGTATGATAAAGAAACGGTTATAGTGAACTCTGGTATGATAAAGAAACGGTTATAGTGAACTCTGGTATGATAAAGAAACGGTTATAGTGAACTCTGGTATGATAAAGAAACGGTTATAGTGAACTCTGGTATGATAAAGAAACGGTTATAGTGAACTCTGGTATGATAAAGAAACGGTTATAGTGAACTCTGGTATGATAAAGAAACGGTTATAGTGAACTCTGGTATGATAAAGAATCGGTTACAAGTACAGTGAAGTACTTCTTTCTTGTATAAACCCTTCTTTATTCTATTGTTACGGATATAGTGAAATATGGATATAATAAAACAATTGTTCGCGTCCTGGAAAATTCGCTGTAACCTTGTTCTACCGTATAATGAAGTATTTGTCCGGGTCCTTAGGAGTTCACGTTAACCGCACCCAGCTATACATTTGACTATATCGTCGGGTAATTTCTACAAACCCGTATGTCATTTTTTCCATTTCGAGAAAATCGCATTTGCATTTTTGAACTGCAATAGCTTTAAGCGAGTTACGGGTTTGTGGAATTGGGATTAACCCGTGATCCATCTGATATCACGTGATCCATCTGGTATCACGTGATTCATCAGATGAACGTGATCAACACATTCCGTATGAATCCTTATACCACGTGATCACCTCATACCGCGTGATCGCAGAGACCACGTTATCCATCAGATACCACGTGATATATCGGATACCACGTGACCATCGTGATGATGGAGAGTCAAATAAAATGACTGTCATGAGGATGATTTTTGGATGAATTCTTTTCTTTATTTCTTCCTTTCACTAACCTACGTCATCAGCGATTTGTTATGGAATATTAAGACATTGTACACGTATTCTGATTTCAATATTAAATGTTTAACTGATGCAAAAATTGTCAAAATTTGAACATACGGCTCTTAATTTTATCGTGAAAAAAACGTAAACGGGAACCAGCATGTTTTAAAAGTGCATACGAACTGCTTACATGCGGACTTCCGACGATGAACCAGTTTCCATTACTTCCGTCTGACCCTCCGTCAAGATTGGGGTGATAGTAAAGACACCTGACATCCGAAATATATAAACACAGAACTAACCATATCGAAATCCGAGAAGGGTTCATCATCTCTGTACCTGAAGGAAAACACACAACACGTGATTAGAATACTAGTACATGTAACAAAAAAATAATCTGACCACGTTATTAGAATACTAGTGCATGTAACAAACATTAATCTGATCACGTGATTAGAATACTAGTGCGTGTAACAAACATTAATCTGATCACGTGATTAGAATACTAGTGCGTGTAACAAACATTAATCTGATCACGTGATTAGAATACTAGTACATGTAACAAAAAAATAATCTGATCACGTGATTAGAATACTAGTACATGTAACAAACATTAATCTGATCACGTGATTAGAATACTAGTGCGTGTAACAAAACATTAATCTGACAATTTATGTTCGGTTCCGGGAGGTAAAATGCATACAAGTAGCGCTTTTCTCGTGAATTTTATCTCCTTTATCAGAATAGAAAGGTTATATCACAGTAAAAAAGAGAAAAAATCAGGATACGTTATGTTTGGATTAATAGGGATTCCGGATAAGAGGGTTCGGATTGGGAAGCTTCCGGTGTATAAACAAACAATATAAAATAGCCTGAATTTTCCAACCAGCCCGTGCCCTACGTCGGGATGAAAATAACGGGCAAGTTTCAAAGTCACGTGTTTTCCATTAAATGTTAAATGCTGAGTCTAATGGATCGAAGATCAGAAGTTCCACGACCGAGTGGTTAAAGTAATTTGTAATCTATAGTCCCTCACTGCTATCAGTTCGAATCCCACCCGAGACCAGACAAAATCATATGTGAAGAAGCTGTCCAGCTAGTTTACGATATGTCGGTGGTTCTATCCAGGTGTACTCCTGTGGTTTCCCTCCTCCGTTTAAAACTGCACACTGGCTGTTGGTGCGGTGTTAGATTAAACAAAAACAAAACCAAAAACAAAACGTCAAGTCTAAGAGTTACGCTCAAATATCACAGGAAGTGTATCTCAAAGAATTCGCTGCTGTTTGTTACATTCAAATATTTTTTGTATAAATTTATTCATCTACATATAACACACTCAAAAAGTTTTATCATTTAGATCTAAGTTTGAGACCAAAAACATGTGTTAAGATATGAAACTTGCGAGTTGGGACTTGAGCGCCATGTTTGAATGTTATATTTTGAATACTGAAATTTAAGGGATGAAATCTAAGAATTTAATTCTGAGATCAGTAATTTGAGCACCGAATTTGGATGTTTTTATGGTTCCGAGATTTTTCGAAATTTTACAAACAGATCGAAACCTTGGTTAGTCTATTGCTATTGACGGAACGGTTAAAACCTTAAAAACTGGATTTAGTATTAATGAAACTTAACCCTTTGCCTCATAATATCGCATTCCCCCATCTTAAGCATTGCTTGTAATGGCTAATGGCTTCAAAGACCTCTACTCTGTTAGAGAGAAATAACCCAATTTTCTTAAATAAATTGATGTTTTTTGTATATTTGCTTTGAATTTGGAAGAATGCTTTTGAGGCAAATGATTTAATTAAATGGTCTGCATTAAAGTACCAACAGCAAAGTTCTACTGAAACAAATAATAACAAGAAAATAAAACTTACCCTGAGACGAATAGTTCCCCAGTTGATTACTTGAAATATTAAGGCGTGTCGTGAACTACTCGTCACAGATGACTTGTAATACAAATGTTTTTACGACTAAAACATGAAAATCATCGACCATGAAAACTTTCAGAGTCACCAACCGAATCGTTTGTATTTCAACCGACAAACACTGAAACACCAAGTAAAAGTTCAGGGGTGTACAATGTGGACATTTATCATATTCAACTCTGTCTAAAACATAAAAACATGATTGATTGATGTATTGATTGGTGTATTAATTGATGTATTGATTGGTGCGTTAATTGATGTATTGATTGGTGTGTTGATTGATGTATTGATTGGTGTGTTGATTTATGTATTGATTGATGTATTGATTGGTATGTTAATTAATGTATTGATTGGTGAATTAATTGATGTATTGATTGGTATGTTAATTAATGTATTGATTGGTGTGTTAATTGATGTATTGATTGGTGTGTTAATTGATGTATTGATTGATGTATTGATTGGTGTATTAATTGATGTATTGATTGGTGTGTTAATTGATGTATTGATTGGTGTATTAATTGATGTATTGATTGGTGTGTTAATTGATGTATTGATTGGTGTGTTAATTGATGTATTGATTGGTGAGTTAATTGATGTATTGATTGGTGAGTTAATTGATGTATTGATTGATGTATTAATTGACGCCACGCCTAGATATTTGGGCGAAGTTCGCAATTCCGACTAGGGGCCAGACACTTTAATTTCTGCGTTTTATTCAATCGCCTAATTAACTCGTTACAGGCTTGACGTCATGATTTCCAAAAGAGTTACACCCACAAGTATATTGCAGAGAAAATTAGCGTCGACTCGCTACGCATTTACGAAATTACCGAACTGAAACGATGTGAACGCTATGGTACATCGAAATATGTTTTTTTAAATATTTCATCGCTTGAGCAGTTTTCGAAAGTAAGTTGGTATTACGTATGACTTGCTTTAAAAATATACACCCTTTAGTTCACGTTTAGAAAATTTAAAGTAGTGTATCGCGACGAATTATTACATAAATTGTATGCAATATCTTAATGATTTTAATCGGTAACAAAGTTACAAGATAGGAAAACTACTTATATCAAGGGAGGTAATAAAGTTGTAAGGCTACACTTAACTGGTTCCCGTTCTATGTTGCAGTGCACCATAGCACAACCAGTGTCAACGTGAACCATTTTACAAGGTTACCCGATGGTCATTCAGCATACCTCGACCGACTAAATTTAATCTCAGTTTCACTAATCAAGCCCACATTGGAACTACTTGGTATGTAAAACTGACAAATATGGCGGCCTCCATGAAAAAAAGCCTGTCAAGTTTGTGTTACTTTACACACTGCAGTTTGCTGTATACTATGTACTGTAGAAGGCCACACTGCTTGATGGACAGTGTTGTAGTGGAAACGCTAGTCAGTCTTCTTAGTTGTTTAGTGGGAACATTTCCTTAGTAGTAAAACGGTAAATAGACGAATGTTAAGCTACCAAGTACATCCGATTTAGGTACAAGGAACGGAATCGGCCGAAGTGTTCCGAATGACAAGATTGTTTGACTACTCTAGTTTTTTTCAAGGGAGGCAACTAAGTCACAAGAAGGCATGACTAAACTGGTCCCCGTTGACTCTGTCTGACTCTGTCTGTACAGAGATCTTTGTTGCATTGCAGCATTGAATCAGAACCAGTTTAGGGTATTTCGACATTAGTTTATCTCAAGGGAGGTAGTAGGGGAATATAGAAGTTAACCTGCTTCCCGTCCCATGTTGCAGTTCACCAAGGATACAGACTGAGGTAACGGGAACCAGATTATAATTATGGAAGTATGACTACATTTGTTTACCAAAGGGAGGCTACAAATACATAAAATCAGTATTTTTATTTGAGAGGTGGTCTAATCATCAATTTGAAGTTATTAGAGTGAAACATTGAAAACCCGTCCGAAAATTAGAATCTTGATAATGAACTGTCTCAATATTGAATTGGTGGCTAATGTAGAGTTCACTGTTTTAACAGCAACTCTTAAATCCTGTGTCATGCAATAATGTCATGCAAATGTAATACAGCAATTTGTAGATGATTGATAGACAGGTGACCGATTGCTTTCAATTATAATTCATTAGAATTATTTGTATTTTTTCATTATCACCAGCTATCGATGAGTCAGTGAATTTTGGGTTGTTGATGTACTTTATAACCGTGGCTTTGTTTGACACTGGTCATTTTTGGTTCTACAGATTCGCGATGTTGTTTGAGCCCAGAGTTCATCAGAATCACATCTTTCGTCTTTTGATGTTTTCAGTTTGGTTGTGACTAAACACTATTGTTTTAATTATATGTTATTACGTCAGTATAATTTATCAGAATAAGTGCTCAAATATTAAATGGTGATATATTTTTAACTGAGACTAGTTGAGAATAAAATTGAAATTTAAACTAGGAAACTGTTCTTCACAGTTTTATAATTTCGGGATCGGCAGTGGCCCATCCACTTAGGATGAGCAAGAATAAAGGTAAATTCGAACCCTAGGTTCGGAACGCTTTTTCTGTCAATTAGGTTTTGAAGACATGTTTAAACTAATTGGTCATCAACTGCTGATTCATGTGATCCATGTAGTGAAGTTGGCTGTTACTTGCGGATTACAAGGTTAAAACTGTTAAAAAACCCAATCTCTGTAGGCCTTACACTCAGAGATTTATCAATCTATGCATGCAGGCTAAGCATTATATTAAGTTTCTGGTGAAAAAGTGAGCATGTATATGTTATATATTACTGTTATCCATAAAACAATGACGTCCAAATGATTCATGAGCAAAAGGTGGCAGTTACTAGCGGAAAACAAGGTTAGTTCTGGTACAAGAACCAGAAACACTGATTAGGTTAATGACTGTCAGCACAGAACTGAGATATTGTTGAAAACAGAAGTAAAACGAGAATAGTTAAAACAAAATACTGACTATTATTTTATGAGTTTGACGACTACCATTTGTCCTATAGTAATACATATTTATATTCATGTCTTCAATATGCTTCCATTAATAGATTCAAAATGATTATGTTCGTTAGCAACCGTATCTCACTCTCTCTCTATTTTGTATTGTTTTTTGTATTGTCATATACAGAGCAATCCCTTAAATTGGAAATCTCACTTATACCATGATGATTGTCCAAAAAGAATATATGTTCGGATTAGAGGGGTTTTAAACTAGAGATGAGGCAAGAAAATAGTTATGTTATGGTTATTCGGCAGATCCTATATTTTTGCGCCGACTATTCTAGTTTCTAACAGCAAATTCAAAGTACGAAAATATTTGAGACGAATCGTACCTCCAAAATACGAAAGGAGTGTTTAGAAAAAAAGATAAAAAGGATTTTTCCGGCCTTCCCACCCTATTTTGGATCAAGTTACCGTAAACATAATTATTTTTGTCTAGCCTGATGTGAGGAAAAGAAATTAAGTTTTCATTATTGACATGACATGACTTTTTTGACAGTCTCTTTTTTCAATGGGTTTAACGCCGTTTTTTCAACAATCTGTCAGTTATATACGGCGACTGGTTTACTTAACCAGTTTTCTTGAACTGTATGCTAACGGGCACTAACTTACCTTCCCACAAGAAGCCGGCAACTTCTCCACATATGGAGGAAAACGACATTTTTATCAAAATTTCGGATTTGAACCCGGATTTTTCGTTCTCTATTACAGCATTTTGTTTTCAGTAAAATATATAGTTTATTTGAAAAAAATACCTACCTGTCTACCTAACCACTGTTAACAGATTGGTTGCGTAACCCCAAACCAACCTATTTTTAATGATAGCCATGTGACATAATTCCATAAAGTATTTAAATCACTATTATAAGTCGAGTAGTATAATGGCAGATAAGCCCCACCCTGATGGGCATAACATGTTTATTTTCTAACACATAAAAACACAATGATAGCCAGTTAGATGTTTTATTGTTAGGCACAATCAACCAATACTATTCTGACACAAATTAAAAAATCATATCTGCAAAATAAATGAACAAAAAATGAATTTTCCAACATATAATTAAAGTAGAAGTACCATTTATCAATACCTGTAATCACATTATTGTTTTTAAGCATTTCTTCCTATTAAAATCCTTGCTGAAAGAATAATTTTGAAAAAAAAAAACAATGCCTAATTCTTAAATCTGACATAAGAATAAATTGTTTATGTATATATTTTATAGATGTATATATAAACATATATTTATTGCATATAACATACATTAAATAGGAGTATGTGATGAGTTAGGACTAATTTCAACTTCAGTCTTGCTATTGCATTATTTTTTCTCCTAAAGACAATAAAATTACCGGATGTAGAATTCGGCACTTGTGTCATTATTAAAAACTGTAAGCTTCCACCATTCGAGACATATACATGTACATCTAGACATAGGACCCACATATTTTAGGGAAATAAATGTTGAAGTTATAATATCGCATTTGATTTCTTCCTTTATAATTTAACTGAATATATTGTTTTTCTTTTTAGAGTGAGAGTTTGTAAAACATTGCTGATCATTTTATAATAAACTTTCATCAATTCTCAATGATACCATATCTGGTCACAGGCCGAATAGTTTCTGTAATGAATATTATACACAACTTCTATGACGTCACGACTGTTCTATTTTTAGAAATAAGCTTTGTTTTTGATTCCAGTCATTGAGTCGGTTGTTCTGGAGAAATTTTCATCAGTGCTCGACCACAAACGCAGAGCAAAATAGGAGGCAATAATCAAGACAACCAGAAGAAGTACACCGAGTGCCTGAAATGAATAGTGTGATAGTAAATTAGGAGCGAGAAAAATCCATGGTCCTAACCGGAAATTGAACGCAGTATCCCTAGCACTATTGGCGGACACTCAACCACCGTCGCTAAAGAGTTAACCCAACAGCAAGGCTGTTCTACAATCACTACAGTATTCGCTACACTTTCAGCCACATATTTTACCACATATTTTTTTATCCGGACATTTCGATAAGCCCAAATACCAAGACGAATCGTAAACTGTAACAGATCTAACAATACAAATCACAATTCTGTAAAAGCGAGAAAGATATTAAGTTTGGGAG
This sequence comes from Lutraria rhynchaena, assembly GCA_008271625.1. Taxonomy (NCBI): domain Eukaryota; kingdom Metazoa; phylum Mollusca; class Bivalvia; order Venerida; family Mactridae; genus Lutraria; species Lutraria rhynchaena. The sequence continues at coordinate 964,695 of VIBL01000066.1, forward strand.
AATAGAATATTTTTTTCTGAAAGTTTTTGAGCTTTATAGCAATATCTGCCGTAGGAATTCTCAGGATAATTACTTACGGAAGAAAGGCCAATGAACGTGGTTTTTTCAAAACATCCGGACTGGACCCGTTTTGCTGGCGCCTCTGTGTTGGCATTGGCTACAAGATAAACGTGAATAAATGTCAACATATAAACGACGTGCTAACAACAAAAACTACACAAAATGGAAATTTTAATAACAACACTTGTTTGTTGCTGAAAATTCTTTATGTTTATATCGTATGTTTTATTGGATTTTCGTTTGACTGTTAACGAGGAATGAAATTGTGTTTAAATTAATTTCTTGTGTCATCGTCCGCACAAACCCAGTGTCAAAAGAAATAAATTTATCTTCTAAAATATTCCAGCCTTTGTCCGACACTTGCCCCTGAACAACTAACAACTTTACATATTAAGTTAACTACAGAAGCACACGGTTATAGTGAAGTCTTGACCACCGGAATATTTTTTTTCATTTCATCCATATTTACTGTATCTATTACGTTGAAATAAAGATAGATTGGTGGAAAATAATTATTTCGTTGCATCCATTAAATAAATAAAGACGTGAATATCTACTTGTTTGTTTGAAATACACAGTTGTTGAGATCGTTGGCGGGAAGATATCTTCATCAAATTGGACCTCTCGCTTTCGCCTCGCGGTAGGTTCGCCATCACAACTGCCCGAGTAATCCAAAGTTCCTGAGATATCTTTGCCCTTTTGATGAAATGAAACACATTCGTTATCCTTAGAGTTGTCAATGTCAAACAGCGATTGTTATAATTAAAACAAAAAAAGCTTAGAGAACTATGCTTGTCTAATGAGTCCCTTTCATAGATCGAAATTTAAATAACAAAACTGGATTCAAACATCCAACAAGCAGACAGCGTCATTTGTCGACCTTTCCAGCTTTAACGGTGGAGGAAGACGCAAGGCTTACTCATGGGCAGAACCACCGACCCTTCCGTAAGTTAGCTGGACAGTTTACTGATATGCGATATTTGCCAGGTCCCGGGTGGAATTCGAACTCACAGTGGTGAGAGGCTAGCGATTACAAGGCAGACACCATAACCACTCTACCACAGAGGCGCCCTTACCCTTAGGAGTGTATCTAATGTAAATCAGTGTAGTCTATGACACACTCTGATGACATAAATTTTAAAACGAAGTCAAAACTATACGTTTAATGACGATATGTTGCAAACAAGACAGCGTCCACGTGGGTCTGATAATGCAAAATAGAAAGTTTCCATTTATTTTCAAGCAGTGAAGTCCACAATTGTCTGACAAATTTTAAACGATATACAGGAAGAGTAATTCAATATGAAACGAAATGATTCATAAAAAAATTAAAATCCATTTTTTTAAACTTACGAAACAAGATTCTCCAGTGGAATTTTCGAAGTCTGTGCAATAATCAAGATGACATGTGTATTTTACAGCGACTGTATCAAACACGCCCACACGAGCGAACGAAACTCCGGGGAAAATAGCAGTCCTGTAAATAGACGGTTATACGTATTTTTATAGAACAGTTTTGTGAGTTAACTGCGACAACTGTGAACCTTCATTGGTACATTATTTTAATTTATTGTCCCCGTCATGGGAAACATGAGGGTCGGGGACCCATCCGACATGTACATTAAAATGACAAGATGACAACAAACAACACAAATGTGCATAAAGAAAAGATCAAGTAACAAATTTGTAAAATATAACAATTTCTCCAATAAATACACAACAAACATTCAACCAGTGCCCTGTATCTGTGAAAAAGCTCTGACGACTGATCAATTGTCTTCAGTATTATTGTGTATGTGACCCCTATTGATTTCTCATGTAAGCTGTACTTTTTATGAAAAACTTGGTACTTGGTATGACCATTTTAGTGTTACATATAAATATATAAATTATATATTAATATAATATAATAATATATTGTATTACATTTCATCGAACCTATCCTGATAACGTGTGTTTTATCAAAATTTACTTTTAGGCTTGAATATTTCGCAAAATTGTCTAGCATATAGCTGAATTTAATGATTTGTCAGATCCATCCAGTAATAATGTTGTATTGTCTGCAAAGTGGAAAATTGGTACATTTTTAATTGGGAGAAGATGTTAACTATTAGCACAGTATTGATTGACTGTAATTCTCGGAAATGCATTGATTGTTTGTAATGAATTCATTGCTGATAATGTATTGAATGATTATAATGATAGCTGACCAGATAATGTTAATAAGCATAAATGATATTTTACTGTAAATACTAGTATATTTGCTTTAATTTTATATGTAACTATATAACAAGCGACAAATGCATATTGCTAAATATTAGTATTTCTGTAACAGTTTGTCGAAAATCATGTCATTTCGTTCTGACCAAACTCTCGTAAAAGAAAATGTTTACCTGAAACAGTTTGGTGAACGTAGATAAGGATTTGTAGAATCAACTGTATCGTTTTGCACATACTTAAAACCATATGTGCCGTTCTCCAGTTGAACCGGATCAACACCGAGAGCGCAACTGTAAAATAATTGTTAAAAATTTGGTAGTGTGATAAAAATATCCTCTTTCAGCTATCATCCCTTTAAACATAGAGACGGTTGATAGGCGGTACTTATATCAACCACAAAGAACCTACTTTATTAAGAATACAGATATATCTGCCAAAAGAATGATCGAGAACCAACAAATGTTTAGGATCAGAGAAAAGTACGATCGGTACGGTTTTGAGGAAACCGGGACCAATTTTTAACTCATAATGAATTAAAATTCTAGATTTACAGAAATTATCCAGAGAGTTATCTGAAAATGACAAGCAATTAGAGATACTAATTTGCGGGAAAAATGTATAGGATTCGGCACATTTCGAAGCAAACATGATAAAATATAATGTATACAGTTTTGGTGAATTATCGTGATAGTTTACTAAGCAACGAGATCGAACATGACTAAATTAGCGTGGTCGTCCACAGGTTACACACCACTAAATATATGATTGATAAAAAATGCGGTCGGAAGTACAAAAAAGACGGTCGGTCGTGTTACAGGAAACAAACCTATTGTTTTAGGCCTAAGCACACTCTCATAAACATGTATTTGTAGCGGATGTGCGTTTGGGGACAAAATTTATTTCGGACGTTTTTAAGTCTGTAAAAACACGTGAAAAATAACAATTTTAAGAACCTGACAGATTATCAGCGATGTTAAAAATGTAAAACAGTTTTCCGAAACTTATTTCAACCGCAAGTGAAAGGTAAGTAGAATCTTTATACTTACCCATTTTCATCAATGAAATCACGACTATCCCCCATATTGACGTGGTCCGTGTCGACTGCGACCGGATATGCCGTGCACGATGTCACTTTACACCCAACCGGTGAAAAATCATTCGCTGAAAAAAACATTAAGTGTCACTATTTTGATTCTTCAATAGTTAAAAGATTATCGTTATTATGATCCTTTTTCGAGTACTTTTATTGGTGTATTAAATAATAGTAGATTTACGCCATTCAGTACAACTTAGCTTTTAACCGCTACTGAATACATCAGTTACTTAAACAGTGCAACCCCTCCAGAGCGGCCCTCTCTTGAGCAACAACCTCCCTTCAACAACAGAATGATTGTTCCCACTGTATGATTTAACTATTGATTTAATCTCTCTAGAGCAACAACCTCTCAACAACAACATAATTTTGCTCCTCCGAAAGGGTGTTGCTTTGGAGAGGTTGCACTGTAATATCAACCTTCTCTGTTTTGTTTGTTTTTATGTGGCATATTGTCACTGGGGTTTAACGCCGTTTTTCAACATTTTTTCAGTTATATACGGCGACCGATTCACCTAACCAGTTTTCCTGGACTGTATTCTAACCAGTACTAATTTACCCTTCCACAAGGAGCCGGCAACTTCTCCACATATGGAGGAAAATCGACATTTTTGTCAAATTTTCATAGAAGGGTATAATCTGCTGCGACCGGGGTTCGAACCCGGATCTCCAGGTTACAAGTCCAGCGCACTAACCACTGGAACACGGCCGCGGCCTTCATCCTTCTTTAGTTTCTGGAGGGTATAAAACTTGAGATCAATCTCCTAGCACAAATCTCAACTTTATGTGTTCAATAGTCTTAAGTTAATTTACATGAGATTACACATTGTATTACAATTCAAACAGAATTCTGCATACTGGTCAATTGAAAAAAGAACATTTACTTACACATAATGCAAACAAGAGAGTTAGTTTGATATAGGGTGATATTTGAATTTAGAGATCAATGCTAAGTTTTATATCCACGGGACCTGATAAGACCAGACAAATAGTATGTTTACAGTTACACGACCGACACTAATTGTTAGCGCCAAACATGAGCTTCTAACAGCAAAACCAAAAATAAGAAAATATTTGGGGATCAATCATACGAAAGGTATATAGAAAAAGGAAGGTTTTGGCCAAGTGACCCTAAACATGACCCTTATTTTCTAACCTACTCGTTGATTTCGTTTTCAGTTTCATTCCTTTATTATTTCGTTCATGTTTCTTCTATTCAATTGACCTGTCCGTCTGATTTTGATGCATCTCTCTTTAGTTTCAAATATTGGAGTACATATAAACAGTGCAATCTACGTATAAAGACCAACTCTGAGGCCAAATATGTATAATTTTGTCGGTCTTATTACGAAATGTTTTAATTAGGAATTGAGAGGTTCTTCGAATAAAATGTTTTCTTAATCACAGCAAACCATTTCCCAGCCCTCCATTATTTTGGTTCTCATTTTATTCGAAGCCATATTATGTTAACATTTCAGATGGACTGTCGCTTCAAAGAGTTTCGGATTTGAAAAGTGTTGTTGTATTTTTTATCAAATCTGCCTGTCGCATCATTGAACATAAATAAAGCCAGGTTAGACACCTAATTAATCATTCATGTGTTCAGTAATCGCATTAGAATTAATAAACCAATCACATTTCGTAGATAAATTAATAAAATTACACAATTAATTAATCCATCGCATCTTATAATTCACTCAATATTATTAATACGCTTTGATGATAAACATGGAAATTTAGTTTTAGTCAAAAATCCTTTTTATGGAAAAGTATCGTTATATTTGACTCCAACAAAAATGGAGAACACAACATCACACGAAGTGTTGCACGTTTTCAAGAAGACAATAAAGGCGTCATTGAAATTTACGTTCCTAATTAACACTACTTACCATAGAAAAATTCCGGTCCGGTAAGGCATACTTCTAAAAAGAGTAGTGTACCCAAATCTACTGTGTTCACGGGCCATTTTCCAGCAGTTACGGCATCAGGCCCAGTAATATATTCATCAATAGCATCAGCCTCATAAACGTCTAATGATACACCATATGTTCTGTTTGCCTTAACCACTGGGACTGGTCTGAAGAAAAAAAATATCACTTAACATATTTACAATTTCATAATGAGCATAAACGGTACTGGTTCAACAATGTTTTCCATGCATTTGAATTGAGTTTCAAGTATACCGGTAGATCCTTTTGGTACACCTCAGCCTGTGAAAGAACTTGGAGAAACGGTGTTCGTAACATTTACGCCTAGTTCGCTTTGTCGTCGGCATATTTCTACAATCCCGTAACTCAGGTTTTGGCAATATTGAGATTTAGGTGTCATTTTTTCGTCTCGATGAGCTCTGTATAATGATCATACTTACCTGCTTGTAGATCTATCCTAAATAAGGTTAATCACAATTCCATAAACCCGTAACTCGCTTTAAGTTATTGCGGTTCAAAACTATAAACGCAATTTTCTCAAAATGGGAAAAAATGATATACACGTTTGTAGAAATAACTTGCGTCAAATATCATTTTAAACCAGTTTGTTACAAATGTGAACGAAGGATCTGTTGAACATGTAGTTAGTACTGGTAGAGAATAACGGAAACTGGCAAGATTTATAGTCCACCGGTATATCTTCAAAACTAAGTTAAAACAAGTTTTTTACATTGGAGTTTAAGGTCGCACCAACAGCATGAGTCATTTGGCGATTTTCCAGCTTTAACGATGGAGGAAAACCCCAGGTTTATACCTTGGAACCATCGAACTTCCGTTAGGCAGCTGGATAGCTTCCACACATGTGAAATTTGGTCCCGGTGGGATTCGAACTCAAGAGGCAAAACGGGCTTAAAATCATATAATTGATTAAGGATTCTAAAGAGATAATAAGGCGTTGTATTCAATTAAATATTACGGATGTACTCATAAAGGCGATGATGTAGTTATGGTTGATGTCGAAGCTTTGTTGAACATAAAATGTAATCAAATATGTGATAAAAAATCCCTTTTGAACAGAGCTAAATACAAGTTCACCAGACATAAACATAAATCATCGTGGATATACTTGTATATTCAAACAAACACAAATTCACCTTTGGCCTCATAATACCACATTTCCCCGCATCTGTAGCAGGGGACGTTTGAAAACATTGTAGCAAAGCAAACCATTGCTTGTAATGGGCAATGGTTTCTGTTACCACAATGTTTTCCACTCTGTCATGGAGAAATAACCCAATTTTCTTAAATAAATCGATGTTTTGTATATTAGCTTTGAATGTGGAATAGTCCAAAGTATCCTAATGAGGCAAAGGATTAAGTAGGGCTAAAACGGTTAAGAAATAGGCCATCAAAGATAACTATGTTCAGTATCCCGTGTGTTTGCCTTTATAATTATGTATATCTCTGGGATCGTATGGTCTTCCGTTGCAGAGTGGCTTAAGTCCCGTACTAGCATTCACAAGCCCCTGCTACTGTTAGTTGGAATAAAATCCGGGCTGGAATATTTCAAATGTGAAGAAACTGTCCAGACAGATCGGTGGTTATACCCATGTATACATACTTCATGGGTTTACTCCATCGTTAAAAGCGGGCAACGTCGTCATGGTAATGATATAACCAATTGGTGAGATGTAGAAACTAACCAAAAATGTCAATATCAATTTCCTCGTATGGCTGTTGTAGGTGCATTGGAAAAAGGTAGCGGGTATGAGTTTGCATTCATTTCCTGAAGTTCTTTGTCACTCTCATGTACAGTCAAGCCTGTGTTTGAGACCAATTCCGAATAAAGGCCATTCTTCAAAAACTGTCACTGATTATTTAGAACAAACTGACCTTCGAATAAAGGCCATCTGTCAATAAAAGCCACATTTTGTCGTTCCAAGGGTGGCCTTCGTTCACAGGTTTGACTGGAGTTTTTAATTTAATTGCGTTGTTTAATGCTCGCGCGTGTTATTTTCTATGTGTATATCTTACATGATTTATTTCTTGACTGGTTTACAATTCTTTCATTGTATATCTCAGTGGTGAGTGTTAAAAACAGAATCCTATACAACATGCATCATCTGTAACACACGCCAATTTTAACGAGAATTCCCGTACCTTCGCTTTAAAAATCGCCTAATCGATACTGACGTCTACTGGAGCCACTGTTTGTATGAATGCATTGAAAGATTTTGTTCAAATTTCGACGTTTCAAGTACAACGTGCGCATTTAGGCAAACATCTGCTCAATGCCCATATTATATTTGAAATGATTGATAAAAATAATAACTTACCCAACAGTGTTAGGTAAACTGTCAAGGGTTTCCACCAAACACAGACTGGAATTATGTTCAAATTCGATGGAGAACGCAATATCAAAGTCTTTATCAAAGTCTGGATCCATTTTACAATACACAGCAAGATAATATGTGCCTGTCTAAAATTGACAAGAATAGAACTTTATTATTTTTCACATATGTATATTTGAGCTTTGAAGGACCGCATTCGTATAGTGGTATATTTCTGCATAAGATAATCAGAATTTCGCGAAAATCTACCAAATTCAATAACCTTTTATGAAAAAAATCTTCACCAGATACTAAAAGTACTTACTAAGTGGACGATAAAACGATATTTTCATGAAAAATGAAAAATGAAAACTAACTCGCTAAGTGTATGCAGAAATATGCCACCATACATTGTGTTTGTCCGAAATGGGAGTTGACATGAGAAACACATATGAAACAGATTGGGTTATTGAATTGAAGGTTCAATCAGATCATACTAACATCATTATATAACCGCCATCAGCGAGTTATCGTCATAGTCGTTGTCGTTATAAGCACAGTTAACATCACTACCTCTCCCTCCACCGTCATTACTATTATATACTTACGACTACTATTATCATTATTACTCGACTACTCGAATTGGTGCCAGGGTCGCTAATTCGAACCCGGGTGGCGACAAATCCTTTTGGCATCCACAGCTATTTCAAGTGAAATAGCCATCAGAAAGGTGGCACATGGACGCATTGGGTACTAGGGCGGATCCGTTTGGCCAAACTCTAGGGGTTCCAAACCTAACGCGTTACCTCAATCTCCTGGGTTTCCAGTGCACGCCATCTCAAAGTTACCCCACCTACCCCACTTGAAACCGCATTGAGTGACAAAAAAATGCAACAAATATTTTCCCTCTAGAAAGACCACTACCGTACGTATGTCCAAACATCTAGTGTTCCACTGAAACAAGTTTTTACCAGACTTTCTTTCTATTTTAGTTAATGCGACTTTGATCTTTCTACAATCTAGCCGTTGATAGGACGACTTGGTTCACAATAGGCCATGACTCTGATTATGAGAATTGGGGAGAGTGATTACACGTGCTGTGCATCTTCCCATTAATCATATACGGGTGATATAGCAAAGTAGCAAACAATGAAATCTTACAAACCACGACCAATTTGGCTCCAGTGCCGTAGCCAGACCCATATTTGAACCGAGGCAATTTTAGGGGGGATCCGGGGCATGCACCCAGAAAATATGTTTTTACTAAAACCTACCATTTTTCCCCACTACATGCCCAAATTTTAATTGTGTGCCTCAGTGAAGCTACTCAGTAAGTACGGTATGTAAAAATGAGAGTTAATAAGTCACCACGTTACTATTAATCGACGAGGTATAATAACGATATTTTTGCTAAATTTTATTACCATTTTACAAATCAGATTCAAGATTTTAGCCCGACTGCATATCTGTCAAATCACACGCATTACGTCACACATTTTCAGTGTGAATCACACGTTTTTATGTATTAATAATAAATCCAAGAAAAATCAGTCTCAATAATGACGTCATATCATCAAGTTGAATTATTGGGGAATTATTGAAGGCTTGTGAAGTAGGTGATAGTTATAGCAAAGTGGTCGTAATATTGAGGTGGTCACTATGCGAGGTTTTACTTTTGTGTGCCGGCGTTCAATGAAAACGCAACATGAAATAAATTATTAATATTTTTAGGATTTATTACTTATTTCTCCTTTATTTCATTGACATATGGCTATAAAGAATCAATTATTTAGGTTCCTAGGTGTTCACTATAACTGTGTTATACTGTACTTAGAAAGAAATCTAAATAGCCACCAGCAATTTTTCATACCGCTCAAAATGTACAAATAAAACTTTTTTATTTACTTCGTAAATTCCTCCGCAAGGTCCCTCACCATCCGGAACAGCAAGCGAAAAGTTAGCAGTAAACGCTAAATACTGGGTCCTTTGACCGAAGTCCTCTTCAAGGCCATTATTGGCCACACGTGTGAAAGTCGCTGATGGTAGATATCCACAATCGTCCGCTGCAACGGCGTCACCATTGCGAAATTGCGTATAATTCAAGGCGTAACAAAGTTCGTATCTGTAATTACGCATATTGATCAATCGTTATTTCATTACCAAAAGTATGGGCACATTGATACTTATGAACAAAGGTAACCAAACCTATGTTAAAAGGGTCACTTTGTCGATTGTATTATGAAGAATGATAGCTATTTTCAGATGACCGTCAGCTGAGGTTTTACAACAGTGCAACCTCTCCAAAGCAACACCCTTTGGAGAAGCAAAATTATGTTTTTGTTTTTGTTGTTGAGAGGTTACTGCTCTGGAGAGGGAGAGGTTAAATTAATAGTGAAATCGTACAGTGGGAAAACTCATGTTGTTGAAGGGAGGTTGCTGCTATAATTATTGATAGGAACAACAGGAGATATTCGAAATTATTTTTCAGTTCGGAAATACGCATTTTTGTAAAATCGCGATCTGACTATTAAAAGATTCAATGGAAACCCAATCAATACGGAATTACTCAGATCTTGGTGGAAACTCCGGACTAGACTGATTTTTGTTTTTTTTTTATCATAAAAATACATACATTTTACAAATGATATCAAATAAACAGAGAATATCCATGGACATGATTACATACTGTATAAGTTCGCCAGGATTCACAGGAGAATCTGCGGAGTATCCGAATATTGTGTCGTCTTGATGAGCGTACAGAATTATCGATACTTCATCAGTACTATCATTGTCACGCTTACAATGGTTTCCCACTGAAATAATAATTCTGGACAAATAAAACGCCTGGTATTTTATTGAGATGGTGGGTTAAAAGTTATTAGTGTATCTTATATGATGTGCTTGACATTTAAGGTAAAATCTCCTAACATTAAGTCCAGCACATTATACCGACCGCTCATTTTGGGACTGATTTCCAATGTTTCGTCTATATGTTGATTTTTGAAAAGCCGATTATACGAATTGGCTATTGGTGAAATTTGAATGCAGTTAAACCTTCAAACTAAGACCACCTTTAGCCCACCAAAAAGACTTATTATTAAAGTAATAATTATGTTGATATAATGTAAAAATAATGTCATCCGTGCCGAAAATGGTCGGACGAAATAATGAGGTTGTCCTTCTATTCATGTGGTCGTTCAGTGTTGTTTATTAGTAATTTCATTATAATTACAGTAAAAAGTCGATATGAAGATCACATTTAGGACCCCGAACGGTCTTATTGATCCGATGTTCTCGTTAATAAATTGAAATATTTAGTGAATATTGAAAACCGACCCTAAATTAAGATGCCGTTATAATGAGAGCCAGCAATGATGCTGTTTTGAATAATGATTAGAAGCAATTAACTAATTAACTATTATTAAGTTTTATACAATACTTGAACAACACTTTATAGAAACATGCATAAAGAAGTTTACACGGTCTGAATAAAATCGTGTTTACGGTTACCGACCGACCGCTTTTTGGCCTCGACCCTTAAGTTTCCAAGGGTAAATTCGAAGTACCTACGAACATATTTGGGGCGAATCATACCATCTATTCTCAATAAGGTATGTCTAGAAAAAACTGGGGTCATTTGGCGACTCATCCAGCTTTAACGGCGGAGGAAAACCCCAGGCTTACACACACACATAGGTAGAACCACCTGCCTTCAGTAAGCTAGCAGGACAGCTTCCTCACGTGCGAAATATATCAGAGATTCGAACTCATAGCGGTGAGGTGGAAGTGTTTACTGGTAAGAGACCATAAGGCCTTTATTCGGAGATTTATTGAAGCTCTTTTATCTAATGTGCGATTAGGAATCACTCAAGTTCATAGGCGATCTTAGTTCGTAGATGACGTTAGTTTATACGTGACCGTCGTTCACGGCTGACTGTAGTTCATGAGTTGTCGTAGTTCAAAGGTGAGAGCACATATTTGTCTATAAATCCCCAGTCACATGTACAAGTACGTCATCCTGATTGAATTCTGTTTCTGTTATCATATGGACTAGACACAACATTTGCAATATTTGTTTTCGAAATCTGGAAACATTTTTCATTTCGTCTTTTTCAAAGTTTATGTACTTCTTACACAATCTAAAATATTGTTATTTCATGTAAATTAAAGCACAAAACAGTGCATTTAAATTTAATTGTTACATATTTCTACCACGTGATTAACGCTGGTAGAATTGATCTGCGTGTCTGAAGACCTACGCAAGTTTGGAAGTATAAACACTCAGCATTTAAATCGATGATATACACTCATTCAATTTATTATTATAGCTAAGAATGAAATGAAATAATATTCTTCTACATTTCGAAAAAAAAAAAAAAATAATTGACCCTTTGCTCATAATACCGCATCCCCCCATCAGAAGCAGACGACTTTTGAAAATATTGTGCCAAAGCTATTGCTTGTAATGAGTAGTGGCTTCTTTTGCCACAATGTTACCCCTTCTGTTAGAGAGAAATAACCCATTTTTCTTAAATAAAAAGATGTTTTTGTATATTTGCTTTGAATTTGGAAGAATCCAAAATATGTTTATGAGGCAAAGGGTTAAATATTTTATCTGGAGCATGTTTCTTTTAATAAATTTAGATGAGAAAATGATTCCTAGAGAAAAACACAGACAAAAATTTCACCCTCTCCAAAAACATGGTACAATCTTTCTAAAAATTTACTACAATCTGAAACCTATTCAGCACATAAAAACATATAAAAACGGGTTGAACAGTGTGTATATATGTGTGCACATATGGCAGAACATGATTATAGTGAATTCCTGGAGCACCGAATCAATTATTTCATTGTTCCGCACCCACAAGCAATCGTCGTAAAAAGTCGTATTTTTTCTGATACGAGATATCGGAAACAACCATTCGATTTTCAGGTCATATGAATGGTTCCAAACATCGCTGATATAAAGTACGTGTAATATAGCTGTGAAAACGGAAACCATCGTCTTGCCAAAACAACCATTGGTTTACCAGGAAAGAAGCTGACCACGAGACATTGAGCAGCGACTTCGGTTACTAACCTTTTTTACACATTCACATTTTTTGGAAAAATATGTTGCACTGATTTTTAGTGACATGCACCTTTTGTATTGATTGAATTGAATTTTGTATTGATTGAATTTTTTATATTCATGTTATAAAACATGGCATTTAATGTGCAACATATTTTTGTTGCTACTTTACAGATTTTCATAATATTTCAACACAAAATTCATATCTTTTCTACCTTGACAATAAAGAACTCAGTGGGAAGATACAGTTCAGTTGTATAGATTGTTCTTTTGTTATTTAATTACATGTAATAATAATGACACGCTATTAAACATTTTTGCTGGATGTAGGAATAAAAAAATTGTAGACAAAAAGTTCCAACGTGGGGTGAAACCCCACCTGAAGAAGCTTATGATTGCTCGGCGGACTTGTTCTTAAAAAAAGAATGACAAATACATGTATACACAAATAAGAATATTCTTGGACAATTTGCAGAAGTTACTAATTCCACCGCAAGATAGCAGTGATTCTGATGTTGTATACAGCAATATAAAAACGTATGTCAATAACAGCAAAGGGCAACTTTTCAACAAAATGGATAAGAAGTAATCTCTGTTTAGCGTTCAGCTGTAAAAAATTGTTTGCTTTATGCCCTTAGCATCTGTGTGACATATTATATGATATTGCACAGCTGTCTCCACACAATTTATTTCTACATAACTATCAATATTCTTTCTGGATAGGATCAATATATTATGGAAAAAGGTTATTTAAAGTTTTCAGTCACATTTTACATTATTACGTTGTTGATTGTTTTTGACAAAATTGTGTACTACACAATAGCTACACAATAGGTTCTGTAAAATTTCTCAGTTTAAATGTTATATACCTGTTAGTATACCACCGTGCACTGAATACTTCTGTTTTATACTTACAAAAAAAAACTGTTAAAACAGTTTGCAATTAACTATTGTGTTCCAGGATGCTTACCCATTGCTCTGATAAGTATTTATTAATACACAATCAATCTTATGGCACATTGTTAATACACAATCAATCTTATAGCACATTGTTAATACACAACCAATCTTATAGCACATTGCTAATACACAATCAATCTTATGGCACATTGTTAATACACAATCAATCTTAGAGCACATTGTTAATACACAATCAATCTTATAGCACATTGTTAGTTCATTGTTAATTTTGTTTCTTCAGTTCATATATATATACATTTACATATCTTTATACAAGAAGAATGATGTTAATTATCATGTAGAATATATTGACTCTCACCTAGTTTCTCAGCGTCAAAGAAGATTCATTAACTATTTACGATTCAGTATTTTCATTATGAACACAATTGTATATTTGATTATTTTCATGTTTTTTCACCTCATTTTGTCACGTATGAACATGATATGAGCGAATAAAAGACATTTGACCTTGACTTTGTCAAAGGTTTTATTCAGTGATAATGTATTTATTAAAAATGTTTTCCTTTGAATCTAAATTTGCCATTATTTTGTGAATATTAAAGTAATTTCAAAGTATGAGTAAAGGATTTTGCACAATATTAAAACAAACTTATTACAGATTTTGCTATAATTTATTAAAGATTTCGTTATAATTTATTAAAGATTTTGTTATAATTTATTAAAGATTTTGTTATAAACTTACTACAGATTTTGTTATAATTTATTAAAGATTTTGTTATAATTTATTAAAGATTTTGTTATAAACTTACCACAGATTTTGTTATAATTTATTAAAGATTTTGTTATAATTTATTAAAGATTTTGTTATAAACTTACTACATATTTTGTTCACTCTTGCTAAAGCTTTCATGACAAATTTGTATCCATCAAATTTACCATAATTTCAATTCTAACATATTTGACTCAGTAATTAAGTTCATGTAATTAGTTTAAATAGGCAACAAGCTTTATACTTTTTTGTGAAATGTTTTTTTTTTCATGACAGCTACATGTACATTTTAATCTTACCATGTAACTGTAGTTAATTTTGCTAATATTCTTTTTATATCCTCAGAAAATAAGAAAACACAACTCAACAGAATGGAAAGCGTGTTCTGACTAGTGTGTGAACAGTAGTGCGCAAGCGGAACCTACGTATGCTAAATTCCGGTATGTGCAGGGGCGGCAGGTGACATGAATGATGAGTTATGGGGAGCAGGAGGGGTGACTATAAGGTAACACGTAGACATGCACAAATGACAAAACAATAATACATATGACAAGTACAGACATAACAAACAATCAATTTACCCAGCGACATATGGCAAATAATAACTTATTTCACTATATTCAAGTTTATTATAACCGTGTTTTACTGTGTATAACATGTGGATATCAACTTACGTATAATTTTTGGAACCTGAAACGAAAAGAAATATTTAACTAAAAACACGTATTAAAATATTTGATGATGGTAATACAATGATGTTCATCACGATGGTGAAGATTATGATGATCATAATAAAATAATTACGTGATAAAGATGTTAACGTTAATGATGATCATGAGAGCGAAGATGATTATGGAGATCCGTACTGCTACGTTAATGATAAAAATGGTGGTGTCGTAAACGATGGAAATGACAAAAATGATCACGATATGAATTAAGATGTTGTCAGTTAATGTTGTATACTTGTAGTGATGATGATGATAATGATGATGATGATAATAATGATGTTGATGATGATGATAATGATGATAATGATGATGATGATAATGATGATGATGATGATAATGATGATGATAATGATGTTGATGATGATAATGATGATGATGATGATGATGATGATGATGATGATGACGATGATGAAAGTAAGAGGATCATACTCACATTCGGACTTCCGGTATAGTAACCATTACCGTTGACCCCGTCGGGATCGCCTTCAATATTTCTTGCAGGAGCAATGACACTGACAACAAAAGCCAAGTGTGCCAACAAAATACATGTCGACAAAGTTATCTGAAATGTCATAACATTTAAAGACATAAATCTGCCATATACAAAGCGAGCTGACAAACCGCTGTTCACAGTCACGGTGCATTTTCTATAACGAAAATACAAATGTATATTGAACAGTACATTTCTAAGTTCATTAGTTATTAATTTTACATGTTTGTCACAAACCAAACTTTGATTTACAGAAAGCCTCGATACAATAAAATCTCTATGATAAAAGCCACTTTGACCAAACCGTGGTCCGGATACTATGGGTAGTATTGTTGTCTACCATTATACAGCCAAATTACAGACGAGTCATAGAACACTAATTAAACCGAATGGAAATCTATTAAGTCTCTATGATGACGTCATACAGCAGATTTACAGCTATGAAAATAATGTGAAAACCTACGTCATGCACAGTCACGTTAACGAGGGCATGTTCAACAAATGTCATCCTTGGTCCGCAGGGTAAATACATGCTCACAGCTAGGTAATGTATGTTGTTAAATGAAACCCGATGGAATGTGCGGTATAACATTGAGTACAATGAGTGTTCTGACACGGCAAGTATCGCGATGCGATTAATGCGATGCAAATACGCACTATGGTACACTGCTTTCAATGATCGATAACAATTGTGTTTTAGAATGTTTTAAAAACTATTTTGTTCATGCAAACTGATTCAGCAATAGTTTTTGAGCATAAATGAAACATTAGCCAATGACTGGCTAGTCAAGTATTTATGCTCCGAAATACAACAAAGCGTCATAATCTACTGCGAGATTTTATAAAATGGATGCCTTCTCTTATTTTCAGCATGTTTTTTTTTTAAATAAATTTGAATCATGTTGACAGCGATAAAACAGTGTACCGGTATTCCATGAAAGTTCTACTGTGTACGAATCTTGAATAGATAAATGATAACCATTAACCATAACCGCAGACAGAGTATATGGGAGGTCTATATCATTTTTTATTAATAAGGCCAGTAAAAATAGTTCTGTTTATGGTTACTAGACCGAACCCATTTTCGGCGCCTAAAGTTTCTAACAGCAAATTCCGAAGTACGAAAATATTTGAGTACGAATCGTACCTACAAAGTACGAAAATTGTGTTTAAAAAAAGAATTAGAAATGTTTTGCGACCTACCTAACCTCTATTTTATCAGACAACCGTAAACATTACAATTTGTGTAGCCTAAGTAATATTTTGACTTTGATGAATATAATTAATCCATCAGTGAAGCCTCTAATTAAAAGATAGACCGTCTGGCAAAATATCTTAATGTAATATCTAAAGCAGCGTTGGATGAATGGTATATAACAACAATATGGCTGTTTTTAATGCCCCCACGTATTCACACACCATTACATTTTTATTTTATATCATTTCACCGAATCACACTTTTTTCAATTGTTATATTCATCCCAGAAAATCAGCCTCATTATCAAGTTGAATTATAGAGGAGCTATAGAAAGCCGGTCAGAAAACAAGTGGTCGTTACAACAAGGTGGTCGTAATATTGAGGTGTTCGCTAAAGGAGGTTTCACTGTAGTTATTTTTATACAATTTTATAAATATATTAAGTATAGATTAACCATGTACCCCATACACGCTGTATTTTAACGACTTTCGAGAAAAAATATACAATATCATTCAATATATCGGATATCGATCATTTTGAATAGATACCTATATTGTATCGATTTATTTGACCGATACACAATACGATATTATGACTTTTCTGAGGGAATGTATCGTACCTTCACGATAATTTACTACTTGTTCCACATATTTTAATTACAGTCGTTAATGTTTGAATTGCATGGGTAAAAGTTGAAAGTTTTCAAAAAAAAAAACAGAAATGCTAACATCGGCACAACCGAAAAAATAAAAACCAGTAGAGTCCGGACCTGGGAAAAAACGGGAAGTTCAAGAAAACTCCGGAAAAATTTTAAACCATGGAATTGTTGGTCACCTAAACCTCGATAATATTGTCACATTGCTCTTGATCCAACATCAAAAAAATGATAAAAAATGAAAAAAGGTTAAGATACTTCTATTTACCTATAAAGCGCTAAAATAGCTTAAAATTCGAGAAAAAAAGAATAAAATAGGCGAACTTAAACTCACCATTTTTGCTCAGCAGTATTCCCCGATCTTATTACCACAGAGTCCGCAGCGAAACTTGAAAAAAAATTGAGCGTATTTCACGCCTGATTAAAGGAGAAATTTTCAGTCAAACGTGACCGTTTACAATGTAGGTAAAAATTGTTGTGTGTGAATAGAGCGTTGACGCCTTAACAGATACAGGGGCAGGGCAATTCTCGTCATTATCGGGGATTATCGGCTGATCCATAACTGGTACAGGTGATAGGTTTCCGGGAAATACACGCAAGCCCAAAAGGACTACATTTACGCAGATAATTTTTGTTTTAATTAAGATCGCAATATTTCATAATTCTGTAAATACAGTATGTTTATTTTACCGGCTACATTTAACCTTGTGCGCGTCACATCTTGTCTGTGACATTTGGTTGAGAAACTGCGTCTGAGGCTATTCGTCCTCATCAATGGTTCAAGCGATTGACGTGGAGAAGTTTTTAGTTACATGCGGAGGGTCGGGTTAGTACTGATACAAAATCTAAGAACACTAGTTAGGTTCACTTCCGGTATATGACTAAAATACTTATTAAACCGTTGTAAACCCGAAAAAATCATCTAGTATCGATTTAACACGTGATATTTAAACAAACTGATCTGAACGAACACCTTCTGATTTACTTTCAACCGAAAAGTCAATCCCATTCTCTTGTTTGAACATAAAAGTACGGCATACCATTCTACAGAGCACGATGCCTACTTTTATTATTACTTCAAATATGTATTTTGACGAGCTCTTGGGGACCAGATGTCTGTTGTAGTTAGCAGCATATGTCAGAAATGTGATTGAAATACATATGTACGTGTTCTATTAAAAACAACCTACCCTTGAACGTGTTGGCTTTATTAAAACTGTCCCAGAAGAGCGTCCCTCCTGAGTTTCGAACTCTCAACTCCTAGATCAATAGAAGTGTACGAGGCAGCCTCTTGGCTGAAATTGTTGTGAACGTTCTGACACATAGAATATTTGCACAGAGCCATCGTATATATAAATGGTTTGTATGTCTTCATGTCTTTACGAGATCAATGATAACAAATAGTATCGGCTTCGTTCGGGTGTTTCCGTCAACCATAAAGTTTCTTTGCCACGGAATCGACCGAAGGTTACGAATACTCGAAATCAAGGCAAACAAAATACAATCACTTCATAGCAGTATGTGTAATGATAATCAGACGAAAACAAAATCTACGCACCTGTTTGTTCGAAAGGGCGTACAAGTTTTATGGGTATATTAATGATAACAAAACTCACCGAACTATGCAATTTTCGCTCCGCTTCCTTCATTTTGGGCGGAACCCGAGGTTTCAATTCAGTGACTTCACATCTTCTGATATCGTTTTAAAAACCCACCCGACCATGTTGTCATATATACAAATGTACTTTTTAAGTTAACTTAATTCCCATGTTAAACATTTGTTGAATTTGAAATGTCAAGGCTTAATTTTTTGCAAGCAATCTCACTGGCAAACAGTACCATACGCCATGTTTCAGGAACCTATTGTCTGAGATTGTAGCGAACTGATAGTCAACAGACGTGAAGACACTTTTTAGTTTTTATGTAACTTATTGTCACTGTGGTTTAACGCCGTTATTTCAACAATTCTTCAGTTATATACGGCGACCGGTTCACCTAACCAGTTTACCTGGACCGTACACTAACCAGTACTAACTTACCCTTCCACAAGAAGCCCTCAACTTCTCCACATATGGAGGAAAATCGATATATTTTCATAGAAGGGTATGACCTGCCGCGACGAGATTTGAACCAAGTTACAAGTCCAGCGGACATGATGAAGTAGTCTAGTATTTGGGTGATCGCTTAGTGAGGTTTATTGTAATTTGTGTTAGCCCAAAACTAAGGCTGCTACGGATCCCGGATTCATTTGTTCGAACTCTGGGCTCGGCACATGTTCTCTGTGACGATTTGATTCAAGACATTGCGTTTTTTGTCATCCGTCCCAAATGAGTTTCATTTCTAGACATGACATCCGTTTCAAATCGAGTACAGCGTGTCCTTTTTAATGTGTTAAACAAATAGTCGAAAATCTTTGAAGACGTTTTTATTAAGAATCTTTATTTCTGCACTTGTAGGTCTATTTTCGCAAATGAATTCGTTGATGAAGTAATGTGCGAAATGCCATAACAAGTAAAACATTCAAAGTAGGCTACTGCACGGCTAATACATTTTTTTTGGGGGGGGGGGGGTCGAGATTTCTGAAGTTTTTGTCCCAACGAAATGCAATTACTATCGAATGGAAGTGCTTTTCTGATTTCGAAAAAATAAACAATAAATGAGTATGGGACCTGTTTCATAGACATATTTCAGCTAAGTTAGAAGTCTTTTATCTGATGGTATGCTTTTCAGATTTTTACTTACAACAGCTGACAACATGAAATATTTTTATCTGCCAACAACTGGAAAAACCTGCAATCTAAGATGTCTACGAAACGCCCCCTACGGAGTATAGTTCCAGAAGGGAGCAGCTTAAAGCTGTTCTGATAACTTAATACTAGTAATCGTTGTTTTCTTACTCAGATAGGCTGTCAAGCGTAAAGGGAGATAATAAAGTGATCGTATAACTAGAATGCTGAGTTACCTTCCTTAGAGAATGCGTTCTGCTCGCTCAATCATGAAATATGAGGCAAGATTTTCTGAGTTCTCATTGTGTGACGTCGTTTAAAATTCATCGAACTAACTCAAGTGTATGGGTAGATATATTGTATGTAACTTATACAGTACAACCTCAGTTCACAACCACTTACCATGTAACAACCAGTTACCATGTGATCGATGAACGTTGACCACATAGCTCCGCAAAAATTCAATACAAAGGACTAAGCAAAAGAAGAGGTATACAGCACAACACGGTTACAGAAGATAGCGAAAAATTCGATAGAGTGGGGAATATTTCCTCGACCATTCATTTTTTACTTCAATGTCATGGACGGAGTTAAAATACGTATAATGAAGTAATTATTTTGGTTCTCCTGAAATTCACAGTAACCGTATTATACGATACATAAAAATTAAAAAGGGATGTGATTGACCCACACTCATACTTAAGATATGTTAAATGAGGTATTACCAGAACTATGATCAATAAGCTACAGACTGTACCACCATGATAAAACATGAAAAGTAAATAGTTTAATCAAGAAGATGAAGTAATATTATGCTGAACGTGATACAATATAGACGTACATGTATTTAGATTATTAGTTGGGTCCCAAGAAATTCACCGTAATCTTGTACTGCAGTATTGTTCTCTTTTGAATAAAAGCCGCGTTTCTTCTCTTACCTTGTTGGCCTAAGTTTACAGCTCTGACTGTAAGTGAAATAAATCTTTATTAATGTAATACTTGAATGATTCTTACATGAGTTTGTTTCATAAATTAGTGTCTTCTAAAGGACTTTAGGTTTTTAGTTTAATTTCGCGGAACGATTCACTTCATCGGACCGAAACTTGGGACCTGCCCGAAATGACTAAGACAAATTAGGTATAAAATATTGTTTTGTAAAATCGTTGTAAAATTTGACAAAAATGTCGATTTTCCTCCATATGTGGAGAAGTTGCCGGCTCCGTGCGGAAGGGTAAGTTAGTACTGGTTAGTATACAGTCCATTAAAACTGGTTAGGTGAACCGGCCGCCGTGTAACTGAAAAAATGTTGAAAAACGGCGTTATACCCAGTGAATATAAAACCGTAGTAATTATGATAGACTGTTGATGGCGACATCTAAATGTACTCAAAGGGTTTATAAACTAACATTCTGTCATACCTGTAGACAAAAACCATCTTTGGAGAAAAAGAGATCTTTATTGTAGACGATTAATATTTAGACGTTAAAATCACAGAAAACACTTTTACTGGAAACTGAGCTTCTGGTCCGTATATTTATAGCTTCTTAATTTATGATTTTCTTAAATTTGACTTTAATCCCTAAAATCTGTCCATTTGTTGCATAAATTTGAGAAATATCTGAAGTGTTATTTATACAGAATCTTTGTCCTATTTTTCTCCAAAATCTCGATTTATTTTATGTTGCCTAAAAAAGTATTTCTCAGAGCACATTATTATGTTTACGAAAACACCAGAGGGACAGACACAGAAATACTACAGTGCAACCTCTCCAAAGCAACATCCTTTGAGAGAAGCAAAATTATGTTGTTGTTGAATGGTTGTTGCTCTGGAGATGTTAAATTAATAAATAAATCGTACAGCGGAATAAAAAACATGCTGTTGTTGAAAAGACGTTGTTGCTTAAGAGAGGGTCGCTCTGGAGAGGTTGCACTGTATTTACTTCGCCAGTATGGAAGTTAAGTACAGTGGGAACTAGACTCTAAATTGTGTTATTGATATGCCATGCTATTTGTTGTTTATCATCTTTGTTTCCTTGGAAACAATCCTTACTAAAATATTCCTTCAGAGAATTCAAGAATATTATTTGTCTTATAATAACATTTTTTTCTAAGCTAAATTAGTTTAGAACGTGTATCAGAAAATAATTGTGGAGAAAATCTTTAAATTCAGGCAGTGGTCATTACTAACAGATAAAACATACTTTTCAATAAACTGATTGGTTAAAGTATGTCTATCTTTAGCTCTGATGACCCAAGTCCCTAAAAGAAGTCGAGTGGATTTGTTTGTAAAGACTCAGAAGAGAACCATACGAGTATTCTGCAGATCCTGTTTGGTGAAAATCCAACTCATGGTTCATGAGAGGTTGTTTAATTTTTATTTTCCTATTCTTAGCTTTGGGAATCTGTAACCTTGTGACGAGACTTGTTTGAGGACCATGCGCGAGTGCTGCATGCTTAGTTCGAATAATTCTTAGCAGCAGTTTCAGAGTTGCAGTGTAGTTGACGAACGGACACCGGACCATCCTATCTGTAATATCTCGCTATGCACTTCCGGTCCAGAGATCAAAATTAAAGTCAAAGACCAACGGAAAAGTCCCGACGATTGTTCAATGCATGCTGCAGGATAGAAATGTAACAAAGTTAACAAATCGATCACTGATTGTAAGCTGGTCACATTACACATACGTAATATGTGATGGTTTTGTCTGAAAACTAACGGAAATGTACGGAAATTAACGAGTCTTGACGATCATTGAACGCTTAGATTGAAATGACATTTTGCAATGTACATTACTTTCTCTTTCTTCATGCTCAGTCGGTGATGTGTGTCGAGGTTTGCCTAACCTGTGTTATTATTTTGCGATAACAATCCTACAATATTTCGTGAAATCCATCCAACCATTTAGGTTAAAGATACTTTCATTTACGCGGAGTTTTTCATGCATGCAAGTAGTCATAAGTAGTGATCGTTCGTACGAAGCCATTTTTCAAAAGTTTTATCAAGTTAAGATGATTAAATTTTGTTGTATATATTTCAACATGTATCACAACCTTTCAGTGAAATTTAAGACATTGTTTCTTTCTTTATATCACTATCCATCCGAGACAGTTTTGGAAAATGACGTTTTGTTGATGTTTGGGTTTTTTGAAAAGGTTCTAATTTTATGGCTCCGCATCAATGTCATCATTAACACCAGAACAACGACTACTTTTATACAAAAATACAGCAGCATTTTCATTACTATCAACTTCAGGCCTACTTGTCATGATTATTTCCAGTGTAATAATAATTTCTGCTACAATGCATCATCACCACCACCACCATCATCATCATCACCACCACTACCATCATCATCATCACCATCATCATCATCATCATCATCATCATCACTACCATCATCATCATCACCACCATGGTCATCATCACCACCACCACCATCATCATCATCATCACCACCATGGTAATCATCACCACCATCATCATCATCATCATCACTACCATCATCATCATCACCACCATGGTAATCATCACCATCATCATCATCATCATCACCACCACCATCATCATCATCACCACCACTACCATCATCATCATCACCACCATGGTAATCATCACCATCATCATCATCATCCTCATCATCACCACCACTACCATCATCATCATCACCACCATGGTAATCATCACCATCATCATCATCATCATCATCATCACCATGATAATCATCATCATCATCATCATCATCATCATAATCACTACCACCAACATCATTATCACCATCATCATCATCATCATCACTACCATCATCATCATCATCATCACCACAATCATCAACAACAACATTAGAATCATATACATCACTATCAAAATCATCAATATTATTGTTTTTCCCTATATCAATATCATCATCACCAGCATTTCAAAATAATTTTGATCGAAAACAACATCAGCAGCAATGACACCGACAAAGACATCGATATCGACGACAATGAAATAGGCAACTTGAGCCATTTATTTATATTAGATTAGCAAAATAAGTATCATTTATGTGTAAATTCTTTTAACGTTCTCGAAGAGCGCTACAGCTTTGCAACGTCCATCCATATCCCCCGCTCTATTTTTCCTGAGCAAAGCATAAGTAACCCACTATTATTTAAATTTATTTTCGACTTAAAATATACGTAAGTTTTACTAGTAGCAGTTCAGAGCAAAAGAACCACAACTCTATCGCTGGTACTTTTATAGTTAATCAATTTCTTAAAAGGCTACTCCATTTGCCGTCCGTTGTGATATGTACTTTGAAAAAGGGAGAAACTCCAGACTAACATTGAATACAAAAAAATACCTCACGTTATGTTGGTGTTTATTTCAGCAACACGACAGTACATGACAAAGTATGTCAGAAAAACGTTCCACGTTCTGTTTTTGTAGAGTTTAACCGATGACATTGACAGGGATGTCCGAACTGCTGTAAAATATAAACTGAAGTCAATTTTTTCTTCAGTTAAGACAATATCTGATTGTAGACCTTTTCATCAAAGTAGTTGGGAATTTAGAATTAGAAAATAAAACAAAATGTGTTTGACTAATGAGATTTTTTCACTGGGTTTAACGCCATTTTTTCAACAATATTTCAGTTCCATGAAAATAGTTTCCTGGACTGTATTCTAGTTAGTACTCACCCTTCCAGAAGGAGCCAGCAACTTCTCCACATATGGAGGAAAATCAAGATTTTTGACAAAATATTCTTGGATGGGTATGACCGGGATTTGAACCCAGATCACCGTGTACAAGTCAAGTGCACTAACCACTAGACCACGGTCGCCGCCCTTTATGTTAACTATATTCTTAAGGAAGAAAACTAAATATTCACCATAAGGCGGGAGAATGAATGCCCATCCCTCCACAAAACATTGACGGTGATAACAGTGCAACACGATCACAGTGAAACATGAATATAAGGAATAATTCAGGTACCTAGGAATTCAACATAACCGCGTCCTACTGTATAAGAAATTACACAATAGTATAATCATACGTTGAGACCACTTCACATTAAAAAGACATATTTTCAGACCATCAAATGTTTCTTAATTATATTTAAGCCACCTCAACATCAATGCAATAACTCGTCTTCGGCCCAAATAATGGTCTTTATATCGCGGGTTCATTGTAAAAGTAATGTGCATAATTTGTGAGATGAAATACTATCTAAATCACCTTATTTCACAGACGGGCTCTGCTGTGTAACCTTGGCACACTACGTCTGCCCACTTGAATCCGGCAGCGTACCAGAAAACCACACAATCTTCATCACTGTTAGTGTTGTTTGGGTCACCAGGAGCCCAATCAAAATATTCAGCCAAATCATCGGTGCTGATCCATCGCCAATCATGTTCTTTGACAACGTCCGTCAAACCGAGCCAGAAATTTTCAGTATCTGAAATTCGTGAATAAAAGTGATTAAAAGAGTTTGATAAGAAAGTCTGGGAGACTTTTACCGAGATATATATATATAGAATAATATTCATATCTGAGACTCTTGTATGCTTAAGTATAGAAAGCGATCGAAGGGCTGATAAAATACCAACTCAACGAACATATCCGTCGTTTTCTGGCTATAAAAGTGTTCGTCCACTGTAAATAAATCGTCGATGTAATAAAGTTACACATCAGTTTAATACTATCATTTCATAATATTACTGACGACTACAGTATCGTCACCATCGTCATTATCATCATTACCATCAGCAACACCATCATCACCACAATCACCACAATCACCACCACACAATCCTCCTCCACTAAGAATCACCATCATCATTATTACTACCTCCGTCCTTATCACCTTCTCCGTCACCGCAATCAACACCACAATCTCCATCATTGTCATCATCATCATCATTATCATCATCATCATCATCATCACCAGAAAGCATCATGACTTACGCGACAGTCGATGAAGATAATCCTTAACAAATGCGTTTTCAATATCGCTGTTGATCTCAACAAGATGTCCGTGATGGTGTGTTTTACAAAACGTCTGAAATTGTATTGAAGCGGCTCTACTTCATATTTATCTTTTTTTTCGGAATTGTGAAGCTTATCTCAGTAGATAGTAACACCAAAAATAATGAATAAAGAGTTTCTTGACCAAAAAGATGAGGTAGGTCGAAAACAATTTTCTATTTTTTCTACACGACTTTGTGACAATACAAAGAACGATTCGTTCTATATTCTGGTGCATTTGGGCTTTGGATTTTACGTGTCATTTAATGAATTCAAAAATATAGCGAAGCTTAGTTCAACAAAATTGTAGTCTATATCTATTGTGCACAAAACATCGTATTTAAGAAAATTGGGTTATTCCTCTCGGACAGAGTGGAAAATACTGTGGCAGAAGAATTCATTACTCATAACAAGCAATCTTTTGCCACAATATTTTCAAAAGAAACGTCTGCTTCAGATACGGAGAAATGCGGTATTATAAGGCCAAGTTAAGCAAGTATTACAGTAATTAACTAAACCATGAGACAATATATCTCTAAAACTGTACCTTTTTACGTATCGGCTCAATGCTACTCAAAAGTCAATATTATAAAATTAGTTTTGCATAAGTTACTCAAGGTACTTAAATTTATTCGACACATTCTGAAAATTTTGTAAGAGTTGTAGTCCTTGTTGAAAAATAGAAAAAATACTAATTTCTGAAGATGACCTATAATTTTCTTTATTAAATTAGTTTGTTCTTGTTTTTTTTAAATCTTTTTACTGTGTATTTTCCTTTAATCTTTGAAAAATTGTCTCCTTACATAGAATTCAATGCAAATGCAAAATTTGTACCGAATGACTCCTAGCACATACTATCGTAGTTAATTTACCTCAGCTTCACTAAATGTCATTGGTTGGTGGAATCCGATGAAGTAACACGAATCATGAAAGCTGACGGAGTAATCTGGACAAGGGGATATGATTTCGCCGTTGCCTGAAGAATAAACATCGCAGATACTATTGGAAGCATATTTAAAAGATTAAAATGAAATTCGAAAGACCTGTAGCAAGATGTACACATAAACAATCGACTATCAAAAATAAAAACCTCTCACGATGAAAGAAGCAGTGACCAAAGAAACAAACACAAGTACATTCATTGCTGCAGTAGCTGAGTCCCGTATTCTCAATATTCTTAATGGCTCTACTTCGTGATGAAGCTTATCACAAGAACCGATATTGCTGTGGCTAAATATACTTGTTCTTTGCTTATCTTTGCTGTGTGTACATTAAGAACACATGTACTGTATTTTTGAACGTATGTGAATGCCTTCTTATCAGATTGGCCGAATTGTACCAGTTTAGATACCGGCATTATTATTACAAATATATACATGTATAAATAATGAACAAAAAATAAACTTCCTATTCTTTTGATTGAATACATATTGGTGTAATTTAACCCTTTGCCTCATAATACTGCTTTTCCCTGCATCTGAAGCAAACAACTTTAAAAAACATTGTGACAAAAGAAGTCATTGCTTTAAATGAACAATGGCTTCTTTTGCCACAATGTTATACACTCTGTCAGAGAGAAAAAATCCAACTTCCTTTCAAATGGCAAAGTCCAGTCTGATGACTGGTGGACAATTACAATTGAATACTACTCGGAACGTGTTGAACCAAGCACTTGTGCAAATCGAGTTTCGCGTTACCAATAGAACTGGTGAATGCACATTTGCTAAAGTTGTTGAATCCTCAACCGCCCCTTGCAAGGCCGATACTATTTGTTTAATTTTATTATATGACGATTTTTAACACAACCTGGGACCTATATACACATACGTTGCGTATATTGGTCCCAGTAGCATACATACAAATCGGATTTATTTTTGTTCGGATGGCACGTGTACGTTTGTATACGGGAGTTGAGTTTTTAGCCTTGACCACAAGAGTTGCTTCCCTTTGATATATTACGACATTTGTTTCTATAACAAAATTTGCAAGTATAACAATAACTTATGTAGTTAGTTCATCACCAGAACATGGTTTGACGATTTTACCATTCATCTAATCGGAACTTTGGTACGTAGAACATTTTAATTGAAGAATTCTAGTACCAAAATATACACGAAAGCTGGGTCTGGATTTTTTCTGCTTCATTGCTTAATTTTAATGACATTGGTTTTCCATTAATAGGCATTATTCATTGTTCTTTGGCTATCTGTTGACTTAGAATGTATATGCAGAATAAACAATATTTCTATAATGTTGATGAATTAATCCTAGAATAATAACAGGATGTATTGATATTTGTTTAGTTACATGCCATGATCAATATCTTTAAGTTTAATTTATTGTTTGAATCACCCAGTTCAGGTCTGAGTTTCCAATGTGCTACAAATAAACCTTTTATCTGGTCTAAATATTATTTTGACTGTAAAATCTCACTTAGCAACAACCGCTTTATTTTTAAGACATCTCATTATAAAGACCTCTTATTTTCAGAGAGGTGTTCGGTATTTCTTCAGTATGTTACATTATGTGTCAAGTAAATTCTGCTGGATATTGAGACCAATCTGATGTTAAGATCATTCTTATTTGATTCAAAAGGAAATTTTTATGTGAAATATTTTCTGTACATGAATTCAGTGCTATGGATTGTTCTGTCGAGCCTCAAAATGTTGTTAGTTTGCAGTTGCTAAGCCAACTCATTCAGAATTTCCCGAACCTAAATTCATTTTGGCAATTATGATAAAAAATTATTTTCAGTCTATATTTCATCTTTTTGTTTTCAGTTCAAAGATTTAACAAAAATATTTTGTCTACCACCCACTATTAAAATTTGGGTTGCATAACCGTAAAACAACATTTTTTTCGAATGGCCGCATTGTGATCGTTTTAGTTATTGCTCTTGTTTCAGCCAATCATTTTCAAAAGTGGATATGCAAATATTATGAAGAAATAGGGAAACATGAGAAGATGGCCTCATTCACTCCCCGGAGATGTTCTGGACGTATTAGAAAACCAACATTTAAATTAAGAGAAAATGAGGAGAATGATGTCAAGATACTTTACTTTGAAAGAAAATCTCATCCTGGAAAATTGGACACTTCAAAACACATTAAAGTAAAAACAAAATCTAATTCTAGTATTACAAAATCTTTACCTGAATTACAGAACAATAATCCTGAATCAGATCCAGAAGTAAATATTATCAATGGTGATGTTGATGGTCATAGAACAAGTGATGATATTAAAACAGCCTTACCACGTAATACATCACAAACACAGAGCAGTTCGGGAAGATCAAAAACTCAACATGAAATGTCTCCAAATAGTGACGGTATGCCTTATGAACAGTCAGATGTACCTAAGTTACACTATATGGGTATAAAAGAAGAGAATGTTATTTCTGATGAACTTACAGAGGTTGACATGAACACAAACCAACAAGCTGAAAGTGGTTCACGTTGCCAGGAGTTAGATTCTTCAAACCTAGAAAGTGATTTTAATGGAACAGGTGATGCATGCAATGTTCGCAATTCCAATTCTGTGATGGTTAAGACAGAATCTGAGATACTGAGTGACGTCAGTGATGTTAACAAATCTATAGGAGACAATTTGAAGCAAAGTGTTGGATCTCAGGTAGATGACATTGTGATTACGGGTCTGAAAACTGATGGATCAGCTACTGAGTATGATCTGTTAGAGGAATACAGTGAAGGAGGCAGAATCTGTTCTGTATGTTCCAAAAGTTTTAGTAGTAGACAGAGTTTGAATAAACACATGCTCCTTCATGCAGGTATGTTCTATCTTCTGTAGTAATCAGTGGTAATATACTTGCCAAAACTTGATTATGGCATACAATCAAACTTGCGTTTATGGTCACC
The DNA here is from genome assembly GCA_008271625.1 of Lutraria rhynchaena. Taxonomy (NCBI): domain Eukaryota; kingdom Metazoa; phylum Mollusca; class Bivalvia; order Venerida; family Mactridae; genus Lutraria; species Lutraria rhynchaena. The sequence goes on from VIBL01000066.1 coordinate 994,769, forward strand.
TCTGAACAAAGACCACCATGTAAATAAAGGCCATTTATTTGAAAAATCATCTCTGATTATTTAGAACAGACAGACCTCTGAATAAAGGTCATCTGTCAATAAAGGCCACATTTTGTCTTTCCCAAGTGTGGCCTTTGTTCAAAGGGTTCACTGTACTTCTGCTGCATCATGAATATATGAACACTCAATGCAATCCAGGGGCCTAACATCACTTATTGAGTGTTAATTTTGTCAACTGAAATACAGTTATAATCATACTTGATTATTGTATACATCTAATGTGTGACTCATGCTATTGGTCTGCATACTATAAGACCTAAGTATGTATTCTAATATATAAATGCAGCATTTTAATCTTAGCTAAACCTCGGTTTTCCTTTTTATTATATTTTTTATTTTATATTATTTCTTTCAATTGAAATCATTTTCAAACTTTGAAAAATAAAATTCTGGATTTCAGTCCGTGTAAATGTTTCCAATGTTTTTCAGACAAGAAACCTTATCAGTGTGAAATATGTGGACTGTCTTTTGCATTAAGGACTTATTTGACTACTCATAAGCTTGTCCACAATGGTGTTCGAACTCATAAATGTGATTTATGTGAGAAACAATTCCTCAGAAGAACAAACTTGAATTCTCACATGAAAACACATACAGGTACTGTAATCATTGATTCCTTATTCATTGTCAATGACATTTTCACTGACGATGTAACCTAAACGTTATTGTGAATGCCAAGTGTCCATTAATAGGCATTATAAAATGTTTGCTGAGGTATACTAGGAGACCTTTCATGTGTATAGTATTCTTCCATCATGTGAATTATTTATTTAAAAATGAAATGCAAATTGCAAGAGTAAAAAATTAAACAAAAATGAACAAATTAGCTACTAAATTGCATTGAGTAGAACTTGATATATAATTCAAAACTTATTTGTAATGTATATAAAGTAGAATTATTTCAAGTACATACAGTGGACTCTCAAAGTAGGCTCGAACTTGTGCCGGGACTGACCAAGTCACTTCCAGTTCTCAGGAGTTGTAGCTATCTGAAGTCAAACTTTAAACAAATAATTGCTTGCTCCTATAATTGTTTTCCAACACAACATATTGTGGTAATAATGTATGGTTTATTATAGTTAATGTTGCTTATAATATCTCAACAATGGTTATTTGTTGTAAGTTTATCTTGTTATCTTAACACGAGTATTCAAGTTTATTTAGTTCCAGCCGCGTAGAGTCAAACTGTATTGTGTATAGAATATGTATCAAAAGCAATTGGGACCAATGGATGAGTTCTACTTTTTTCAGGGGTGTTCAAATTTATTTAGTTCCTGCCAGTGAGAGTACACCATGTATATATACATGCATAAGTAATTTTTATTTCGAATAACCTGTTACAATATTGTACAGGCATTTATTTGGTGTTTTGCCTGAAAAAAAATTAAGAAGCTGTCCAGCTAGCTTACTTAATGTTGACAGTTCTACTTATGCATATACTTGTATATGTCTGGGGTCTTCATGCATGACTAAAGCTGGAAAGTCACCTTATGACCCTGGATGTTGGTGTAACATCCAACCCCAGTGAAAAGATGAGAATAAATTTAATCACTGATTGATGGGAAAAACATGAATAGAAGTGTTTTAAGTTGTAAGTCCTTTAATATGGCTTTTGATACTGTATTTTTATGACCTATGAATGACACTTTTGAATTTTTTCCCTACTATAGACTTGAAGGCTTTCCAATGTAATGTTTGTAGTAGAGACTTCAAGACGAAATTAGGAAGAGACTGCCATCATAAGTTGCAACATACTGGTGGATTTGTGTGCCACACGTGTGGGAAATCATACAGCCATCAGACCTACTTAAGGAAACATCTCAGTATTCATGCTGGTAAGTCCTGAAACTTCACCGGAGAAAAAGTATTAAATACATTTTATAACACTGCAGGAATTAGGGTGAGAGAATGTAAGCCTTTATCAACCCAATTATTTTCTTTGTTTGTAGGTCAATTCTGAAGCCAGTCCGAATGTTTATTTCCTGTTTTTATTTACACTTTCCAATTTTTAATTTCCTTTTTTTGTTTGTAGTTTATTTTCCTGAAAGTTTTTCAGTTCAAATATTATTTTATTCTCAGAAATTCCATTGATGAATGTTTTGATATATTAACCCTTTGTCTCATAATACCGTATTTCCCAGCATCTGAAGCAGAAGACTTTTGAAAACATTGTGGCAAAAGAAAATATTGCTTGTAACAAGTAATGGCATCTTTTCCCACAATGTTTTCCACTCTGGGAGAATTTACCCAATTTTCTTAAATGAATTGATGTTTTGTATATTAACTTAAATTTGGAAGAGTCCAAGGTATGGTTATGAGGCAAAATGTTAATCCTTTTTTCTTAACTATTTTACAGGTGAGAAACCATATAAATGTGGTATATGTGGGAAATGCTTTTCCTACAACCAAAGCTTACAAGAACACATGCGACGTCATCAAGGAGAAAAACCTGAAGTTTGTGATCAATGTGGTAAAAGGTAAATTGTCAATGGATATGTGTTATGCCAATAATGTTAATTGTTGGATTTTCATTTTTACCCAGGTTCTTAACAAAGTTCAGTCACCTGGTTACTAGAGGTTGGTTAGTTCCCAGGTGAGTGGTCGATTGCGTGGCGACATCCAATGATTGGTTTCAGTTCAAAAACTTTAGTTTGCCCTAATGCTGCCAGACTTGGTACATAGCAAGACATTATGGAGCCCTAGCCAGGGATCATATTTAAAAGTGTGTGATCAAGGTCAAGGACACCATTACTAAAAGATAGGAAACCAGTTTCAGATCAGTAAACTGTTGAAAACCTGGTTTTGTGTCATTGTTGCATGTCTTAATATTTGTCGAGCCTGCTTGTGGTGAGCTTGACATAGTTGTCAAAATGGTTGTTCCATGTATGTGCGTGGATGCATCCATGCGTGTGTTAGTCCATATCTCAAAGTCAAGGTCACACTTGAGGCTTAATGGGCAAAATGGCATGTTATACCTTGTTCGGACTGTTAAAGGGACGATAATCATTTGGCGACTTCTAGTCTTGGATATTTGTGAAATATTTACGAAATTTTTGTAATCGGAATGTAGTCAACCCTGTTTTAATGATATAAAACCAAATATAAACGAATCAAAATATGACTTTGAATTTAATTATTTACTTCCAGATTTAACAATAAAAGGGAACTCAGACATCACTCAAAATATCATGAAAATACCTCTGGCCATGCCTGCACGGAATGTAACGTGCGTTATGATACTCTTCAGTCATTAAACAAACACATGTCTAAGACACATAAGAAGACACATAATTGTATGCATTGTGAAGAAAGTTTTGTTAATAAGAAACATCTAAGAAGTCATTTGTTTCAACAACACAGAGATAAACAAATTCAACGGCGACCCAAGATGGACTTGGCAAAAGTTAAAAAAGTGGTTTGCAGCATATGCGAAAAAACTTTCTATAATCGATATGTGCTGAGTAAGCATTTAGTGGCCATGCATCAGTTATCTGAATCTGCTGTGAAAAAAATGCTTCATATCAGGAAAAAAGCTGTTGGCAAGCCTGTAAGTGAACCTACAGTGATGGAAGATAAGGCAAAAGAATTCCCTGCTTCTCTTGATAATGATAAAAGTTTTCAAGTTTATTACAAAGATGAAGAAATGGCTGTGTATGTTAAACGTATGGATGATTATGACAATAAAGTAAAACATCAGGTAGTTTCATGTGAGAAAGAGAAAACTGTTGATGCAGATTTTGCTGATGCTGCTGTTCAGTATATTGTTGTTGAAGAAGATAAAATTATAGAAAATGAGTTGTCTGAAATAGACTATGATAGCATGGTAAATGGAAAGTTGACTGAAGATGAAAAACATGCTGCTAAAGTTGAAATGTCTATGGCTTCAACTGATGTTCACTCTGAACTTGTGCAAGCTGAAGTGGCAAGCGGACAAAATATAGAAAATAGTTACGTTGTTATATCAGATCATAATGAACATCCGCAGAATTTGGGAGACCAGGTTGTTGGTGAATCTGAAATGTTTGAAATTTCCAATAATGGATCAGAAAGAATTGTTCTTATACTAAATGATGGGCCTGTAGGTAATGAGATCATTTTTGATTCTTCTGAACAATTTGAAATAGTGGAGAGTGAAACTGACATAGATACAACTAATGCAAGCAAAAAATCAAATGAAATAGAAATAAATTCTGGGAGGAAAATTGGTGAAGAATTTGAAATTGTTTCAAGTGCACCTTTGATCACAAGCAAATTTTCTGAAGTGGTTTTGAATGAACTCAAAGATGGAAAAGAAAGGATTGCTGTGACTGAAGCTAGCATTGTTGAGGTGATAAATGAATGCACTAAATCTAATACAAATGAAAGAAATGAAATAGAGAAATACATTCCAACACATTTACAATCAGTAGAAGCTAATAGCCAATCTGTTGTTGAACAGAATAATTTTGATAATGAAAATAACAGTTCGAAAAGTGGTTTTGATGCAAACGAAGGTAGTCAACCCAGTGCCTCCTCAGATAATGTTTCTATGGAAACAGGTGAATCTTATCTTAGCATAGTGCCAAAGAATAATTCTATGGAAGAATTTTCAAAATTTGAAAAAGCAATAAAGACAAAAGTAGTTGAGTTTCAGGATAACACAGAATATGTGGCTTTTATTGATAAAATGATCCAATCTTTACAGAATGCAAAACATACCTCTTTTCAATAAGTGTGAATTTATATGTAAAGTATTTTTGTTTGCTTATTAAATATAAAATAATCAGGGTATATTTTTTGTTATTTCTTCAAAGAACTGTATTATGAGTTCTTCTATGAATGAAATTTGCAACAAATATCCAACACAAACAGATGTTTTTTAGATGAAGTCTTTTTTCCATATTTCCAAACATTTTCAGAGAGAACATGTGCATTGCCCTATGTTTGAAGTCAATTGACCAAGTATTCTTACTTTCTTATGTATCTGCTCAATGCATCTCAAACAATAGTGTTACCAAATTATCCTTATTTCTTGTATAATATGTACTTTAAATACTTTAATCTATTTTACAACACTTATGGAAATTTGGAAGAGTTGTTGCCCTTGTTAAATAGTAGAGAAATATTCATTTAAGAAAATATTGTTCATTAACTTATATTGTTGAATAAATTTGAATCTGTGATTTTGCTTCTTTTTTTACCACGAGTTTTTATTGAAATGAATCTTTTTTTCTTTAATTTTTGAAAAATTGGCCTCTTCAAATATTGTGCTGGACTTGTAACCTAGCAATCCAGGTTCAAATCTTGGTCATGGCAGGTCATACCGTTCTATGAAAATTTGACAAACTTCATGTATGCCTGCTTTATTTGGCATGGGTCATAAAATAGGACAAGACAGTGAGAGTACAAAATAGTAACCTTACTATGTCAAGATCTTGACCTACTTCTGTAAGGTTAGAATAATAATAATCTCATTTTGGGGTTATTTTGTCAAAAAATGTGTTTGTAGATCGTTAATTTTTCTTTTAGGTAGGTCGGAAAACTTTTTTATCTTCCCAAGGTACAAGTTGTCCCCAAATATTTCCGTACTTAGGTAAACATAAACCAGCTTTTTGTGGTGGCCTTATCAGATAGATCAACTGAATTTTGTAGATAATATTCCCTGTTACATGTCAAGGTTCCATAGAGACAAACAGCATAAAATAAGGGTTGAAAGAGCGGAGTAGAAGTCAACGAAGCCCTGTAGTGAAGCATTCAGTTTGGGCTACTCATAAAAAAAGACTGAGCAAAATTATGTTGATGTGTTTGCATGTAATGTTTTTAAATTCACTAATGGCTGCAAACTCAAGATTTGTTATAAAGGACATTATGATGTACATTGCACACCTGTCACTAACCTCCCCGGTATACCGTATACACTCCTAACTGAACCTTGAACTGCACGTTATCTGCTTTGAAGTTTATAAATTACAATATAATTAATATAATATTTATGTGCATGATTGTCCCACTCACTGACTGTCATAAAAGTTATTCACAACCAATGTTAACATTAGGAACTAGGTAGACATTTTTGCACCTCTAGGATCATTGTTGACTTTTAAATTACAAATTTCTGACTGAAAAATTTACCCACATATGTTAAGACAATTTTTATCAGATACTTTTGTATCTACATGTACGACCGCTAATCATATAATATTTACTTCACAATTCTATTACGTAGAAAATATGACTGGGAGTATTTTTGTACATGATATCATAAAATCAAGCCGTTTGGATAAGGAATAAAAAAGTTATAGTTTTTGTCCAGGAACTTTTGGCTTTACCCTAGTACATTGCATAGATCGTTCATGGTTCTTCAATTTTCTCCGCAGGGAGAACAAGATAAAATATGTTGTACCTGCGAATTTTGTTTCTATCTAAATATCATCAACGCTGGAGTTTTTTTTAAATATTTGATGAGAGAGGCGTTAGAAGTTTCGTCCAGCATAGATATTAAAGAATATTTATAAGAATGATAATTCTTATAAGGCCATACCAAGTCGCGTCTATGTTTAGCATAACTATGAGGTTCAAAAACCTATCTAGCTATCCGGAAAAAAACAAACAAGTGCCTCCGGAAAAAACGCCAATTTCCTGCTTATTTGACGCAAAATGTTAGCTTATATCAGAAGTTCAAACATTCATTCAGTGGGAATAAATATGTTTCATTTCTTAAATCAAAACAAAAGCATAATATTGATAGATTTTGACGACTGGAAGAACTTCGGGATAAGTTGCACTGTATATAAATTAGTCATTGATAACAATGTGGATTTATGTAGAGCCGTACCTCGACTTTCGCGTGTTTGTATGATTTGTTGGGGAGATAGGATCAGTATAATTTCTTCATTGGATTTATTCAATCGCTGCATAACTTTATGATTTTCATTTTTTACCGCAATTAATTTCAGATTACCCACTCAATCGTTTATGATTCGTTACAATTAAAACGTTTCAATACATTGCGTGGCCATGACCAAACCATATGCTCAAAGCAATAGCAATTAGCACCAATCCCCAAGGAGTCAAACAGGGGCGTAGTATGACCCCACTAGAATTCAGGGGAACCAGCGTTGACCAGAAAATAAATTCGAAGGTATATCATTCGAGTTGCATTCTGAATGACAACTAAAGAACGTAAAGTAAAACCTCACTTAGCGACCACTTCTTTAACAAAACCTCGTCATTATAACCACTACATTTTTCATTAGAACCAGTTTTCAATATTTCCTGCAGAGACCACCTCGAAATATAGACTGATGTTTTGTTCCAATAGTGGCCTTAATATCGTGTTTTTACTGTAATTAAACTTGGGTCGTATTGGCTGAGGTAAACTAGTGTGCAGTTACAAATACACCACTGAAAAACGCAAATTTAATAACTTCAATTACGATAGAACCACTAATGCTATCTTTTTTGAAAATTAATACAGTAACGTAATATCACTTAAGTACAGGCGAGTATCGTGTTACCTGATACAAGGGCGATATGGTTTGATAAAAAGTTTATATAATAGATATAGTATGTAATTTTGTCATAATGTTCAAAGTGTCATATGTTCGTTTTGAACCGATAGCAAACTCGTTAAGTGATCTATTAATTATCAGCGGACGATTTTATCTACATTTAAACATTTAGTGTCAATTTGCACTCGGCCATTTTGATTCGTAGATAAATTGGTTTAAATTCGAATGAAATTAGCGGTGTGGATAAGCGTTACTTATTTTTGCGGAAAATTTAATTTAAAATCAATTTTTGATTGATATTAAATTTTCTATCTGAAGGCTATGCCTGCTGGACTTTGTTTCAATCTAAAAACGAGATTTTTAAAATCAGGAATATACTATTATAAATCCATGCATTGTAGGGAACATAATTATTGTCGAACTAGGACTAATAAATATTGGGACAACCAGTTAAATATTTAGAAGTGATAAATTGACGTAACACAAAGTCATAGGAACGTATGGCTTGACCGGAAATGAAAGCAGATCAGTCGTTTTTTTTGTAATTTTAACTCAGCATTCTAATGGAAAATTCAACCATAATGGAAAAAGAACTTCTAGATGAAATTAATGATGCAAAAGCGGTTACCATGGTACCCGTCATGGTGTTTTTGGCCTTGCTGATGCTGATGGGAATATTCGGAAATGTTTTAGTGTGTTACTTTTACGTCAAGAAGTCAACACAGTCGTCCAATACGGTATTCATCATAGCCGTGGCTGTTTATGATCTCATTCTTTGCAGTGTATCAATTCCTATTGAAATTGTGGATTTAAGGCTGTTTTATTTGTTCACTAACAGTCCAGCGTGTAAGATTGGCCGTTTCTTGAATACCTTTGGAGCCATCGGGAGCGTGTTTACGTTGCTCATCATCGCTGTAGATCGATACAGGAAGATCTGCCGACCTTTTAAGAAACAGTTTGGACTGAAAGAGGCTCGGATTTCTATTGTATTATCTGTATTTGTGTCCATGGCGGTATCATGGCCATCATTGGTGTTTTACAAATCTGTATCAGTGGAAATTGTCACGGACGACGGAATTATTTTGCATGGATGTGATTGTACCACTACTCGTGACGAATCGTATAAAGTTTATTTGTGGATATTTAATGCTTTTTTCGCTGTGTGTTTTGTTGTGTCTTCTGTTATTCTTGGTGTTGTGTACAGCTTAGTTGGACGGGTGATTTTCAAGAACGACATAAAACGCCAAAGGTACTCATCTACACCGGTCTCAGAAAGTTTGAATATTGACAAAAACATTATCCACGAAATTCCTATGACATACTCAGAACCACCAGAGGAAAAAGGTGACCCCAAGAAGTACACCATTACTAATGTTTCACTGAAGATGCAATTTTCTGAAAATATAGAAATATCTCTTGCGGATACAACGACCCGACGACTGTCAGCTGTACAGAATAAGACTGGCTTTGATCTTAGAACTTTGAAATACACACGTATGATGTTTGTCATCACTGTAGTGTTTATTGTTAGTTTTCTACCGCATCTAGTTCTGATCATATGGCGTGCTTTTCAGACAGAATACGAAGGGGAGTCTATGAGAGGTGTCTCACTTGTTGCTTTTAATATTGGCATACGATCATATTTCATAAACTCTGCAGTCAATCCGTTGACATACGGTTTCTATAATCCAAGATTTAGACAGTTTTTCTGTCAAAGATTTTGTCCATGCCAGACAAAATACACAGAAAATGCTCCGTCAAGTAGTTCCGGTGGCAGTCAAAAATTAACAATACCATGATGATAAAACTAGAAACTAATGAGAAACTATAAACTTAAAGACGTGTATCAACTTTCTTTGTGAGGCTTTTTAAGACAGAATATGTTTTAAAGTAGTATTTTCATGTGTTGTTTTGCTTGAGGAACGATACCACTCAAATTTGAATTTGAGTTATCAATGAGTGAGGTATCGGTATTTTCGTAGTGCTGTATACATACACTGTTCTCCAGATCCGGTTGAATAGAGCTAGAACCAAATTGGCAACACAAAGTCCACCCTGATGTAAATACAGTATAACCCCTGAAAACCGGACCTCTCCCAAACTGATCCAAAAGTCTTTCTGAAAATTCTGGTTTTCAGAGAACTATCGATTACAGAAGAGAAAAGGTGGAGCTTGAAAAATCGTCCGGTTTTCATAGAATTTCAGTTTTCAGGGAGTCCGGTTTTCATAGAATTTCAGTTTTCAGGGAGTCCGGTTTTCATAGAATTTCAGTTTTCAGGGAGTCCGGTTTTCATAGAATTTCAGTTTTCAGGGAGTCCGGTTTTCGTAGAATTTCAGTTTTCAGGGAGTCCGGTTTTCATAGAATTTCAGTTTTCAGGGAGTCCGGTTTTCATAGAATTTCAGTTTTCAGGGAGTCCGGTTTCCAGGGGTTTTACTTAATAATATTCATGATGTATGATGCATCTTTATGGAATCTCACATCTTAAGATACGGTTTGTTAAAAGATATAGTTATAGTGTGCTTTAGAATTGTATTAAAATAATTTGTAAATTGGCCGGGTCATCCTTAAAAATACTGGTTTGCAGTTAGTACACGCCTCATTCAAAACTCCCTTAACTTTTTTAAGGATGACCCTATATGCATATATAATATATAATTTCATGTATAGTTCGATTGTGTTTTAAAATATTTTAATGTACATGTATTTGATTCTAAAATATTTTTCTTGTAATACGCACAGAAGATTGTGTTTAGTTTGTTATGTGTGGTATGTGTAGTAATAACTAGCCCATCAACGCTGTTAGTTCGAATCCCAACAGAGACCAGACATAATTCATATATGAGGAAACTAGGCATATCCAGCTAGCTTACGGAAGGTCGGTGATTCTACCCAGAGGTTCGCCTTGGGGCTTCCTCCGCCGTAAGAGGATGGTAAATCGCCAAATGACCCTGGCTGTTGGTGCGACGTTAAAGCGCAATGAAAAATGTACGTGGTGAAGTTTTCAACCTGCTTAATTATAATGCATAGGACGGGGCTGTTACAAAATTATTGGATCTGATTTGTATGTGGTACCCAGCTCACGCGCAGTGTGCGCGAAGCCTGAATCACAAAATTGGCATTTTTCAGACGCCATTTATCCAGTCAGATGTCTTTTGATTTTTTTGTAATTCATTAATCATTCACTACCGATAAACCTCTATTGAAATATCCACCGCAATGTTTAACTTCAGATGGACGAGGCACTGCCGAGTTACCTTCAACATAGTCGCCAAGAATTAGATATTTCCACATACACATTCTTAGTCAATGAAAAATTATTTTCTCTTGTTTATCTTTTTTTCGCAAAAAGTTCCGGAAAAGAAAACAAAATCACTTAGTGTTTTATTTTGATTTGCTCGCAGACGTTAAGAAATAGTCTAATATTTTTTAGATCATTGACTATTTAAAATCCTTAATAATTACAGTCCCGCTTCATCTGTGTTCTAAGAATAAAAATAAGACCACATTTACTGACCGACATAAATGCGCGTGCGCGGTCAGTATCCAACGCGCATGCGCAAATCAAAACGGACAAAAATCACTGCATCGACTATCGGATTCAAAATTCCATCAGTTCAATGTTGCGATTATTCTTACAAATGATATAGTCTTCTTTTATATTCATCTATTGTTTGCTTTCATGCATCGATACTTGACACCATTGAGCTGACTGGCTCCAGACAGAAATAAAATCGTAATATTGATGACCATCCCAACATTACGACCACCTTATTATAACGACCACTTCATTGATTAAAACTTTATTTCAAGCAATGAGCAAAACAAAGAACATATAAACATTGTGTTGATATATACATAATTATGCTTCGGATTGGAAAACAAGGTCATAGTGATACTTATATTAATTCCTTTCCTTTTTGATTTTTAAATTGTGAAATTATTTGATATGACCAGGAGCTCATAGTACATGATTACATGAGGAGGACTATGCAATGCTTAAAAATAAATTAGTTGATATTAAATCAATTGTTTACAGGGATATATTAACGTTTAATAAATAAGCTAAGTTAGTGGTTGCTTTGTTAAATAAAAAAAGTGATAAAGAGATGCTCAATGGTGCGTGGACCCCTTTAGAAGGCCTGATAGCCAATCTAACAGAGCGTAGTAAACCACCTCATTATAACGACCACATATTTTCGGATTGGTTTGAAGTGTTTCCTTGTTATTACTTTTTTACTTTTCCACCATTTAGCACCTTATACGTTTTAAGTAGAGTCATTTTAATACGAATTTGTCAAAATAAAAGTGAAAATGAAAAAAGAAGTTTTGGCTAAAATCTTGACGAAAAAGTTTATGACGGCGGAGGTCTCCCCGAAGCCGCGACCATGGTCCAGTGGTTAGTGCACTGGATTTGTAACCCGGAGATCCTGGTTCGAATCCCGGTCGCGGCAGGTCATACCCTTCTATTAAAATTTGACAAAAAAGTCGATTTTGCTTGAAGTTGCCGGCTCCTTGTCGTAGAGTAAGATAGTACTGGTTAGTAAACAGTCCAGGAAAGCTGGTTAGGTGAACCGGTCGCCGTAAATAACTGAAAAATTGTTGAAAAACGGCGTTAAACCCCGGTGACAATAAGTCACATAAAACATAAAACAATAGGTCTCTCGATACTTGTAAAGGGAGATCACTCCGCCGGAGCAAAGATCCAGTAAAACTAAACCCAGCTTTATTGTCGTATAATTCTATCACTTGACTAATGCTAATGATGCTTTTTCTGCTTATTAAGGACCTTACTGTTGCTGTGTATAATCACTGTATGAGAAATTTAGGGTATACTGATTTTTTTACCATTTTATATCAATTGCGGTCATATGAATCAACTTTAATTTTTTGAAAAACAACCATTTGGATACTAAATTTGGAATCTCGACCTTTGAATCATATCAGATACTAATATCATGTTCAATAAAACCTCAAAAAGTGGCCACCTCAATATTATAACGACCACTTATTTTCGGACCGTTTTCCAATAACACCCCTCTGATAAAACTTAATAATAACACCACCTCATTATAACGACCGATTTTTATGCCCCGAAGGTGGTCTCATTATCGAGGTTTTACTGTAATTAAAGACATGTAGACTTAAACCTCACTTAGAGATCGCTTCAGTATTAAAGCCAAAAACCATTCACTCTAGGGATAAAAAAGTGGTCGTAATATCGTGGGTTGGTTGTTATTGTGATTCTATTCCGTAATATGAGACAAAACGGAACTGGAACGGAAACGAGAGCTTGTACCGAACATCGACCTGACAATTTCAATAATGAACTTGATCATGACCGACTGTTTGATCTAGTTTATCGGAATCACGTGCTTTACCTAATTTAGATACACGCCGATACAAAAGCGTGGATGAGGAGTTTGCAGCATTGAAATAAATCCATTGATGAATCGATTTTGGCAACCATAGTTTTATACAACAGTCAATCAGCCAAACGATGAGAAAAAAAATAGAAAAACAATGCAGTGATTTGGTATACAGTAAAACCTTACTTAGCGACCACAGCAATATTACGACCACCTCACTATAACGAATTATTCACTTATTTGTTCCGCATTTCAATATTTTCTTCTTTTTTCAACCTCATAATGAAGCCATCTCTATATATAGGCCGTTTTTTATTGGTCTGAATTTTGATGTTATACAGTACTATGTCGATAAATTCTGTGTTCTAAAGAATAGCCATTAGTTATATGATGACCTCGATTCATGATCAGTTGCTAAAAAGGTTTCACTATACAGTACAACCTCTCCAAAGCAACACTCTTCGGGAGAAGCAAAATCATGATGTTGTTGAGAGGTTACGTTGTCGTTCTAGAGAGGTTAAATTAATCGCACAGTGCGGGGAAATCATGCTGTTGTTAAGGGGAGGTTGTTGCTCAAGAGAGGGCCACTCGGGAGAGGTTGCACTGTATCAAACAAATTTACTTTTTACGATTGGAATCAGTCTCGTTTTAAACAATAGTAAAGATGTATTAAAAGCTTCCGTCTCCGTCCGGGTTTGAAAATTGATCTTAAAAAATTGAAAAGTACATCGTGGACCATCGTTTAAAATGTTGGTTTTCGGTATCGCGGTCCAATTTTAACAATAAGTAGGTAGCTAGGTAGGTAGGCATTTTGGGGGTAAGATTTGTACAAAAAAGGTAAAAGTGGAATTAAGAACGAAAAAAAATGTCGAAATCACTAATTTTTTTTGGGGGGGGGGGTATTGAATAAGTCGGTTGCGTAACTGCAAATCGACAATTTTTTAAGGATGACCTAAGTTCATTGCTTCATATTCAGGATTTTGAGTAAATATTGGCAGTGCGCTTGACTTCAGAAAATCTAGTAGAATGAGAATAGAACAGACATAGTTTTTCACTTTGTAACAGTAGCTTTGTTTGCCGAAAATAAACGTGACATTTCCGTTTAGCATTGCCAATTTTATCGACTCTATTTAAACGCACAAAAAATGTATCTAAATAAATATTAAAAATTATATCGAGCGAATGGAAAACTTATTAATAGACATTTTCTCTTCGATGCCTTTGTAGCAGGAATTTTCACCAAGTGTTGCTCTAGACATTTTAATCGTTATAACATGCGCAGACAGTCCATCTTTGGACTTAATTTTGAATTTCTAAAAATGTACTCTCTATGTTTAGACTGAATTATTTTTATTGCAGATTTAGCGAATGTGTTTTAGTCGTAGCGGTTTAGGAAGCGAATTGCGTTTTTGTTTAGTTTTGTCTTTCCTGAGGCTATTTTTTTATTAAAGCAATCATTTTTTCCTCTCTTCAAAATCAGCATTTCTGGCTTCTTATTTGCCGACAAGTTTTTTAAAAAATGATTGAAACATATTCGTTTGACTCGTTTGATGAACACGTCGTATAATAAGTGATCAACTATAGGTATAGACACCATGAATATATTCGTGGCTTTTTTCGGATTTATCTTCATTAGTTTTCTCTACAACATAAAAACAGGTAAAACATTGATTTTTAAATCAAAAAGAAGGAAGTATTAGTCCTTGTTTAGTTTAATACCTATCAATAGAACGAACAGACGAACGCCAGCCCGACCGACCGACAAAACGAACAAACGAACAGGCAGACGGATAGACGGACGTGCGAGGTTCTTTATTTTTTCGTGTGTTTTGTGTTTTGATAGTGTGTTTATGGCTAAATTGTGTGTACAGTAATGTTCATACAACATTTCCCAGGAATAAGTTTTTTTATTTTCTGTGCAAGGAGACGTACAAAATTTGACAGAATCAATCATATTTGTAATACATATATGTAATGCGCATGTCTTTTCTTCAGGATATGGACAATGTACTCTCCATGCCTGCTACAGTTGTACAGTGAAATGTTTCCGATCTAATGTGGTAGAACAACAAGGTACCATGTCTAAATCCGACTGTATTGATTTGATAAATAACACGACCGTGAAAGCTGTGGAATACAATACAACCGGAGAAAAATGTCTAACGTCGGATTCTCTCTGTGTGACATACAATGAACTACATCTGGGTGCCGTTACTTATACCTTCCGATGCTCTGATGGTAAACATTTCCTACTTTAGTACTACAGTGCAACCTCTCCGAAGCAACACCCTTTTGAAGAAGCAAAGTTAAGTTGTTGTTGAGTGACTGTTGCTCTAGAAAGGTTAAATTAATAGTTAAATCGCACAGTAGGAAAACAATCATGCTGTTGTTGAAGGGAGGTTGTTGCTCAAAAGAGGGCCACTCTAGAGAGGTTGCACGGTAGAATTTCAGGACCGCGCCCTTTTGTTCAGTATAGCTCAATTTAGCGTGTTTTGTACATTCTTCTCTAAAGTTGCATGTTCTAGACTTTGGCGAGGCGCTAATTTTTCTAAACTTTACTTGTTCTAGAATTGGTTAATGCGCTTATTTTTCTAGAATTTGATTGTCCTTAACTTGGAACAGGCGTTTATTTCTCTGACAGTTGGTGTTTGTTAAAAATTTCAATAATAGGCCTACTACACTCGGTGAACTATTTTAAAATATGACTCAAACGATATGCCTCGACTTCCTTCATATTCTTGTTCAAAATGATAAATACTTGGACCAATAGAACGGGATTTAGTGTAATATCCCACGTGATGGAATGATATAATGACGTCATTCGGCAAAACTCGGCCGATTCCGAACCTCCATTTAATCTCGGGTGCACTTGGTAGCCTGATAAGCGTCCACGCATGACATTTGTGAAGCGGCTAACTATTTACAGCTAAGCAAATGCTACCACTAAACATCCAAGTTCTTCAAATGGTGTCTGTCGAAGACCGTTTTCATTGTAGAATTATCCTATAAGCAGTGTAATATTATACTTTCATCTGTTTTAATACACAACAAACAACAGTTTGTCATGAAAAAAAAACTTGACAGACATTCTTTCGTAGAGCCTGCCATATTGGTTAGTTTTGCCTCCGAAAATTGCAAATAATTACCAGGTACAGCTGAGGTTAAATAGTCAGCCGAGGCGCGCCGAATGATAATGACGTCATCAGTCTTCCTATATTTTAGGCTGTTCCACGTATTCTCTCTCTGGCCTGCCGTTTTACGTGATTTCCGATACGCCTGATACAGCATTTTTGACCACAAAGGACATCTGTATTGAACATTGCATTAGGACGAATCGCTTTGTGTTTGATGTTTTGCTGGACGAACCCTCTTGTCGGACATTCGCTTCATGTGAAAATGATTACTCGTGCAGTTATAACTATGTACAAGAAAACGTGATTGCATTTAATCGCACTTGCATTCAAGGTGAGTGGTTTATTTTACCTGTTTCATAAGTGCTCATACTTTCTTAGGTGTATTTGAAATGACCCGGCCTGTTTATAAACGTGAACGGGCTTTTAGAAGTCAGCAGTTGATACATGAAAATGTATATTGTGTAAATACATTGTAAGACTCAAAAACTTACACAAGTGGGCGTATAGCAGAAGATTGGCCTTTTAAAGGCTATTTTACATACAATAAATCCTTAATATTACAAACAGACTAAATGAGCTTTTCTAGCATAATGAGGCGTTCGTTATATTAAAGTGGTTTCAAAGTGAGATTGTTCTACCATTATCGGTATTGATGTTCTAAGATATTAATTAAGTTTCTCCAAATTTCTCCGAAGGTTCGCGCAAATACCGAACGTTGTCAATAACCTGGAAATGTATTTTGTATATCATAATGTTATTTACATTTGTATTTATTTTAAATATATCTATATACATGTATATATAATATTTATATTAAATTTGTATTATATACTTCTTCCATTATGTATGAATGCTTTGTAGTTGATTCTTTGACAGAATGTGTCAAACCAATGGTTCAAATATTGTCCACTGTGGTTTTATATGTTTATAAGTTGCGTGTACCCTGTACCAATGTTCTGTCAGTCATTGTGCTCGTTTTTCTCGTGGGCGGCCAATCATTTGAATGCTGTTAAATTGATCTATCTTATGTCATTTATGTAGAAGCCAATGAAATTAACAATTTTGTGCCACTATCGTAAGCTAATGAATTTACATCAGTCATTTGAAGTCAGTGAAATCATAATTTTAAGTCACTTGTTGAAAATTAATGAAATCATCATTTTCATGTCTCTCAGAGTGCCATCCACCTGTTGCACCAACACATGGATCTGTGGAATTCCCGTCGAATGTTCCTTTGGTGTATGGTGAAGTGGCTGGATATTCATGCAACAGTGGATACTGGCTATTGGGAGCGGCCACTTCAATATGTGGTACTAGCGGTACATGGTCAACATATCCACCTACGTGCATACCCACGGTGATCAACACCTCAAGTTCTTTGTCGATTGATGCAACATTTTCATCAACAATAGCCGGATCGTATTCTTCAGTTATAGAAATATCAACAGTTCAATCCACTACAACGATGTCATTTCCTGTTACATCATCAGGAATAATTATGTCAACGCCATTAGCAACAACAAACAGTTTGTCTACAATGACACCATTTTCAGCAACTGATATTTCAGCAACTTCGACAATTATGCCATTTTCAAGTTCACCATCAACAACTACAGCAAAACCACAAACACCAACACCAACAGCAAATCCTCCTACTTCAGGTAGGACTCAATCTAAACCAATATATCTTTCTCCGTGCCTATGCTATAACCAAACTAGTTTTGCTAACATAACAGAGGGCGAAATTGTCCCGGGGTTGATAAAAGAAACGTCAGTCAATCCGATGATGACTTCATTGTCAAAAAACAAGTTGTTGTGCATGCCAGATTCACGATTATCGGCAAAGATTATCGGTTTCACTGGAGGCGCTGTTTTGGTATGTTGCGGCTTAATATTCTTGTCATGTGATATGTTTACCTACGTGTTTAAATGTCAGTTAAAAGTGAAAAAGAAGAAATAACCATTATAATAGTAAATTCAAGAATCTCCTACTGTGTGTTCGTGTCGTGTCTGCAATGTGAAAACGTACATGGCGAACTGGTCGTAAATTAAAAACTAGTTTCTTGTTTAAGATGTGGTAGGTGTGGTATACAACTAATTGACGTGTTTACGTTTGTTTCTACGTTTACCGTCGTTGCTTAGGAAGTAGTTCTAAGTATTTTGCGTCGGTTTTCAACAGAATATCAGTCAGATATCGGGGGACAGTGAACACAGCATGTTCTCATTTGTCAGTAGTAATATATAATGTATAATAATGTAGTTGTAATACAATGTGTTCATATTTGTTCGTTTTAAAAGTATACCCAGAAGCATAAACAGTTGAACCTTAGAACAACGGTCACCTCATGAGGGAAGTGCACTTACGACTGACCATTGTGCACATGGCAGTCTTTATTCGCTGGAAGCCATATGCCCAGGTTTGTCTGTAAGTAAAACATCGATTCGCTTGCGTAACTTAGGCCTATATTGTTTCGCCCCCCCCCCCCAAAAAAAACTAAGTCAACACTTCTCTAGTTTAACTTAAAATATCATCAAATAACAAGGAAGCTATAGATGTTTCATTGAGGGTATACGTACATACTGACATTTGACACGCACCAAAATCACGCTTCAGTATTGCGTAACTTCCGGTTACTTGATCTTTCAATTTAAAGTTGTTGTTTAAACGGGTGTAAACAGGAAGATTTTCAACTATTGCGTCCTTGAAAACGCAACCACCTATCCACTGGAGGTGTTTGATAGTTAATAACTAACACCCATTGAACTGATGCTGAAAGTCTACATGTTATTTTAATGGCTTTCGACGATACCAAAGAACTTCATATGAATTTTTTATTTGGCCTTTATCTACCAGTATAATGTCTCGTTAAGAGCATTCATACATCTCATTTATGACATCCATGACAAAGATAAAAAAAACAGTGATAAGTTTGATTGTAGTTTGATTTACGTACTCCTATTAGAGATAATTACAAACATTACATATTGTAACCGGAAATAAAAAAAAACTGAGCAAAGGTCATCTGAAAACAAGAACAAATATGACCTTAACGTACAGTTGTCCTTAGTTCAGAGCTTGTCTATACAGTAAAACACGGTTATAGTGAACTCAGATATTTGTTGAAGAATTTAATTTTCTCCATGTAGTCCATGAAATTTTTCTGGCAGAGAGAAGTTTTCCAGCATCGGTACTCATGATGTCATTTTATAACAAACCGACAAAATACAGTGCAACCTCTCCAAAGCAACACCCTTTGGGAGAAGCAAAATTATGTTGTCGTTGATGGGTGGTTGCTCTAGAGAGGTTAAATTAATTGTTAAATTGTACAGTGGAGAAAATTATGCTGTTGTTGAAGGGAGGTTGTTGCTCAAGAGAGGGTCGCTCAGGAGAGTTTGCACTGTATATCGACATTTTATCAACAATTCTATCTCGAAATAGTTTTCAACCTGTGCTAATATAGTACTTCAATGAAATATGTACTGATGATTTTTATAAACTCATTCAATCTTCTAATAATAATCAATTACACTCAGACACATTTTTACATATATATATATATATATTCTGTTTGATCAATATCTCTTAGAGCTACGTTTAATAACTGTCTAAGGGCAAATACTTTATATATGTATAAATATTGATCAAACCGAATAATTATGTCCTTTTAATGATGAATGTCACTTACAGATATTAATTCCACATACTCAGAGTCAAAAGCGTAAAATTTGAAATCTCAGAGCCGATATTTTCGTTATGAAGTTATAAATCAAGTAACCAAATGTTAATATCATTGAAACAGTTTTTAAAACTTAGTTTTATAATATCGACGATCAGGATTTTTACCTAATACATGGTATGCTTTTCTTTTACATTAAAGCACGGTTATAGTGAACTCACGGATCTTGTAAAATCTTGTATTTCCATGAATTAGCCCGTCCTCATTTCATAAGTTAATTCATGGATATTGGTAAGGACATCCTTAAAAAATTATGTTTGCTGTAACCCTACTGACTCATAAAAATCGCCGCGACTAAACTTTCTTTCCCCCCCGTTAAAAATTACTCTTTCGTTATTAATAATTGCTTTCCGGTATTTCTGTCTTTCCGCTCATTAAATTTTACGTGGTTCCCCTCAGCCATGTTATTACGACAAAATGTTTGTAAGATTTTGATAAGACTAAAGTATGTGACTATCACTAATACTAGCCAAGAAGTATACATAGAATCATTCCCGTTAATAGCTTGTTGTGCAAGTTCTAATTACACTAACAAACCCTCCCTTCTTACACAATGAAAAAATGTTTGGTTGCGTTGCAGCAAGCAAACAATTTATTCAGGATGGCCTCAATATAGAAGCCATTATTCGGTTCCTTAATTAAACCGCTGTATGCCGTACATACCCCGGCATCTACAGAACTTTTCGTGGAAATATTGTCGACATTTTGGGTTATAAAACCCGTAGATCAATGGGTTTACAGCGGAATTCAGGAAGTAAGAACGATAAGCAATATTGATGACGACTTGTAAAATATCTGTCAAAGATCCTTCTTCATGTTTGCTTTGAAAAGCTAGCCAGATTGAAATTATTAGATAGGGCAGAAAACTAATAATAAAGACAGCTGTAATTACCAACATCATGTGAGTGAACCTTAAATCAATATGGTGCCTGTGTGGTACGGTACGTGGTTGGTCTGTGCTTGTTCCTGTATGAGTATTTCCAGAAAAAAAGGAAAAAAATCCCGTGTTTGACGAGCCACCACTTGCGGTGCTTGCTGAAAGGTGGATCGTATCATTTAATGGTGGTACAGAGTTCATTGTGTTGCCATGGATTTCCACGTTTTCAGGATTACTTTGTCCAATGTCTGCACTTCTTTGTTCTGGTGTTCCTACAGGGTTTCTGGGAATATCGGTAGAATTGTCTGTTAGCTCTGTATGTGAGTGTTCCTGATGAGTAACTTTTTTCTTCAAAATAACAAGCCCGACTAAGCTGTATATTATTATCAAAACAGTTGAGATAGTTATGAAGCCAAGCATCAAGAAAACATTATACGTCCATACGTATTTTTTATAGGCATTGTCACGGTTAGTGGTACAATCATAACCATGCAATTTAATTCCGTCATCCGTGACAATTTCTATTGGCTGAGTCGTGTATAGCACGAGAGATGGCCACGAGACTGTCATTGATATGAACACGGAAGCAGCGATGAGTAAACGTGCTTCTTTCAGAGATATTTGTCTCAATAAAGGCTTACAGATCTTCCTGTATCGATCCACGGCTATGATAAGCAGGATTACCACGCTCACGATGACTCCAAAGGTATTCAAGAAACCGCGAATCTTACACGCTGCGATACTGCTATACAAATATGACAAGCTTAGTTCGACAATTTCATTTGGTATGCATACCGTGCATACAGTCAAATCGCAAACAGCAACAGCGATAATGAACACTGTATTTGTCGTATGTTTAGATTTCTTGACGTAAAAATAACACACCAAAACATTGCCGCATATTCCTATCAGCATCAGCAACACTAAAAACACAACCACGGGCGTCATCGTTTTCACCTTCTCGTCATTGACTTCATCTAGAAGATCAGTCTCGTTTAAGTCTGAATTCTCCATTCGGTCGTTAGATTTCAAACTACCTTGGACACTAGTGTATTCTTTATTTTTGTTAAGAAGTTCAGTTTTGGTGACGTGCACTTCACGTATCGATATTTTCTAATGATTTATTGTTGCATTATAATTCTTTTATATTCAGTTTATCCAATGATACTCATAATTTTCACGAGCATGTCTCCAATCCATAATGCTAAAACTTATTATGTGATTTTGGGTTATTTTCCCACTGTTTAGAAGCTTTTTATTCCGCTTCTTGTAATTACAAGTTGATGCGCTATTTTTATTGTCGTTTACATACAAAAAAAACATAGATATTATCTCATGCACCTAGCTTCGTATAAAAATAGTATTCCTAAAACCTGCGCAATAACTTCCGCTTAAAAAATTGCATATGTATTAGGTCAACTTTTTATGTATAGCTATGTCAAACGTATTCTATCATCGCATTGATATTTTGCATAAATAAAACAATTTGTTCGATCTTATCATGACGAACTTCTGTGTGACTTTTGTTATGGTAAGTTAATACTGGTTAGTATTCAGTCCGGGAAAGCTGGTAAGATGAACCGGTCGCCTTATATAACTGAAAAATTGTTGAAAAAAAACGTACCGGCGTAAAATATATTAATGTCCTTGGCGTTTTAAAACTGGTTTGCAATTTGGTCTGATGCAAACAACATTATCATCGCAGTCATCCTTTTCATCACCATCGTTTTAGCCAACAACAGCGACATAACAACAATTAACTCGTAACAAAACTTGGAGGAGCTAAGAGGATTCACATGTATAAATTAAAAGAATTTTCAAAACGTGTTAAGATGTTGTTTTAACTCGATTAAAAACAATACGGATATCGATATTTTAAAGTAAAAACGCACGAATAAACACAAATAATTGTAGTACGAAGGCTTAATACACCGATTAGATTATCCGATTTCAAGCTGTTAGTATTATAACCAGATGACCGATAAATCCTATCATCTTGAAAAAGAATTATTTACGAGAGTTAATTCCCTTAGCTACTTGATAAATCCCCCGCGCTATTATACCTGGGTATTATTGATTTTCGTTTTACCGATAAAATACGACATTTATACGAATATTCTATACACTACTTGTCTCTTTGTTTACATACATTTCGGATCTAGTTTGAACGCGTAGTTAATGATTTTCTCTGAGGGCTGTGTATATGACTCTGTTATTCTGTTGCAAAATTTAGTTGGATTATTTTGAAACAAATTGAATACTTGAACTGAAATTTCCTGCCAGTTTAATTCTAAGTGAAATATTTCTTTTATATCGGATAGCTTTACTTTAAGCACCCATACAGAGGACGAAACGAAAATGGTATTATTTTTATTGAATTTCTGTTGTACATGCATGTAATAGGTATAGAATTGAATTGCAAAAACATGGAATTTTAACTTATCGGCAATCTGTATGGAGTATTGTGATCAAATATTTTATTTTTGTTTATCTGAAAGAAAACTGGAACACTTTGTAGCGCATGAAGTCTCCTTTGTACTATTTTTGGGTTAGTTGTATGTTGAAACGTGAAGTTGAGATTACGCCGTGCGTTGAGAGGTGCGCGGAGTTTGGGGTCTGGGCATGAGAGGGACCTTTCTAAATTCGTTCAGGGTCAGTTGTTTATTCATGTTCAAACAAGAAAAAAATTGATGATGTTTCCAGAGTCGATAACCTATGACCACGTTGTGCTTGAGTAATTGTACTTTACAATCCGGGTAAGGAAAAAATCGAGGTACTTTGAATCAATATTGATCTATAAATTAAAATTTGTCGATTTGAACTTTTGTTTACATACCTTGGTGATAGTACAAACATATACATAACCCGAATAGTGTAAAACAGTCAATGTTTAAGTAGAACGCAGTAAATATTACGAATCACGATACAGTGAAACATTGTAGTGATAGTCGTATTGCATATTATTTATCAATTTATTTGATCTAAGAAGTTGCAGTTTACGTTTGGTGAATTAAAGTTTAATATCAAATTTAAATGTAACAAAAAACATGTGTTTGCATTATATTGATGGATTTATATATATTATTACTAAAGTTACAATAACTATAAATGAGATCAATAAAGTAAAATAACTGAAGAAAAGCGAGAACGTTAAGTATGACTACAGTTGATAGTACATTCAAGTCAAAACTACTGAATGCACGTATTAATCAAATCAATGTACATGATCAATATCACGCTACTGATAAAATGCTAAATGCTGTGTAGATGTATGTACATATACCACGATATCTTTATATATACTTAAAAACTTTTCACATGTTATCTAAGTGTGTATTGAAAGATTAAGTCACTGGCTATTTAGTCGGATATAATTTTTTCGGATGGTATTTTTTATATTCATGCCTTTGAGTGTCAAATTATATTGCAGAATACTCACATTTCAAGAACAATGTTAATATGCGATGAATTGTCGTAAAACAGCTGCAAAAACCGTACAGAAATATCAAAATTAACTTGTCTACGTCCGTATTTTGTGTTAATTCATGCACTTTCAATAACAAGCAACGCATGTTATGTCTATATTTGCGGAGCCCAAAACTTTATTGTTTTAATTGCACTGACTAGTTCAATGTCAGTATATTTATATGTTCCCAGTATTCTGTAAGTGGTGTAATTATTTAATACTATATTTGCACTGCTTTGTGTATATGTATACATATATTTGTAAATTTCACGTTAGGCATGTGTATGCGGGCTTGTGAATAAACAGAACAAATAAATAATGAATGAATAAATGAAACATCAACAATCAAACAAAAAGGCAAACCCCCCCCCAAAAAAAATATAAAATTAAAAAAGTCGTCAAAATTACCTGACTTGCATGTCAAAAACGTTCAAAATGCCCTTATATTTTAAAATCTACCGCTTGATAGTCAGTCACTAATCTCACAATACATTTACTATGAACAACAATAAAATGAGACTACAAAAAACAATAAAAAAGTTCTATACAGATACTTGGTTCTGATCTGTTAACTTTTTTAATACTATCTGAGGGTAATTTACACCTGGTAAGAATTGAACACAATGATATCATATTCGATCAAGACCTCAACCCAATTGAATTCTTCTCTGTCAATATGGAGACATGGTTATTGAAGAAACTTGTTTTGATTCAACATCATATACACGCACCATGTTGCCACTTTACTTCATATTTTGCTAATACGTAATACATATGCACCATGATATCATAATACATAATAGACACACATTATGATGTCACAAAAATATACTTTATAGTAATCATAATTCATTATTAAATACAAATGAAAACTACAGTGAATGCATGTTTTTGCCTCGTATGTGTTTGTTTATTTTCTAATTGAATTAATTTAAACTTTTATACCCTGTATTCATGCCTGGGCCGCATAATTGATATCAAAACATTTGAGGTAGAAATTTGATTACAAAATGGTCTAAATGTTATAGAATTGAAATAAAATATTGTACACAAAATCTATCGATAGTTATCAATAGTATGCTTTTCAGGGTAGTCCTAATTTTCTTTCAATCTTCTGAAAGCATTCACTCATGAATAAATATAAGTGTCAGAATTTTTCCTTTTAATGAAATCTCGAAAAACAGAAAATAAATTGCGCAAATATTATGTCTTTGTAGCTTGGCTAAATAAATATGTCTTAACATGCATTGTCCTTGACATTATTATTGTAGTTAATATCATATTTTTTGATCATTTATTAGAATTATATCATAATTAACAAAGAATGTCAGCATGTGAAGTACACAAAATAGAGGTCAGATAAGTGATTGTAAATAACGCAAGAACACCGTTAAGTACTGGTTGGTAACGTAGGGATACTGGTTAGTACAGGTTGGTAACGTAGGGATACTGGTTAGTACTGGTTGGTAACGTAGGAATACCAGTTAGTACTGGTTGGTAACGTGGGAATACTGGTTAGTACAGGTTGGTAACGTGGGAATACTGGTTAGTACAGGTTGGTAACGTGGGAACACTGGTTAGTACAGGTTGGTAACGCGGGAACACTGGTTAGTACAGGTTGGTAACGTAGGAATACTGGTTAGTACAGGTTGGTAACGTAGGAACACTGGTTAGTACTGGTGTGTGATATAAGAGGAAACTCAGAATCACATGTTAGGCCAACTGTCCATCCTATAATACTCATAATACCGCATTTTCCCGCCTCCTTTTGACTTTTGAAAACATTGTGATAAGTTATGACTGTCGTTTTACGTTACCTGAATACAATAACTACAAACAAGTACAAATACCAGCTGTTTACGTCATATACACCATTCCACATGTCCTCGTGTTAGTGTTTCGTTTTTATATGATCATCTGGTGATTTGAAGATTTGCTTTTTTTGTTTTTATGTGACTTAGTTATATAGGGCGACCGCTTCACCTAACCAGATTTTCTGGACTGTATAATAACTAGTACTAACTTACCCGTCCACTAGGAGCCGACAACTTCTTCACATATGGAGGAAAATCGTCATTTTCGGCACATTTTCATAGAAGGGAATGACCTGCCGTGACAGGGATTCGAAACTGGATCTCCGGTTTACAAGTCCAGCGCACTAACCACTGGATCGAGACCGCGGCTCTGAAGATTGCGCATTACCTATACGACATGATACGTTTAAAACGGACCACAATATTTTCACCATATTTACATGATTTTTGTTCTGTAATCATATACTCTTAATGGCACTAACAGTACGCCATATGGTTGTCGAAATAAATAGCTATATTAAAGCTTTGTTCAAGATTCGATCTGTTATTCAGTATAGCAAACAAGTATAAAAGTATTGATTTTAACTTTGATCATGGCTATATTAAAGCTTTGTTCAAGATTCGATCTGTTATTCAGTATAGCAAACAAGTATAAAGGTATTGATTTTAACTTTGATCATGGCCTTGTAATAATATTGGTCTAAATAAACAAAGGTCAAGATCAAGTAAAAAAACGTCCGACATATGAGTGCATTTTTTAAACGACACAAACATACCGTAAAGCCTTATTATGACCGCCTTAAGGACCAGAGAAAAAACGGTCATAATATTGAGGTGGTTTTGTAATCAAGTTTAAATAAAGAATAAGCATTAAAAACCAGTCTGAAAATAATGTGAAATGTAACGTGAAATATTGGAAACCAGTCCGAAAATAAGTTCATGTAGTCGTTATAATGAGATTGTCGCTAATGAAGTTTTCCTATATTACAGTTTAGTTTTCTACTAGTGATTCTTTTCTGATCAATATCTATTGATGCAAAGCTTCATGTTCTACGAACAATCTATAACGGCACACATATCATTCTATCATACTAGTATTTCATATTCAATTATGTGAATGCATAATTATTACTCCAAGGAAGTGAACAAATAAAAAACGCTCTTTTCTTGCCTGATTTCTGCCCCGTTCTTTCATAACCCCGTCCTTAACCCCGCCCTTTCATAACCCCGTCCTTTCATAACCCCGTCCTTTCATAACCCCGTCCTTTCATAACCCCGTCCTTTCATAACCCCGTTCTTTCATAACCCCGCCCCAAGTTGTCACCTGTGATTACGATTTTTTTCCATTCTGCTCGTTTATTTTGATTGCACATAGCAAAATTGACAACTGTCCTAATATCAATGATTCAGCGAACATAAATATGACAATGACATTCATTTACAAACTTTGTCTCAAAATTGTATTGACAAATAAATGAATATTTCATGGCAAATAGGAATATTGATGGAATTATAAATTATTATTGATATAAACATCAATAATACAAGTGTTCGGTTGTTGTTATTCTGTCTGTGTTTCTCTCCCTTAAACTTTCAATATGAATAATGATGTGACTTTCAATAACAGACAAAAGGGAATGGTTAGTTGTATGCGAAACTTATCATGGACTGGGTACCGACAGAGTTATT
Source organism: Lutraria rhynchaena (assembly GCA_008271625.1). NCBI lineage: Eukaryota > Metazoa > Mollusca > Bivalvia > Venerida > Mactridae > Lutraria > Lutraria rhynchaena. Next base: position 1,022,403 of record VIBL01000066.1, read on the forward strand.
ATGTATATACAACATATAAAGGCCATTCTTTGAAAAATAAATACATGTATATATGCAGCCAAACCTGTGAACAAAGGACACCATTGGGAAAGGCAAAATGTGGTCTTTATTCGGAAGTCAGTTTGTTCTAAATAATCAATGATGGTTTTTTCTCAAAGAATGGCCTTTATTCACAGAGTGGCCTTTGTTCGGAGGTGGCTGCAAACACAGGTTAGACTGTATCTATTTATTATTTTCAGTCAGGAACTGGAATGCAGAACACTGTTGAAGATGAATGTAAGTGATAAAAGATTTTGCAATATAAAAAATAAAAGCACGTGATTGGTCGTCTTGGAAGGTTTTTAAATTGACCAATCAATATGCTGCAATCTCTAGACCGGTTTACTAATTCAATTTTATCATCTGACGCAATGAAACATTATAACCAACGATACGTTTTAAGCTTATACATGTAGTTAGTAATTTCTGAGACATTAAATGCAGCTGTACGACATTCCTTCACGTCTTATTTTCAACCAGTCATTCAATGAAAGTTAATCAGCTCACCAGCCTTACGAGCAGAACTTTAACCAGCCAGGGTTCGAGGTTATAAAACTTGAGATTGGTCTCCGAGCTCAAATCTCATATCTTGTCTTTTAATGTTTATGATCCAGGCAATAATTATATTATTAGATTATTCTGACAGCGTGATTGATCCGAATATGTACATTTGTATTTAAACTATAACCATCTCTATCTTTTTAACCTTAATGTGAAAATGGAATTGGGGTTTGAGCTTGGAGATTGTTTTTAAGTTTTATAACCTCGAGGCCATGTGTTCAAAAAGGAATTTAAAACGAACGATCGATCGAGCGAGCGGACAGGCGGACGGACGGACGGACGAAACAAGGTTGAAAAACACAGTTTGCGGTGGAAATAATCCTCAACCTATGCCATAGCACAAATATAACTCTAATCCTGGTACCTATACATACATATACTAATGATTTTTATTTTTTAAACATTCTTCTAGATCTCCGGGAAATGTTTAGTATGTTTGATCATAATGGTGACGGTAGCATCTCTGTTGGAGAATTAGGAAAGCTTATGCGGGTGATGAACTGCAACCCAAGCGACACGGAAGTGAAGGAGACCGTCAAAATGTTGGATAAGGACAGTAAGTAACATATGAGTCAAATAATGTACTTGTAGATAACCTAGAAGCCATGGTTGGAATACCTGTCCACCTTGTTTGATATAAATGTTGTTGATAATGGGTGTAAATCTTCTTTACAAGTCATATTACTGTATGTTAGACTCATTAAAAAAATCCTTCGACCATCAAAATTGTCTAAAATTATTGTGACAAAAAGTGTTTTCGTTCTTAATTCCAGTTTTTCGTTCCCAGTACAAGCATATAATGCTACCAAAAAGAAAACATTCTACCTGCCTACTCACTGTTAAAAGTTTGGGTCGTGTAACCGTAAACATTATTTTAAAGATGACCTTATACCAGTAATACTAGAATCAGTAATTTGGGGATTTTTTATTGGTCTGAACTGACAACACATTAATTTTATACATTCAACAGACTCAGGGAAAATTGAATGGAGCGAATTCAAGCCGTACATAAGTAAGGTATTGCAGAAGAACAAATCAGAACAAGATATCGAAAATGCATTTAAAGTTTTTGACAAAAACGGTGATGGCTATGTTTGCGCTTCGGAATTAAAGGTGCGTATGAATACATGTATTTATAGGTTTGGACTATTTTTTTTCAACGGGCTGATATGCGATATCAGCCTTAAAGTAGACGCGGTTTTGAAGGTATATTTGTCTTTACAAACTCTTTTAAAAGGCATTAACCAATAATAAGATATGTTAATCGAAGTGAAGTATAGATTGTCCGTTTATTTGAAATTTTATCGACAGGATTTTTTCTCATTATTCGATGATTCGTACTCATTACCGTATAATTCAGTTAGTACTGGTATGTGTTTTTTCGTCTAACAATTGATTGTTTCATTCGAAAATATTTTATGTTGCAAAATTGGACCAAAGTCTGAAGCAATGCTGATTTTTGTCTTCAAATATTTTTGAATTACACGGACCTTTCATTAAGCCTAAACAAAAAAAAGGTTTGTTTCCGGTCACATGCCGAAAAAATATGGGTCGGTAAGTAGGGATTTTTTTCTTTTATGTTTTTTTTTACATATATCGACAACACTGTTGTGAAAATTACAATATAGCACTAAGATCTGGATGCCGTAAAAACTTATGTGTCGGCAGGTAAAAGATGGGTCGGTTAGGTAACTGGAAACAAACCTTTTACATTCCTTATCTCGATTCGCTAATTTTGGTTTTAAAACTCAAATCAAAACCTCACAAAGCGGATGACATTGTGTAGAGATAAGATTCATTTCTGGCATTACACTTGGCATAAATTTACTGAAATAAGGCTTAAAAAGAGGTTTGTTTCCGGTTACCCGACTGACCTAATATTTACCTGTCGACGTCTGAATCGTAGTGCTGTATTTGTAATTTTCACAACTCATTAATATTACGGAACACATACGCCCATACAGTGTTGCCAATATATGTGAAAAAATGAAGTAAAAAGTCACTACCTACCGACCCATATTTCTTTGGGCATGTAACCGGAAACGAACCTTTTTTAGGCCTAAATATAACAAAAAAGGAAGAGAAATCGCCGTTATAAGGACTATTGTATAAAAGGAAATTCATGGGAACCCGAATATTTACTTTAACAAGGAATTACAGAATGACGTCGCCGGGGGAAAAATACAGTGAAATCTCACCTCTATATTAGAATTCCTTGAACTCCTTGCTACAGAAAAAAGGTACTCATTGACATTGTACGGAACATTTCAAAAGTACAATAAGACACGAATGATGAATGCCTTCAATAACGAACTGTCTGTTGCCAATACGTTGCCAATAAAGATTTCCAAATTTTTGTGTATTTGTAGAAAATATTAACAGAACTAGGACAAAAATTGTCTGATGCGGAAGTAGATGAGATGATTAGTGTAGCCGACATGGACAAAGATGGACGCATTAATATCAAAGGTGAGTTTTGAAAAAATTAAATACAGTCGATCCCCTTTTGCTCCTTTTAAACTTGTCTTTGGAGCTGCAACTTTTCTGAGTCAAGTTTCTGAGTCACGTGACTATCCCTTAAATTCAAAAATATGATTGGGTGGTTCTTTGATAAAATGTCGGTTACAGAGGCTTTGTTTATTTTTTTACCTTTTCTAAACCTTCCTTGTTTTCTTATTTACAGAATTCACCTCGTTCATCTGTCAGCCAATACACTAGAGGAGATATCTCGACTTTCAAATGACATTAAATTCGTCGCCTCCTCTATAGCAACTCATTAGCCATTATTTTCATCTAACAATCGAATGTTTTAATCTAATCAGCCTTTTACAGACAAGTAGTTATCAAGTAGTTGCATGATGTCTTTGATATGAGACTGAGGCTGTGGACAATGCTGACGATTGCCTTAAACGTATGGCAAAGCTTTTATCAAGGACAAAGTTGTCACCACTTCAGATGCATTGACGCTATGATCCTTGCGTACAAAACATCACCGAATGGACGCAAAACATGCGTTGGCTTGAAATTAATGCACGAACATCTTAAAAATAAGCTGACGTGACGACTACGAAACTGGAAATTGACGCGAAGCCTTGCTCAGATATTTCCTTATTCCCGCTACATGGAGTGGAGGTAAGGAACTGTAGGGATCTGAATTTGTATCATTGTGCTGCGCTAAAAGACGTTATTCCACTCAATATTGGGAATTCTTCGGTCAGTAACGTTGTCTTTTCACCAGACATTTTATGAGCGACGACGGTGAGCGAATGGCTGGAAGGAAGCGTATAAACTCAAAGTTTCACGTATGTTTGTATTGCAGCCAATCGGTAATATGATCCCGGTCGTTCAAAGACTTTGGTGTTTTCACGTACTAAATTATTGTCTTACATGATTATAATTATGTTCTTATGTCAATACTGACGTATTCATAAAACTGAATTATGAATTTCTCTCAGACTTACAAATAATACTGATGGAATGCTCATGAAAAGAAAGTGTGATAATTCATATACAGTCTAACTTGCGTGTGCAGCCACTTCCGAATAAAGGCCACCGTGTGAATAAAGGGAATTCTTGTAAAAAATATTCATTATTTAGAAGAAACTAACCTAAATAAAGCTTCCTGTCAATAAAGACCACAATATTCCAATGCTTGATACACTTTGATTTCACTTATTATTATCAAATAAAGCACCTTCAATAATTAATAAATCGATCGGTTGATTGATTGATTGATTGATTGATCGATCGATCGATCGATCGATCGGTTGATTGATTGATTGATTGATTGATTGATACAGAAAGAAAGAAAGAAAGAAAGAAAAAAGAAAGAAAGAAAAAAGAAAGCATTAAAGAAAGAAAAAATACAGGTACTTGTAAATTACAATTATAAATATACGGAAGAATAAGTATGTTGAGGTCAGGTGCCTTTAAGCACAAATAATTATAATTATTTGCACTGCTGAGATGAAATGAGTACTTATCACACATTTTTATATATTTTCTAAATCATCATTTCATGTTGTTATATTTATGTGTAGTTTAACGTCTCGTTAATACGTACTCTCATGAGTAATATTATCATTATTTATGAATTTGTTACAAACTTTATTGGAAATGATGTGTTAAAGTTTCTTTTTTGTCTACAATGTTCTATTCGTTTGTAATTTTGGGACCAAACTAACTTTTTATGTACCAAGTTTGTCCATGACATTGTGTACATTAAATATACAGCAGAATCTCCAAAATCCGGATTTTTCGGACCGGTCTAAAAGTCCGGACTAGAAGAATTTCCGGGATATGAACGTTTTTTTGGCGTTTTTTTTTTGTTTCCAGACAAAATATACGAAATTTTGTGCCAAAGATATTACTAAATTGAACCTTGAGTCACGTATGTAGTGTAAATATACAAAATTTAATATTGTTTGACTGCAGAATATAGATACAGCAAAGCACAGTTATAGTGAACTTTGGTACAGTGAAGAATCAGTTAAGATACAGGGAAGCATTAATTTTGTTTCCCCCCCCAATAACTTTTTAATTTTATCATGGATGTAGTGAACGTTGGATGTACTGAACAATGATTCGAATCCCACGGAATTCACTTTAACCGTGTTCTACTGTAATATCGTTATGTTTTGCATTGTTTTATAGAAATTTCTTGTTATATGTTCGAGGTTTGCATCATTGAGTTTACTAAATTAGTTAGCAAAGTTAAGTTCGTTATTAAAGGTACTTAACCATACATTTTCATACATGTTTTCATATTTTACTAGGATATTCAAATGATATTAACCATGGTCTGAATTCAGACGAATCATTTTTATTGTTATCATGTTGTATGTTTTATTAATATATTGCGTAATACTAGTGACATTAGTAATAAAATCGTATTAAAATCGATGTTTTGTTTTGTATTTATCACAAATGAGTAATTTAGATCGGTAATTATGACTATCACCGTTACAGCGACAGTTCCGGGGATTAGAAAATCCAATCATTTTCTTGTAACCCGGAGATCCGGGTTCAAATCCCGGTCGCGGCAGGTCATACCCTTCAATGAAAACATGTCAATTTTCCCTCACATGTGGAGAAGTTGCCGGCTCCTTGTGGAAGGGTAGTACTGGTTAGTATACAGTTCAGGAAAACTGGTTAGGTGAACCGGTCACCGTATATTATTGAAAAATTGTTGGAAAAAAACGGCGTTAAACCCACTGACAGTGTCAGACCAGCTTTTTTCTCCATGACAGAATGACTGAAGGCTGAGCAGTGATATGTACAGGCTAATACTGAAGGCGTGCTGAAGGCAGTGCTGTATGAATGACTAGCTACAATTTTACACAATGAGATTGTTCAATAGAAAACCTGAAACCTTTATGCATCATTTCTAAACTTACCAATCGAATACTTACCGTATATGGGAGCAACAGAAGTTGTCATTAGACCAACACCAGTCAGAATCTGTCCAAAGATCAGAACAAATTTATTACGATTGTAGCTGCTGAAATGACACCACACATAGTAATTCCTGTCAGACCAGCACCCGCTAGACAAACAACATAGTAAGAGGACATTAAAATCACGAGTTGTCCCACAGAACCACAAAAACGCGAACATGGCGGCGAATAATATAGGATCACTAAATGTCACAGCACCTGGCAAAAGTAGGGCTATTTAGACGCAGATATTCAAAGGAAGGTAAGAATTCAATGACCATTCTGTTGAAAATCATTTAGATTGTTTTCCTAATGAACAAACTAAGCAATGCATTTTAAACAAATATTTATTTAGATTATCAGTCATGGCTAAAGAAAAACAAACGTAGAAATTATATATAACAATGATTTATGTACAATAACATTATTAATAAATACATTTAATATGTGTATGGTTCATACGTACAGTTGAAACTGCCTGAGCCCCCCCCCCTCCTCCCCACCTAAAATAAGCGATTCTCTGCCTTCATTGACAAGCAACCGTAAATTTCTTGTCCCAATGCAGATATTATCGTGCGTAAAATTGAACTAAACAATGTAAAACAGCAAAAAATATTCAGCTGTTACAGAATCAACTTCGCCAATGTCCGTCACATTCCGTCTATAATCGGTTCACATCGTTTGTTTCCGTTGGTACACTTGGTCTTGATACGGTTCGCAAAATTTGCGTAGAATGCTCGTGTGTAGTCGGCAGAGAATATTTTTCTGCAACACTATCTCTTCCAAGGCAAGAAACGTATTTTATCTGAAAGTGGGATGTATTCATATAAGTCCTAAGGCAAACAGTACCTGGTTTTCACTTACATGTATAAAAATATAGGTAGGTAAGTCAGGAGAACTTTTTTTCGAATATACTTTTTAGTTCGGAGATATAGGTCATGTGACAGCGAAAACATCGGCCAAAAATGGCGAAACCGAAAACAGCCTAGGTTCGGCAGACAAAATAGGGTCAGTCGGGCCAGCGGAAACAAGGAACTTGTTTACATCTAAAAAAACATTTTTATATGTCGTGTGGCCTATTGTTCAGGATTTAGTTGAGTAAATATTTATGCAAGCCGAGTAACAAATAGTTTGCATGAATGTTGAAAATAAAAGTTTTATCACAAGTACAAACAATCCAAATTACTGACGAAATTGAAAAAAAGTCAATTTAGTAAACGGGTAAAAACAATGAATTTAAAGGCCCACTGTAGAGGTTTATCTTGTGTAGGCCTTTAAATGCAAAAGAATGAAATTGATGTTTGCAAAATGCATTTTCTATAATTTTGTAAATTACATTGAAGAATAATTTATCAGAAATTAGATTTTTTCCTTTATTCGAGTATGACTATTATTAAGTTTATAAAAGGTAAAAAGTAGTCCGTATTGGTTTTTGGAATGACAAAAAAATTCTTACTATTATTAATGGTGTCACTATTCCTAAAATAGCACCGGCGATGACGTCAGTTACATGGTGTTTGTTGTCATTAACACGTGATATACAAACAAAGATGGCGACGAACACTATCCCAATTTGCAGTATTGGTAAAAGAGTTCGTATTTGTTTTGTCCATGTAAAACGCTTTTGCAAATATATCTGAAAACAATAGCGATCTGGATCATTAAAGGGACGCAACTCCAGAATGACTATAGAAAACATACTCTGATAAAATCATAAAAGTCACTTTACGGATTACGTATCATTCGTAACGTTTTTTTTAAAAAAATGAAACAAGCAATTCCATAATCCCAACATCAAGTATTATGCTAATTTTGCTGCGGTCCTTTTATGCATACTAAGACACTTTACTAAGTTTTGTTGATGTTGCTAATGACGTAATGTTGTCGTTGTTTTTTAGTTTTGCTACTGTTGTTGTTTGTTGGTGTTGATATTACTGTTGATGATACACTTTGGTTTTACAATTATTATAGCTTAGTACTGTCAAATTTCTACCTTAGCAGTCTTCAGTTATCACTCAGATTGGTGTCAGCAATTTTTCTTAACTATCTGAATCTCCTAGTCTCATTTGACGTTTATTATTAGATATGAGGCAACTTACCATTAAATACACCGCACCAAAAGCAGCAAGTGAGGCATGGCCGGATGGAAATGATTTTCTGAAAAAGAAGAAATAGTTTTTTCCTATGATGAGCATATCTCTACTAGTTAATTCAGATTAACAGTAAAACCTTGATTTTGAGACTATCACCGGGACCCGAAAAATCTGGTGTAATAATGAACTGTTCTCGTTACCGAGTTGAATTGTTGGTGAGTTATTGGTCCAAAAATAAGTCCAAAAATAAGTGATCGTTGTAACATGGAGGTAGTAATATTGATGTGGTCGCTATGTGACATTTTACTGTACAGTCAAAGCTGGAATCAAATACCATCAAACTACGGCGGTAAACAGACATCTAAAGTGATAAAATGACCTTTTGTTTAGTGGGTTTTTTGTTCTTTTATATTAATAAATTTATGATATTTTGTGGCCGTTGTAAACATGATGGTCTTTATTCACAGGTGGCCATTATCTCATATTTGAAAGCCGGAATCAACATGACTGATTTGTAAACTCGTCATAAATATCTTCAAACACAATTAATTTACATTTTTGACATTACGTGACTTTAATAGATCCTCGAGATAGACCGTGAGCTTGTGACAACGAAGTTTTTTACCGTCCTACAAAAATAAATCTGGTTATGACAAAAATAAAAATCGCCCAACTTAAGTCGAGTTCCATAATTCATTTATAATAGCATTAGTTCCTTTCATATAACTTAGACTACAATATTACCCTTTTATTCTTACGTACCTTGCGTCTAAGAGTTGTCTTTTCTTGGCATCGGATGTGCACATGTCATCGGATATGTAAATATAGCCTTGTGAACAATTCAGAGAAGCCAAGTTAGGTTTACATAAAGATATAAAATTTGGTCGTAATCGGCCGCCAAGTAATTTTGTGGTCTCTGTAAGAAACATTGTACACATCGCAGCAAAAAGAAATGCGCCCACAGTTCTGAAAAACAAGAAAAAATCAATCATTCGATAAAACATTCAAGCCTCCAGGGTCCAGTGGTTATGGTTTCTGCCCAGTAATCTCTAGCTCCCTCATCGCAGTGAAGTTTTCAGCTTGTTAATGGAAGGTCGGTGGGTCCACCGTTAAACCAAACATCGAATTTTTAAGTTCCGTTTTTTTTCTTACTAATGGAAAGTGTGGTCGCAAACAAATGCTGTTGCACCAAAATGGTATTTCACAATTTCTCCAAGATATTTTATAAGACAGTAAAATCTCACTCAGTGGCCACTTCCACATTGTTATAACGACCACTTCTTTTCGGGCCAGTTTTCAATATTTTTTTATACTTCAACTTGACAGTTAGAACGAACTTTGGTGTCAAAGATGGTCTTTACGATGAGGTTTTACCGTATAATGCAACGAATGGGCATAGATTATCTTAGTCGCAACCGTGGTCCGGTGGTTAGTGCGCTGGACTTGTAACCCGGAGATCCGGGTTCAAATTCCAGTCGCGGCAGGTAATACCCTTCTATGAAACATTGACGAAAATGTTGCCGGCTCCTTGTGGAAGGGTAAGTTAGTACTGGTTAGTATACAGTCCAGGAAAACTGGTTAGGTGAACTGGCCGCCGTATAAAACTGAAAAATTGTTGAAATAACGGCGTTAAACCACAGTGACAATAAGTTACATAAAAACTAAAAAGTGTCGTCACGTCTGTTGACTATCAGTTCGCTACAATCTCGGCGTGAAACCCAGTGAAAAAAATATCTTACCTGTATAAATTGATTATTAAAATATTGCACACGTGCCTTCCGTCTTTGGATTCTCGGCCTTTCGATCTCATGATATGGATACTCTCAACAACAGTCATCTGGAAATAGGAGTGTACCATATTTATTTACTAAGTTCTTAAAATAGGAGTGTACCATATTTATTTACTAAGTTCTTAAAATAGGAGTGTACCATATTTATTTACTAAGTTCTTAAAATAGGAGTGTACCATATTTATTTACTATGTTCTTAAAATAGGAGTGTACCATATTTATTTACTATGTTCTTAAAATAGGAGTGTACCATATTTATTTACATAGTTCTTACGACTTATAATCAAAGCTGCAATGTAGACCATTGGAACTATTTACGAGTGTATGTATAGTAGACGGTCAGGTGACTGTAAGTAGACAATCTAATGTATGATTTTAGAAGCTTTCGCTTTTAAAAATGGCATTGATTGGCTAATTCCAGGGTTGCAGACTTGTCCTCATGTAAGTCCGGTTTCTAAAGAAGCAACAATTTTAGAATTATTTCCCTTAGCAAAACAGTGTAACCAAAGCCGCAAAAAGTCATTTTGGCTCGAATTTCACCCTGGGAAGGAATTTTTACCGAGATTTTTCAGATACAATTAATAGGATATATGATCTGGTCTGGTTATAAGTTACTAGTACAAAATTAAAATAGTAGTATCGGTCAAGCGAAAAATAGAATGGAAGTTACTTTTCTTGTTTATTTTTTATCTATCGACCTATTTCTTGCATTAAAATGTGCTAAAGAGTAACCGAATGTCACAATGTGACTTTAAATAACAAGCTGTGGTTTGACAGTAAAAAGTTAAAAGTTTACAGATACAATAAAACACCGTTATATCGAACTCGGATATAGTGAAGTATTGGATGAAGTGAAATGATCATATTTCCTTGGACAAGCCCCTCTTTATTTCAATGAAATGTATGCTTTTATCGCGAAATTTGTAGAGTAAATAGGCCTACTCGAGTCTCCAGGAATTCAGTATAACGGTGTTGTACTGTACAACGATGTTATAGCAGATACTCACTATTACAACGGGAACTAGAATAAACAGTATGGCTACCAAAGCGTCACTAATTGTGTCGCCTTTATATTCATACCGTATCGTCTGATCACTACATAGGAAGCCTCGCCTTACAGGGCCTACACCGATGAGGTTGTATGACAGTAGAAACGTCAACATGGACACTGAAACAATACCATTTTATTAGGAATCAAGGGCGAATAATCTTTGTTAATTTTATTATTTTTCATACAGAGTTATCTCTAACACATTCGGTAAACATCGGTTGAATTCGTTCATCTCCGTCATAAATGGTAGGACCAGAATTCACCGAGTTTGGACGATTAATTTCTTCCAGTGTTTTTTTTTTCGAATGCAAGAATCAGAGATATGATGATATTCTTACTAATGTATTGTTAGTGATTATGACTAAGTACAGCTGTCTGGCCTGTCAAATGTTTGTGTTAACTTTGAGCATATAGTTGGTGATCTAACTTAGTCAGAAAAATACTTTTCTACATGCTGTAATAATTCTATACTGTGAAATGTATTGCCATTTTTTTTCATTTTCAACTTCATGGATCTTATGACCTTTAGAACTATATTATAAAAAACCTTACTGATGAACCATAGCAAAATTTCAATCACAACACTCAATATCTTGGTAGGTCTACGAGCCGTCATCTTGCTTCCAACCCGTTCGGTTTCGTCCGGACCCCTGGAATGAAATAAAATGTCTTTTATACTACTTTATTTCAGTACAACATCGATATTAAAATCACTTTTGAGACAAAAATACACAGGTTTTAATATTGATAACGGCCACATCAAGTACCAGAAAAATGGTAAACTGTCCCGAAAAAACGGTCGTTATAATGAGGTGCTTGTAAATACTGAAAAGGTCGCTGAATGCCGTTTTACTGTATTATCTAAAACATTATATTATTATAGAATTTGCGACTGTAATATTATGGGGGCACCGGGTTCTGGTGGTTATAGTCTCTGACTTATAATCAATAGCTCCTCACAGCTGTGAGCTCGAATCCCATTTTGTAAGGAAGCTGTCCAGCTATCTTACGGGAGATAAGCGGTTCTACGCCTTGGGTCTTCATCCACTGTTTAAGCTTATAAAGTCATCACTATCGACTGAATTTGAAATGTGACATATCTCAACCTTATTTACAATTCTGAATTTGTTTTAAATCGTGAATAAATATCGTATTAGATAATTGCCATAAATTATTCTGCAGATATTTTAATAGCTATAATTTTCACAGACCTGTCACTCAAACGATTAGTTACAGATCTGGAGGCCAGGTTGTGTTATATACAAATCAAATATTTATGGGACATAAGCGGTAATGATATTAACAAATATAAGTTTATTGATATTAAAGTAGTCGCTTATGTAATACACAAAAAATTCAATAATTATTCTATAAACTAGCAATTAAAATGACTGAAATGTGAAACTACGAGCAACAATTAGTCTCAGTATCAATAAGGTTTTATCAGATTTAAATATTTCAGTTATGTATACATGTAATATTCAATGTAAAATGTCTATAATCAATCGCTATTCAAAGATACCAGTAAATACATGTAATATATTTAAGACCTTAAGTATTTTATGACATTATTTGTTACATGCAAGGTACGGTCGGGTAAAATGAAAATACAGCCAACTTTTCCACAAGAATGGCCTTTCTACCGAATCACAAGGAAAATGGGCCCCGTTCTGGTCTCGAACTCACGAACCCCAGGTCTGTAAACACTAAACCTGGACATGAGCTCAGGCGTAAAAATTCATGGTTTTCGCTAACCTGGACGACCAAATTTTTCTGCCGACCTAAGAATTTTGGTCTCGGTTATTTTTACTGGTAGAATTTTCATTCCATATGTATTATATATCCGAACTCTATTTCTTTTGGAGGTTAGCCAAAACCGGATATTTTTTTTGTTCCAAGCATGAGGACTGAACGTACTATTATTAAAAAAGCAAGTTTAACCCAAAGAATCGATATCCCCCCCAGAAGACCAATAGAGACGCTTTAAACATGATCCTTGATCGAAAAGCACTTATATTGACAAAAATGTGTAAATATTGATTTACCGTTTAATTAAAGTTTGAATACTTCGGTACTTGTATTTGGTATTAAGTTTTATTAAACGGTGATTTTTTTCAGTTTAATTTTGATTCTATTTATTAACACATAACGCACAAATTTTGGTAAATTTAACTTTAACGTTAATGTAGTTCAATCATTACACGAGACAAAATGTCGGACGTGATTTGTAAGCCTAATATTATATATTACTTAAGCATTTTTGTGTGATGAGAAAAAAATCCAAATAGTATAAAAATATTTGATTATTTTTTATCGAAAATATGAAAAAGATGTCATATTCAGAATCCCGTATCACCAAACAGGGCACGGATACATTAGTCCAGCCTATCGCATTCATTGTTATAATTGAGATGGGCTCTTTTTTCACTTACCCGTTCAAATTAGTTAAATATTTTAAAGTTCACTCAAGCTTGCTATTACGTTGACTTACGAACTGACTAGACCGAACCGGTAAATGATGCATTTGATAAGATGTTATTTAACATAATTTTGGTATAATACTTCACCGATTTCGTACATGAATTTATAATACGGATAGGTGGCTCACACACAGCTCCGAGTATCAGCATTATAAAACTTGAAAGAAGGGTCAGAGGTCATAAAACTTGAGAACAGGGTCAGAGGTCATAAAACTTTAAAGAAGGGTCAGAGGTCATACAACTTGAGAACAGGGTCAGAGGTCATAAAACTTTAAAGAAGGGTCAGAGGTCATACAACTTGAGAACAGGATCAGAGGTCATAAAACTTTAAAGAAGGGTCAGAGGTCATACAACTTGACAACAGGGGCAGAGGTCATACAACTTGAAAACAAAGACAGAGGTCATAAAACTATAGAACGGTCTCAGAGCTCAAACCTCAATTCCCTTTACAAAATATTTTTGTCTGAAAGACGTAGCTGTTTAAAGTATGAACACAAATTCAGATCAATCATTAGGACGGAATAATTTATTATTAATATTTTTATAATTTGGTTATAATTAACACACAAAAAATTGACATAATGTGAAATTTGAATCTGGACATTGATCTCAGGTTGTATAACTTATGACCCTGGGAAAAGCAACAGAAAATGACAATGAATATTAAGTTATTATGTGGTGTTATAGTGTTATCACGTGACTTCCCGTAAATATGAATACGGAGCCTGGGTGGTCGATGGTTATGGACTCTAATAGTCACTGGTCCCTCAGTCACTGATGTGAATTCGAATCCCAATCGGTACCCAACAAATTTCACATGTGAGGAAGTTGTCCAGCTAGCTTACGGAAGGTCAGTGGTTCTACTAAGGTGTAAACCTGTGGTCGTCCTATCGTTAAAACTAGAAAAGTCACCAAATAACCGTGGCTATTGTTGAGACGTTAAACACCAGAGAAAAATATGTATATGTTGCAGTTCTCTTACGCATGAACAAAGCAAAAGAGTGCCAAATAAAATGTAATTAAATAGATGAGACAAATACAACGTTAAGTTTACCTTTTATTATCTGTTGTTCATAACGCGGTTGAGGAATTTCATAAAAATCACTTACACACACACACTGTTCATAATCATCACAGAACAAGAGTTTGTACAACACAAATATACGTAAGATACTTCTGATTGTGGTAAAACTAAATAACTGAAGCGTGTTATCATGAATAATATATAATTGTAATATCCGAAAGCAAAATATTATCCGAATATTAATCAAGTATTGACTTTTTTTATCGCGTTACATATAGGCAGCAAAGATAGAGACTTTTAAGTATACTATCTATGTATACTATATTATATCAATAAACCAGTGTATGTACATGTATACAAATGCTAACAGATATAAATCTAGGATACAAATTTCATTTATAAAATATCGCAATAAAAATCGGCCAAGCGTATCGGACAAGATTTATTCGATCAAATGTTGTATTGATAGCGAGCACCGGTATCGATAGTTTTCATATTTAAAGTTTTTTTATTAAACTGACAGATTTATCGAGCAATGGAATAATGTGTCAAACGATATGTATATAGTATAATTGACCATAGAAGACGCTATTTTAATAGGAACAGATAAAACTCGCCTAGTGACCACCTCAATATAAGGAACACCTCATTATAACGATCACTTATAAAAGGACCAGTTTTCCATATCACCTCCATGTCTCAAGTTTATAATCATGAAAACCACCTGAGTATCAACGATTTGTTTGATCCCAAAGGCGGTCTCACAATGGTGTATCGTATATTACGTTTATTTACCGACTCTCCACGGTAGTCCACATGACAAATTCGCTCGTGATTATCCCAGATTTTTGACATCACAATTATGATAATGATAATGTTACTAATGATAATATTGACAAAAACAATAACAATAACGATAACGATAACGATTACGATAACGATTACGATAAATACAAGAATGATGATGATAAAATTAATCCGTATGATAAAAAATCGATAATGACAATTAATAATTAATCTTATTTGAAATTTCGATTCACTTTAAAAAATGGCAAAATAATTAATGAAAGATTTGTAAACACACGATTATGTTAATGTCTAATACTTCGAAGAAGATAATTCTCGTAAATTTACGATATCATGTTGCAAACAGACATGGCATGTTGAATTGACTCGAGCTAATCAAAATGACAAAGAAAATCAACAACATTACATTGCATTTTTGTTATTGATTAATCTATCGCAATTTAAGAAGTACAAACTATGATATTTATACTTTTTTTCCAAATAAACATTGTTTGTAGGTATATATCGATACAAGTTCTGACATTTATAATTGCTGCGCGAAATTCGTCACGTGATACGACACTGGGACTAGATCAAAGTAACTGGAGTCCATAATTATCTTTTTATTCATTGAAATCTGGTAATTTGACAATAATTGTCATAAAAATTGAATCAAATAATTGTGTATCAAATATTTAATTCGTCCTTAGATACTTCATGTAAGTTTTCGTGATTATGATTTTTAAGTAAATCGAAAGTTATGTCCCTTCAACAAATCATCTTTATTCAACAAGAAACGTATTAGCATCTGTCGGCACTAGTTTATTGGAAATGTGTACGTAGGTTTGAAATACGTTTTTAGGCATAGTTTTTATATAATGTATAATATGCGACGATAGTTGACAATATGCGGTGAACTATAGCAAACAAATTATTGATCGACATTGACGAAACCCTTTCAGTTGCGTCGCATTTTTAAAGTTGGTCGGACGATACCATTCTACACTGATTTATGGAATTTGTAATACTTACTTGTCACGTAACTAGAATTATTATCATCATAACATTTAATGACAATATTTTTTGTTATTATTAAATCAAACGTATCGCTAGTATTATCATTTTCATTACCACCATTATCATTATCTTCATCATCACTATTACCATCTGTATCACTACCATCATCAACATTATCATCTTTAACATTGCCACCATTATCATCATCTTCATCACTAACATCGTCATCTCCATCATCGTCAATATCATCATTATCGTCATCAGCATCAGCATCACCAACATCATCATCATCAATATCATTATTATCATCAACATTATCATCATGGTCATTTTGATGATCTTTAATTTTATTTTAATCATTTTATTATGATACCGGGGACCGTTTCATAGGCATATGATAACTAAGATAGTTTTAAACTTGAAATCTTGTTAATTGTATACATATAAGTCATTTACCGTCAACAGCTGACAATAAAACACCTAAACAATCAATAGGATGAATTACTTTTTATTTATAAACAAGGTGTAGAAATATTTGAATACTTTAAAAACTGCTTTCTTGGTTAATATTATGTCAGTGAAGCGGGTGTCAGGAAATTTATCGTTAAATATGTATCATGAATACAAGTAATGTTATATTATAGTTCAAAGCACTGAAATAAAAAACGAAAAAAAAAAACTTACAGAAAAGTTTCTATATCATCAGAACTAAAGTTATCCATGTTTCTTTGTTGGAATGTGATATAGTTTTATTTTGCACAATGCATTGTGTCTACATTCGTCGTAAAACATCTTTGTTAAATCAAGTGAAATAAGTAAGACTATTAAGTAAATATAAAATATTTGTATCATCAAAATATGGGCTGTTCAAAGCATCATAAAAATCATACTGGGGAGTTTGTCCCTAAAAAAGAAGAGAAAATAAGGTATTTTAAAGACACTTATGATTTGTTTATTTACCTTAGTAAAACTGTACGGTAATACGCAAGTCAGTACATAATACAAAAATGTACTTAATTACCAACAATCAAACATTGAATAAAGGTCACTCTTTTGCACGAGTGAAGCTCAGAATGGATTTAAATTGTGAAAGGCACCTTTACGATAAACGATCCCTTTCTCATCATATTTGATGACATAAAAATCCACAAAATTCATCGCCAAAAAATCAATCTCGTAGTGAACTTTTGCTGTGAAGCATAGTGAGTTGTGGCGTTTGAAACGAATGCTTCTGAATAATACGGATATAAACGATTTCTTTATTTTTTTAGAAAAAAAAATCAAATTATTACATTTCACACAACGTGCATTCAAGTAGCTTTAATTATGAAACTGTTATATTTCATAATGAATTTCTGCTGAATATCATCTTTTTGATAAAATTCAACACAGAAATTTTGTAACAACCCTTCCGCTAGTATCACATGACACTGCTGTTATTTCTTTAACGGGGCATAATAATTACAATATAGAAAAACATCATTACGCAGTGTTATTGTTTAGTCTGGTACCTAACCATCACTGGAAACAGGAACGGAAACATAAAAAACTGGGCTCCAGTCCATCGAATACTAAGTACATTAAATTTATACCACAGTAACGCAAGGAATGTGATTTTAACAAAAGAAAGGCTGAATAATCTCGTATTGTACATACTGTCATCTTTTTATAAAATGATACTTATATACAAAAGGCGTAAATAATAGATAAATATGTGTATAATCCGGGTATCTTGATAATAAAATAGATAACAATTTATACACATCTTCAAGGTCAATGTCACTTGTACTCATCGGCCGTACAATCAGTGTAAATAATTTAATATATAAAACTGCAAAAACACGCACGACAAACGCCTGTATTAATCACTTCCGGTCTTTGCACGCTCTGGCCCTTGGTTATTATATTTTGTGGCCGGTCATCGGGTTCATTTTCATTCTCCACTTTTTTCTATCTAATATGTAAGTTTATAACAAGGGTAAATGTATATGTATATTTTGATAAATTGACGTGCATGCAGAATCCACAGACTACTGCTTAAAACGTATATCTTATCATAACTAACTTGAATATAATGAAAGTATAGAACTGATCTTTGAGACTGAAAATCAATATCAAGTTATATTACCTCAGATTCTGGTAAATCTATAAGTGGAACTATGTACCGGGAGGTTGCGGGTATGAGACTCGAGCAAGGCATTGCTCTCTCGGTGACTGGCCGTTTCGCTCCCAAACCGTTTTCTCCCTAGTCGTTTCGCCCCTGGTCATTTCGCCCTCTTCAACGTGTTGATTAGAATGATAAATTGATTCATCAAAAGGTATTGTATATCTACAGAGGATCAGACAAAAATCTCACCAAACGTCGAAAAAACTTAGTTATCTAGAACTTAGAACCTGGAACTTCAGTAAAAACTCGTTAGTTTCCAAAAAGTTCAAGCAAGATAAAATTATATTATTCTGCAGAAAACAATATTATGTGGAAGTATTCCTACATATATGAAAGCAGTGCGAAATCCCACAAGAATCAAGAGAATCGCAACGTCACTATCTGAAATGAACGCGTGCACGAGGAAACCGTGTAGTTCAAGAATTTCACATAGCTTGCTTCCACAAACATCGTAAACATCGTGAATCAGGGGGGGGGGCGTGAAAATTCGCACCAATGTCAAACTACGAGGTTCACGATTTCTCGAAGTTCGATTTTTATGGTGAAACCATGTTTGTTTTTAAATTTTTGTGCAGGAATTGAAATTGTGCAGACACTACAGCCGATATGTCTACTTACAAAGTGTTTTCGGCTATAAACAATAAAAGAAAACGACAAAAATCGTTAGTCTACGTTAAACAATTTTTTTATCAATCTAAATGCTGAAATCTCAGTTGATGATATACAGTGAAACTTGTAAACAAAGGCGTGTTTGTTAGAGGAGAAATAGGATTTTAATGCGCTGTTGACCTTAGATCGTATGAGTGTAGGCTTAAAAGTAACCGTTGTTCGAAGATGGTCGGTGTTCACAGATGGTCGGTGTTCACAGATGGTCGGTGTTAACAGATGGTCGGTGTTAACAGATGGTCGGTGTTCACAGATGGTCGGTGTTAACAGATGGTCGGTGTTCACAGGTGGTCGGTGTTCACAGATGGTCGGTGTTAACATATGGTCGATGTGAACAGATAGTCGATGATAGCAGGTGGTTGGTGTGAACAGGTAGTTGGTTAATAGGTGCCCGCCGTAAACAGGCAGATACTGTGAACAGGTTGTTTTTGTAAATAGGTCCCTATGAACAGGTTGTCACTGAATCGATACTCACTGTAAACAGGGTGTTGCTGTGAACAGGCGGTCGTTGTGCAGAGGTGACCTTTAAACCAGGTTTTGCAGAATGTATACAGTTACCGTACTCATTCGAGACTAAAATATTCAAAGTTGAATATGCAGATAAAACAATGGGAGACTTATTTCAAAATTTAAGAAAAATGGTACCATTTAAGAGCATTATCTAGGTCCACAACCTTGGACCTATATCTCATTCGTTCGGAATGGAACGATTATACGTAAATATTGCAAGCATTCCAGGGATACAGATTTGTTTATTTACTGATATGAGTCTGTAAGCTACTCTAAATGTTATCACAGCGGGTTGAATACTTACAAGCTAATGTCAAAAACTAACTGCTGATTAAAAGACAAAACATCTGGACCCAGACTGCTCAAAGCAGTGACCTTCGTTTGATTTTAAAATTCTGTTGTAGAAAACTTAGGTCCTATGATCAAATGTCCTGTTTGTGATTTTTCGTGGATTTGTTGCGTGAATTTTATCATCAGGAAGTGGCTGGCGTGAATTTTAATGATTGAAATACACGTGTATAATATATCGTGAAATCAGGATCTTAGTGAATTCTCTGCAGTTTAGAAATAACAGAAATTAGCTTGATTTGTGAAATATTTTATGTATGACAGAAATACATGTTAGAAGGCACTAAGATTTAGAATGACTCACAATGATTTTACAAGCTAAAACCTTCGTCATTACTAGTTTTATATAATGTTCACCCGTTAAGCAAACAAGAATATATTGTGCATTTAAAGTGTGTAGTTAAATTCGTCGGAATAATTATTAAGTTGCAAATACGTAAAATGGTAAAATCCGTTCACTAAAATATTTTTGCAATTAATATTAGGGGCGATATAGGCAGGATAAACGTTAGATAATTGATTTCCCAAATAACAACCAAACAATTTTGTGTTATTCAATTTTCTTTTATTTAAAAGCAATGAATAGATTTAAACATTTCATATTTTATTTTTGGAATAAATGTAATATTTTATTATTAATAGCAAGCGTCGACTGTGGGCAACGTTTTTAATACGACGGGAAACTTAACGACTCGAGCTACACCGACGACAGTGGCTTCTTCAGATTCGTCGGGATTTTTCAGCACAGCCGACGGTGGGACAATTCTAGCCCTGCTCATAATATTACTCATGCTCATCATATCTGTACCAATTGTTATAATAATACTTGTGAAGAAACTCTGCTGGATTAGAGTGTAAGTAATATAAAAAAATATCTTAATAAATACAAAAATCGATGCATCTAAATAGATGATGTAAATAATTAACGGACGGACGCGAAAACGAGCAATCGACCGAACGAACAAACGAACAAACGAACTGACGAGCATACAACTCGGACATCTAACTCGGTAGCACCCATATCACCATTTAGTCTGGTTTCGTACGTACAAAAGCAGTACTGTTTTAGCTTACTGGGTATGTAATCCAGGTCAAATAATTTCAATATTGCGATTGTCTCCCTTTGAGCAATACAGCTTGAAGCTCGTCGCTTAACATGGTTTTATACTAATACGGTAAATCTCATCTGGCGACCACCTGTATATAACAAATATTTAGTTTCGGACAGAATTTCAATATTTCAGCTGTAAATTAAATTGATCATGAGACCACCTCAATATTAATATCGTTTCTTCGGGTCCAAAAGATGGTCCAAATATCGAAGTTTCACTGTATTTTATTTAAACGTGTGTGTGTCTAATTAAGGTTATATATGGATAATATGATCAGTATCAACCAATAAGAGACTTATGTCTATGGAAATAAAACGTGGAAGAGATCTCAAATTCTTCTTTTTTGTCGATCTATTTTCGCTCGTTTTATGAGCTTTTTATACAATCAATCCCTACGCATTCAGCATAGTTATCAATCAAACATGACTTCTAAACATAAATGATGTTGACACAGAAACTTGAGTTTTAAGATCACTTCTGGTTGGATTTGCTTTCAGAGAAGACTTGGAAAAGGGCAAATGGAAAATGAAAGCAGATTTAAAAGAAGGCGAAGAAGATGAAAACACGAAAGAAACACAGACAGAATTGACGGGTGAATTCCATTTTCAAAATAGTAGTTTGACTGTATTTTCGATACTTTGATGTCTTTTGTACAAGTGACATAATTTTGAATTTAGTTCTGACTTGAGATTAATCTTAGAATGTCGTTTTTTCATTAGTCAATATTCGGACTAGGCTGCTAACTTGCTAATCAGGTCTTCAAACTGATCTCCATTTATAGTCTGGCATTCTTCGAGTGTGGTGTTATTTTCAGCAAAATACCTTTTCTACACAAACTGTGGCGCTTTGTAAATAAAATGCGAACTGAAATGAATGATGAGTTGTGGTTATTTCTACTAAAGTAAAATTCATTTTGTCTATTTAGGATTTGTTTTGGGAGAATTCAATGCAATTATGTTCTATTCCCTTCTCTGTCTGTTAAATGTGGTTTTAAAACAATCATGTGTGTTGTATATTTTTTTCTCTCAGGCGAAGCATTACAAGATTATTACAACAGAAGAAAGCCAATAGACATGTCACAATATTACGGGAAACGATTAGTGGAGGTTGAAGAGCCACCAAGATTTCATCAATTGAACCCAAAGAGCTTTAATGATCCGTGGTCCGCTAAATATAACGGAAAAGAGACTAACTATATAACTAAAAATTGGTGACATCTGACAAAATGTATTGTGTCACCAAGATAAACATTTATGGACTCGTAGCCTTTACGATATATATACATGTAGTTGTTTATAAATATGTTTATAAAAGTAATCCTATGAATGGTATATGTTATACTCCTGACTCGACGATGTACCTCGTGTACAGATACTAAATAAATTGAAATTGGAATAAAACAACTTTGAATATTTCTCTTTAATCCTTCGGTCAATCAGTTGCAATAAATACCAGTCCACTCTTGGTCTGCATATAACTTTTCTGGCGGACTAGTAACAGAGCGTGTAATTACAGTCCACAAATTTATAAATGAGCGAAAAAAGACATGGGCTTCGGTGAGGAAATTACTTTGTTGGTTTTTCTGTAACTCGTCATTTGAATAGGAGAGAGTTCAATCGCTAGAGTTCTAAAGAACCCATATCAGAAAATTATTTCAACACGAACACAACGTAATCAGGTTTTATCTAAAATGTAGCAAGTCTGGTTATATAATTGTGCTATTAATGTAATAGAAATTGTAGAAAATGAATTTTAAGGGAAATTTGTACAAATTATACTAAAAATTCATTTTTTACAATTTAAAAAAAACTGTTGACCGTTTAAATAAGGGTCAATCATATAATTACCTATTCAAGAAACGAAAAAATAAACTTATAAATTGACAATAAAACTTAGTACGTGTAATTTGATCTAACATAAAGTTATACTGTGTAGATAACGAATTGTTTAAAATAGCGTTCAACCAAGCGACAGACCTCGCTTTTGTTTCTTCTTTCAAAAGCCTGAATGCTTTTTATATATAAATTGTTTCAAACGAACATTTTTTTGGCGAAATTGAGATCAAATGAGTACTGTAAGCTAAATACATGATTTTTAAACACAACCACTATATACATTTTACGTGTAAGAATTAGTGAATTGAAATAAATTGTTTGTATTTATATATATTGAATTATAACTTCATTAACACTAGGATATTCTTATTTGATTCATTCGTCAAATATCTAAGGATATCTTTTTTATCTATAAACACTGCATTGGATTGTTTCCGATTTATTGACAAACATGGTAAGTGGTTATTTTCTAATTCAAATAATCAGCATAGAAATCATTTATACGATGTCTTGTAATTGTTGAACATTAAGTACAAATGTATATATCACAGAAAAGTAAAACTAATCCTAGAAGTAGAACTAGGGGCCTTCGTGGTCAAGTAATCGCTAGTCCCTCACCGTTATGAGTTCGAATCCCAGACCGGGACAAGAAAAAGTTCACATGTGAGGAAGCTGTCCAGCTGGCTTACGGAAGGTCGTTTGGTTTTACCCAAGTATACGCCTGGGGGCTTTCCTCTATCGTTCAAGCTGGAACATTCGCTAAATGACCTCATTAGCTGTTGGTGCGACGTTAAACTAAAGAGAAAAAATAGAGTAGAACCAGAAACCTGTTTACCGAGAACCTGATAAGAAGTTGATCATAAATGATAATAATATTAATAAAATACTATAATAACACAGGATCAATTCCATTATCTATCATAACATATTGTTAACATTCGTGTATTATTTAATTATTCTATAGGTTGAAAAATATGTTTGAAAATTCTATACATGTTTTACTTTTTCTTTGTTTCTAGGCAACGACTAGAAATACGTTTTTCGCAAGCACAGGTGCTGCCGGTGGTGGTGGGGGAGGGAATTCAGTATTTTCGACGTTTTCTAACACCAGAAAAGTCAGGTACAAAATTAAAGTATTTATCATAACAGAACTGAATAGAACATACATTTATTGAGTATTGTGCAATCAAAGCACATTAATATAAAAAATTATGTGTACAGACAAACAGAATACGGTTAATAAATATAATACAAACACAATAATTATAAATTATATATAAGCATGCGTACAAGACAAAAGAAACACGGTAGATTCACAAAAATGTGAGTGATTTATTCTTGCATTGCGTCTTTCAAAAGCTTTAACTAAAAATTTTCCTCCATTTATGGAGAAGTTGCCGGTTCCTTGTGGAAGGGTAAGTTATTACTGGTTAGTATACAGTCCAAGAAAACTGGTTAGGTGAACCGGTCGCCGTATATAAATGAAAAATTGTTGAAAAACGGCGTAAAACCCAGTGAAAAAATAAATTGATTTTCTTTTATATTTCAGACCAATGACACCTGATAGTGAATGTAGCGAAGAATCCATTAAATTGACCAAAGATCAACATGCCTGTATTAACAATCTTGGAATGGCTGCAGCTTTCTTCTTACCCCTTGGTTTGGTATGTACATGTATAACTACAGAGATACCTGAGTTAATGGTTACCTGTCAGTAAAGACCACCGCTTGACCTGAACAATGATCAGCTCTTGAGAGGACATTTTTTGATGTATACAATTAAACCTTATAACCATCTTTGAGGCCAAGAAAATAAGCCTTCATGATGATGTGGTCTTATTATTGCGTTGAAATATGAAGAAATTATTCTAAACCGGTCCGAAAATAGGTGATTGTAATAATAAGATGGTCTTAATTTTGAGGTGGTCGCTGATTTCAAAAAACTGATACCAGAGCACGTTAACCTCCGGATATAGACGTCCTGTCAAATTAAGGCCAAATTTAATCTCTTTTTGATGACCGATATGGGATAGGGGATAATTGACAGACCTTTTTTCGTAGTTTCGATATCTTAAATGTAAATGGTGTATTTTCAACAAGTGTTTTTTATAAAACCACATTATGCTATTTTGCAGATAACAGCAACAGTGTCTATAGCTACTAAGTATTGGTTTAACATCAATCATTACTACGTGGGACTCTTCAAGAGATGCGACAACTGGACACGGATATGTCAGTCTGTAGACAAATTCTATGATGAAGATGGCACGAACGATTGTAAGTAAAATTCTGTACAATTTGTGTTTAATTCTACCTTTAAGTTAACAGAGAACAACAGGTCGCGGTTTCCAATCATTTTCGTTTTAACATTTACATCCTGGCACCCCTCATCAACGCAATGATCTATGCGGAGGAATCTGTTTGTATTGAATTAATTCCTGTATCGTTTATCTTATTTTCACACGTTATCTTATTTTCACACGTTATCTTATTTTCACACAATGGGGGAGGGCATCAGCTTTGCAGACTGCGACTTGTGTCCTAGGTTCAAACCTTAGGCACGACGCATGTTCACTATGACGATTCGGTCGCAAAAAAATAAATCTTAAGACATTTGTCCTGCATAGCTCGTTCGAGTGATTGTGTAAAAGTAGTTGGCTG
This sequence comes from Lutraria rhynchaena, assembly GCA_008271625.1. Lineage (NCBI taxonomy): Eukaryota > Metazoa > Mollusca > Bivalvia > Venerida > Mactridae > Lutraria > Lutraria rhynchaena. The sequence continues at coordinate 1,047,978 of VIBL01000066.1, forward strand.
TAACTTGCTGAGAAAAAAGTTAGTACCGGTATAGACTCCAGGAACACTGGTTAGGTGACCTGCCTGTCGTAATATAACCAAATACGGTTGAAAACGAGTGTGCAAACCGACTGCTTGAAGATTAACTAACAACTTAATCTTAGATCTCGCGTTGTCCTGCTTAAACACGCGGATTTGGATATAAAATGAAACATAGATTTTATATTTCAGTGAAGCTGACATGGACCATCGGTGTGCCATTAATGCTAACAGGTGGCGCTGTGCTTGTATTGGGTCTGGCGACTCTTGTATGTTATCCGTGTCATAGAAAGGTGAATTTCAGCAAGGTTGCCTGCTCTGTGATAGTTGGTATCATATTACTTCTAGGCTGTAAGTGTTTTATCCAGATAAATTCATATTCAAGGGAGATAATTCTATAAATAATTCATGGCTTAAAACTAGGATCACCTCCCTTCTCGTTGTTTGCAAATTAAAGGCTTAATGATCATCTTAAGTGACAGATTTTAGATACTGCTTTTAAAATTACTTATCAATTGTTCTTACAAAGTTTCATTATGATAATTATGCAGTTAAGGCTATTCGGGACTTGGTCTATATAAAAATATAAGCTGATTTCAATATGACAGGAAACTGATTAATTTTTTTATGCAACTTGCCGATTTAAGGCGCTTGATTGAAATGATGAACTAAATTAAAGTTGGCTTTCAATCGTTCGGGAATTTGAGAACAGGACCGAATGTCTCCGATTCAAAGAAATGTCTCTCCATGTAAAACTGACAGCACTTTTGGTAAGGATTTTCTATAGGTTGAATCTTGGCTGAGTAATTCGGGAAAAAACATAAAAACTGACAGGTGGGAAATTAAAGTATTTCTTGTTATCTCATCATCTACTTTGTTTGTTTTTCCGTTTTTACAGTTCTAGCGTATACCGGTGGCTTTGTTTTGTTCGTGATTTACGCCATCGATGATCCGAACTCAGCCACGATCATGTGGTCCTTTTACTGCGCATGCGGGGGAGCTGTTTTCTTTTTTGTGTCGACTGTTCTTTTTTGGATTCATGTCTTCTATACCGGATGCTATGAATAGCACTCTGCGCATGCGCATTCCAATTAACAAACGTGGAGACGTTTTGAACCAGAGCGATTCTTACCGGAAGTGATAATAACCAGAAATGTTTTATTAATGTATATTGTGCATGTAGAATACTATGTACATGTGCTCAATTTGACGCTCATTAGATTTTTTATTTATAAATCTTATACCACACAATGATCCTTTACGATAATTGTTTTGCCATCACATGTTGTCATTTTCAATGTCAGTATATCTTCATCTTCATATATACAATTCACATGGATCTCTGGTCAACCGGAAATTTGAGTCGTCCAGCAAAAAGCCGGGAACCAATGACTGGATTTTTCATCAGTATTATCAGTATGACTAATTTTTAAATACAAAATTTCTAATGATAATTATTGTCATTACAATTTACAACTATGGGTAATATTTTGTCTGTTGGTTGTTGCTGTTTTAAACAAATGTACCATCATTCATTATCTTTATGTAAAATAGTTTTTATCATAGACAAGAGCCATTGTCGTACGGTAAAAAGTTTCTTTAAAAAACATTTTTGGCAAATCCTACAACAACGTAAAAGATATAATCGGAGAGCAAATTACTTTATACAGTAAAACCTCGATATTATCATGGACGTCTGGACTAAAACGGTGTAATATCGAGGTGGTCTCATAGTCAAATTGAGGGTCTTTATTATTGAGGAAATAATATTGAGATGGTCCCTAAAGAATAAGGCAGGTATTAGTTTCATATTGATCATGTCCTGTAGTCAAGTCAAGACTTTACTGTACGTATTGTACGGTCAGTACTTTTTTATCATATTTCCACATTGTTAGAGTAAGCACTACATACATAATTATATAAAACATTTTGTTGTTGTTATTGTTGTTTTTGCTGTTGATTTACGTGGTTCTTTATCACCGGGCACAACTGAAGGAGTGAGGGCAAGAAGGGCCCGTCTCCATGTAGACAAAGAATGAAATAAGTACTTTCTTGTACTGACCCCATAAATTCAAATTAAAGACAATGTCACATGTACAATTTAAAGCGCTGTCAAGGTATCTACGTATACAGTAATTCATGTATAGATGTATAAACTGATGCTGAAGCATTTCCAAGTCTCATTTTCCAATGATTTCCTGAATTTGTTTTGGACTGAAACAAATGAAAATAGTAGCCATGAACATGAAACAGGTATAATAATTTATTAACGTATATAGCAATTACTTTACTCTGTTAGGAATACACCCGCTATTACGCTAGAGTATATAAAGCGGTACATTTTTGTCATCTTGAAGGAAAACACAAACACATTGTTTTTTTTAAATCCTTGAAATGACTTCACTGGCGGATTTAATTCTTAATCGTATTTCTCAGTAAGATATGAAGTAATGTGGTCTACTTGTCTCGGACAAAAATGATTTATCACGATAAATGTTAAATTTAAGTAAAATGTACACAAGCAACATTACTCGGCAAGCTTTACGATGGAACCCTGAAGACAGGAGAAAAAGAGGGGACTCAGGACCACTTGAGACAGACGCCTAGAACAGGAAATGAGGGAGAGTGGACACTATTCGCACACCTTATGATTGAAACCCCAAAAAGTCTGTGATGGTTAGAGATTGTTTTTGTATGAGCGGCCTAAGCCCCACGCCCGGAATAAACTGTCTTAATAAGAAGACACAAGCGAGAGAAGATCGTTGAAAGTAAAAGGAAAAAAAGACTGGATGTAGACTATTCACTGGTCATACCTGATCTCACAAATTGGATGATGCAACGCAGCACATGGGGCGTCGTGCCATCCATTAAATACATCACTTCTGCTGGCAATCACAGCACAGTCTTCGTCTCCTTCACTTCCGGGTTGACCGGGGTACCTTGTAAAAGTGTTGGCAGAACAATGTGTAAAAAAACTCGTATGAAATTTTGGAAAGTGTTTGGAATATACGACTGGTGGGACTATTTGTTTATAATATCTTTTCTTTAATCTGTACTTTGCTTGGTCTATTAAAGACACGGAGTAAAAAAATCTGGTACGGCTTAGAAACCAAACATTAACACGTTCTATCACAGTATGCGACCACAAATGCATCAGTGCATCTCACCATGAAGATATAAAAAGATAAACTTTAGTTTCAACGATATGATCAGACGTTCACTTACCAACCAGCGTAATTAAGGGAAGAATTATCCGTGTACCACTCCCAGACCCCTTCAATCATCTGATCATTGGCCCCTAACCAGAACTCTTGTCCAGGGTGTTGGCTGGCTGCAACAAGATTACCAATACCCAATTGTATAAACACTGATTAAATTTAACCACTGGGTTAAATCAGAGTTTTGGTTAAAATTTTGGTTAAATGTTCGGTTAGCTGTTGTAGAAAATTTTGTTTAAATTTAACCAAATTTTGTTTTTGTTAGAGCTCAAATAAATCTAACCCAAGTCTAAGATCCTGGTTTAATCTTAACATAAACGGTAACCAGTACCAAAATGGCAGCCCTTTTTAAATGTTTAAATAATTTGTTTAATGGTTAGTAAACCAAAATGGTTAAATTTAACCTTGGGTTAAATCAACCATTTGGATAAAGTTAACCAATGTTTATACAATTGGGCTCTGAGCTTTTAAAATCTCTGCTTCAGGCAAAATGAGTTTTGTAACACCTGGTAGAATTCATTATCATGTCGTGTTGTATTTAAATGTCACGTTTTTAGATTTGTTTTCTTCGCAACATTGAAAATTGAGCTTAATGATTACTTGAACATGATATAAAGAGAAAATATAAAATAAATAAAACTGACACTGAAAACATGTAATTAACATGTAAAATAAAGTTTTCTTTTTTTCTTTTAGATTATAGTGCCAATAGATTCATAACGTAGTGAAAACAAAGTTGTGTCACATGTATGGTGAATATTTCTATGTTGTGTCTTTAAATAGAAAAACATGATGATAGTTTATTACATCACCCGGGTACATTTATGACAAGTCAAATTCAATAACAAGTGACCATAATGTATTTTATGGATGTCATCAAACGAATATTTTTTTCATAAATTTTATAGTCGAGGCTTGGCCGAGTATCACATCTCTTTTAAACAGCGGTGGTGGATGAATCACCTTAGACCTAATGACTTCAACAAACAAAATTGCCACAGATAACACGTGCGGCGCAAAGGGTTCGATCCTACGAGCCCGAAGTTCGTAAACCTAACGCTCTCCCAATGAACTGTGGGTGGGGTTTGCGATACCGACCTGTCCGGTAAAATCTCTCCAATTGGCTTCTAATAAACTTGTCTTCATCCGCGGTCTGTATGGTAATGAGTTCTGCGTGGTGAGCCTTGCAATGATGCTAAAATGGTCAAATCTAACTTGAAATTACAAGATACATGTGGTTCATAGCGGAGAACTTAATTACTAGTTACGATATACTGTGTAACGTCACTTAGCGACTATCTCAATATCTAGATCCCATGTTCCATGTATAACAGCCACTTATTTTCAGTATTTTATTTCGATTTAATGAATTTAATCATAAGATCATATCAAAATTTAGACCAGTCCTTTTTGGTCTGACGAGGGTTGTTAATATTGAGGTTTTACACCAGTTTGAAAATGAGTGTAGCTTACAGTGGCTTCAATCCAGTCTACGCTTACGTTGTCGCTGACGTAATAACATGACCCGCGAAATGTTACCCAAGCGTCTGGACACATTGATGCTGGGCATTCGTACTCCTGGGCGGAAGTCAAGAGGCTAGAAATACAAGCAATCAAGAGGGCACCTGTAATAGAGGGCGCCTCGTAAGACTGGGCTGATATCACGTGACTAGGTATGTCAATCAATCAATCAATCAATCAAGAGGACACATATTACAGAGGGCGCTTCGAATTGCTGGGCTGAAGTAACGAGACTAGAAATACAAGAAAATCAAGAGACACTTGTAGAAGAGGGCGCTTCAATATTCTGTTTGTTGTCGTTTGGTCGGGGATTGTTTGTGAATCGAGTAAGGCATACCGCAAGAATTCTCCTGACCCATTTTCATTTGACCTCTTACACTGACCGGTTAATTACAAAACAGTTAAATATTCTGTGCTGAAATATTCAAATTAAGAATATCGAGAGGCACTTCCAAATTTAGTATAAGCAACTTACACAGTAGAAACACGTCCATGATTAATTTTTAATAATCCTTTATTTGACTTTTGTTCTAAATAAACAACCACAATGTACTAGTATAAAAAGATAAGAATTTGAACTATCACATCTTCTAATAGGTTGAAATTTGTGTCAAAAGTAACCTTTTGTTTAGATATGAGTTTGTTTTTATTCCACATTCGTAATATGATTACACAGATAAGAAATTAGTCTGTAACGCAGCGAACACAACTGATTCAAATCTGACAAAATAACATATGTATAAAACTGTGATCACAACGTGGTGTACTATTACAATTCTAATCTAGAAATTTTAATTTACTTTTACACGCATCTGTTTAAAACAAAAAAAAAACATCATAGCACGGTGTAAACATAGAGTTCAATATAGTTATCAAATTTCTGTGAGGGCGCTATCAAAAATTGGCAGCCCGAGAAATGGGATATTAACCTCATTTATAGCCACGGTCAACTTTATATTTCGAGTACACAAAAAATGAACACTACAGGCAGTGCTATTTCATTTTGATTGAAAATGGTAAAACATCGATGATCCGCTCTATAAAAAAGAATAATAAAAATATGAGCCTTATCTATACAGTCACTGTGATTTTTACGGAGTATCCATTCCATCCATTAATGACACTAGTACAACAAATAGGAAACAACTACTTATAATTAGGAGGGGTCCATCCACCATCCACTTATTGTACATGTATATCCTTCCGGGGTCCTCTGTTTACAAATTACGTCTTCATACTTTGTTTATTTAGGGGAAAAATACCATGTTTTTATTGAATTCTTTCATTGATACAGTAAAACCTCACATAGCGTCCACCTCAACTGTATTACTAATATTAAGATAAAGCACGGAAAAATATAACAGAAAATTTAGTGGTCGTTATAATGAGGTGGCCTTAATGTTGAAGTGGTCGCTAAATGAAGATTCATATATGACGTGTTGAGGTGTAAAATTACAAATGATGAAACAAAACTAAAGGTACAAATTTACAGACATGTAATAGTCAAAGTGAATGTTAACAGAAATAATTATGTATCAAGCAATGTTAAAACATTTGAATGGCAAAAGAGTGAAATACTTGTCATGCTGTAGTTTGAAATGCTTTCTCAGACGTATGTACTAGCTTTACCTTACGCTTTTATTTTTGTGGAATAATTTATTCACGGTATATTAATGATTAATATTGATAGTACGATATTTTGTTCAAACTTGCTTGTCGTGTATGTGTATTTTTGTAATTGAATTGTTATTTAAAATATTTCATCAGGTCTTCATGAAAGTAGGTCTCAAACTCTCACTGTGTTTGAAATAATCAGAACAAGCAAGTTTGGATTTTAAATCTGTTTCATAAACATGCATTCAATGCATTGTAGCTATTTCGAGTCTTCAATCGTTCGATTGAACACATACTGGACAAACGGCTGGTTGGAAACCTCTAAACTCTGTTGCTAAGTTGTTTAAGGATCATCATTATCTTCATCTATCAATATTATACACCAAAGAAGTTTTGAGTTAACAAACAACCTCTTTCAACAATTCTATCATTTTCTTGCGGAAGTCTTTGTTAAAGAATCCGTATAAAACGGGATTAACTGCACAATTAAATACATACGATCTCAAAAAGAAATTCCACACGCTCTTTTCAACATCACTCAGTTCCTCGTATTGATGAGGTTTTACTGTGCGTATTAGGACAATAATTACAAATGGTATAAAACTCAAAACGTAAGCGATTGTCACAAAGAACAACATCATTGTAGTTCTTCCAGCGTGAATTCGTCCGGACATTTTCTCCTTCTTTAGAGAGTACACTGTAGGGGAAGATAATCGAAAGTTTTTCTTAATACTTTTACCAATCTTATGTCGCAATGGCAACGACATTGTTTTCAGTACTTCCGGTTTATCGGACCTATTTGATTCTTCTACGTCCTCAAAGGAGCAGCTGGTTTCCGTAACATCATTTAGAACTCTCTTTTTCGGAGAGTCCTTGGCTGCTTGTGAAACTGAATAATGGCGGGCTTTCTCCAATCTTAATCGCTTGTAAACAGCGCTACCTATTCTTACATACATCACTAACAACACCACCAGTACAACAATGGTTGCTAAGAACCAGGCGGCTAGTATGTACGCCTGAATTTTGGTGTCTTTGTATTGATCACTGATTTGACACGTGTGACCTTTGATCTCCACGGTTATATTTCCGTATCGGTAGGGTATAACAACAGTCTGAGTACCGTAAATAATAAATCCGGGAATGTAGAACGCTATTCCAATAAGTGTGGCAACAATACAAATTGAACGTGTCCTTTTTGGCGTAAACACCGGTTTTAATGGCCTGCAAATCTTTCTGAAGCGATCCACAGCTATTCCACATAGCAACAAAGCAGATATTCCGTTTAGAATATAAGTCGCTGACCGAAATATGGCGCAAACGACTGGAAAGTCGAAGGTCAGAAATCTCATGATAATGCTTATTTCCACTGGCATGGTAAACACACAGTTTGCAAGGTCTACGAATGCAAGAGCGAGCACAAAAACACGTGAAGCCGTTCTCCGCATTTTTCGTTGGTAAACACAAACAGTAATGATGTTTCCTGGTATTCCGACAACGATCATCATTACTACCAACACAAAAGACGGAATGAGAATTTCCAACTGTTTGTAGTTCAAGTGCTCTAACACTTTTTCTTCAAGCTCTGGATCCAAGTGTGGATGACCCAAAAACTCTGCGGAGATGTTGTTGTTGTTGCTCGTTGCGCACCTAGCTGCAGCGTCACCGACCCCAGTGCATGCCATTGTCTCTGCTTTAATGACTTTATTCCTAAAATATAAATTGTTTAGGTCTTTAGCGCAGCACAGTAGAACTCAATTTGAACAAACATACTTCGGATATGGACATCAATGCAATACCCAAATTTTCATTATACAACAGAAACAAATACGGTAATTCTTCGACCGTGGTCCAGTGGCTAGTGCGCTGGACTTGTAACCCGGCGATCAGGGTTCAAATCCAGGTAGCGGCAGGAAATACCCTTCTATGAGAATTTGACAAAAATGTCAATTTTCCGCAATTTGTATGGAGAAATTACCGGGTCCATTTGGAGGGGTAACTTAGTACTGCTTCGTATACAGTCCAGGAAAAGTGGTTAAGTGAACTGGCCGTCGTATATAACAAAAAAAATGTTAAAATTCGGCGTTTAACCAGTGACCACCTTTGGGACGCCCAAAAAGTGGTTTTGATATGAAGTTGAAATATAGCAGGCATTTTGAAAACTACCCTAAAAATAAATGATCGTTATATTAATATGGTTATGATGAGTGATTATTAAGTTAAGGTTTTACTACACACTAGAGTTAGTGGCATCTCGTGTCAGGGTGAGCTTAGTTTTTGTCCAAATGGTTTAACCCTTCAATTTTAACAATTCATAGAATTCAAACTCGAACGAATATAACATGTGTACTTAAAACATAGAGCTGTCAGGATATACAAGAAGTTTTATAGTAAATATGAGACACACGCCGCTCGTTGAATTTCATTAAAATATTAAAAAATGAACTGGTATTTTTTTTATTTATTTATTTTTTTTTTTGTAAAAAGAATTTTAAAAAATGGGACATAAAAAGTAATACTGATGTATTTATCAGATTATCTAATAAAGATGTGCAAAATCTTATAAAATACATACAATGAAAACAATCAAGTCTAATTATTTTGATATAATTAAAATAAAGCTAATGACAAAATTAATGCAAATATGCATATCAAAATTAATGTCATGGGGAATTAAATAAAAAAATGATTGTTGAAGAAACAACATGAAAGTAACAGTATTACCTTGTACATATAGGCACTGATCATAAACGCCATTTGAGATTTCCAAACAACATTTCCCACTTGTCATTCACCGCATGTCCACTGATGACGACGTTGTCTTTTTTGAAGTACTGTCAAATACTTCATACATACTATGCTGTACGAATACAGTGTTAACCTGATTGATAGACTTGTCTATGTGTCTGAGATCAGCCGAATCAAAAATACTTTATCTCGTCTGCTCGATTTTGTTACTTAATTAGGTATTGATAAAACCCGGATGTGATGTTTCAGAAAGAATTCGCGTGACTTAGGATTGTTGTATCCTATTCTCACTGAGAATCAATTTACAGTCAAACCTGTGTTTGTGGTATCCTCCGAATAAAGACCACCCTGTGAATAAAGGCCATTCTTGTCACTGATTATTTAGAACAAACTGACCTCCGAGTAAAGGCCATCTGTCAATACAGGCCACAATTTGTCTTTCCCAATGGTGTTTTTTGTTCACAGGTTTGATCGTATTTGAAAACGCTCGGTCAGAAGTGATATACATGTATATATTGTGAAATTATATACTTATATTATATATAGCCAGGCGCGTACTCAGGCTAAACTGAAGTGGATTCAAGAAAATAATACGTTCCAAAAGTAGCTAATTTAACCCCATCTCAGTCAAGAATTTAATTTTAATTTCGTTTTAAAGCCATTTTACAATCCCTATATAATTTATACCACGTATTATTATTATTATTATTATTTATTTTTCATTTTATTATTTTCTTTTCTTGGAAAAATGATGTTACCTCAGTTGCATACTGACATACAGACAGGTACGCCCCTGTCTAGGAATACGGAGCAGAAACCGTGACGGGAAGGTCCAAATCATCGTTAGGACATGATATTTGCACGACTTTCACGCCCAATGGATTGTAATGAACGCTGATGAATAAGACAGGAAGTAGTCGTCAGGAGTGATTCATATTATTGGAAACATGTATACAGAACAGACATAGATGAAGTTATACATTGTCTCACAAATAAAATTCTGTTAATAATTTTCAAACTGCGCTTAAAACTTAAATTGATAGAAAAAATATTTCAGCTATAAGTGCATTCGTAGAATTTTGCGACATGGGATTTAGAATAATTTACTAGTATCTCTCCCGATTTGATTAAGAGATATTTGATTCCAAGTAATTTATATGACCGATAATTAGATCAATATGTTTCTAAGATGAACTAAAGAAATATAAATTACTATTGAAAAAATACCACATTAATAGTTTTTATTCTGGAGTTTACTGTCGCACAAACAGCCGGGGGTCATTTGGCAACTTTTCCACCTTCAACGGTGGCGGAAGACCCTAAACATATAACTGGGTAGGACCACTGACTTTCCGTAAGCCAGCTGGACCGCTTCTTCACAGGTAAATTTTCTGGTCCCGGGTGATATTCGAACTCACAGCGGTGACTGGCTAGTGATTTCCATAACCACTAGACTACAGAGATCCCCAAAATACCACTGAATAATGTGTGTCGCATGCGGTAAATTCTACTTTTCCATGGCGACTGCTATCTCCACAGACCATCATATACCACATATACTAATACTGATTATCGTATAGTACATGTCGATAACCTAACCAAACTCACCAGCCAGTTTGGCCTTAGTCGTCAAACTTAATCATGTATTACAATTTACACTAACTTAGGAGACTAGACCAGATTCGTGTCATAAACTCACATGTGTCATTGTTAAGATGGTAGATTTTAAACTTAAAAATCTTGCTATTGGTACATATTTCATGTATTTGCTAGACTGCTGACAACAGAACCCAAAGTAATCAATAGGATTTTTTATACTTTTCTATTTACAAATGAAACACATCTATATATTTCGAAAACTTTTGTTTAATCTAAGATATGTCTATGAAACAGGCATCATGTCCAAAATTGTTTACTTAAAAACATTGTTATCCCTAACCATGTGATGTAATTAAACCAAATTTAGAGACTTATCCGGATTTCCAGCAATTATGAAAAAAGGGGAAAATGATGAACAAAAAATTTAATAATCAAGTAATTGCGGGAAATTTTATAGAAACAGAAATCAAATTAGGTTGTTTTTCATTTCCTCACTCAATCTTTTCCTGCTTGTGAGTTTTCTTTATTTGACTTTATATGATTTTGGAATTAAGTTAATTATTTATCATGAAACTTGGTCAGAGACGGTGTTAGTGCCATCAGCAATCTCCTGTGTTTCTTAAGAGTTTTAACTTTGTACGCACTGATTCCAAATTTACCGTGTTTTTACAACATTTTGCTTCGACATGCGTCGGTTTTATCTTTTCCCTCGTCGCTATGGTTACGCTCTTTCCTCTTTGACTTCACTAAGCTCTTTTCAACGCTGTTGCATAAAGCGTGACAGCCCCTCCGCCTTCACTGTTTTCCTCTGCTTTAATTTGCTCATTTACATTCAGTTCAGTGGACTACCTTGGTCAAGTGGGTTTGATCTCTGATAGTAAGGTGTGAGGTGTGAATCCCATGAGGGACCGGACAAATTTCACACGTGCGAAAACTGTCCTGCAACATACGGAAGGACTGCGGTTCTATCCAGGTATACACATGCAAGCCTTCCTCCGCTGCTAAAGCTGGAGAAGTTGTCAAATGACCGTGGCTGACGGTGCGACATTAAATCCCAGTCTGTTTACCTCTGCTGTGTGTTGTTTTTCGTATTTATTGTATCAGGTCAATGCGTCATTTACATTACACAGCGATGAAGCAATGCTAGTTTCATAAGTGCCTGGTGAAGTGGGAATACTCACTGTTTTAAGTGTTATACACATTTAGACATTTACTTATCCACTTAATATTATTATCATTTAAAGGATATGATCAATTTGTACTGTAAGATATACAATGAGTGTATTGTTAAAATACAACAATAATACATACCCAGTTTTTTCTTGTTTGTGGTATTTTGAGAATAAACACTTGAGTTGCACATGTTATGTGCGGTTAAGAAAACGAATACAATCATTCATATAACTAACTTACCAATCTGAAGCCTGTACACCTAACTTTTACCCAAATCGGGCAGGGCTAGGGCTGTTACCAATCTTTGCATCAATGCGTTTAAAGATAGACTTGTTATTTTTTTTGTATTGTTTTTGTTTTCTAAAAACACTTGAGTTTTACAAATATTATATGTGGTTAACAACAAGAATGCGATCACTTATGTATGTACATGTATTGTGCTTACCGTATATGAACGACAGGGTGCGTGGTTAGGCTGTACAGTAAAACCTAACTTTGTGATCACCTCAATGTTACGACCATCTTGATATAACGTACACTTATTTTCGGACCAGTTTTAGTACTTCCTTCATTGTCCAACTTGATAATGAGATCGCTTCATTATTTAGGCATTTATTTTTTTACCTAAGCGTGATCAATGTGATACACCAGTATACAGTATAACATGGTTATAGTGAACACGAATCGCAAATAGTGAAGTAATTACTATTCCCTGATTAGCGCTTCTTTTTCATTCAATGTGATAAACGTATTGAAATATGGACCTTGAGAGATGGTTCGGGTCCTCTGGAATTCACTATAACCATGTTAGACTGTATTTCATTATTGACCATTTAATATTGTAAAATACAGTATGTACCTTCCAATTTTAAACAAGTCGGATAGGTATTGTTATTTCCAAGAAAAAAGTTGTCGCATCGTATCGGGAAAACTTTTCTCACGATTCAAAGACAGAACAGCCAAGGTTAGAAGTAAATAAGACAGAACAGCCAATGTTAGAAGTAAATAAGAAAGAACAGCCAATGTTAGAAGTAAATAAGAAAGAGCAGCCAAGGTTAGAAGTAAATAAGAAAGAACGGCCAATGTTAGAAGTAAATAAGAAAGAACAGCCAATGTTAGAAGTAAATAAGAAAGAGCAGCCAAGGTTAGAAGTAAATAAGAAAGAACGGCCAAGGTTAGAAGTAAATAAGAAAGAACAGCCAAGGTTAGAAGTAAATTATCATGTTTATGGTTTCTTAATCAAACAAATCAGGGAAGGTTGATAGATCTAATCTAATTTTAGTGCAGTCAGAAATAGGAAGCTCTGAGCAAACACCGCTAAAAGTGTGGAGAAAGTGTATCTTTTATATGCAGCCGGCCTTCATGTAGAACTTATTTGGTCCAATGTACCCGTTATAGATTGATATCTACAAGTGGCCGTTGTTCGCAATGCGATCTTTATTTACAAGTAGACTCGCGTTTAGCTGCCTTTGAATATACATAATATATGTAATAGAATCATTATATTTAACACGCGAAAAATGCTATGTAGCATGTTCGTGTTTCAACAAGGGAGGTAACTCACGGATACATTCAAAAGTTCAAAGTCAGTAAGCTCCCTTTAATGATAATGATTGTTGTTAAATGTAACATAAATTAATACAATTATTTTCAACGTAAAACAAAACATTAAACGTAACATAAGATAAAAAGTATTAATGCGTGTAAAACAATAACAGATACAGGCGAACCCCATTATGACAATAATCAAAGGACCTAAACATTGTATAGAAATATTGGGAACAAAATCATACGCATGAATTTCAAGTACAACAATTACTTGTAACATACGACAAAAAAATGGGACTACATATCTAAATCGAGGTAATGGAGGAATTGATATAAGCGATATCGTATAAACGGGGCTCGACTATACTTACACAGAAATAGGGGGTGGGGGCTATTTAGTCAACTACATTCAAAACCACTTTGGCGCCATTTAGCTTTGAGAGCTGTACACGTTTAAACATCGTGGACTTGTTCCGAAATAATGGCCATCAAGTAGCGATGAAATCATATCACTGAAAGTGACAGTGCTAACATATAAATGAAATACCAGCTTCTGATTGGACAGTAGAAAATCACATAACTCTTTTATTTGACAACATAAATCCCCTATTTCACCGCCCTCTCTCTCTCTCTCTCTCTCTCTCTCTCTCTCTCTCTCTCTATGTCCTTTCAACTATCTTGTACAATACGGTTGTGGTATTGAAACTATAAATCTAACAGTGTCACGGGTTTGTCCGAAAATGCACGAGTACCAGAAATATATTGCTGGGATACAAAATCTACATATGACAGCAAAATAAAGAACACAAAGAATTATTCATTTGTACCCTTCGTGCAAAATTGACAAAATAGTTCTCGAATCTTTGCCCGAAATTCATTATTCATAAAACCATAAATGAATGGATTTATCATTGAGTTGACGAAATATGTTCGTAAAAAAACGTGATACAAAATCTGTTCAATTTTCCCTAACTTTGTAGGTATGTCTGGATTTGAATAACGAAGTGTCACAATGACTAAGTATGGAAGAAAACTCACAACGAATGCTATGGTAACCATGCGCATTATTAATGTATTCCTGCGTAGACTGAACTCTTTTACTTCAGCTCGGCGTAATTCGTCTGATATAATTCGATTTAGTCTTGACCTACTTTCGATGCTCTGGCTTCGATAAAGAATTCCTCTAACAGTATCAGGCGAAATTGGTGTCATTGGGGTTAAAGGTGAAGTTTGTGTCAAACAAGACGTACTTCCTGTTGACCCGGACGACAAACGACCGTTTGGTGTTAGATCTTTGTCACGCCGTAAAATTTTTAACCCAAGCAGCTTTCTTCTATTAGTTTTATCAAGTTTATCTTTCGTTTGAAACGAGGCGTCACTTGCGCTGTCGTCTGATGTTGTGGATTGCTGAACCGGAAGTGTATCAGACGGTGCCCGCGGTTGTTTATCAGAATCTCGGAGATCGGGATCACAACACTGCTTTGAACATTTAGGTAAAGTATTGCAGTCTTTTGTTTGATTTTCCTCCGTTTTGCTATTAATGCATTTATTCAGCTCATGCTGCGCACTATTTTGACATTTTTCAATGTCATTCAATACTATGCTAACGTTCGTTTCATTACTGAATCGTCCTTGCGATTTTGGAACTGGAGTTACCGGACTTTGATCAATTCGGTTAATATGCTCCAAAGAAACAGCACGAGAACCCTTGCTGCTCCAGCTGACCCGGTCACGATTGTCCGCAGGGCTATTTGGCACTGTTCCAGTAAACGCCGACATCATACTTATACCAAAATACTTCAATCCGTGTTTTTTATCATCGGTGACCTCAGTGCTTGTTGATATGAAAAGTTTCCGACCAATTAGTAAATAAACTAGGGTAAGTATTACAAACATAATAATGTGTCCACCGAACAAGAAGAAGTAAAAACCCGCGGGCAGTTTGTAGTTTTCAACATAAAAATTGGATATAAGACAGGTTTTAATCTCAACTTGAACCATGTTGCCGGTGTCTGTATCTTCTTTCTCCATAGTGTATGTATATGTTCCGTAAAATATCAAGGAGGGCCACGTTATTAAAATTCCTAACATCACGGCTACAAAACATGTCTTTTTCGCATACCGTACGCCAAGTTCCCGGCCAAGAAAAGGCCGACATACCATCAAATATCGATCTATAGAAATCGCGATTAGTACAAACGATGATGACACTGAAGCAATGAATGTTGTGTATCGTGAGATTTTACAGAGGACGTCAAAGTCGAAGTTCACAGGGTTCCATAATATGGCAGCTTCCGTCGGCATGTTTATAAGACATGACATTATATCTACACCAGCCAGCGTCATGATAAAAACTGTTGTTTTAGTTAACTTCCATTTAGTTGTGAATATGTAGATCACGACCGCATTGCCAACTAAGCCGATTACCATGTACAATATCACGAATATAAACGGATATATGTACACTTCCATCAGTTCTTGATTAATCTCATCTACGATTGGTCCGCTTTTGATGACGTAAATATTGTCGTCATTTGAGCTGGAATTTAAATTCAGCGTAGTGCTGTTGTCGGCCATCTTAAATATGGTATTATTGTCGTCTGTTTTAGATGTAAAAGTCATTGCAGATCCTGAAATGAAAGTAAAATGAATGTAAATTATAGAAAAGTAGCGAAGGAAATATAATGTTTATACGGCAAAACCTCGATAAAGAGATGACTCCGGGACCCGAAAATCGGTCGTATAATGAGGTGGTTTAATGGAAAAGTGCTATGTAAGTCTTGTTTCATCCAATCTGAGCCCTTTAGTCAGATATCTTCACATGTGTGACTGCGATTCCACCGTAATACATCATAGTAGTTAAATATTATACGATGAAACACAGTTATGGTGAACTCGGATAGAGAGAAGTTACTATTATATTTTATAGTGAACTCGGATATTGCGTAGATTCGGATATGGTGAAGTAAGTACTGTATTTTCCCCGACCTAACCCTTTGGTTTTCAATTAACTAAAATTCGGAACAAAAGAAATTCACTATAACCGTATTGTGCTGTACAAATAGGCTAAAATGGTCTTTCAAAATCTCTGCTGGAATAATAAAAGAACGAGCAATCTTCCTTGTTGTGTTTGTTTGGTTGAGACAGGATAAAATTTATCCAAAACTGCGCAACAATCGTTCTTTATACTCGGTCTTTAAAACAATCCCATAAAACTCTTTCATGCGAGTGTATAGCAATCAGGTTCATTCAGTTTTACTGTAAATATCGCACAATGTGATTATTTAGTATTTACAAACACATGCTTTACACCGGAAGGAAGCAATTTGTAGTACTTTTGATGCACATTTTTCATTTTATTGCGATAAAATAATTTTCTGTTCGGTATGAAATATGTTTCTAATTTGATACATACGTGAATCATGTCACGCAGTTATTAATATGTATGTTTAATTTGATTCTTTTTTTAAATAGTATCTGTTCAAACTGTTGAGTGTCCACCAAGAAAAACGAATATGGGAGACTGACTGATTTTTGTGAGTGTTTTATTCCAGCTTTCGTCTTAAGTACACGCATGCAATGCTAAAATAAAATGCTTACCCACTTACTGTTAAAGTTTGGATTTGGCAACATGCTAGGGACGTTGTGATTATTAAGAGATAGTCTGCATTAAGGGACTGCATTTTCAAGTTTACATTGCAACCTCTCCAAAGCAACACCCTTTCCGAGAAGCAATGAGTTTTTGTCGTTGTTGTTGTTGTTGTTGAGAGGTTGTTGCTCTAGAGAGGTTGAATTAACAGTTAAATCGTACAGTGAGAACAAATCATTTTGTTGTTGAAGAGAGGTTATTGCTCAAGAGAGGCCGCTCTGAAGAGGTTGCACTGTAGTTTTTGGGGTGAGGAAAGATGTTTTTTTAAATGAGGATCCACTTGTATCAAGACACCAAGTTAAGGTTTTTCTTTGGCGATGCATTAATATAAACAGTTGCTTTGTAAGTAGACGCATATTTTTGATATACATGTATATGTGCACAACTCACAGCCGCGGTAGAAAAGCATCGAATCCTCATTATCTACGTTATATTCATTTGACTGAAAGTTATTGTCTAACATATTTCTACACTTGAGAACAAAAAACTCGGCTATTTTGTGTTTTGCTTATTACTAGCGAGTGCATAACCACGTGTTTTAGCTATTACAAAACATTATATAATATTTTATTGCTTCACTACGGCATAACGCATTATTTTCCAATGACTGAGGGATTCAGCCTTTGTAACATGTTTTTATAGACCGCGGAACTCATGAATCAGCGATTTTGCGCACTGTGTCTGAAAGGTGTTAATTCGGAGGTCACATTTAAGCATATTTTCCTTAGACAGGAATTCCGGGGTTTTCTGTAAGTCTGCAGATATCTCGAAAATTGTGAGGCTTTGTAGAAGTACATTACGTAAAAACTTAACTCATAATATACATTGTACTATCAGTAGAATACAAATTACTGTATTCAGTTAATAAAATGCCTAACTTACACCATTCTATTTGTAAATGCCTAACTTAAACATTATGTTGATAAAATATCTTACGACATTCTATTAATAAAATGCTTAAAACTAATATTCAATTGAATTACTGTATTTTACGTTCGATCGACACATTTCAGAATCATTGAAAACTCGAATTCTACAGTCAATAATCATGAACAAAAAAGGTTTTTACAAACATCTATCTATATTATTCTTGTGGTCAATTTAAACATAGATCTATTAAAGCGATATGTCTAGTGCGGCCACTCTTTTAAATTTAGATTTTATTCAATCAACACGATACAACACGATTGAAGTTACCCGATCGTCCTTATTTATTCGGCTTTTTTTCGGTCTCGGCGAATTTTTTGGATGGTATTTCATTTTCATTTGAACGATATCCCCGAACTAAAACGAAATATTAGTGTAGCCGACCCATAGGCCCTATATTTTTAGGCATGTCAGCCGAAACTATTCCTTTTTAGGGGGAAGGGGCTAAAACAATGGTATATTTTTTCTGTCAAACAATACGTGTATATGTATACAAGTTAGATTGTCATCGCTGAGTGTACATTTAGATATTTTAAATACTGAAATACCATCACCGCTTGTCACCACAAGAACAATAGAAAACTATAGAGGAATAAGGAAATTCTATACCCATACACTTTTAAAAGATTGCTAATTACCATGTAGCCAGTGTTTCACAAACGAATTCTATAAAAAGGACAGATAACATTCACACTTTTGATCATTTTAACAAAGAGCTACCGACTGTCATGTCACAAAAACTCAACTTTGGCACAGAAACAAGTAAATGGACAATAGTTAATCTAATGTATGCAATTTGACTAAAATTAGTCAAAACTTGCGAACAAAAAAAGAGAACCTGGCTTATCTGATGCAAAATCACGGCTTAAATCGGGAATTTTTTTACAAAACCTCCCAACATAATGTTATCAGTATACATTGTACCTCAGTCTTAGTAACTAGGCAACCTTGTAATTTGGTTCGAAACATAGGACTGGCTAAATTGGACTGTGCGTGCTACCATTCAAAGACAGAATCTGAAAATAAGTAATGAAAACTTACAAAAGTCACTTAATGAGAATCAAAATAAACATAAAATTATTCTGAAATCTTATGAATAAAACATGATTTTCATCTTCATTAAGGCAATTTTTGTATCTTTCTTTATTTCTTTATCTGTTTATATTAATGAAGACTTAAAATTTCTCAGCTTTAAAATTTACGCTAATAAGTCACGTTTTGAAATAGATGGACTTTTATACATGTACCATGTGTTGATTATTCTCTTTAATCCTTTGTTTTTAAAATTTGGTCGAGAAACATGAAATCTAGAGTGACTATACATTCCAAATGATGAGATGAATGTTATCACTTGAATGCTGAAATTTGAGTGCTGGAAATTAAGTGTTGAGATTTGAATGTTGGAAACTGAGTGTTGAGATATGAATGTTGAAAAGTGAATGTTGAGATCTGAATGCTGGAAATTGAATGTTGAAATTTGAATGTAAGAATATGAATGTTGAGATATGAATGTTGGAAATTGAATGTTGGAAATTGAGTGTTGAGATTTGAATGTTGGAAATTGAGTGTTTGATATTTGAATGTTGGAAATTGAGTGTTTGAGATTTGAATGTTGGAAATTGAGTGTTTGAGATTTGAGTGCTAAGATTTGAGTGACGAGATTTTAATGTTATGATATGAGTGTTGAGATTTGAATGTTGGAATATGAATGTTGAAATATGAATGTTGGAAATTGAATGTTGAGATTTGAATACCGGTAATTGAGTGTCTGAGATTTGAGTGCTAAGTTTTGAGTGACGAGATTTTAATGTTATGAGTGTTAATATTTGAGTGCTCAGACAACAATGATTTGAGTGTTTGGATTTGAATGCTGTATTATGAGTGCTTGAGAGTTCTGTCCTGTGATTTGAGTGATGAGATTTGAGGAACTATAGTTTAGTGTAGACATTTTAGTAATGGTTATGATAGTGATTTCATACATTGAGAAAACACGAGGTTACCTTGTATTCGAAATTACTCATGCCAAGTAATTTACAAAATTCCTGTGGAAGGATTATTTTATGTTCTGTGGCGATCAATTAGACATACTTAGAAGATTTAAACATGTATCAGATGTATATACCAACTCGTCGGTGTGTTAAATTTGACACAGTGTCCATTATTTGTATATGGTTAGTTATGTAATTCATATTTACATTTACTGTATTTAAATAAAATATTTATTCAAGGCCGGATACAGGATGCTTGGTTAAAGAGGGCGTAAAGTCTAGATGTTTATGTAGAATACGGACAGTCAGTGCATAACTGACGGTTTTTTTTACTCATGCTTGCAGATTTTAGAGGGGGCGCGCGCCGGCTCCGCCCCCCTTGCTAAACCCGTCCTTGTTATTTGTACACCAAAGCCTTTTATTTTTAACATGAATAAATTTGACTTTAATCTTAAATAGGGTTGTTCTATCTTTAAAAATTCTTACTGAAAATGTCAGAAAAGCGTAAGGCGGGTGAAATGATCAATCCATAATTTGCTATACACTGTAAAACCTAAATTCACAATTTTTAAACTAAGACCTCAATATTCGCACTATATATAATTTACTGATTGACAAACAGTATAACCTCTATACTGAGACCACCTTCGTGACGCAAAAGTGATATTAATATAAAAGTGATCTCATTATTAAATTGAAAATACCACAGTCAAATCTGCTGAACGTATATGGTCTATAAAATACAGTGGTCTTGATATCAAGTTGTACAGATTAAGACTAAATACAGGTTTGCCATGCAAAGTAACAATAAAGTTAGATTATGGCCTTTGACTAGTAATCACTATCCCCTCACCACTGTGAGTTTGAATCCCGCGCGGAACCAATTTTCACATATGAGGAAGTTGCCCAACTAGATTACGTTCTACCCAGGTGTAAGCCTTGGTTCTTCCCCCATCCACAGATAAAGCTGGACAAGTCGCCAAACTGTCCTGGCTGTCGGTGTGACATAAAACCCCAGTGAAAAAAAATTGCAGTCCGTGATAAAAAATAAGCTGATAAAAAGCCTTTCCTATATGCTATGTAATACTTTGAAGTACCTCTACTCATGAGACGGTAAGTACCAGACTTTAACAATTACCATTCTTTTCTAATTACATTTATTACATAACAGGTGCTTTAGGCAGGTAACAGTGATGGATTCCCGCGTACTAATACTGGATCATGTGACAAAAAACACTCACGTGAGGAAGTGCGCGTGTTTTTATAATGACTTAGATGTTAGTAAGGTTTACTGTAGACTGGCATGACAAGAATGTGAATAATATACAGACATCATACACCTGTACGATGAACAATAGAAAGATATTTACGTGGTTCTGAAATGGTGCTGTCTGAAATTAGTGGGGTGTCTCCATGGTAGGTTATACAAGGGCCTTTTCCTACCCAGAGTCTTTAAAAATGTCTAAAAATTGGACCTACCCAGAGTCTTTGAAAAGTCTAAAAATAAGACCTACCCAGAGTCTTTGAAAAGTCTAAAAATAAGACCTACCCAAAGTCCTTGGAAAAGTCTAAAAATAAGACCTACCCAAAGTCCTTGGAAAAGTCTAAAGATAAGACCTACCGAGAGTTCTTTTAAAAGTCTAAAAATAGGACCTACCCAGAGTCCTTTGAAAAGTTTGAAAAAAAGGACCTACCCAGAGTCCTTTTAAAAGTCCAGATATAGGACCTACTCAGAATCCTTTGAAAGGTCTGAAAAAGGATCCAATACTATATTTAAAAAATCTCTCTAATTTGGGTAAACATCTTTGATATATGTGCCAGGGGTTTGACATATCGCTATAATTGGTTATTAAAATGGAGGCGGGGTAGTTTCATAGCTAATTAAGTATTGTCACACTATGTTACCACGCTCTAGCCACATGACATGTTGCCATAAAATGTCACATTACCAGGTCATCTCCATCAGTAACAATATATTCTTAATGATATTATTCTATTAAAATTGTAGAATTGGACAGAGAATGGCTGGATCAGCTTTGTCTCTGGTTCTCACAGGTGTTCTCAATAGCGAGGTTTTGGTGTAGGCCTTTGTTATGGGTACTTAAACTTCTGTGTTTGTGTTTCAGGGTTTCGATCCAGGGACTTTACACAATTATTAGCGGATGCAACATGGCTAAACAACAGGGTGTTTTATATGACGTTATTAAGTGTAAATAGACTAGTTTGTCCGCTTTGTATTAAAATCTAACAAATGAAAAAGGAACTAACAACGTGTACTCCATTGTAGCTCCTAATTTAAGGGATTTTTGTTTTATAAATCACGAACAAGCCATTAAAGGATCCACACCCTTTTCGTTGACAATGAAATTTCATGCAATCCATTTTTCATGGTAATTAAGTGGTATGAATTATGGTTACAGATGTGTTATGTGGGAGAAAATTGCATTTTGATTCAATTTTGTTCGTAAATATGCATATTAAAATGATAGCTATCCACATAACGACCAAATTACATGTCAACAATACATGCCAAACGATTGAACATAAATATCATACAGCATAATCTATTTATGTTGCAGTATCTTGGCAAACAGTTTGTTGTTGTATATATGCCGGCAAACTTGTACTAAAGACCACTTGTGAATAGCGGGCACCTGTGGGGAATATGACAATCTAAAAAATCTCAAAAACCTCTTGAAAAGGACCACCTGCGCATTAAGGACATATTTCTTTATTCCTTTATGGCCTTTGTCTACAGGTATAACCAAATGAAACAGTTACTGTTTGAGTGGTCTTCACTTGAGTGGCGATTCACCCTTTTTCAAATTTCATAATGCATATTAACTCATGCGTCCTCAATTTCAAGATATTCTCAAATAGTAGAATGGACCTCTTAGCTCTAAAAATTGTTTTAATATTTCATATGAATTCTAGTAATATGACACCTCTCTTAAAATGATAATTACTTTACTACATTGAAGCTGAATGATTTTGTAGACTTTTGTCTTTGACATAATCGGTACATTTAAAACGGCCAATTTATACTCAATCCTCAAGTACAGCAGCTTATAAATATTTCGTTGTAACTTATATCTGGAACATCGACTTTTGTGCAATTATAGTAAAATATGATTGTTGAGATTCATAAATTGATATTTGAGTACAGAGATATGAATGCTGAAATTTAATTATTGAGAATTTAGCATTAAGATTTCAATAAAGGCATACTATTGTACATAAACAGAATTTTAAAAAAATAAACAGAGAGATTTTTTTAATCAAACATTTTAGTAAAAAATGTCCCTACGCCACAGTGACCATACCAAGCAGTAAAAAACTTCAATCACGTTGCCGCTGACTTAACAGCTCCAATTTTTAAAAACAGTTGTCCGTTGTACAAAACTGTCTTTTATGTGGAGTTCACATCGTTAAACGGCAATAAATACTAAATATATATTCGTTAAACGTATACAGTTATCCTAAAGTAACAAAAAACATGTAATAAAATTATCAATAAATATATTCTTATCCTACAGTAAAACATTAAACATCCAATATAAGTATTAATGACTTACATTTTATGATACTCGAATATATTCCACCCTTGTGGAATAATTATATCCATGATCTTGCACATAACTACAGAATACATACACGTATGATTACCAAGTCCATTATAAGCCAGTCACCAAACGATCCTGCGCGAAAATTTCACAGTAAATTAGTTACGCAACGAAAAACAACCACAATTACATTGGTAAACCCCGTAGTTCTATGTTTTTACAATTGTTAGATAATTGGTACAATAAACACGGTAGAGTTTTAGATTTTTATCAGAAAAGAATATCACAGCTTTAAATCAAGTGTACGAAGACGAAGTTTATCTATTTCAGTAGAAATACAGTAAAACCTCCATATATTGATCCGGTCCTTAAGACAAAAATATGGTCTTTAATATTGACGTGGACACATTTGTAAGCCGAAATATGGAAAAAATGCATGCGAAAAGCGGTTCGAAAATAAGCGATCGTTATAATGAAGGGATATTAAATGTGTGCGTTTTTTATAAGTGGTCTCAAAATCAGGTTTTACTGTATGTATACATTTTTTTTTGTTATTTTATAACTTATAACATTTACTATGAACTTAGAGATAAACGTTGGAGGTAAAAGTATGAATGATAATATTTGTGTTGAAATATTTAACCATGCGATTTTATAAAAGATTCACCAAGGACGAATTGTAACGATTTAACGCGTTCTGAATTTAAAATCTTTACAAAAAAACAACGAATATTGAAATATTCACAGCAGGATATTTAAGTATCTTAACCATATTGTGTTCATATATATATATATCTTAAACGATATTTTCTTTACCACTCGTTTGTGAATACAGATTTGACAACTAATTGGATTGTAAAGATGGTATACGGTGACCGGTTTAGTTCAATCACCTCAATACTGTTATTAAAAGCAAATTTAAAAAGTTTATTACGCGGAATCTCGCCCCACATCTGTTTTTGATAGGTCGAAAATTATGTATCTTATTTTTCAATTTTCCATTTAAAGCATAGAGCTCAAGTTAGTGCATAAAATAGTTTTCTTTTAATTCTAGTAACTGAAACATTGATCGTGTGGAAAAACTGTCGGGCTTGCTTACGGAAGGTCGATGGTTCTACCCAGGTGTAAGCCTGGAGTTCTCCTCCTCTGTTAAAGTTTGAAAAAGTCGCCAGATGAAACTGGCTGTTTGTGTGACATTAAACGCCAATGGAAAAGGTGAAAAAATGACTGGCACTATGAGCCGTGGTTTTGGGTCTAGCTGAAACATTTAAAGATTTTTATTACATGTCTAATGTCTAAAATTATTATCTGAAATTGAAATAGACAGATTTTGGAAATGTTGATATTTTTTATAGGTTTCCATGAGAGAAAATGATTTATCGTGACATTTTTCAAAAACCCATTTTTTCAATATTGAAGAAAAAAGATCCAGATTAATAAAAACTCACGGTAAAAAGATACAAAAACACAGAATCAATCTATTTGATAAAGAAAAATGTAGGCCATATATCTTGAGAAATTAAAGATTTCTATTTTTTAACAAGGGCAACAACTCTTACAAAGTTTTCAAAATGTGTCATAAAATAAATTGAAGTATTTAAGGTAACTATCAAAGGAATGACGACAATTTGGCTATACTAATTTTGTAATGTCAACATTTTTATGTAGCATTGAGCAGATACGTCAAGAAATTACGATATTAAGGATGAAAAAGGATGTAAGATCTTAAATATACCATGAACGGCCATATACCTGAAACATCAAGGTAATAATTAACAACAATTGTCTAAAACTTTTCCCTCGCGTACTTTAACGATATGATCAATTGTTTACTCTGAAGGTGTGTACATCATGTTGTGTTAATACGACATTCCACAAAAATTAATTCATTCTTAATATTGACTGAGGCTTAGAAAATAAAAAGTTACTCATCCCTAACCGAAAGGAAGTCAGAGTTCAGTTACTGTAAGTTGGAAGTTGACTATAACTTGTTCTTTAATAAGCACTTTAAATTTTTTATCCTTTTCTAAAAGCCTAACTCCACTGACGATGTCAGTGCCTATACTCCTAATTTCAGCAGTGTTCATTGTAAGTACATATATTGTGTTTATCCTCATATTCTGACACAGGCTTAAAAAATTCATTGTTTTGGCTAGCCTGACAAAGCCTATTTTTCTGCCCACCCCTGATTTTTTACGGTCTATGTCAATTTTTTACCAAGAAAGTTCTGCAGATCTACAGATCCAATGTTTTGGGTGATGTCAGCGGAAACCAGGTATTAATGTGTTGGCCTTACCGATCCTGTACCGAAAATACTCTTAAAATACCGTCTTAATGACACAAATTAAACGTATCTTGCAAGAATCTAATTACAGACAAATCCATAAATAATTTGATATACCTTCTACCAGTCTTACTGACTATGCTTTTCAACAACTGGCCGCATCAATGGAAATAGTTTCATTTTTATAACCAATTAGAAACAGGTAGTGTTATGTTAACTCAGTTCTGATATTATCTGCTAACCCTCGGGAACATTTCCGACAGTTGATTTCGGAAATTAAAAAAAAAACACAATGCATGTTAAACCCCTCAGAGAATCATTGTTTCAGAACATTAAATATCAACGTAATTTGGTATTTGAATCCTAGACGAAAATAATGCTTAATTGAAAACTCATCAGATCTAATCAAATCTACTAACTCTTTCTAGTTTCAAGTATTAAACTAATTGGGCTTAAAGTGGAAACTTAACATCATACACATGATTATGATCAATTTTGTAATCAGCGGAGAAATTCTTGGAGCCAGTATTAAAATTAAAACAAATATAAATGATTGGAATTATGTGCTTTTAAAAGTGCCGTAGGAACAAAAGAGCGCTGTTTTTGCCTCTGATGTTGAGAATATTCAATTTTGTCCAATTTATGAAGGTTGTAATCAGCAGAATTACTCCTATTAGAATAATTCTTTTCTGCATCAACAGTAGCGTGATTAGAATCATCAACATCAGTACCAACAACATCAATATTTTCATAATCATCATTTTTTATCATCAACTAGACCTTTTCGTTACGATCACCACCATTATTATCAACACCTCTACCAATTACAAATTTGTTATCATCATCAATACCATTATTACAATCATTATCGTCATCAGCTTCATCATAATCACCATGAACATCGACCTTACCATTATCATCATAAACACTATCATAAAAGTCATTTGTAACATCAACATGATCAATATCATCAGCAGCAACATCGATCCTATCATTATCATCATCAATACTGTAGTCATTATCTATGGTATCAAAAACTTATTCATCATCTATTAGTTCTATGAATTTCAATTCCAACTTATCACGACCATTTCAATATATTTTCCTTCACTAAATCAGGCAACATCTTTGCTAGATTCCATCAAAACAATTCGTAATTTTAAAGCAATCTTTATGTGTTGAACTCAGATTGACACAATGGAAGATAACCTAATTCAGCACCAAATTCAGTTGCATAAAGTTGGAACGCAGTTCGCAGTTCGAAATCCGAATAGCGAACTGCGAACTGCGCCCCAACCACCAAATTCAAGTACTTAGTTAACTAACCTTAATTAAATGAATAAGTAAAATTGCCAGAACAAAACACAATAACAAACAAACTTATACAATACATTATCATGCAGTGATCAGACAAGGTTAAAATATGCATACATCTGCTTTTAATGTAATGTTACATTTGTGAGTTGTTCATGAGTTAATTTCTTGATAAATAAGACTACTTCTAGGTTCAATCAATTTCGAAATCCACAACATTAACAAGGGTTTCCCAACATTCAAGAAGTCATTCGCCACTGGAAATTGCATTCTTCCTTATCGAAAGTTTCTCAGACAACATTTTTCTTCTTGCTTAATGTGTCTTAATAAAATAAAAAATTGGCAGCGAAATTTTGTATACTTGTTTCTATGCAGGTTTTACAAACAACTTTTCTAAGAAAATGTGGTCTTAATTGACAGATGGCCTTTATTCGGCAGTCAGTTTGTTCTAAATAATCAGTGTTGGTTTTTCAAAGAATGATCTTTATTCACAGGGTGGTCTTCTTTGTGAGGTTGCCGCAAACACAGGTTTGACTGTATATCATTTACAAGTGCTTTGTCCGATTTATGTATGATTTACTAGCGCGTTGTCTAAATCGTGTATAATTTAGTTGTCATGTATGGGTGAGTTCGGAGCAAGGTCATTTATCAACATGATTTCAGTTATACGTGAGACGAAAACTTAAAAACAATCCGATCATTTTGGTACTTAACCAACTCTAACCAGTTTCTGGTCACGAAGAAATATTACTAGCAGAGATCGGTGGACGATAAACGAATATTTGTAAATCATGCATCAAAAAGATATGGAATTTCTCAAATTTCTTAAATTCCTTGGTCATGTACCAGTTAAAAGCAAAACGTTGTACAAATAAATTAAGCGGGAATTTTACACCAACTTTATTGCATATTTCTCCGTTAAATATGTCATAAACAACTGGCGGAGTTCGTTTTAACCCAAATTACTTATATCATAATCAAACGCAGCGCCCCAATCAATCAGAAGCATTGCTTTGACGTTTAAATCATTAACCGATTCTAACTTATCAATAAATTTACCTCCACTTTGAAGAGCTCATCGGCTTTTATTGCCTCTAATTTGAAGAGCTCAACGATATTCGTTGCACATTTACCGCATTTCCGTATGCAACATTTTTTTCAGAACCAGCTGACGATTCATTTGTGTATTTACCATCGATATTCCATACTGTAAATGAGTTTTGCAATTTATCTCCAACTGAGAAACCGTTTTTAACAGCAAAAGCAAGAGAATTGAGACAATTAATGCAGTACTTAGGTACAAGCTATCCCAGCAAACAGGATATTGTTGCAAATTGATTGTTTGAGATTGAATCTAACTATGATAACTAGGTTGAAGGCTGGTTATACCATCAGACCAAATATTAAATAAAAACCAAATGAGACATTTTTTTTCCACTCAAATCAGTTTCTTATTCCGAAAATAACGAAAAATATTTTGAAAATTGTTTACACTAAATACATCATTTTTGGATAAAATTCATTTTTGGTTATGTTTGGAAAACAGTTGACTAAACCAGTTATCCTGGTTGTCTAAGGTTTGATATTCTACTCTTCAATCCTTAGGAAACTCTCTATTTTCCCATACAATGTATGAATCAGCAATGGGTGAAAATGATTCAGTATGCAACATATTCAATGATACAGCCACAGTGGAGCGCAAGCCTCGCTCAGATCACGAACTAACGACCTCAAGAAACAAAAATATGGCACTGAATATATTCGAGAGAGCTTAGGGAGTAGGTCGTTTTTGTATTTTCGTTAAGTTCCGTATTTTATATTTCAAAATTGATGCGAAACAAACATGAAACAGAAAATTTTTTAAATAATCGCAAACTGTCAACGATTTATCACAGTGTTCACCTGTTTACAATCAGTTAATTGCCTTCATTAAGTTTAATGCCATACGGAAGCACTGAATATAGATTTGAAAGGGAACACAGTCAAACTTGTGAATAAAGGTCACCGAAGGGAGAGAACAAACATGAACTTGTACACGGTTCAGGGTTTAATTTTTGTCATCATATCAATAGATATGTTCTGAACAGTGACGGTTGTTCACAAGCGCCCATTATAAATAGACTACCATTGTTCTCAGGTGACCATTATAAATAGACTACCATTGTTCTCATGTGACCATTATAAATAGACTACCATTGTTCACAGGTGACCATTACAAACAAGTTTGACTGTGTAAAGGAGAATTTTCAAAATATTGCTATTTAGTGAATTCAAAAATAATGTTTTGAGTGTAATTTCATCTATATGATAAGCAGACGATACTATTTCCTGCGCATTAATTAAATACAGATTTCTACTTAATAAATATGAATATGTTAATTACCTGAATATTTAATTGGAAACTTATGATGGAGATAAGTCACGTTATCTGGAGCTGTTGTATATGAGGAAAGATGTTTCTATGCAAATTATAAGAAGATGAAACATGTTCAGGTGTGTTTAAACAATTAACGACGAGATGGTAATGAATGATTGAAACATAAAGATTGATTGGAATATGTTTAAGTAATCATAGATACACGTTAGTTCACGTGCTCGCGTGTTTTTACGCTGTAAGAAAATCGGGGTTAATGAAGCAGGTTAATTAATAGTGATTTCCAATTAAATTGATTAGGGGATAAAGGTAAATTATTTAATTAATAAACAACTCACACTCCATACTTTTTTGCTATATAGAATATTTCTGGTTTTCGGACTTTTTCGAATTGACTATTTCACGATAAGTATACTCGTACAAATCCAATTTCCTTGATTCTTCACAGAATCCATTCTTACAACGAAATGTTTTTTTTCTCTTTTTCATGGTTTGGATCTGTTTTAGACAGTTACATTATAAATAAGTGGAAAGATTCTACTCCGAATTTTCAACTTTCTGCTTTGATAAAAGGTGTGCTAATTTTGGTTTTGAAATCTCATCTAAAACCCTCAACTCATTTATCATTCAGGGAGGAAATGGTTCGGGACATGATTAGGAAAGAAAACTTGCTTATTTTAACCTATAACTATCACCCAGAGTAATATATGAAGGCAAATAGAAAAAAGAATTTCAGTAAAAACTTACATTGCGACCACCTCATTATCAGGATCACCTTGTTATAACAATTATTCATTTTCGAACTGGCTGTCAATAACTCCCCATAATTCAACTTGACAATGGGACAACTATGCTATTATGACTGATTTTCAGGTCCCGAAGGTAGTGTCAATAATGAGGTTTTACAGTGCAATAAGACATAAAATGCAGTTGGAACAAAAAAGCGGCTTTGTATAAAGGTGGTATGTTTATCAAGTTGAAATACATGAGAAATACTGAAAGCCAAGCTTATTAGTGGTCCTTATGTTATAACATGTTACCTTTCTTTTTAATAGACCTCATAATTGCTTCATTTTAACAGGAAACCCGAAAATTTTTTTTTTCAAACATTAAATTCTGAACATTGAATTGCTATTTTTCAAATGGAAACTAAACGATTTTCTGACTAAAATCATTAAAACTAATGGTGAATATGAATGAAAAATAATTCAAGCATTTCGATAACGTCTTTTTAATGAGACCTGTCAGTCTGTTCAATTATGTAGTCATCTAAGAAAACAATGTGAGCGGGTACTTGATACCATCCCTGAAAACAAAACCAGTCAAATACAAACCTAAGTGTCTGATTGGCTGAAACTCCGCACACCTTTAAATTGACCAATGACAAGGCTGTATTTGTGACTGGTTCCTAAAGCACTGTTTAAACTGCATAATTCGAACCCAAACGTATAGGAATGCATTGCTATCAAGACAAACTTTGGGACAAACATAATGGTTTTAATATTGAGGAGGTCATCATTAAGATGAAATATAAGTTAATATCAAAAACCGGTCTAAAACTAACTGGTAGTTATAGGCCTAATTAGTGGCTCTTAATAGTGAATTGGTCGCAAAGCAAGGAGTGTACTGATTACTTTTATATCTTTCTGCCTACCATGGACATACATGCACCTGTTTTGATATCAACCTGATTCCACAGGGACTATACTAATGCCACTACCACATGTTGTGTAAATCTTTGACAGACTCGTACGATTCTAGTTGGTGACAGGTTTTGTTGACTGTAGTAAACATGACTATGTCGGGGTGAAACAATTTAACCTTTAGTTTTGTCAGACAGGACGGCCGAGTAAATAACGGTTCATCATAGAGCTGTCTTCGATTCGAACGATATCGATATATCGACGGTTGTTTTGGGCTTATCGATTTTCGACCCACATTTAAAATATCGATATTTTGGCTAAACATTATGGACGTAACTAAGTATTTCAAAGTAAGAAAAGGGCTTTGATTTTTGTACTATATAACGAGACATTCTTGTGTCAAAGTCCTGAGAATGAAACGTTTGAAAAGTAGATTGTTTTTAATGTTCATTTCTTCGAAGGTTAAAGAACCACATCCTATGTATAGTAAGTACGCGCGACTATTCTAAAGATATGAATGTGTCCTCGGGAGAGAGCAAACTCCTAGTAAACTCCCCAGGCGCATCTTAAATAGCAGCTTATTTATCTATTCAAGAACGATTTATCAGAAAATAACCGCTATCTTGTGAGTTAAGCCACATATCTTGGCTTAAGGACCTGCGCATTGTCTCAGACGTGCCTAAGTAGCTTATTCATGCAAATTAGAACTCTCTCGTGATTCAGAAAGTCTATGTATAAAAAATGTAATTACTCGCATATAAATGTCTAGTTTTTTTGGGGGGGGGTGTATTTGAGCAACATTGTACATAGTGGCATAAATTTGTTAATGATTTTGTATATAGTACAATTAAAAACACATTGTTAAGATTGGAGATATAATACAAAAATAATGCCTCTGTTAGGTATTTATTTTAAATCGTACGTCGAACAAAACCGAAGCATACATACGGTTAAACCTTGACTTAACGGCCACCTCTTTTGGAAACCTTCAAAAAATCTTAAGTCTTAATACTGAGCTGGTCTTATTATCAAATCAGAAAAGAGAGGAAACCTTAACAAACGGTCCTAAAATAAATGCTATATGATGAGGCATATAATGTACAATTATTGTATATATCTTGTGTAATTTATCATTGCTTAAAACACGGCTCGTTATACGTAATAAACTCATAACCTTGAATGTGCGATTAAACTAACATTCCATCACAGAAGAATTTCACAACCAAGTGTTGTTGATTAATTTGTTTGCGTATTTATATACAGAATGTAAAAAAAATGAATACACGAACAGTGACACGTACATTGACAGTCGTACCTTTAAAATCCACTCCTGATTATTGAAAAGTTTCCAGACGAAATAAATACAACACATTTTCTTCATTAAAATATTTCCAAGAATTACAAATAAATTTCCTATAGACAGTGTTCATCATTAAACATCGTTAAGCAAGAAAATGTTTGCGCACTTATGTAGACGCATGCTTGAATAATAAAAGCGTAATTAACTCGTCTCAGGGGCGGAGAAAGTCGGTTATATGCGATAGTAGAAATCTTCGGCGAGGAGGTAAAAATGTTTTAAATTTGGTTATTGACAAGATACTCTGCATATATTCAGTAAATATATTTTATTCGCACCGGTAATGAATAGTATACATTATTGCGTAAACACACTACTAACGACAACAAACTTTATGCAACATCTCGCCTTGTGGATTTAAGAGTGTAATAAAGGATGTATTATTGCGAGAAATGGTATCAGTTGCAACGCATACCATTACACATTAATAAAATTATATACCATTGAAACATTTTGAGAAATCAAAGTCAGTCCGTACACGGGTTAATACAAACCGAGATCAGCCAGATATTGTCTTTCTTAGATAAGATCGATGATGAGGGTTTCCATGGTCGAGTAATTATTGTCTCTGATTAATAATTAGTACCCCCCTCGCTGCTGTAAGTTCGAATCCCATACGGGACCAAATTTCACATTTGAGCAAGCTCTCCAGCTAGCTTACGGAAGGTCAGTGGTTCTACCAAGGTGTAAACCTGTGGTCTTACTCCTCGGCTGTGGGTGCAACTCAAGTAAAAAAAGGAAATTGTGAGTGTTTTACGCATGATTAATAAAACCTTATCATTAACCATAAATAACTGCAAGTCCGCATAACACGATTACCCATCCTAAGTGAATTGTTGTAAAACTAATGCATGTGTAATTAAATTTTGAAATATCCGAAAATGAATTTTGAGATTTGATAATTATTATGTCGTATTCATGTTGAAACATCGATCGATTTGAAATCGTGGCCAAAACGTTTTGTTCACCAAATAACCACATTATCATTAATAACAAATCGTATCAAACTGATATATTTAAATGGTATTTTATATAAGTGTAAACATATTCACTAGCATAATATCACACACAGAGTTTTGCATTTTGTTTATTTTTAATTATTGTATTATTAATTTTAATCATAGCTGTAAACGTGATATTGAAGAAGATTCCGTGATGAGCAGAAACGGCAACTTCGGATTTTATCTCATATTTTGTTCAGGTGTAGCGGGGGAAGACAAAATATCAAATTACTAATTTCTTTTGTTAGATTGTACATCATTTTGCTTACGGCGAAAGTGTCACTTTGTCATCTCAACTTAAAACAAGCATTAATAGGCATTGGCCCAGAAATACGGTGAAGTTATATATTTCATGACATCGTTCTAGCATAACTAAAGAAAATATTTACTAAGTATAATCCATTTTTCGGAAGATATACAGTGTCCTGACCTATGACCTTCGTAACAAACGAAAAGAATGCTTAAAAATCTTTCAATACATCTGATTTTAGCGCTGAGTTTTAAGAGCATAAAAAATCAAATTTACTCTTTGTCTTGATCCTAATGTCAGAGCGAGGCCAAAATTAATATTATGTTCTATGTGCAAAACAAAAAATGTTCGAAACTCACATCAAAATAGTT
The DNA here is from genome assembly GCA_008271625.1 of Lutraria rhynchaena. Lineage (NCBI taxonomy): Eukaryota > Metazoa > Mollusca > Bivalvia > Venerida > Mactridae > Lutraria > Lutraria rhynchaena. The sequence goes on from VIBL01000066.1 coordinate 1,082,135, forward strand.
CAAATAAACACACAAACAAATGTTCAGTTTAGTCGTAATGTAATTAACCTCACTATTAAATCAGAGCAAACATGCTTTATGATACTTCAGTACTTTTGTATATAGTAAAACCTCACCTAGCGACCACCTCATTATAACGACATCATATCATCATAACGACCTACTCATTTCTAGGCTGGTTTTCAATATTTCTTGTACATTTCAAATTGATGAAACCACCTCAATATAGACCGTTTTCTTTTGGTCCAAATGTTTCAACTATACACGCATGTTTGAACCGAAATTCTTAATTTCCCCGGAGGTTAAATACTGTGTGACAAGTGTATTGTCTTTCGGATACGCACCTGTAGTATTATGTGTTGAAAACATAAACGTTGTCAGACATGACATGTGAGTATTTGAGAAGTAACTATCAGTAACGAGATGTTTACGTAATAATGACTAGTGTTATGATGCGTGTATTATAAGTACTCGTAAGGTCATTATTACTATTATTGCTAGTTTTTATTAGCTGTTGAAATCTTTTAACTGAGAAGAACGACTACACTGAAATGTCAACAAGCGTAAACTCAACAAGTGCAACTCCTTTTGCAAGGTCACTCACGATAATATTGGATGTAAGTATGGAATTTCATCAGTGACTTCATATTTCACATTTTGCAAATTAAAAGGGATTTTATATCTAGATAACTAAATGACCGTAAGTACGGAATACAGGTAGTGACTTCATAATTAACATTCTACAGATAAAACCTTGAACGATTCTTTGTGAATATTTGTCGTATGTACGGAAGACTGGAATTGACTTCATAAGAAATCAATTAACTATAATCATATAATTTAACAATTCGCACCCGAATGACTGCCCATAATCTATCAAAAAATCAAATATGTGAATATATTTATTATTTTGATTCTAATCACAACAACATTTTGCAATCACATATATTTTTATACCCGAAACAGACAAGAACTATACTTTAAAGCCAGCTTTTAGGCTTTCCCTCCTCTGTTTTAGAACAAAGAGGCCGTGACGTCAGTCAGTATAATACCTCGGTCACAGTCGGGTGGGTAAAATGGAACAGCCAGCTATGTTTTATCGTAAAATAATGTATACATTGATCTTATTGATGTTTTATATTAGCAACAACGCAGATCGGGCAAGAGTTATAATATGAAGCTTCTTATCACGTGTTCACCCAGCGACAATAGCTGCTCGTTCTATAAGTTCGCACGCCGGGAGTGGTGAAAATTTATTAATGTCGGCCAGAAGTCCGCCGTGAAGGATAGATCAACCAGCTCCGTGAGGATAGTTTTTGACAGTGCAAGATTTGGCGATATACGAACAAGTATCAATAAATGTCATTCAGATTGTCAAGTGAAGCATCAGTACAGATACAAAGTTTGAATCTGTGTTACAAATCTTATCTCTGCATGATAAAGAAATGATTCCTTTAGCTCCAAATCGGAATAATCTTCTCAATTCTTTAAGAACCAACAGCTGGTGTGTGAACAATATATTACAATAGAGATTTGTTATCTCTGGCAGTCAAAATACATATAAACAATTTACAGATGCAAGTACTGATAATTCTGAAGGGTTAGAAGGGACGAAGACGAGTGAGTGAGATATATACCTAAACAATATAATCTTACGAAAATGATCAGAAAATCGAGAAGAAATTTATAATCCTAAATGAGGCCATTACCAAAAACTTTATTTTGTTTGCAAGAGACTTGTTAGCCCTGAGAAGTTAATCTTTATACAGTTTGCATTGATCCGTGTAAAGGATATTTATGTTTTCAAATAAACAACTTTTGTATTCAGTTTTCAATATCCAGAAACGTCTTGCTTTTGACATAAATACACTGTGCAGCAAACGAAACGCCATATTTTATAATTGACTTCACGACTTCAAGCGTTCGAACTGAAATTCACTACCGTATTTTTTTTTCAAATGCACCTGAGACAAAATGATTTGTCGTTGATTTGTTTTGATTAATTGTGTATTTTTGTTTATAAATAGTTGATAATCCTGGATGTCATAATTGAAATATGAACACATAATTTAGTTATTTTGTATTTTTTAAATAATGAACCTGTGCGTTTCTTTCGTTGTTCCGAGTATTCATACTTGCGATAATAGTTAACAATTATAAACAAAAATAACAATGTATGCCAATCTAAGTTGAGTCACTTTAAAATATCTCAGACTTCAACTTGTATGGGTGGGGTATTGGAGGCAAATATTTTTAGGATGGCCTAAGAAGTCAAAACAAATAAATAAAAAGTGTGATCGATTACAGTATCGAGACTTTTTGTATTCGTTATCAAAGAAATATCTGACATACTGTCTATACAGTATCTCAACGCGTGATGTTAAGACGAAAAAATAATCTTAGATCGATTGATGCAGTCTAAAACTGTTTCCAAATCTGTCAATAAATAACCAGGCGGGCCATTCTTCGTTCATTCGTACGTCTGTCCTTTGAAACGGCCTGTCCGCTATCCTAGATAGTGTATATCTAGATAGATTACTTTCAAACGAAACCATTCAAACTGGTAGTGAGTTTGGTGGCTTCCGTGGTCGAGTGGTTATGGTCTCTGACTTGTAATCACTAGCCTCTCACCGCTGTGAGTTCGAGTCCCAACCGGGACCAAATTTCACATATGAGGAAACTGTCCAGCTAACTTACGGAAGGTCAGTGCTTCTACTAAGGCATAAACCTGGGGTCGTCCTCCATCGTTAAAGCTAGAATGTCGCTAAATGACCCTAGCTGTTGGCGCGACGTTAAACTCCAATGGCAACGGGTTTGTGCTAACGTGTTGTTCAGTTACTTAGTCATCGCAGCCAGTCAGTCATTCAATCAATCAGTCAGTAAATAAGCTGATTATATTGTCTTCAATTTTCTTAGTGCTATGGTCAGACAATCACTTCATCAATCATTTATATGTAAGTGCTTTTTGTCAGCCATTCATTTGACCAGTCTTCTGTTTTGTCGGACATTGCGTCAGTTGGTTTATTTGCAAATCATTAAATACGCATTATGGTAATTCAGAAATAACCAGACACTAACGGTTGACTATCGTACTTATATTACATGTTTTCTTATTTCGTTTATATGTTATAGACTCATTCTGGTTATTTCTGGATCACCCCTCTCATCTATTCAGTAAAACAGCATGTTATTGCTTACTTTTATAAGTTATAGACTCATTCTGGTAACTTCTGAATCACCCCTCTCATGATAATTATTGTTTAGTTTTAGAAGAACGAGCGTAACTTTCACACTTTCCAATTTCCTGTCTACAGTAGAAAAACAACATAAAAATCATCTCAGAAATTTAAAATACGAATAATCAACGTGTAAGAGCCAACAAGATTTTTGTTAAACTTACGCTTTTAGTTTACAAATACAGGCAGCTGTATCTTGTTATTGAATCCAGAATGCCGACATTGCACGTACAAGATGTACATATTGTTTCGTTTGTGTTCAATTCGGAACGGAATTGTTTGTTTAAATGACTTGATTTTACACTCAAACTGCACTTCCTGTTTTCCATGTGAAGATTATCCTCTGCTATGCGATTCTGTAAATATTTACCATTTGTCCTGTGTATTTTAGGTAAATTGCAACATCGTGAGCAAAGATTACGAAAAAAAAATACAATCTTCGCAAAATTGCGAAAAGGTCCTTTTAAATGAATGATAAGGTAAATGAATACCTGTGTCATGCATGTGGCATTACGTTTATATGCCATTTATAAAATGGTAGGTATTTCATGTATAAAATCTTAAAACACGTGTTATGTCTGTAATATTTGGGGATTTATGCATTTTTCACAATAATTTAGTTATACACAGACGGGCAGTTGATCTAACCTGTGTTCTGTTCCGCAAGTAACAGCTAACTTTTCCACATGAATCACTCGGATCAGCGGTGAAGGAAGAATGACTTTAGATTCTAGGCTTATAAGCAGATCGTCCAAGACAATATGCACGAGTTCACGTACCCATTGTCAGATGACCGAAGGTTCTACCTATTGGGTTAAGTGGGTATGCTTAAATGTATCAATCTATGATCGGAAATGTGGCAAGATAAGAAAACGCATATAATCGTGTACCTGGTTAAACGACGGAGCCAAGATTTTGCCGCCGACTCTAAAGTTTGTCACAGCAAGATCCGAAAAGTACGAAATTATTTAATGACAAATGGTAATTCCAAAGTAAGAAAGGTCCGATTAGAAAAAAATAGAAAAAAGCTTTGCGACTTGCATTCCCTATTTTTAGTTAATAAACTGTAAGTAGCCCCCGTGGTCAAGTGGTTACAGTCTCTGACTTGTGATCAAATGAAACTCGCCGCTGAGTTCAAATTCCACTCGGGACCAAACTTCACTCGTCAGGACGCTCGATGGTTCTACTCAGGTGTAAAGTTCTTTCATTATGAAAAAAAAGATATTTTAAAAACTTTTGCCGACTTACAGATTCTATATTTTTGGGGGATGTTAATGACAGCATGTTTTTCGCCTAAACATCGTCGGGGAAAATACCTCATCTGTTAAAAATGTGAAACAGATCAATAAAAATGAGTTCACTAAAAATAGTTCCAAGAAAGAACCTATAAATTGAAGTCTTTGACTCACAAACATTAACTTGCAGGTCATAAAAACATTAGACACAAGAGGTTCACTTCACTTTAATTACGACAGTTTCTTGTAACCTTATGGCTCAGAAGTTCGCACTTTTTATGTCGTTTGCCCTTTGGATATTGTTTATGGTACTTGAATCTTTAGCTGATTTGTCAAATTATTGCTCCTTAGAATTTTCTTGTAGCCATCGTGACGGTTTAGTTAATAAAAACGTTTCGCGAAATGTAACTGTTATATCATGTTTTGCGGAGATCGACCGGCCGAACAGACGAACGGACGAACATAGCCGGTTATCTAGAATAACTTGTACAGTGAAACCTATGTTATCGACCACCTCCGAATAAAGACAACCCTGTGAATATATATAACTAACTGACCTCATAACAAAGGCCTTCTGTCAATAAAGGCCACATTTCGTCTTTCTCAAGGGTGGTTTTTGTTCACAGGTTTGACTGTATTATAAATCTATACCATTCGTTACCAATCGATATCGCCTCGGTGATGAAAATGAAATACGAGTCACGTGTTTAATCTATCAAATGTATCACGTTGTCTAACTCATCAACTACGTGATATTAGATCAAGAATACAGAATAACATGTTAATAGAGCGTTAAATTTTCTCGTTCCTCTCAATCAAAAAATGGTACAAAGTGCACGGTAAGGTTCATCCGGTGCGTCAGAAATCAAACTGCTTGATGTGAAATATTGAACAACTGTTATTTGAAAGAAAATGTGAAATTATAATTAGTTTATAGCATCCTGGTTTTCTAATATCATAATTGGATGCAACATTTAGGGCGTGTAACAGATTAGAACAGATTATTAAAACTTATTAAAATGAAGCCTATAATTCATAATTAGAGTCCAACTTAAAATTGTGTTCTCTTGGAATTATTTCCGGTTAAATTTGACCAGAGTTTTACACACGTAATCACTTTACCAAACTTTACCCCAAATTTAACCAAAATCTCAAATTTAGCCAAGTGGTTAAATTGAACAAATGTTTATACAACTGGGTGCTGATAGAAACTGGATAATAACTGATATTTAATGAGATTATAAAAGATTGTTGCTCACAAGGACTTCTTATTTATAAACATGTTTTGTACCCTTTACTTAATACGATATTTACAAGAACGCGTACAAAGTACACAAAATAACGTATTAAAATTAATTTGTAAACAAGAGGCTCTCAAAATCTGAAATAACGTACCTTTATATCCACTCGAAAACTATACAAATTATTAATTAACGTAACGTCATGCAGTTACAGGTAAATACATGTTATCATGAAAATATGAAATACGTCGAATTACTTGGGAGAGAGATTGAACCTTGTTGAAACGGTTTACTGAGGTCTAGGCTGACCAAAAATGCAGTTCACCTAAATATTAACCCATTTTGAACTAACTGCTAACAGTACAGCCGAACTGGGGTTAAAGACGTGTTCTTTTTTGAAAACCAAAGTGATTTTCATGAACTGTTATTCTTACGATAGACAGAGATTTTCACGATGTTCTACACTTACGACACAAAGTGATTTACAAGACGTGCTAGCCTTACAACATATTGAGATTTTCATGATACAGTGATTTCATGACGTGCTATTCGTACGACACATACATTGTATATATTTTCATATATAACGTGTTTGTTTTTCTTAAGGAGCTCTCTGTCACTCTTAAGCTAACACTTGAAAAATGACACCAATTAAACCTCAGATCAAGGCCACCTGTGCATAAAGCCATTATTTTTACCTTCCTTTAGGCAGCTGTGATTCACAGATTTCACAATTCAATGTGTAAAAGTCCCCCCCCGAATTTCTCTGACGATCAATTAACAAGGATCACATGTTTAATAACCAGCTGTAATTCTTCTACAAACAAAATTAGTTTATTTTGACGGCTGGCTAAGACGAAGACCACCATATTGGATACCTCCCAGTGCGATCTTCACTAGAGACAATTTTATTGGTATTTAATTATGATCCTCGTAATTAAATAAGAAGTTTATGCTTTTTTTTCATTTTGCGTGACAGATTATTCAAATTTACAATTGACTCTGGACATCCAACCACTACTAACTAATTTCATCTGAACCACATACAGTAAAACCTCATTTAGCGACCACCTCAGTATTATAAAGATCATCTCATTATAACGACCATTAATTTTCTTTCCGACCTGGTTTCCGATATTTCTTCAATATTTCAATTTGATTATAAGACCACCGCAAATAAAAACATTATTTGTCCGGGTACCAGAGGTGGTCTTAATATAAACAAAGTGGTTTTAATGTATTTGTCACCGCAATGTAAAAAATAATATTTGTTTGGGTACCAGAGGTGGTCTAAATATAGTGGTTTTATTGTAATCGCCACTTAAACTGAGACGTGTGAAATATTTATTATCATGAACGATAAAACGATAAAAAATAGAACAACTTTATTAGACGCACAAAAATGTGATGAGGATACACATGCAAATAAAACTGAAGTAATAGAAAAAATAATGATAAAAAATACCTGATCAATTAAGTTCAAAATAATATCCATCATTTCACAAAAAGGGATGAATATCAACAACATATATACACCTGTCCAAACTCCCCAACTTCCCGAGCTTTGCCTTCACAGCCATTCGACAGTTTATTAGGATTATCGCTTTTTTTTCGATAAAATATCTTCCTGGGAATACATCAGTTTTGCGGCGAGTAATGAAGTCTGTGGACTGCAAAGAATGTCTACATATTTTGTAAACATTTAAATCTGTGACTAGCATCCAAAGAATGTTTTAAAGTAATCGACTGTTTACTATTTGTATAAATGTTTTAATGCAGCGTATTTTTTCAAGTTGAGAATTTAAGATAAATCTGTGTTTTATTGAGCCAGACGAATGTATTTAAAGTTTGTTATGACTAAAACAATGTATTCCAGAGATTGTTGCTATCGACTAAATCTAATCTTTGTTGAATTCTACGCTTTCTAATAACAATGCAGTTGATGAAAATCGACCTATACAATATTTTAAAAACTGTAATAATTGGTTTGTGTTGAAGGCTCTTGCATCACATTAAAAAGGACTTATCTTACTGTTAAAAAGTATGATACATTTCAATAGGGAATCGACCAAACAGAATGTCGGAGAGAGCATCGCTAAAATTTTCTTTGCTACAGTAGAATTTTTCTTCTCTTTAAAATAAAATATAGACATACTAAATGATCTCTCATAATGATATGATTCTCATAATCAGGATGTTATTCCTATGAAAAAGGATTTTTATAACGTGTTATTCCTATGAAAAGTTTTCCTCATAATATGTTATTCCTATGAAAAGTGATTTTTATAACGTGTTATTCCTATGAAAAGTTTTCCTCAAAATATGTTATTCCTATGAAAAGATATCCCCATAATATGTTATTCCTATGTAAAGTGATTATTATAATGTGTTATTCCTATGAAAAGTGATTTTTATAACGTGTTATTCCTATGAAAAGTGATTTTTATAACGTGTTATTCCTTTGAAAAGTTATTCTCATAACGCTTTATTCATATGAAAAGTTACACTCATAACGTGTTATTAGTATGTTGTTGTTGTTGTTGTTGTTGTTGCTTCTGCTGCTGTTGCTGTTGTTTTTGTTGTTGTTGTTTGGAAGTAAGAATATTGAGGTTTATTAGCTTTAGGCGGAGCCTGCCAAACCTACTAGATAAAAACTGTCATGTATACAAGTCAATTACATTCTACGCGTACATATGTTAAATGGAAATCTGTCATAAACATTTGATTTATTCATAGCCTGCTATAAAAAAATAATGTTTATATGTTTGTATGGATATAATTTGCCATGGTATTACTATGCACTATTGTCTAAAAAGTTCTGTTCTGTTATATTCTGTCCTGCCCTACCCTGCACTGAGATAAACATCTGTACATGAAATAAAGTCGACCTTGTAGTGAACTTATACTGGAATAATTACAAATATGCTTCACAATTTGATAAAGGTAGATAACCAATTCTTTCAATTTTACAATGCGTGAGTATTGTCCCTTCGAAGTTATTTCTATAAGATATGCACCGCGCTTTTGTATAATCTTGTCTGATAATCGGTAAATGTTTATTTTCAGAAATAGATATTAATCAAACCTGTGAACAAAAGGTCACCCTTTGGAAAGACAATATGTGGTCTTTATTGACAGGTGGCCTTTATTCAGAGGACAGTATGTTCTAAATAATCAGGGACGGTTTTTCAAAGAATGGTCTTTATTCACATGGTGGTCATTGTCCGGAGGTGGCTGCAAACACAGGTTTGGCTGTAGACTGAATGAACTGAATTAAGTATATTCCTGTATATATCTACTGACAATGAATCATTATACAAGTTCATTGTACTTGTAACTCACTCATAACATAATGGCAATGGCTTGGTCCCGCCTCTTCAAATCAGAAACGTCACCCTATACAAAAGTAAGAAATATGTTTGTTTACAAAAAACGATGCACATATTAATAACTACTCAATAGAATTATTGAAAACAACCCCAAAATAAACAAGTTGAAATCAGGACAAAATATTGTATAAAAGGCCCCTCTGACTCTTGCTGTGTTATCAGCTTATACTCGTGAATTCCTCCTTTCATAGGTAGGCAATCGTTAAAAGAACGTAACTCTGCATCGGAGTTTTGGTTATTCCTTGATGTACTTTGATACAAATCATTGTGACATCACCGGAAGTTATTCAATTAGCGCGTCAAAATGTGACTGTAAAGGGAAGTAACTCTTCCTTTATACAATTACAAGAATCCTGAATGAGTTATTTCCCTTCAATTGCTACAGTATATTTTCATCTAAAATATTTAAATACAAATTCATACATAAGAGAGCGGTTGTCAATTAACTTATAGGTGCCCAAAACGTCTATTTTAAGATGAAGTATATAGTTCACCATAAGAAGGATAATACATGCTGTAATAGTTCGTTCACGTTGGATGAGAATCGATACAAAGTACTTTATTGAGATGTAAAAATTATCTATATTGGATATTTATGTAGATTTTACAAGAAGGAACATTGAACATATCCCACGTGTGATGTCATTATGTACTTCAGTTTGTTAATGGTTCGCAGACAATACAGATATTAATCATAGCACCGCGTATTTTTGCTACTTAAAGAATTTAATCATAAAAAAGCATAAAAGAAACAAGCTTGATACAGTAACTGGCGGTACTCCGCCACATAAATGTACTTCATAACTTTTCGTTCAACGTCGGTAAAGATCGGTTCCATTTGGAACGCTTTTGCGTTCATCACCGTAGTCTGCAAAGTATTGTCTTTCCGCATCTACAGGAGTAACAAGAGTAGCGTCCCCTGAAAATAACAAAGTTTAAAGCGGGCTTTGATCAACCCAACAGACTGTCAAGCATGTGAGCAAAGGATCCATACCCATAAAATATATCTATATGGATATAAATGGATATTGGATATATGGATATATGCCCATCCATAATAGGCACTGGAGAGTATTTACTGTTTACAAGACGGCATTTAATTAAAACGTGGTCGTAAAACTTGGTTTTACAGTATCATACATGTCCATTTTTTATTATAATTGAATTATCAAACCATCAAGCTTTTAAACTTTAAAATGTGGGTAAGTTACCTGTAGCGGACTAAATAGTGAAAATGTTGGTAACTCTTAAATACAAATTAAGTATTCCGCCGTTCAGATCAACAAAAACATTGGATCCTTTGACAATACCTAATTTCATTGCGGATATACTTTTCTAATTAAACTATGAATTTCTCAAGTAAAAATTAACAAAACAAAAGAAAAAATGCTGTATGACACTAATTTAGAAGATGGGCCATTTATTTTCTGATTGATTTGATTATCTGTGGTGTTCGTAATTTTCTACAATTTACAAAGTCGTTTAAGAGTGTTCCATTCATAAAAAGAACCATTCATAAGAAGAATAGATGTGTCACATTGTTTTTGTCGTAAACAATATTCTATCGCTTGTGATTACCTTACAACGGAACCCTCCATAAAATTAAGTTTAATTTCAATGAATAATTACATTGACAATAATTGGTCTAAGATCTTTTGTTACCGGAAGAGGTAAGACAGTGATAAAATCTATTTAACGATATTATGTACCGTTACTTCCGGTATGTGAGGTAATACTTCCGATAAATAATGGATTTGGATTATTCGTTTTCAATTAACAGACGTTAATCAGACTTTAAATATAAATAATGGGAACGTGTTAATTACTTAATACATTGGACTGAATATGCGGAGAGTGAGTAACAAATTTAATTCTCTATCCAGAGTTGTCGTTCTTTATTACTCGAGTTCATCACCATGAACGTCTTAGCTTTTACAAAATACTTGTGAAATATAAAAAAAAAATAAAGCAATGAAAGGAAATTGCAGCAATTTCTGTTGTGCGATAATTTTTAGACGGATAGCATTACACATTATAGCAAATACTTTAATCTATAGGCACATTTTTGCCTATTTTCGGTAATTAGATTCCAAAATAATGTCGCTAAAATGCAAACATGTACTACTTACAGACAAAATGCACAGATGCGTCGTAAGACAGACATTCATCTTATATTTTATTTTTTATTTCTTTATAACACACGTCGTGTCTACTTTATATAAATAAATGACAAGAGAATGTTATTTACAAAATGATATAAATATTCATTTAGAATTTAAGGTGAAAATAGCTTTAACAAACAAACCTCAAGGACCATAAAGTTTTTTTCTAATATACGCCGTTTTGACTTTATTAAAATTGTATCAGGCTTATCTTTATTTGTCTCGTACAAACATTGTAGTGCATCAATAATTCACAGAAACGCATCGTAAAATGAAATCATGGTGTTATTCAATTTGCAATAATCTAAATATAATTTGTTATATAATGATATAATATGTTTCATTTATACAGTGTACTATTGTCGCCAATTTAGTCACGCGGATAGTATGTATAATGTCATAACGTAGTATTACTATCACACGTTTTTACCGAAAGTTTTGAATTAATTTTCTTGACTATTAAGAACCTGATATATTTTATACAGTAAACTCTCGTCCAGCGACCACTTTATTATTCAGACAAACTAATGAAAATGATATTTCCAGACTGGTTTTTCATATATTCTGTATATTCCAACTCAATAATGGTATCATCTCTATATATACTATAACCCATTTTTGGGAGGGATCCAATATGTGGGAGTGATATTGAGGTGTTACTGTACATGTCACATGATATAATTGAACTTCAATGATTGTCGTGTATTAGTTCAGAACCCATTAAAAAGCTAGCCCAGCACGAAATAGACAGTCAGAGAAATCGATTAATTTAATAGTATATACATGACTGTACTTAATCTATTTTTTCACGAAGACCTTGGTTCACTTTAATGAAGACTTAAAAAGTTCTAATCTAATTACAGATACATTTGTCGGCTAATATAAGATTTCTTTAATTCATCATCTGTTGTCAGCAATTTCAGTAGACGAAGGGTTACCAGTACTTAAACGAGTTCAATCGTTTTTTATAATACGCCACAAAAAATTCCTATTTAGCATTAAAAATTTTCCTGGTTTCCGCTATGACCGACCGGCCCTTTTTTCTGTCGGCCCTGGACCTTTTTCTCGGTCTGGGTCAGGTTTTTTCTTGATGGTATTTTTATTTTCATATCGATCTATACTACTGAGCCAAAAATATAGTTTAAAAAATGCTACAGACCCTAAACCTTTTAAATGATGTCAGTGGAAACAAGGTGTTTATTTTTTTATAAATCTAGAATCCAGTACCTTTAATGCCGCTTATTTCATCTGTTGATCATGTTAAATTTATGGAATGGTTGACTGATGGGAACTCGTATAAACTACATAGACTTATTGCAGTTATATCATGGTTTTGATGATGGTATAATGAGACCCTAATTATCAGAAAATGACCCTTAATTACTAACAACGGAAAGCGCTGGCGGTGTAAGTTTCTCGTTACGATTGTATTTATGATGGAATTAAAATGTTTGTCATTTTGAATGAATATGCCATTAACCAATGACTGGTTAATTAATGGTGTGTAAACTACAGGTCAGTTAACATTCAAGCTAATTCTTAAAACTTATCTAGGTAATCATCAATATTTATCTGACGATAAATCTCTTTAGCCTTTTCTAACAACCTTTTTAAGTAGCCGTGAACCATCCTTTTTCCAGGAATCCTTTTCACATCTTTACACAAAAGAAACTTTACGAAACATCCCAGCCTTTTTGCCTGTTGTAATGATCAAACGTAGAAGAAATTCCTCAATCAACGGATTTTGATCGATTCTCAAAGCCCCATAACATCACATGTTCAAATAAATGTATAAATACATGTATATAAAATAGAAATACCAGGTTGCGAATACTAGACGGAGATTCAAGGCATAGATCTATTTTTAGTTTTGCAATAATGCTGACCGACAATTTTGTATGAAAAACATTTAACATATTTAATACATATTTGACAAGCGTTGTTGCCTCTTGTTTTTCCATTGAATTAAATGTTACTATAAATAAGTCCTTAACGGAAAAGTAACGGCACCAACGCCTTCCGGTGTTGGTATTTACGGGTCATTTTCAGATAATTAGGGTCTTGTTAAACCGGTAATAACATCCGCAAATAATGTTAAGTAACAATACCCATAACTTCCATGGAACTGCATTTATATGAATAAAAGTTAATAGTGTACACTGAAATACCACGTAATTCTGATGACTGGTAAACATGTTCAGACTTTTTTCCATTACAAAATATTTTACTTTACAACAAGAAATTTTTACATGTAAATTAAGCACTATATCAATATGACAGGTCCGTTCATAGACATGAACCCGAAAATGACAACAAAACTTGTTTTTTACCTTTAGCATCTACAATGACGTCACAGATTCAAATAGTATGGCATATGACGTCATTGACTCTAGTCGTACGATCGGTGACGTCACTGATTCCTTTAATACAATCAGTGACGTCGCTGATTCTTGTAGTACAATCAGTGACGTCACTGATTCTTGTATATTTATCTAAAGACCGGTACATGTATGGAAAAATAGATATAATCAACCAGTATGTCTATTTTTGTGCATAAGATGTTCACTAAATAACTTAATCATTCAGATTACATTATGAATGATTTTCGTGACTAGTAAAATTAACGAGCACCGTTTAGACTCATTTACATACCAAAATCTATCTAGTTCATTGATACAAATAACTTTCTTCTGATAGTGTTTTCTTACGTCAAGACAAATGTTAATTTGGTAGGTTACCCGTTGTATAAACTTGGAATGCAGTTCACAGTTAAAATCGCCAACAGCGAACCGCGTCCTACCTTTATACAACCTTTGTTACCGTAATATTGATACCGATGAATTGGAACTTACAATATATATATATGACAGGAAATAGTATTCATTGTTTGCTGAATCAAATATTCATGGACTCCAGAGAGCTAAATACATGATTTCAACAGTCAAACTTTAATTGCGCAAATATGCCTATAGCCAATAATCAAAAATTAATACCACGTATATATACATGTATATACCTACCTAGGTTCATATAGTTCATGAAGTAATGTATATAACGCAAGTATTGTTCGTGTCTACCTTGCTCAATCAACAGACTATGTAAAAAATCTAAAGGGTAATTAAAGTTTTCAGTACTTCGTCTAAATTTGTCTATATCTACACATTTTACACAATACACAACATCATAGGTCAAAAGTTTCCTTGTTTTTCTACAATTTTTCAGTTACATACGGCGGCCGGTTCACCTAACCAGTTTCCCTAGACTGAATTCTAACCAGTAATAACTTACCCTTCCTCAAGGAGCCGGCAGCTTCTCCACATATGAAGGAAAATCGACATTTTTGTAAAATAGATCAAAGGTATGCAGTTTACATATACGACCAACATCTTCTTCGCCATTCATTACTCAAAGATAGTCCACGTGACTAGTTGCAATATATTCGACAAAGATTACATGAACGATTACCCCAGTCAAAAAACCTTCGGTATTCCATTCCAAAACAGACTAAAACCATTCATCACCATTCATTAAACAAAGATGTTCACTGTGTAGGACGGATATAAAACTCATATATCGCCCATTTGGGACTCGTAATGGCTGACGAATATTCGAAATATGATGTCGTTATTACGAATTTAACGCCCGTTTAATTTATGTATGTGGGATGCTGTGGTCATAATAAGTGTATAAAATGAAGAGCTTTTGTCAAACTAAGTAAACGCAAGACATAAAAATGTATATTCACCACAAGATTATCATTGTGGATTATACCTGTGACAAGAGTTCATGATTTTAAGTCAGCATTATTATGGACAAACTGTATTTAGAACACATTGTTTTAGAGGTCGTAGGGGAACTTAATTGAATTTTATATCGAATCAACAGTCGCTGAACTATTAAACCTTTTTAACTAACAAACGAAATCATTAAAACAAGGATGCGCTCCGCCCGATTGAAGACGTTGGACAATTACTATGTGGGCATTTACGTAACATTTCGTATTTTTTCTGGCTTTACGTATGATTTGATAAGTATCTCAGTCGTATAGAGGGGAATAGCAGACCTAATCCGTTTTCCCGAATTCTGCACTCATGTCTCGAATAATTGGCACGTCTCCAAAGGATTCACTAGAACCAGCCACAGGGGGCTAGCACGTTGAAGGGATGGTGTATAACGGTGTATTAGGCTTAAAATGGCCACACGGACCAAAAACACCTGTATTACATATACATATACAAGGGTTACAACTTCCGAAATGACAGCTTCTGTACCAAGCTTGTTTAACACTACGTAACTTTTCTAATACCTGGTGTCTACAGATAGCTAATACATTATACTACACCTAACCAATAAACATTTAAACATAAATAATCCAATTGAAAACGATGAAGCAGGTATTTTATCTGTTTCCTCCGAAAAATCGTCAATCGTTCAGTCGAACGCGACCTCGCAACACCAAATTGATCAGAATTACCATACTATATACACCTGAAAACAACAAGTACAGTAATGACAACGCATGCTTACTATAAATATTACTAAAATACACTGATTCAGCGCAAAAATGTAATCCAGAAACGTTCTATTCACATTCAATTCACAAAAATCGTCGCGTGATTGAAACTTCAAATATTATGATGCAGTGACCTTTGCCCCGTAATTTGTTTGTAAGCGGACGTTTCATTGGTTGAATCCTAATTGCGTAACGAGCTGGAAATCTATGATGGAGTCGACGATTTTGTTAATTTTGCGTGAGTAGACCATTGCTGGACTATTCTTTTGTGCCGGATCAGTGTATTTTAGAGATATTTATGGTTAAAGACCCCAGACGTACACCTGGGTAGAACCACCAGCATTTAGTAAGTTATCTGGACAGCTTCTTTACATGTGTTTTTTTGTCACAGCGGTGATGGGCTACCGATTAAAAGCCAGATACCATAACCATTCCACTACGGAAGCCCCTAAACCCTCTTCAAGTCCATTCCATTTGCATTCGCAAAGCTTTATCCGAATTTAATATTTTATAGTATAGATAAGAATGACTTGTTATAACAATGCCTTCCGACTTTTGTCTCAATTGATAACAAATGTCAGAAGATCGTGAATTGATTAGTTTTACTTCTATCCGAGGTTTTCACCCATTGTATTTCGGTAAGTGATGGCAATATGGTGTGACGTTTATTGTTCAATTAATTGAACTCGTGTTAGTTGCAGCATACCGTCTGATGGAATTAATGAAAGCTTGTAGCTAATCAAAGAAGCCAAGTACTAGAGCAGTATATCTCTGCTAATAAGATGAGGATTTTATAAGTCATCATTAAAGTTCACAAAATGATGCTAAACTTGAGCTAACGGCAACCAATAAATAAATTAGCACTACGTAAGCAATGATTACCTTTTACCAGGGTTTAATTGATAAACCCTCTGAATATTGACAAAACATGAAGGTCACGTCCCACTGCTCCCTTTTTGGTGCTCCTTATTAACAAATTTGACTGTAAACTGCTGGTACTAGATCCTCGAATGTGGGACTAGTATTTGCTCTTTTTTATATATTTCACATTTTGTTAATTACAAATGAAGTACTATGGAATCAATATTGAGAAAGCAAAGAACTTAAATACCTCCACTATCCGCGTTTTATGTCAGCTTTACTGAGTTTATATGTGTAGAACATTTCATGAAGTTTCTTAACATATAGAATCAAGCAATAATTTTGCGATGTTCAAAGTCTTCGTCATTAACACAATTCTCAGAGAATATTCTATTTACTATCATTCTATCTTAGTCTTTTTCCTGATAACAATAATATAATTACAAAAATAGGACGGAAAAGCCCAGATTTTGTACGTTCGATTTTATCAACAAACAAAATGTGTTTATTATTAAGTGTAAATGGTTAATGGTTTTCTGCCAGTTTACCATAGATGCTCGCTTCACATTGATAAGAAAACTTCACTCAGCCAAGAAAAAAGCGTGAATTTAACTTTTTGAAAACAAGTAAACAAAATGTTCGCGATAACGGAGGACTGAGCATAAAATGTTTCTTCATACAAGTTTCTTTCAAGCAATGCTAATTAGCAAGATTCTATGATTTAATTTCATTCAATATGTTTATCCATTGTTTTATTTGGAACGAAACCAAGTCTGTTAATGAGCGGAAGTATTACCTCAAACACAGGAAGTAACCATTCAAATTACAGTTTAATGGACTTTATCATAGACCTACCTTTTCCGTAAGCTAAGATTTCAGACAAATTAAAGTAATAGTTTATCGATATTGGAGATGACAGCCTTAGTGAAGGCCCTAGTTTTATCATGAGCTTTCTGGAATATTTTTTATCAAAAGCTGTAGAAAAAATCATGCGTTCAGTATATTTAGAGTTTTTAAACATTTGTAATTGTTGAAAATGGTCGGCACTAAAACTGTTGAATTGAATGATTGGGTATATGCTATTGATCAACTAGTGTTAAAAAAATATTTTCACAATTTCGCTCGTTCTTTTAAAAAGCATGCATGTTTGGCTGGCAGTCGCACAAAAAGTGTGAAAACACACATAAATAATAGTTTCAATATCACCCAAAGTTTTTGGGCTTAATTTAACACTGGACCTAGTTGGCCCCTGCGGCAATTACAATAACGTTGATATATTGAAGGTGTTCATATGAACCATTCGTTATTCCAGCTGTAGAGTGCTTCAAGCGACAAATTGAATTTTCATTGCTTTTTATTGACAAAGAGGAAGTTTTTCTTGGTTGCAGTACTTACAATTTTATGTCGATACTACTTTTGAATACTTGAGTCTGAATAAAGACCTGATTTCAATTTTGTAACATATCTGTACTGATCCCACGAATATTCAAAGTACAAGAGTGCGTTGACATTTTAGAGCTTGCATTTGTTATGCTACTTAATCCGAGGTTATTAAGCTTTAGAAGTGACTCAAGCTCAGATCTGGTATTTTATCTTTTCTTGTTTCTTTTTTCATTGAGTTTAACGCCATTTTTCAACATTTTTTTTCATTTATTTACGGTGGCCGATTCACCTAACCATTTTCATGGACTGTATACGTACCAGTACTAATTTACCTTTCCATATATGGAGAAAAATCAACATTTTTTGTCAATTTTTCATAGAAAGGGATGACCTGCCGCGACCTTATTGTTTCTACATTAATTTTTATAAATCAAGAATGATATCAACTTGAACTTGTGTTTCTTATGACACGTACCGTTATTAAAGATAGCAACAACGAAAATGACATGGAAAGCCTTTAAAGGTATTGCTCTCGGGTTTGGCATGTTTCGGTGATTGTGTTGTTTCGCCTGTGCGTACTTCATTTTGAATTATATGTATTTTGGACCATGATTCGGTTGTCTGAAATGTCGAATTTACCATATGTAGCAATGCCTTGGAAATCTTTTCGTCTCATTAAGACTTTTAGGACATCCATGTTATGAAGTTGTTTGGTGATTAAGGCCGTTACATCTATAGCCAGTGCCATTTGGCAACTTTTCCAGCATTTGACGGAAGAAGAAGACTCCAGTAAATTAATAGTAGACCTGTATAGAATCACCGACCTTATAAAAGCTGCATAGTTTTCTCACACGTGAAATTTGCCTGTTGTCGAATGGGATTCGAACGACCAGCGGTGAGGGGCTCGTGATTACTACTAATACTAGTCAGAGACCTGATCACTCGACCACGGAGTCCCGTATTGAAATCGACATTTACGTGAAATTGACTGTACTAAAGTGGTGACTAAACAATGATTTGTCCTTGTTTGTACTTAAGCAAAATATAACCGTGTTGGTGAATGTTTTATCGTGGTTTTGCTCGCTAATTAACTTTTAATTTAGAGTGTCAGGATACTGTGTTAACTTTGTGCAACAGACAGTCTACCAGTCTGTTAGATCGACAAACAGCGTGTAAAAACTTGTGAAGCTTACAATTTTTTTTTCTAATTGAACCTGTCTGGTCTTAAATACAGTATTACCGGAAAATCACGTCTGGAAACCTAAAATTTTCACAATTTGGAATTGAACACTTGCAAGATATCCGCAATGTACTTACTTAGAAATCATCGGCTAATTGAATACTAGTATGCTGTGGTGGTTATGTTATTTTGAAATTTCTCTTCGTTTCTAAAGTCAGGAGGGGGGGGGCTTTTGTTTTAATGGTCAAAATGATCAGATTTGAAGTACTTAATGCACTCTAAAAATATAATTCAATTTTACAGACCGTTCCAAAGTGATACCCACCGGAAGACTGTGTTTTGTCGTCCATTGTTTGTATGGTACTATGTGTTGGGTGGACTTTGGGTTGGAAAATGTGGGAGAAGTTTAACTTCATATTCCGAGGAATAGGTCTTCTAAGTTTGTGATTTTTCTATCATTTTTAAGGCACATAAACTGGGAAATATGATTGCAATTATCTTTTCTTTCTGCCTACTATATCAATGTATTCACCAACAGCTAGGATAATTAAGCGACGTTCCCGCTTTAACGATGGAGGAAAACTGCTTGCACCTGATAAGAACCAGCGGTCCGCCGTAAGCTAGCCTGAACACTTCTTCACATTTAAAATTTGGTACCTGGTAGGATTCGATCTTACAACGGTGGGGGACTAGTGATTACAAGTCAGAGACTATAACCGTGGAGACCGCCTCTTGGGGCCGTATTGCCGGGGCACTTATGATACGATATTTATCGACCGATAAATTGGTTTAGTTGAATTTTGCCTTAGTGACTTCTGACAAAAGTGACTCTGAAATATTTGGAAACTCTTTAATTAATATATTTCTGTAATAATACTCATCAAGTAATAGTTTTCATTATATCCACTCCTCTGAAGTTCAGCCAAAATGTCACTAGTGTGTTTCCTGGATTGACTATCATCTCCTATGTTGCAATTGGAAACAAGATTCGCCGTATTGTTGGCTGCTCCGATAAAACCCCAGGCGATACAAAGGCTCAATGTTTCAGGAACCTATCACGTTGCATCGGTATATCGGAACATCTCTACTATAGTGTTAATGAAACTGCTTTCACTAAACAAGTGCATGATGTAAAAGAAGAGCAGACAAGGAAATAGAACTTACGCTCTCTCCGGAGACAAAAATGAAATATTTAGCTCTGGACAACTCGAAATATGGCGATATATTACAATTTAACATTTAATATTTGTTTTTTCATTGTCTGTAAAACATTTCCACATTGTCTCATAGGTAAAATATTTCATTTTTAATAATAATCATTGAATGATAAATCAACGCGCAAAGTTTTCTACAATGCGCGTGAAATTATTTTTTGTAGACTTGAAAATAATTTACATGAGTAATTTTCAAGTTATGTAATAATTTTCAGCTGATAATGATTTTCACCGGTCGCCCCAAAACATAAGTTTTCAGAATTTTGGAAACTGCTGGAATTATTAGTGACACAAGTTAGTGCTTTTCAACGTTAATGTTAACGTTAAAGAGAGAGTTTAAAACAAGAGCTCCACAGAGCGCCACCAACGCTCGTCTGTTGTACATAATTCTATTTACGTTTGACTTTTTCTTCTAAACAGACGAGCTAAAAATCAAGCTGGTTGACAAGAATTCCAAAGTCTAACCGAAACACCTGTTGGAGATTATGCCAATACTTTACCAATACATTGACATTTTGAAGGCGGCAAAGTAATCGTTAAGTTTGAAAAAAAAAGAATTTTAGAGACAGGCTGGGGTGTTTGGTCCGGCCTGATCTCACAAATTGGATAATGCTTTGCAAAACATGGAGCAATAAGCATCCCTCGAATACATCACCTCGACTAGAAGCTGATAACTTCCCGCTGTAGAGTTCATTAATGTAAAGTGATGTATAGTATTCTAGTAAATAAAGAAAACATAATTATTAATGTGTCGGGAAACGTACAACATTTGGGACTACTTTTGTCTGCAACTGTTGAAATTGTTGCGGAATTAGATGTATAGGCCCACTGTGTATAGAAAAATACGATGTCTGACAGATACACAATTGAATGTATTAATTATAGTCACGTCTGTTTTGTCTTTACGGACCGGGTCTTCCTTTACCAGAACATAAACAACAACATCACTGAATCGTCGTTATTCTATTTACAAAATTAAACATCTATAAAATAAAACACCCGTATTTAATACGTTTTAATACTTTGTCACAAATCGCTGTTAAAAAGGCCCGCAAACATTGTAAATGCCTTTTTGATTACTTAACTATTTCTTCACATCGATGATCATTAACTGATTATTTCCTCGTTGCTATAAAGTTAGTACATAAAGTAGCTAACACTTAACTAAGCAGTCATGATATTAATGTTGATTACAACAAATATCATCGGTTAGCTGCTGTCTGGCAATTTAATTGCGATGTAATTATACTAAATGTCTCTAAATGAGCTACATGGCACTAAAGCATAACAACTTGCGAAAGTTGAATGAGGCTTCTGTCTGAACACATTTACTTGATAATAAGTCAGCTTACCTCTAACGGGCACTTTATAAACCCACGCTTTAATTAAATAGCTGATGTTCACATCCGCTGGTGATCGTCCCAACCAATTCGCTGATCCGCTAATGATCATGAGTGTGTTTCCAGACGACATAAGTTTCTTCAACATTGACTATAATATTTTACACATATCTTCATTCACATCTGTCAGTTTTGTATTCTTTGTGTCCATGTCTTCGTTTCTTTCTATGCACAGTATACTTCGGTATTTAGACCACCTACGGACCGAAAAATCGGTTGTAATAAAGAGGTGGTTTCATTATCAAGTTGAATTAGAAGAGAGTTATTACTAGCTCGCTAGTCCGAAAATAAGTGGTCGTTATAACAAGGTGGTTGTAATACTGAGCTGGACGCTATTTTAGGTTTTACTTTATATTTGCGTGGTGGCATTGTACGCAGTTATTTTCGTTTTTTTATCTTTCACCTCCATCATCTTCATTAGCATCTTTTTTTATTATTTCGTTTAATGGTTTAATGCTTCTAATGAAAGTCTGAAAAGACGAAGTGTTTATTAATTGCAATCACTTCCATTCCTAAAAGCTTTTCATTTCATGCGGAGCATCTAACATGGTATCATCCTGTACACACCCTGGCGGCTCGTCCATTGGTCACATCAGAATGTTTATATCATGAGGAATGGAACCTTAAACTTTTAATTTCATTTTTTCTCTGGGTTT
This sequence comes from Lutraria rhynchaena, assembly GCA_008271625.1. Taxonomy (NCBI): domain Eukaryota; kingdom Metazoa; phylum Mollusca; class Bivalvia; order Venerida; family Mactridae; genus Lutraria; species Lutraria rhynchaena. Next base: position 1,104,605 of record VIBL01000066.1, read on the forward strand.
AACGCCGTTTTTCAGCAACCGTTTTTCAGTTATATACGGCGGACAGTTCACCTTACCAGTTTTCGTGGACTGTATACTAACTAGTACTAACTTTCCCTTCCACAAGGAGACGGCAACTTCTCCACACATGGACGTAAAATTTCACACAATTCTCCGTCTGGACTTTGAACTGGTGAATTTAGCCTATCAAATGCAACTTTTTGCTTTTAATTTCAATTTAATAGATGATACTTATTCGCCTTGTATCTATGATGTAAAGCCCACCAGCTCACAGGAATAGGAAGAGAAATTTAGGTCTATGGACTTCCTGCTCTTGATTCCAAATTTTATGACTTCGATGTAGGCATTAGTTTTAAAGCCATTCATTACCCATCGCTGTAGTAAAGTTGGCACTCCTCTGCATTATACAAGTTTAGTACTGATAGAGAATCTAAGGACACTGATTACAAGTTTAGTACTGATAGAGAATCTAAGGACACTGATTACAAGTTTAGTACTGATAGAGAATCTAAGGACACTGATTACAAGTTTAGTACTGATAGAGAATCTAAGGACACTGAATACAAGTTTAGTACTGATAGAGAATCTAAGGACACTGAATACAAGTTTAGTACTGATAGAGAATCTAAGGACACTGATTACAAGTTTAGTACTGATAGGGAATCTAAGGACACTAAATACGTATACAACCGTAAAAATCTGCGACAAATCTCAGTTTGAAATTCAAATTTAACTGATTTACGGTTTGCTTTAGGTTGTTAGTTGCCTAGGAACGAACCCTGAATAGTGAATGTAGAAACTGAAAAACTTTGTAACATTTAACGCAAGAAACATAACAGCACGCACAGTGCCACTTGTTCCGATGCTTTGTGCAAATATAAAATGCAACAATTCATAGCAAATATTTCCAGAATTATTCATGCAAACAGGTGTTCAAGTTTCAAGAGCGATTGTTGGCCTTGTCAATATAGTGATTAATCGATCAGCAATCACTGCCTACTTATATTTATAAGCAGGTAATTGAAGCTAATTTGTTTGATTTCCAATGTAATAGCATAAGCATTTCAAATATGATCCTAGATTAAGTATCCCATCCAAATAGACATTCCAAACCCACGTGTATCTGAAGAGTATAATCATTGAAGATATTATAAAATAACTTGATCTGAAATGCTTCGAACGTGTTTTGCACTCCGCTGTCTGTAATCTAGTTTTGCGACCTCGTAACTGACTTTGTTTTGAAATATGCCATCATATCTGTACAGCAATTAAATTTAAAAATAAACAAATGCTACTATATCAATAGTAATGAGTAATTATTTTCTTTGATTTGTTTTTATAAATTTGCAATTACACCGATAACTGACTGAGATATTTTTTTCCTATATCAAATACTGTCATCTCATTCAGTGGTCCGCAAAAATGCTCGATAGTTCGAAGTTTATCAAAGGAATGTTGGAATGTTTTACGATGCCTCTAAAAATGAAAGCATTGGAACTTTAGAAAGCAAATTGGGGCATTGATAATATAACATGATAATAAAATGCGGTTGCTCATGGAACAGATATTCACTAATGTTCACATTCCACACAACACAAACACAAACATCGAGTCCAGTCTTACCATCCCCACCACAATCCTCCGCTGAAGATTTTGGCGACATAATATTTTTGTGTTTTTAGGTCTTCTTATGAGTTTGTAAATTTTGGTGTGGGCTCTGATGACTTTTTCGTGGACTGTGTTGTTGTGAGGGGTTGGACCTGCTATGAACCTTTTTGTGCTCATGTTTTTTGTAGGTTCGGTTTTTTAAGTCATGCGTAGATTGGATTGGGCCCTAGTGACTAAGTTATGGCTATGTAGTATGCATAATGAATTGGAAAAGTTTGTATGTGACATTTCTTTGGACATCGTCATTACTGTCTACACAAAATGTTACAGAAAACCTTTTTTCTCTGGGGTTATAACGTCTCACCAACAGCCAGTGTAATTCGGCATGACCTCCTGTAAGCCGGTTGGACGGCTTTTTCACATATGAAATTTGGTGGTGTCACGTGGGATTCTGATTAACAGCGGTGAGGGGCTATCACCACTCGACCTGGGAGGCCCTGGCAAAAGAACGAACAAACAAACAAAGACAACATCACAAGACGAAGTCATAAATACATATAACACTGTATATTGATAATTTAGTGAATTAGGTAATACTAAAGCAGACTCTACTATATGTTGTCAAATGTTAGAAATGTCTTGGTCTAAATCAATAAACAATTTTCCAAAAATTAGAGCAGATACTGAAATAAACACGGCATATGATAGAAATAAAACTTAGGAGAGTAGAAACAGTCAATAGAATAAATAGCTCCACATCTGAATTTTGATACCGGCAATTTATAATTTCTAAATGCCATGTTTGCATGTACTGTGACTAAAGCGGTATGTATTCATTAATTTGTGATTATGGGTAAACACATGCAGAACTGATTATGTCCGCGCTTAAGTGCCTTAAACAAGCCATTAGATATTCCTGAAGAAGTAAACACTAACAATTACTAGGTGTGGCTGGTATCAAGCAATCAATGTAAGCAAAACTCACATAGCGACCATCGCAGTATCATGACCATCTCAATATAATGACCACTAATTATCAATAATTTCAATAATTCCTCCGAATTTTCACTTGATATTTATACAACCCCATTATAAGGAACTTGATATTTATACAACCCCGTTATAAGGAACCTGATATTTATACAACCCTATTATACGGAACAATATTTTGGTTCCAATGGTTATCTTAGTATCGAGGTTTTACTGTAATCTTTGTGTTCCTATTTGGGTAATTTGAAATACGATTCAAGTATGCTGTTCGGCAATGTGGCATAATACAGTAGACCTCGGTTATAGTAAATTCCTTGGGAACCGGAACATTTACTTCACTTTAGCCAAAAAAGCGCTGTATACCTTACAATATATAATGGTTTGATCGGAGAAAAATAATTATTTCAAGTTTTCCTAAATCACTATATCAGGGGTTATTATATCCGTGTTTTACTGTACACTGAAAATACTAAGATATAGCACTATTAACGAACAGATCCATGCCTACTATCCCTTAATGTTCTTTCAAACACAGGAGTTTAACCTTTCGGAGACTAATTTTACCATGAATCTGCAGTTCTTTCAAACACAGGAGTTTAACCTTTCGGAGACTAATTTTACCATAAATCTGCAGCTTTTTTTCCAAATTAAATACCACAAAATCTGACTGTTAACAAAGTCGATGTTTAATTCCTAATTAGGAATTGGAACTTGACTGAGTACCCTGTATATTAACTTAGTTATATTTTATTGGCCTTATTTTACACCTCGATATTAACCAGTAAGTAATTGAGAATATTTGCCTGCTATAAGGATGGTAAGATTTTTACCCGTTTACGGTTACTTGAAATATAAAGAAATGTCGTATACAGTGAAATACATTCAAACACAGTTATAGTGAATCCGGATATACTGAAGTATCAAATACCGTAAATTATTTTTCCACAAACATAACTTTCTGTTGATTGATTGGTGTTTTACGGTGCTTTTAACGCTAACTAGGCTATATCGCACCTACAGCAGAATTTGTTAATTAATAACTTTCTGTATTTCTCTGTTGGTGTTAATATAGTGAAATATGGGCACAGTGAAGTAATTATAAGGATCCCTGGGAATTCACTTTAACCGTGTTATACTGTAAATTGAAGATGAAGCTAAGTAGTATCACAAAAAGTGATCTGTAATATACAGTATATCTATAGATATTAACGTTCTTTTCCTGGAGGATGCTGTTTGGAGCGGCCCCTTCCCCCCTTGCAAATGAATCTTGGAACAAAATATCTATCATGCAGTTGTAATAGTTATTTAGAATACCATAACTGGGAAGGAGAGCGAAAACATGGGATAAAATATTACAAATGTCACTTCACGTGTATATGATATGGGAAGTACTCGTTTCATGGCATCGTTTTATTTTTTTTCCATGACATAAATGACATGTTTACTTCAAACATGAAAAAATGCTTTGTAACTTTGTCAATTCTTTTAAACTAGTTTTACTGTCATACAAAAAAACTCAATATCTGTTTATTTTATCTTATATTGAAATATTGCTTGGTGTTTGATCTGATCTTGACTATTTGAATACCGTCATTTTTGAACATAAACCACATGATTAAGATGACCTGGTTACTCAATTGATTGTCTTATGGCTCTGTTTCCTTTGATCTACAAACCGCGTTTTTATAATTTCGTTCATAATTATTCTATTGAACACATAATTAAACGTGACACTTTGTTAAAAGTTCATCCGTGAAAAGTTGGAAAATGATAATCAGTAGTATCATAAACTGATCGGTTATGACCTTTCTAATTAAGCATTTAATATATCAATTTATGTCTTTCGCTTCCGGTTTTGACCCCGTGTCTGCTAGAAAAACAAATGCTTAATCAAAAGAATGGAGGTCACAGCAATGTCACCCCCCCATAAAATCATTATCTATTTTACTAATTCAACAATTTTAGAGGGCTACTATTATTACGGTTTAACATTATGATTTTATTTTTAATTTCCCCTTTTTTTTAAATTTACGAAATACGCCACCAAAAACTTCCTGCTAGATCTTCAAGATTCTCCACGATACCTTTTTAAATTGAAGGCCGGGGCGAATGAGGGGTCTGTCGCCAGACAAAGAAGGAAACGGGTGCCATCTTACACTGACCCCTTTAATATACATATGTTAAGGAGTTAAAGAGGGGTAAATAGAGTTATACTCTGATACAAGATCGTCTACAACACTATCATATATGATAAAAATTGTACAGCATTTATGTACATGATTGATTGAATGGTGTTTTACGGTGCTTTTAACACTATGTAGGCTATATCGAACCTACAGCAGAATTTGTTTATTAATTAATTAATTATGTTAATTATATTTTGCAATACAAATTAAATTGCCTTTAAAAACTGAATAATAAGCATAGATGGAGTGTTTGTGAATAGGTCTTTGAGTGAGCTTGCGTTGAAATACTGGTTCCGGGCATTTATGTACATATACAACAGTAACTAAAATTCATTAAGAGAGAAGTGTTCTATTTTAACCCATACAGTGGACTTTGTTCCTATGCAATGGCTAAAACCTTTCTAGTTTTACAATTGGAACATCAAATAGATCGTCAATAGATATATTATACAAGACAGTTTCTTTTGAATTCATGCTGTCTAATTACCTAGTAAATGCTCATTTTCATGGTTCATCTGCTTGGCAATCAGTTCTTTGATAAAAAAATTGTGGTCTTCGAGCAGATAATGGTAATTTACATGAAAAAAATGTGTGTACGTTTTTCCCAGAATAATTACCGACCTTGACTTTTTCATATATTAATGATATAATAGATTTTAGCGCAGTACATAAATTGCAATGGACAGTAAAGAGACCTAATGATAAAATTAGTAGCTTGATGTGCAGGTAACGACCTTGTAATGATGATTACTGACACAAGCGAGTTAATTGAGATCAAACGGTTTTCCAGCTATTGTTTTGATACCCCATTTTCTTAATTGTTCTACATGGTGCTCACCACCGAATTAAAGTACCAAAGGTCTAATCTTGCCAGGTATGAAAAAGGGATTTCTCGCTGCCTTGTATTCGTTATGCATTTCCTGGTGGCTCTACTTATGAGTGTCAGGTATTTGACATCGGTTGTGGCATTGTGCTATGAGCGGTGTGTCAAAAATGTAGACCTGTATAAGGAGCTAGTCAATTAGCAACACGCATTAATGAATAGATAATCTGCGATATCTATACCATACAGCAAAATTCATTTAGTGGTCACTTCAATATTTTAACCATTTCGTCATAACGGTCACGTATTTCTGGACCGATTTTCAATATTTCCTGTATACTGTTTATTGAAAATAAGACCATCTTATCAAGATCTTATCTATTCCAATGATTGATACGCAAGCAAGTAATTTAATTGCGAATAAGCACAGTACGGGATTAAATTGATGCTTTTTAAAATTACCAAATATTATCAAGACAAGAAGTATTCAGAAAGTGAAGAAGTCATCGATATGGAGTCTAGTGCCTTTCCGTTGTATGGTCGTACATATGTTGGATTTCAGACATGATTATGTTCTATACCAAATTCGCCGACGTTTATCTAAATGATATTCTCTCTGACGAAAATGTATGTTATATACATGGAATGTACTGAAATATAAGACATACAAAATGAGAGAAAAAAACCATCTCCTGAGATCAATTGGCAGAACGTTAAGTCCACGGATATAGATAAAAGTTCAGATACAAAACATCCCGCCTTCCCCAAAATACTACCTTACCCTAAATTCCCACACAGAAAGCCCACTTAATACTTCGTATGTTCAAACCAGGGTACATGTCACTTGGATGATTTTGTTCCATGTCACTTGGACGATTTTGTTCCATGTCACTTGGACGATTTTGTTCCATGTCACTTGGACGATTTTGTTCCATGTCACTTGGATGATTTTGTTCCATGTCACTTGGACGATTTTGTTCCTGACATTGCGTTTAAAGCCATTCGTCCTCCACCATTGATTAATTATGTGTAAAAGGACTAGGTTTGTACGGATGCGGTTTCCGGTTAACCAAGAGACTGTTATGGTTCAGTAAGATGTTTATCTGAAAGAATCTTGAAAACGGGTACAAAACCGAAAAATAAAACAACATAAAATAAATATCAAACATTTTCAGTTGAACAAAACCAGCTGGACACGATATGAGTAACGTGTCTTTATGAAGCATGTCGGTAATACATTGACATTATTGATATCATTGAACGTGAGCACTGAGCATTTTGGCGTTCAAAACATTTCGCGTGCCACTTCCGCCTAACCTTGAGAATTATTGTGGAAAACAAATCAAATTGTTAAACTCTTCCTACAATAAAACTAAAGTTGTTGTAAAACATCGGTTTTATTGTTCGGATATTTCAAATGCTCGTAGGAACAATTAAATCGCATTAAATGTGAAGCAATCAATGCTTTACGATGTGTTCATGCTGATATCTTTTGCGTCGCAGTTTCAAATTGGAACACCTTTAGCATATGACCTAGTTTCAAGACAACGGTACGCGTGCACTTTCGCATATTTCAAGTAAATAATCACTAATTATAAGTGCAAACTATATGCCAACATTCACAATTGTTCTCAACGATATAGTGAGAAGTCTGAATATTTTGTTTATGGACTTAGCGACAGAGGTCAAAAAGTTTTAAGTCTCTACAATTGAAGGTAACAGCAGATTCTGTGGAGAAGCCACACATATAACTTCGCTGCTTTTCTACACATGGTCACATACCATCACAACAGAGTGAGCTAAGATACTCTTGACTGTTTTGAACTGTATCCACCGAGTGTATGAAATATACCGATGTCTCCACTGCTATATGATGTATGAGGTGTCCAACATATTGACTGCTATAGAGAAATGTTTCGAAATGTGTTTAAATCGTGATACCATCAACCCTTTCTATCATTATCTATCGCGTAGTTTGTGTTTCATTCAGATGTTTAATACATTATGCGCACTCAGTCCACACAATCCTTGCGGTAAGTGTATCAAATCAAATTCATTTTGGTCATCAACCAATAGCACGGACTAAATGGGGAAAATGATTGTCAAAGAAATACCATTCGTATAGATAGTGCAAAGACACTTACAAAAAAACTGTTCTGAATAATTGGGAGATAATTTACATATGACAATGCATATTCTTAAACTAGAATCGAAAAACAAAATAAGTGAGACTATTGTCCTCTTCAACATTGCACATTCCAAATTATGTTGGAATAAAGCAATTACGTGCGATTTATTTAAAACACTGTTTAATGCCGCTAATTTCAACCCTTATATTACCATGTGATTATACGGGTCTGTTTTTGGTTTATTAAATCATTAGTTGCATTATGTATTGAGTTACTATGTTATTTATGCTGAATTAAGACAGGAGCCGAATCGGCAATGTTCGTTCTAATCACTTTAAATCTTACTTTTATCTTAATAATCGACTTGAATGTAGTATTTTCAATGATTATTTTTATCAGCCTGAAATCTGTGTATTTTTGTGTCCTGTGCCATGGCTGAGATAGGCAAACTGTTATTACTTACTGTTGCTAATTTAGACGAATTTTAAAGATGATGATTTCTTGTCTTTCATCTTTGTATCTGTCGATTATTTATTTATTGTTTCCCAGGGAGGTTCAAACTAGTACAAATCCCCTGTAGCTTTGCTGCGGGCCGTTCCAAGGCGGTATGCTCCGGGAGACTGTTTTGTCCGCCATTTATTGTTTGTTTTTTTTTGTGTTGGGTTGTTTTTTTGAGAAGATGGGGGATTTTTTATATGTTTTTATTTTCTAGAAATCCTTTTCTTATTTATATTTCACTATCTCTTAATTTTCAGTTATTAAATTTTACTTAGACTAATGTATCTTTGAGATATGTCCTAGTTTATTCAATAACTATAGAATCCTATTACTTTATATGCCCATGTATGTATTATTCTGATTGTCAGGAATACTATCATTCGAAATATAGCCACCTATTTCTAAAATGCGTTAACAATTACCGACTACCTATGTACCGCTTGACACTAATTTCGAATTCCCTTGCGGTTAATTTCATATTTTACATATTTTTTTCATTTGAGGTAACTATGTTTCATCGTGACGGTAATGTTTACTGATATCAATTATTTAATTATTACTGTCATCGCTTTAACTGTCAATGGTGTCATTTCACGTGACTATGCAAGTGAAGTCTGTGTTGATGTCGTCACTTCTGTTGCTATTTTTTTATTTGATTTGTTTCGTTTACCTTGTACTTTTCAATTCATTTTCAGTCAACCCAAGAGAGCATCTTTAATAGGTGAGGCATTTCCTGCTTTACCCGTTCTACAATATTACGAGTTTACTGTGTTTGTTATATACAGTGTGCTATTTTCACAAGCCTATCACTCAGGATTTTCTTATTCTAACAAGCCCTTGAGTGTGTCAACTGTCTACAGATGATTATGCATCGAACGCTATAGCTAGATGATCACAAAATGGCTTGATACGTACATGTCGCGAAAGTTGATGCCGAAATGGTACCGCCCTGTTAATGACATGGTAGAGCCAATAGTTCACTAATCACTAGACATTGCATTCACTAAAATACGCCTGACCGGTATGGATCGCGTGTTTCTGTCTCTTGGAAAGTTTATATTGGATACAAGATAATATTCCAATAATTATAACCTAACTATTGGTCGGACCAGAAGGTAAGGAGTTTTAAAATGCTTTAGTAATAATGATTGGAATTCTGATACAATTCTAAAACTTTTTAAACTATGTGTATGTTCTGGAAAATAAAAAAAAACATTTTCTTAGAAAAACATGAGATAAAAAACATAAGTAAAAATTTATTCTCATTTTAATGACATTATATTATGACATATTTGAATAAATGGTAAATACAAAACATTATCAACAAAATTTCTTCGAATTTGATTTAATAATTACTTTATACCTTAAAATTATTATAACAATTATATTCCAATTGTGGTCCCTAGTTTTAGTGCTGAGTACTGTACTTACCCTTTGTCTTAAGTTTTCTCTAACTGATAATCATTTAAGTAATTTTGAAAAAAAAAACAATTTGTAAACTATGGATTACTATACTTTATTAGAAAAAAAATACAACAGAACTATTACTATCTCGAACTAGAAACCTTGCCTTTGTGAGTGGATAATACGCTTTAAATTCTTATAAAATAGTATTTAAAAGCAATAGACATTGGCGCCTGTTTCTAACAATTTGTAACATCGTAAGAGAGGAGGTTATTTTTTATTGTGATTTACGACGTCGCAACAGCCGGGGTCAATTGACAATTTTTTTAGCTTTAACGGTGGAAGAAGACCCCGGGCATACACCTGGGTAAAACTACCGATCTGCCATAAGCTAGCTGGGCATCTTCTTCTCATGTTAAATTTGGTCCTCAGTAGAATTCGAACTTACGGTGAGAGGCTAGTAATTACTAGTCAGAGAACATAACCACTCGACCATGGATGCTCATAAAGGTTGATAAGAATGGACAACATTTCCAAGACAGCGCACGTCTGTTTATATCGCTAATGGAGAGAGTAAAACTAATGAATTAAGTATCAAAATAAAAGCAAACAGATAGAAAAATATAAACATAAAGTTTGACACGGAAATACAAATAACAATGGTGATGTTATAAAAATATACGAATAAGAAACCAAGTTAAAATTTTAGGCTTTTTTTATTTAACTTTCATGCATATTTATTAACGCTAACATTATCACTTATTTTGTTCGTTTTGTAACATAAACAAACTAATTTATTTGTATCGTTGCTAACATTAAAAGTGTTGACTAGCTTGTGTCGTTAATGATAAGTTTGCCCGTACATACATTGAAATAAATGTTTCTCTCTCGAAGCAAACCCAGTCAATCAGTGTAAGGTTTAGGAAATTAAGAACAAAAAAGTTATTGTATTTGGTTACTCGTTTTATCTGACTCGGGGTTCTTGTCAATCCTCATACATTTGTATTTATGTAGATTCATTCCGTCTCTAGTTCAGCTCCGTTGTTTCGTACTTAGTTTAAATCAATCAACTGAATGACTTACCTGTTTAAATACAGGTATCAGGTACTACAGGTAACTTCTTTCATCAAACAAATCTTGATTTTATTGACATTACACTGTCTTTGAATTGACGTAATTAGAATAAATTAAGATTTCTTACTTAAAAGTTCGAGGGTAAATTAATCATTCTCTACACTCTGGTAACATAACTATACAACAAAACATTACATAGGAACAAGACTGATGTTTGACGATAAAGCATTTTACAACAAATTTCATATTTGGGTTTGTCCATGTCTTTTTCATCAAGTAAATGTATTTTGTCCTTTTGTATGTAAATACATGAAATACGAACTGAAACGAAACTAAAAAAATACATAAAAAAGTAATTCATGTTTATTTCACAGGAATTAAATGATACGCATGTTATATGTGTGAAATATGTGTTTTCCTAGAACAAATTAATTCTGTAATTTATTATCATTTGTTAATATCATTATACTCAAAGTTTTAATTTTAGTATTATGAGAGATAAAGCGGCCAAGACCCAAATTTGTAATTAATGGTAAAGTTTTTTTTAAGTCAGCACGTTTTTAAAGCTTAAACTTGTTATCTTAACTAAGATATGTCTATAGAACGGGTCCTCGATCTATGGTTTTACAATTTCAAACTTTGATCAAATGTTTTTATATGCCATTCATAGGATATGTGTACCTTTTAAACCGATTGGAACTGCTGTAACTTTCTGCCGACGGTTCCAAGGCAGTAGTCCACTGGATATTATGTTTTGTGCCCCATTTTTGTATGTTTCATTTTTTATGTTTGCATGTTTGGTGCGTTTTGGGTTTGTGTTTTTTTAATTCTTTTATAGTTCAATAGTTCACATGTTAGAGACAAGTAGAGTTGTTCAAGTTTCGGAAATACCTCTTTTACAACCATTTACACGAATTTTGTAAGTCTGTACGCAAATATACAACAAAATAATCATAAATCTATTAAATGTATACTGAAATTTCGTCTTTGTACCGAGTGCTTGACTTTGTGCTGAAAAATGTTTATACGGCCCAGAAAAAGTCGTGCCTCCGAATATCCGGCCGACCCTACTTTTGGGTGCCAACCCTGAAGTTTCTAACAGCAACATCAAAGAACTAAAATATTTAGGGACGAATCGTACCTCCAAAAGTACGCAAGGTACGGTCAGAAAAAAAGTAGAAAAGAAAGTTTTGCTTATTACCTAGCCTGTTTCAGTCAAGGAACCATAAACATAACTATCCTTCCTAGTCTTGGCATGTTCATACGTGAAAAAAGCAGTTAAATGTGTGTATAATATATTTGTAAATGTTAATCAAACACTTGATTGGTAATAAGCATGTTACATGTTATATTATATTGCTACAAGTTTTACCTGGCAGTTCGATAAAAGTGACACAAGAATTCAAGTCTAGACTTCACTAATCAGAGTCTTGGTATGGTACGTGTTCCCCTATGAGGATTTAATTACAGATTGTTATATCTATAGATGTTTCAGCCACTGATCGAATAGAGTAATTCATGTGGAGAAGTTTGCAATTATGTGTACTAACAAAGTACGAGTTTAGTACAGGCCAAGAATCATGAACACTGGTTATGATAAATGCTGGACGAGAATATAACTGAAATAGTTTGAAAAACGATTAATTTCTAATCAAATGTAGTTCCGAATGCATTTTAAAAATGTGGTTATAAATATATAAGAGCTAAAAGGAATGCAAAACACTACGGCAACATCACCTTGAAACGGGTTGAAGTTTTAGTACATTGGATAAAAGCGGTTCAATTGGCACAAGTCCCACACTATCGTTACGTCCTTAAACTTGTTGTTTCCCTAACAAAGAAAGTAAAAACTAATTACTCGTGAACTAATGAAGAAATTAGACATTTTAAGCTTGTCAATGGAATTATGTTTTTAAGTCGGATTACAATCGGTAATAATAAGTTATTACGGTCTTTATACTTCATTTCTAACATAGACAAGAATCACTCACTTAAATACATCAGTTTAAAATAGTCTTTTCCGTCTTGTTAATGAACTTCATACTTGATGAATTCGAACCGTTTAATAACATTGTGTTTGTAAGGTTTTTACGTGGCCAATCAGTAATACTTTATGTTATATATTTCACGTTGACATTGACATTTTGTTTACAAAATGTACGACAATTTAGCTTGCTTTGCGGCTGGCGACTGTGTTACTCGAATTGTGGTTTGTAGTAAACAAAAAACACAATTTTGTTCACCAAGTCTGTCAAATTATTTCATACTCTATATAAAAGTATTGGTCTGGGTGTGTTAAAAGTGAAATAGTTTTTTTTTTTAAGAAAATGTTGTAGGGGATGCTTTGCAGTGATTAGTAAGTTGTAGAGAAGTGTTTTATTAGAAAAGGATAGAATGTTTATACTAAAGTATGTAATGAGGAGGTAGATCAATGTCACAATTTACAGGGTATTTACTACCCAAACAAATCACTGACTAATCCACCTGAAGAGAATGCAATATAAATAAGAAATTGGAAAATACATTACAGACAATGAACAAGTGAAACAATGAGACCACTCAATTACATTTAGAAACAAACATCGATAGGGTAAAACGAGAGTATGCCTTGGGTACCAGAAACATCACCTCAAGTAGGGAGAAAGGTTAATGACAAGAATTACTGAATAGGAAGGAGAGCAGGCATTAATAGTAAAGAAGTGCTACTGAGATTAAAGAAACCAAACATGGTACAGCTGGGGTTTTTCGGAAGATAATGAATTATTGCAAAGTTATGGTTTGTCTCATGATTAATGAGTACTAGTAATTAGTTTGCTATGTTTTGTTCGGGCTAACGTCGCACCAACCGCCAGTGTCATAAGACGATTATCCAGCTTTTAACGGTGGAGAAAGACCCCGGGCGTGTATCTCGGGTAGAACCAACGACCTTCCGTAAGCTGTCGGGACATCAGCCTCAATTTTGGATATTCAGGCTGTTGAATCTGATATCCCCGTATTCTAAGAAGCAAACCTGAATGTATTTATTCAAATATTATTCATAATTATGGTATTATAGTGTTATTTGCGTTCACAGGACTGCATTAAAATGTCTATTTCACATTCAGAGACGTCTTAAAGAATGTTTTCCATTTTGTATGAAAATTCCATTTAGAATTTACGAATATCTAACATGCACTGCTTACAAATGATTGTTTTATAAAACCCTGAAGAATTGATAGTGGAAGGAAAATGTAAGATAAACTATAAAACAATATATTTATTGTCTTGGAATTAAAACCTAACGTTGATATGTCTGCGATTTTGTTTTCAAGTCAGGTCTCATTAAGTCGGTTAACGTCTAAATTAACTTTAAAATATCAAAATATTGCCAACTCTTTCAATTGTATTTAAATATCTGGCGATAAAAAAGAATACAAAGTAGCAAATGACTGTCTCAATACAATTCCATTTGGAAATAAAGTGCTCTAGCTTCATCTATTACTTCGAATTAATATCTACTTACAGTGCAAAAGTAGTTAAATTATCCTAAAACATAAATATTTCATATGATTTTTTAACTGCGGAATATTTCAAAGTTTCCGCTCGCGTGATCTAGAACCGTGCAAGATAGAATTATGCTTACTATACTGTATTTATTACGAACGTTTTTTAAGTATTTTTCATGCAAATCGCTGTATTAGTCACTCTTTTTGCTTATCTAAGCGTGTTGGAGCGCTGCATCATGCTTTAAAGAGATCCGTCGCCAGATTGACTGCAATAAAAAAATAAAAACAGTCATTTTCATCGTTTGATATTTGATATACTCATTAATCTTCATTTATACGGAAATTTCGTAAAAAGTAGATTTATTTCAGATGAATTTAAACTTGTTTGTTTTACTGCGTGTGCTACACTTGTAGATTTTTGTCAACATTCCTGAAGACCTTTGCGAATGGTATTGTAAATAAACACAACATCGAAATCTTTGATTCAACATGCTGATGTAATTACTAATGAGACCATCCTTAAATTGTTGGTTACGCGACCCAACAGTAGGTATGTAGGTAGGCGTTGCTTTTGTCAACCTTTCTGATGACCTTTGCGGATAGTGTAGTAAATAAACACAACATCTATATTTTTGATTCTATATTCTGATATACGCGTAATTACTAAGGAGACCAACCCTTGAAATGTTGGTTACGCGAACCAAACTTTTAACACTGAGTAGGTTGGTAGGCGTTGTTTTTGTCAACATTTTATGCTTCTACTTGAAATAAGTCACGCAGCTGCAAACAAACATTATAAGGATAGCTTGATAGAAAAAAAAGTTTCAAGACTTCGAAAAGTCATAAATCTAGACTCTAGTCCTTTTATTATTAAAATTCGATATAACATCAAACACAATTGGTGTTATTCTATTTTCGAACATTTTCTGGTTCCTTTCCGTCCTTTATCGGAGATTTGGGTTGATTTTATATCATTACAATAGCATTTTTCTGCTGATTTCATTATTGATTACACTAATCGGATTGTCACGATGTCAATTAAATTGTATACGGTCATAGAAGTTAATAATCATGACGATGTATTGAACATTACCTCTTAAATTACGTCACGAATGTTTTAAAAGCCTACGCATCTGATTTAATAATTCCATATCAATATGGTAATGTTCTCTACTGTAACTCGAGTTGTTAATTAGTTCAAGAACATCGGTTTAAATTTGTTGTTTGTGGTTTTGTTGTCGCTGTTGTTGTTGCTGTTGTTGTTGTTGTCCATTGCAGGTCCTTCTAAGGTATTATCCTTTTTTGCTTTTTAATGGAGAATAATTTTGTAAATAATTCCTAGATCATGGAAATATGACAGTTATTCAGTATATTTTGATATTCTCCGTACATACATGTATACAGTGCAACCTCTCCAGAGCACCCTCTCTTGAGCAACGGATTGATTTTTCCCACTGTACAATTTTACTATTAATTTAACCCACCCAGAGCAACAACCTCTCAACAACAACATAATTTTGCTTCTCCCGAAGGATGTTGCTACGGAGTGGTAGCACAGTATTAACAATACTGATCGTTATGAATTATTTTACCGTGACGCTTTGCAAGTTTTCATACATGTATTATGATTTACATTTGCGATATCTGAGTTTGTTTCTTTCAAAAAAACACATCAGTCCAGATGATTCTGGAAAATGGTTATCTGATCCTAATTGATGTCTTTAAGCATTTGAAATCGCTTAATTTAGATACATTTTTTCTATAAACTAAATTTCTGCTTGTTCATCAATGGATAAACATGCCTAGGTAAAGACATAAATTCAACAAAAACGACAACATTACATTCATAGAATGATGTATTTCATATTGCTATTAAATAATTACCGCATTCAATTGTGTGTGTTTTTTTCTATATCAAATTAATTATTATTAATTATAGCTCAAAACCACGCTTTAAAAAGATTTATTTTGTAATAAATAAAGGTCCGGTCTTAAAGAAAATCTAGAAAAACGGTCACGTGATTCTTAGAAGCTATGAATTCCGAGATATTGTATTTCACATAATGACGTAAATCTACTAATTTAAGCAACGAATAAATAAGCATGTATGTAACTTTATCCTCTTCAAAAGAATATTTCTACATTTTATACTGTAATCCATTTGCGACAAATGATATTTATTTCATGATCTTAAAATATTTATCATTATTTACAAGTCCAAATATTAAGGAAGAAATGAAAACCGGTCCGATTAAATAAACGGTGGTTATAATGAAATAGTTTTAACATCCTATTGAACAATTTTATAATTAGTTATGTATGAAACCCTTTAAAAATCATTCTTATCGGTGCGGACTAATTTCCACGTGTCCACCACACAAGTATGTAACTAAGAATCAAGTAACCTTTCTGGCTTTCTCGTCGACCACTGGGTTACAAATCTAGCGCACTAACCACTGGACCATGGTAACGGCTCCTCGAAGATCTATACGACATAAACACAATCATAAATTAGTGTATTTGTTAATTGTTGGTAGTGGCCAGTATGGCACACTCTCAAATCATTTGTCTAATGTTAGTTATTCGGACTTTTAACATTTCGCCGCACGTGATTTTTACGAGTTCTTATATACAATGAAACCTCTTCAGAGCGATCATCTCTTGAGCAACAACCTCCCTTCAACAACAGTATATTTGTTTCCATTGTACGATTTAACTATTAGTTCAATCTTTCTAGAGCAACAACCTCTGAACATCAATATAATTTTGCTTCTCCCGAAGGGTGTTGCTTTGGAGAGGTTGCACTGTATATTGTATTGTTATATTTAATTGAACCTTTTGTTATCACTGGTATCTAAGGTAATTAAGTCAGTCAATATCAATAAATGTGGTAGTGCAAAATCTCATAACATGAACTTTAATTGTTGTATGTATTTTATGTGCCGACTGATTACAAGTGGGAGTTGGTGAAGGGTAGGTGGGAGTCACGTTTGTTGATGGTGATTATTTTTTTAAATTTCTGAGGCTCTGTACATTAATGAAATTTATTAGCTCGCATGCTTCGAAGAAAAAGTCGAGCTATTATGATCGCTGGGCGTCGTCGTGCAAAAGTTTTAATGTAGCCCATTTCTCAACCACTGTTGTAGATATCAACACGACATTTGGAATTCTTGATTATCATGACAAGGCGTAGTTGCAAGACAAAGGGTATTGATCTTAAAGCTGTATTTTTGGAGTTCTTCCCCCTTTTAACTTTGAAATTTGGTTAAAATTGCATATTAAATAGAATGATGAAACATCTTGCGTGCGGCATTTCCGAAGAATCCTTTATCCACTTTCCACCTATATGACGGTGGGTTGTACTTTTTTGTAAAACTTAAATCTGGTGCCTGTATTCTCTTTCTCCTGAAGTAATGGATTCTCTATACTTATATCGATATTTCAAGTAACAAAATCTGGTTTTATCTTTATCTATTTCAATAGGAATATTTAAAATCATTTGGGAATTGTAGGTACTTTGATACGTTTTTCCAACATCGACAAGAATTGTGTCTCTAATGAATACAAAATACGACAGGCAGTCCTAAACATCTTACTTTTATGTAATATAAATGATCGTGTTTGTATAAAAATGTTGCCAAGTGTGTCTACATTATGACTTATCAGCGTTGAAAAATGAATAACAATAAAGACTGAAAAATGAATAACAATAGAGACTAGAAGCGGAGATACAGTGATGTATTATCGCACTTGAAGCCAATGTGTCTTGTATGAAAAATGGAAAATATACGCGCATGATAGAATTCAGAATCCGTTATTGGTTTGTAAAATGAAAAGTTCAAATACGTCAAGTTGCTAACATTAAATGTGGCTTTAGAGTAAAGTAAGTGAAGTATGGGTTCGTTATCCTCATCGGATGATTAATCGTTTAAGATTAAGCTTACTTTAAATGAGAAGATCTGTTTTATGACAGTTTAGTTTCCGTCCTAATTTGGAGACCGTCATTGCCGTTGTTGTGTTTTGTGATGTTTGTGTTGGATAATTAATTTAATTTCCTTAAATTCACTGATTGAGTATTTGTAATGAGTTAATAAAGCAGATTAATGATTTTAGGTGCAGCTGACAAGCCGTCGGAATGGACAAAGTCATTTATATTCTGATTTTGTAATGTATTGACGACATGTATGTCAAAAGCGTTCTCTCCATGCTCTGTAGACGTAAAACAGGATTTAGTTCATAGTTTTACAATTATAAACACAGTTGTAAGTCAATTTTCTAATATGCGCAGCAAAGTTGGAAGATATCTGAGGTCTAAAGGTGGGGGACCTTTTTGTTTTCATTGCCTTCTCTGTTATTCGTAAGATTTCAGACGTCGATGCGCCGTAAAACAACAGTAATATTTTAGAAAATTACATCACGGTACCTAATGAACCCCATTAAAAGAACGCGGGAGACCTTTTGACATTATGTTTGTCTATTAGTCTGGTGAAGCAGTTTCCTTTAATTTTATTACTTGCATATAAAAGACATCGGGTTTGTTTTGTATTTCTTTTGGTTGTCTGTGAATCAGATGTGAAATGAACTACCGGGTGTTACATGGATAAGTAGTCAAACCAAGTAATGGAACAAGAGCTTGGCCATTCGGATTATCGGAAAACAATGACCGGAAGTAGGTTTTACGTCATGTTGGTATTCAAACTTAGTCATTCTCAGCAAACTGAATGTCTCTGTAATCAATATGTAATGATGAATACACTATATGTTTCTGTAACAACTATGCTGTTCACCAGGGTTTAAAGTCCCACCAACAAACAGGATCATATTGCAACTTTTTCAGCTTAAACGGTGAATGAACACCTTCGGCATTAACTTAAGTAAATCCAACAACCTTCCTTGAACTAGCTGGATAGCTACCTCACAACTGAAATTTCTCTAATCCCGGTTGAGACAAAATCATTTATCGTTGTTTTATTTCGATGGTGTTTTTCTGTTTTGAATATTTTAAATCAACTCTTGCTAGAGTAAAACATGGTTTAGTTGTTTTGTATCTTCATAACAAATTCCACTGATGCGTTCCTTTGCTGTTCAGTGTATAAAAAGTTTATACGTACATGTACGACATTCATATTTTTTCTTCCCGAACAAGATTTTAGCACTTTCTCGTCTATCTCCCTTCATTTTGTGAAGATTTTTTTTATTTTCATTTTTATTATTGTTTTAACTATTGTTTTTATGTTCTTACGCGCGGCTCCTGTTTACGTGGACTCCTTGTAATGCAATAGACTGCTTCGCTGTGAAGAATTTTCACTTTCAGGATTTTTAACTGCCCATTAAGGCGCGGAAAATACACCCACAATTTGCACCATTTTAATTTTCCCGGCTTTATCATTTCTGTTGTGATGTAGCATGCGATACGACCGAAATAGCACAAAAATGAATTATCACACATTAGTTTTATGGGACCCAAACACAACAGAAAACGTTCAAAATGAGCCTTTCATCTAGAAAAATGGCAAATTATCTTTCACAGATAATGAAATATGACAAATCGATATGAATTGGTTTGCTTGTTGAAATGGTGAATGCTCTTTGAATTTTGAATGAATTCCAACAACGTCAACAATCAATCATGATGTGCATTCGTTTGTTTTGCTATATTGTTGCTGTTTTTTTCTGTTGATGTTTTGTTTTTTGCTGTGTTGTTGTTGTGTTGTTTTTCGTTGTGTTGTTTTTGTTTTGTTGTTGCTGGTGTTGTGTTGTTGTTTTATTAATAGTTCCCTTTTTAGTTATCATTTTCAGTGAAGTTTTAAAAAGTTGATATTAAATATTAGCTTGCGTAAATTTATACCAATGGCAGTAATTTCGGTTTCAAGTGATCTACCGACATTATCAGGACAGTCTCTCAAGTCTGTGATGTTTAATCGAGTTAGCGGTCCTAATCTTACACTAATATCGTTATAAATAAAACGCTAGTAGTAAAGAATGATGTTTAGTCTGAATGTAGTATGCGCCATATTAATCCATTCTCACGTCCATAGGTGACATAATGGTACATCGCCAAGAAGGTTTAAGACAGAGCTCGGCGGTATATTTCAATATCTGTCACTAGGGAGATATGAGAAGAACACGTACGCTAGTCCTGAAAAAAAATCTAATTTCTAACTCAAGATGACGATAACCTAATGTTTCTGAATCCTTAAATTTGATTAATATCAGCCAGTCAGGCAATTTGGTAACGATTTGGTAACAAAATGTGTCACAATGGTTGACTCTGTTAAGAGTTTACGAGCTATGTTTGTATTAATCATGCTGACAATGATAGAAAAAAGCGCCATGTTGACAACTTTGAAGTAGCTGGATGAGGTTAAAGTACTGATGTAAAGGCTAAAGCTACTGATAGTAATAAGAAATATTGAATTACAAGCAAGAGGTGCGTGCCTGATATAACAAGCGTTATTATTCACCTGTGTGATGTTTATGTTTATATTAATGTAGTTTTACATTAATGAATTACAGTCAAACCTGTGAACAAAGGCTAGTCTTGGGAAAGACAAAATGTGGCTTTATTGAGAGGTGACATTTTTTCGGAGATCAGTATGTTCTGAATAACCAATGATGTTTTTTAAGGGGCGGCCTCTATTGGGAGGTGGCCGCAAACACAGGTTGGACTGTATATGTTCATAAAAGTGTCGGTTTACAGTTAATTCAGTTAAAAAATATTTGAAATGAATAAGGTTATTATATTTCATGTGTTAGTTTAAGGTATTCCCAACTCTTAATCTCGGCAAATAAAGCAAGATAACTTGTATCAAGCCTTTTACTGGACTGGTTAATTAATAAATAAAGACCTTCTTATATCTGAAGACATTCATAAGCAGTCTATAGCATAAATCATGCAATTACATTAATTATTCATACAGATAAGAAAAGGATTCACAGAAAAAAAAACACAAAAATCCCTAATCCCCCCCTCCCAAAGTCCCACAAACACTCAACAATGACCATACCACAAACTGGAGGGCAAAGCACAGTCTACAGGAGAATACCGCCTTAGAATGGAAGCTGTCCAGCTGGCTAACAGAAAGTCGCTTGTTCTACCTAGGTGAATAACTGGGGTGTTCCTCCACAGTAAAATCTGGAAACGTTGCTGAATGACGCTAATTGTTGGTGCAGCATTAAACCTCAGAAAAAAATGATACAAAGAAAGATTTCAGAAAACACTATAGATGTTGTTCTACTGTGCACACTATCCAGTGTTACTCCTATACACCTAGAAATTTTACCATGCTTTTTATCGTTCAAAAAGTCGCAATTGAAGAACACAGCTGTTTTCAATAAATAACTACTTCAAACAATGCTCTACAATATAATATCAAGTGTTTCCTAATGGCCGGTCTTAAAGTGTTGTTCTTCTATGTTCGCGAAGTTGTTTAAATTCGCTTTTGAAATAAGTCGCTCAGTTAATGTGTTCGTAATAATAAATTGAGTTACAACGAAAAAAAATGCATTTCGCATGACATTATGTCATGACGGGCTTTGTATTCGCATTTGAAATGCAATAATGCCTTTGTATAGAAAGCACAATGCAAGACCTAGTTTTTTCAATGCCCTCCAAATAGGATGTTTCTCAAAAATATCTTTTCATGTATAATGATTTTGGCAAAAAAAAAAACAGTGTGCAGCCAAACGTAAATTAACAAATGAGTTAGCAACATCTGTGAGCAAACGTCATCATGTTTACGGCGGCTACTCTTTATGCACGTTTTTGATAAAACAGACCACATTAAATTATTGACAAAGTCCAACCGCGGAAATGCTATATATATTACCTCCCTTCAGTAATTTCTGTTCAAGGGTTTGATAGTTCGCTACAGCCGAACTATATATATTACCTCCCTTCAGTAATTTCTGTTCAAGGGTTTGATAGTTTGGCTGTAGCGACATCCTTGGAACCCAAATAAATACTTTAGACCAATTTTTTCATGTGAGGAAGCTGTCCAGCTAGCTTACAGAAGTTCAGTGATTGTACCCAGGTGTAGACCGGGGATCTTCCTGCACCGTTAAGAGGTGCCAAATGACCCTTGCTGTAGGTGCGACGTTAGACCCTCGTGAAAAAGGAAAAAATGAACAAAAAATATAAATAAAACTTCACATAATCTACCTTTAAAATTTATTTCTAAATTGCTCTAAATCATCTGGCCCACTGTCAAGGTCAAATTAATTCATTGAATTAAACATGAATGGAATGCTTTTTGTGGATAAAATGTTTGGGTTGATTAGATTTGTCTATAAAACGACAATCTTGCTTTGAATTGGTATTCAGATTAATTTAAATGTTCCCATTATAAAGGGCAAAGCACCAGAGTAAACCGCCGCACGCTGATAAAAATAATCAGTGTAATACTGGATTTGAAGAACTGTCTCGCACAGGCTTTTTTCAATACGTTCATCTTCTTTACATGTACAGTTAGAAAAAAAACATTAATTAGTCTATTTACAGAGCTTAGCCTAAAGGACTTAGCTGAGTCTCTTTCATTCTTTTAGAATTTTGTATTAATTCTTTTAATCAAAATAAAAAACAATTATTATGTCGCCTGTGGGGTTTGGTTTTAATCCGACTGTAATTTTGCAAATCAAGTGAAGTTTCCTGTTCATTTGCTTTTAAATTAATGTTTAGAACATCTTGTAAATTATTTGTGTATGCTTTCTTCTGACATCTCCTTACATGCGTCTCTCTCATTTTTCCGTTCAGATTTGTTTTGCTGTGTATTTTCCACAGTTCGTATGGCTAAGCCTTGTTTCGTAATCGAGGTCGGTCCGTTTTCATTTCCCTTAAAATGTTGTAAACGGTTTTCGCCCGGGTAAAGAGTTCGTGTCATCAAAGACATTAAAATTACAATAAAACACGACGAACTTTTGAGTTCTAGTATATTTGTATTAATATGTATCATCGATTCTTTACATTTTAGTATATTTACATTTAAATTGTGTATATACATTTGGATTATCAAGAATATTTCAGTTTTGTATAAGGACCAATGTTACCTACCTGTACTTGATTACCAACATTTTACAATAACTAGAACCTTCATTGTGTGTATCCAAGGAGGAAAATATGCTTGCATTGAAATTTTAAAATCTAATTGTTACGGAGGAATATAAGCAAGCAGCGGTCTGTGAATGTTTGATCTACAAGCTAATGTTTAAGCAACTAACTTTGCCTGTTATGTTATCTGCTGAAGAGAGTTCATTCGATCTGTCAATTTCGTGGCATATCGCAATATCTTCATACTATTCACTTTTTGACTGAATAAAATCACCATTAATATTATCTTCAAGTTTATTAATGGCTTTCTCTCGTTGTTATTCATCGAAAAATGGTATCATGATTTCTGTACACACAGTCCTGGCGCTATAGCGTGGAAAAGAAAGAAAAAAATAGACACATTCAACATATTGTATATTCCGCCTTTATATCCAGACAAACACGACTCACACAACGGTATGCATGTCATAGGGCACATTCAAAAGGAAATACACATAATATGTTTGTTATATCAACAATTCAACACGACTCATGCCAATATTAACATAAAAGGAGGCGCCTATGTGGTTGAATAGTTCCTCACCACTGTGAGTTTGAAGCCAATTTACTATACTAAATGGTCATCAATGCTTATGTATGTGTTTTAACTTCAAGCCATTGTATATATTCTTTTAATATATAACAATACAACAATAGCAACCATATACAATGTATATATGTTGTTGGAAATCCTTTTCATATATACAAACATTAGATTCCCCAAAACAACCGTACACAAAAAATCCCAACCTCACATATACATTAAATGGTGCTGTGTTGATTATTGCCGTCACTCTATCTTATTCAAAAACATTAAATCTTAAATGCTTTTTTTCTTGAAAGTTTTTTGCTCAGAATATTTTGATGGAATAAGAAATTTAAAACTCGTAGGAATTAGCTTTGACAGATGTGTGTCATTGCATGGGTTAGTTAAATCTCCGGGATTTATCTTCGTTAATACTTTCGCTGACACACTTCTTGTAAGATTTTTTGGAGCAAATATAGTACTTTCAAATATGTCTTATATCATTTATGGAGCATGTTTGTCATAGTATGGGTGTGAGTTTTATAACAAACTATAAACAAGCGAACTAAATACAAATCTGTGGCCTATTACCAGTCACCAGAAGCGGAACGAGTTGTCGTTAGATGGTCGCCATCGATGTCCAACTGACGTTTAATTAGGGTTTTAAGGATTGTAATCATACTGAAGGGAGAAAACAGAGACTTAAAACGAATTTAGCATGAACAAGAAAACACTGTAATCTTGTTTATATTGCTGGATAACAATATTAATTATACAGCGACATTATTGTGTTTAGCATCCATTATTATTGTCATATCATTCTATTAGGAGACGGCGCCATAGACAATTTGTATCATGTATTAATTGTGACGTGAGCAGGGATGTTGGGTTAATAGGTAAAGATGAGAAAAGGATTCCTGGAAATAAAAACACATACAAAAAAACACCTTCCCTAAAACACTACCCCCCCCCCATTCACGTACCCAAAATCCATCCAATACATAGAACCATACAAAAAATGGAGTACAAAATACAGTCTTCCGGAGGATAACAAAGGGAGGGAGTTAAGCTAGTTTTGAGGGCCCAAACTCCCACTTAAGACAGATCCTAAAAGCCCGTTCTTTACTTTTATAAATACATGTATGATAAAAATGAATATTTCCCCCATCTAACCGCTAACAAAAAAGCAATGGTTTGCCGTTTAACAATTATTTTCATTTTTTCTCTCGTCTGAGAACTCTTAAATAAAAACCCAAAGTTATAAATTATTTTATCATTAATTACATTCAGTAAAAACATGATGTATCGCAGAAGCCAATGGCTTTGCCCTCTGTAAGACATAAAACTTGTATAACGATGTTGCAATTAATTTTTTGTCGCGTCAACTTAATAACAAAAATCGTTCCTTTTATTTTTTATGTTTCTTATTAATTCTCCGATGAGTTAATCTCAAGTTTTATTTGGGTAGCTATTCAACTTTTTCGGATAAGTCGGCGATATTGTTGAAGGCTTTTTATCAGAATTAATTTCTATTATAAAAAGAACTTTGCATTATCACCGTTTTACCGATATATTTTAGCATTCATTTCGTATTTTTATACTGCAAAATAATCGTGTTTCTTTCCATATTATGTATTGCTATTGTCTATGTCTGTGGGGTTACTATTTGTCTTCTGTCATCAAAACTCCTTTAGACATGTAGTCTTAATGCTATTTCATGACATGTTACGTCTATTTCGAAGAAATAATTCGCAGATACGAAAAATACAAAAGTCACGATTCATTCATTAGACGGAAGAATCAATGAAGTACACAGTATCATGATGTAGACATATTAATAAGTAACCTTTCTTTATATCGAGTTGAGAGAATCGAACTATTTCAAATTGACAATACTTAAAGCCATGTCTGCTGTTGTTACTAGTTTAGTGCAAGATCAGACCATGTTTGCCAACTAATAGCACTTTATCAGGCAATCAATCCAGCTTAAGATAGATGCTTAACGCAGTGAATCATTGGACGTTTTCTACAACAGGAATAGACAGTAAATACGTTACCAATTGAGCAGTAACACGGGGAACTACAAAATTAATATACTACCTCTTGAAATTATGAAAATACCGGGCAGACAAAACAAATATTCTTTATGAGATGAATGATAATACTGATTAGCATAATTAGATCTAACCAAATGTCAATAAAATGTATGAGGCTCTTGCGTACATTGCTTTATCCGGCGTAGATTTTTAATGTCAACTTAGGTCGTAGATCTTTGCTCTTATAATTTCTAAACACAGCCAATTCTTTCATAGTGTTAAAACAGTATTTCAAATTTTGATCTCTGTTTCACATATTATTGTTAGAAAGTAGGCAGTCAATTGTTACATGATGGAAAATGCGAAATTTCTACAAGGCACCACAAGAGCCTTTGCGTAATGTCTTTAGTGCAGTACTGATATACTTCCGACCAACGGTGCTAAACTCGAGAGTGTATCTAAACATCCTGTGAATAAATGTTACTGAAGAGTAAGAACAAATATACATTAAAACAGAGGTTCTTGTTCCCCTATTGTTCCGCTATTAATGCATGCATATAAAAGAGTAAACGTTGTTTTTGTCCTCTATTCAAAGGTCGTCGGGAAACCAGGTTTTCCCTGAAACTTTCAAAAGCAGTGAATTTTATATCCTGAGCGCAACCTTGGTGAAATAATGACAAATTAAAAGTCTTCATTGACGGGGACTCTATAAATCAGTGGGTTTTATTTTTTTGGAATCAAGGCTTCGTGATTACCAGGTCATGTTGTCTACATAAAATGCAATTTGTTTACAATAAAAATTACCCAAATTATAGCATTGGCAACATTGTTGGTTTCCATTAAATCCATCACATTCAGAACAAAGTATTCGACAATTGGATATTTTTGTAATCTTTCGTGGAAAAAGTCCGTGTTTTACTAACTGTCTAAAGATATGAAAATAGGAATTGTTGATGAAATTCAGTTAGTTTATTAGCAGGAAGCGTAAGGTAAATGTGACCTAATATTTATTTAACAGTGACACAATGGTATGATATCAGTCTGGTGGTTATGGTAACTTGTGAGTGAACATGCAATAAATAACCTAAAGGAACATAGACAATAGATAAATGGATTTAATGGAGATATGAGAACCACTTGGATTTTTATAATAGATGTTATTTAAATGGTTGTCGCTGATTGGACGAATTCCGAACTCAATTAATGTTTTATTAATCATATACGCATAAAGGGGTGTGAACAATATGAACAAATATGTAATATAATATGTTGCAAATCGTATTACCGAATACATTTTACGATACATTTGTGATGAATTGAGCCTCCTAGGTCGAGTGGTTATGGTCTTTAGCTATTAAAGATTAGCTACTCATTACTGTGAGCGCAAATCCCACCTGGGATAAGACAAGACAAATATCACATGTGAACTTGTCCAGCTAGCTAACGGAAGGTCGGTGGGTCTACCCAAGTGTATGTCTGGTATCTCCCTTCGCCAAATAAACCTGGGTGTTGGTGCGAAGCTAAAACCCCAGTAAAGAAAGTTCTGATGTAATCATTCATTGTTAGTAGTTAGTGCCAGAAATCAGGACGATACTTCCAAAAAATCTCGAAATCTAACGTCTTGTACAAAATGCGTTTAGCCAATCTAATCGGAGTTTATTCAGGGAATGTTTTATCTCAATTTTTATATCATTAGCGCGTTGTTTGTGTTTTGAGTCTGGTGGGGTTTTTTTTGGGGGGGGGTAAGTGGAGACATTCTTTAAATGCGGTTCTTTCTTGATTCCATTTCTTATCTGTATTTTTATAATTCTCATTGATATGCTGTCAGGATGATGATATAGTCGCAGGTATTTAATGTCACGTCAGGTAAAAATTGGAACTTTTGTTAGATTGGGTAATCATACATCGTCTCTTGTGGTGCATCAACGAATATGTCTTTTCCTTTAAAACTGTGAATATAAACTGTGATTTAGAAAAAGGAAACTATTTTGTTTGCCGCAAATGCCTTATTGCGTTTTTCTTTTAAACAAAAATGATGTATTTGTCTCATTCGAACAAACTTCTTACTTAGAATTCTAAAACTTTGAATCTGTTTCCCCGTGATTGAGAGGACGAATATGGAAAAGGCACCACCAGTCTAACATTGCAGACAAAGGAAATCTCATGAATATACGTTTTGTGAAACTGTCTTTGATAATAATTATATGTAAATATGAACTTGAAGGATCTGTTTTGATGTTAAATTAGGACATTTTCAAAGAACAGTTTGTCTCGTAAATACACATAGGCAAATAATGGTTTCGTAAAAACAAATATGCATTGGACTATTCTAAGTATGGGAAACAATATATTTCTGATTATAAATTGACATTTCATTTTATTTCAGAAGATCTACAATCAAAATGTCTTTTGATCTACTCAGAAGATGCCCAATTCATTTTCTAACTGGAGTCGTCTGTCGATTGTTGATCGTTGCTTTTTTGGCGGCGGTAGCCACTTCATATGATCCAGGAAGTCGTTTTGATGAAAACTTCGCTGAGTTGATAAAAAACCCATTCAATATCCCGCATGTCAACAGTGACTCCGGATTCGAAGGCGTTTTTGAGGATGATTCTAAAACTAACGGACCAATTGATCCTCAATTGGAAGCTACGTTCAACTACAGAGTTCAGTCACCGTCACAGCTATGCCCTAAAAAGTACGCCATGTTATATTTACTAACAAAAGATGTGAAGTATTTAAAGGACTGTGGAAAATTCTTAGGCGTCCCAGACATGAATTCAACATCGCCTGTTACACAAACCGAAGCACCTGCACCATCGTCCTATTCTGGAAACATTCTTAAACGCATTTTGCAAAATATGGACGCAGGAACAATTAAAACTGATTTCTACAAACAAAGATCACCTGTTGCAACAAAAAGGGCAAGGCTTTCTGTTAACAGTGCATTATCGTCGTTGGCTGATATGTTGAGGTCTGAGTCCGGAGGGCGGCGGGAACCTGTGTACGCATTTCATCGCGAGATGCTCAAAATGGGATAATATATTCTGAAGATTCTGAACAGGAGATTGATGAAATGTATTGATGAAATGTCTTTTATTTGATACAACAAACAAAATGAAATATACATAAAATTCATAAACTCTATACATGACATACAATGAACAAGATTCAAGGGGTAAGCGTTGCAAGATTTGGCTTAAATGCTAAAATCAGGACCAACTTTTAGAGTGTTAATTAAAGTGTTAAAGTGTGGTCCTTTATTCACTTTCTTAGGAGTTTGCTTGGCTAACAACATTTTTCATTTGCACATAATTCGGTGAATATTAAATCCTGGCCAATGAGTGTTTTAATATAAGTGACAATCTAGCTAGAAAGTACATCAACCATCTTGTCTCTGAAGTTTTGATAGCATCACAGTGTATTGTTCGTATGTCATTTTGAATTATAAATGATTTGCAATATCTTGACACTTTCCTTGTGTTTCAGTCGATGAATTCATTGATATAATTCCGAAATGTTATCATTTAATCCCAGCAGACTCTCCGGTATATTAAGCTCTACAGCATGAACAAACACTAATTACTTATTTTGGACAAGTGATGGACACTCTTTCACGTATAATATGGCGTTTACAATTCGCAGATATCGTGTTAGTCTCTCCGCGTCAACTGTCTAGGACGATCATTGACGATTCATTAGCGTGCTATTCGGAATGATCGTCCTAACTGATCTACAGGATTTACGGAAGATGCATTAGACGCGGCTGATGTATATTTTTCAGAAATTTATCAAGACAACATAAAAGAACAGTGAGGCAGTGTTATATTCCGTATTTGAACGTTCTTGATTTTCGTCTTAGCTATCGATATTTTCCAACCCCCTTCGCTTCATTGTGCGTCGTTTCCTTACAAAATGTATCATTCTACATTTATATCGTTCGATTAATTATGTTAACATCATGTACGGAAAAAATGATATTCACCATCTATGTATGCAAAGTAGCACAGTGCACGTATCAGAGTGTGTCCCTAGAAATTAATATCTTGCAAAAAACGTATGTAATAACAGCAATGTGTATACTGTACAGAAATCACATCATTTTAGATTCTCTATTTTAGGACGTTTGCTTGGAGGTTATGTAACAGAAAATGTGATTTTGTCAAATGTCAAGAAGTTCGTAGTAATTTGTTATTTTCAAATAACGCATTGTGCATGCAAATCAAATAAATTAATAAAGGACGTTTAGTCTGGCTATATTGTGAAATAAGATTAAATGATGAAATCTCACTTTATATTCCATTATAACTTAAATTGTTATTAATAATAAACAATTTTATGATGCAGTGAAGTGTCTTGTTTATAATATGTGTACAAAGATCTAATGTGTATAACAAAACCTCTCATGGTGACCATTTAAACATTCATCTCAATACAACGCCCATTTCCTTTCGGTTTCGATATTTCTTATCTATATATACAGTTTATAATGAGACCACTTAGACTGTTTGATTTTGTTCAAAAGGTAATTGTAATATCGAGGTTTTACGGTACATTTTGAACGAAGACCGCCTGACTTTGAGAACCATAGTTCTATGTCCAATACTCATCCTCGCATTTGAAACCACGCAATGAAGACTGCCCACAATAAACACCACATTTCTGTCCTCTAAACTGTGACTGTAAAAAGTAGACATGTATCTTTCAGATGTTCCTATTAATAATATATTTAATCCTGTTTTAGCACATGGCATATACATATTTTTTCACTTATTTTTATGGAACAAATGCGGAATACTTCATGAAGTTCGCTTTGAAGTTTAACGTCGCACCAACAGCCAGGGTCATTTAGCGACTTTTCTAGCTTGAACAATAGAAGACCTCATGCGTACACCTGGATGGAACTACCCACCCTCCGTAAGCTAGCTGGACAGCTTCCTCACATGTCTGGTCCTGGGAAAGATTTGAATTGACAGTGGTGATTTCTAGTCGGAGACCATAATCACTGGACCACGGTGATCCCCTATGTCAGGATGTATTTTTAGTTTATCTTTGCAACTTTTTACAGCCACTGTATGACGAGTTTGTTCCAAACTAACAGCACCAGACATTTTCTTCTACGCGCAATAAAGTAGTGCACAATCATTTTTTAAACTAATGCAAGTGTATTTTATCGGCCAAACAACATGAGTCGTTTCTTTCTACGCACCATAAAATAGTGCACCTTTCAAGCTTCAAACAGTTCGACACGTAATGAAGTCGTTGTATTCCATGATAACTTGGATGTTTATTGGAAATTTAATTTTGCTAGAGCAATTAAAACAATTATAATCAATGTTCATGAATTTGCCTGAATTTTCCATAATTATTATCGTAATTACCAATAACCAACGATGTCTCATGGCATGACGTACGAATTAGAGCCTTACTGTATGAAAACGTGTAGGTGTGTATTTACATTAAAATGACGATTCACATTCTTGCAATAAAGAGACAATGAAAACTTCAAACAATATTGCTATAAGCAAAGTGGTTAGAAAAACAACATACATTACTTAAAACAACAATAGACGGAAGGTTTATGCAATAAAACGTAGGTCACTCTGCGCTTGACACAAGGTCGTAAATAGCCCAATGGTGTTTGGATATTTTACAAGATCAATTTCATCAACAGCGGTGTTTTACGATTGGTCATTTCAGCATGATGCGTAGCTACGGTATCAGTGGATTCTGTTTGGATGTCATAGGAGGGTGTTTTATCGATGAATCAAGACTGCCCTGTAATATTTTCTGGAACACTCATTAAAATTTCTAAACAGCCACCTGAATAAGAGTGACTTTAAAAACATGTTTTTATTACATGTTAGTATTTATACTAATACATGTATAGACCGCGTATTTCCGATCAGTTTTTCAGTTTCCTCAATTGAAGATGTGCCTATTTTAATATTAAGGCCAATTTATTTTTGTCCCAAAGGTGGTCATGATATCCTGACGCTTTGTCACGTCCAGTCCATTGCTGTGGTCTTGATTTGATTGTGTTTTAGGTTAAAGCGATCATCGCCTACGAATAGTGATTTTCATCAACACAAAATAACATCACTAGCCCTACAGCGCTGTGAGTTCGAATCCCATTTTGGGCCAGTCAAATTTCGCTTGTGAGGAAGCTATCCAGCTAGCTTACTGAAGGTCAGTCAGGCGTGTGCCGTGAAAGCTGCAAAATCCGGGCTGTCGGTGCAACGTTAAACCCCAGTGAAAAAAACAAATACACCAGGTTTGTATATTACTGTAGCCTAACGAAAATAGCGCTTGATATGGCTACAATATGATCAGTTTTAGACATCTATTTTAAATTCATGAATATGTTTATGCAGTGTCATTTAGTTTGTTTATGTAATACAGTACATTGCGGTAACAGTAGGATCTGAGTAATTACTTCATTATTTCCATATTTTACTATGTTTGTATATCCATTACATTGAAATAAGGAAGACCTTGGTATGCTTGAAAATAGCTTCACGGATTCACTCGATCCGATTTCACTTTTAACGTTTAATATTGTAATATTGTTTACTGACAGTCTTGTTTATTCAAACAGCAGAATAATGTAATTAAACTTTTGAGCAGTCAGGAAAAGCCGTATAATTAGGCGTTAGTGCATGTATTTAGATCGTTCTGGACCACAAATCAATTTCAATTTCTCTAACTAATTAGACGTAGAATACGACTGTAGTGCAAAGTTTTCAACCACACTGACTTATGCCTCACCCAGGGTTCGAACTCACGGAGTCAAAATCCGTAGACCTTACGATCTCCCTGTTAAGCGAAGCGGGCATGTGATGTTAGGGCTAGATAGTAATAGTTATACTTATGATTACCTGACCATAAAATACAGCATGTAGATCTCAAAACTTTTCTTTTTTCTTTTGTCTAAGACTTTGAAGGTACAATTCGTCCACAAATATTTTCGTACTTTGAAGGTACAATTCGTCCACAAATATTTTCTTACTTTTGATACTTTATACGGATCGGTACTAAAAGAATAAGGTATGACATCACTTTGTGTCTCAGAATTAGAAAACGTTTAATGCCTTATACCCAAATGGTACTTAATTAGACGCGAAAGCCTTAAGGAAATAAATCCGATTAGTTTACATTGCGCCCCTGATAGATATTCTTGACAATGAATGCACATTAATTTTATGTTCCATGTTTGAGCCTGTGTTAAGTCAGAAATGATAAAAGTCTATAAACATTTATGCGCTTTACCAACACGCCTGATAGGATTCAAATAACTGCATTCAGCTTCAATAAAAAATAATCTTAACATGTTATCAAAGGTCATGCACTTAACAGGGAATCACAATCGTGAACTTGATTTTTCCTGCGTTATTCATTTTACCTTCAATCATTCTTGGCAGTTACTAAAAAGATGGATTTCTAGTATCATGGTTGTGTACGAGAAGTCATTGAATGGTGATGTACTTGTAAATTCAGATTATATCCCATAATGCAATTCTAAGTAAAAAAAAAACATTCCATTTAAAATACCGAACTGGATTTTTCCCCGGTCTCTCCTTTTGTGTACAGTCTACGACCTTTCCGATAGACGATCATATATTAAAATTGAGTTCACTTCCTCTCTGATTCTAAGTAACTATTCGTCCCTTGGGTACTAATTACTTATATAAAGTAAACAATGTAGTCATGACACTGGATCAAACGGTGATTTATGCTACTTGGGTCATTAGAAAATTTTTCAGAGGAATGTTTTGAATTAGATGGTACCCCTCATGAAAAACAACGATGAAATAATTGATATTAGCATGGATTGTACTCACTAAGCATAATTATGACAACGATGTTTGTTTGATTAGGGAAATATCGATTATCGCGGTATCTTTCAAAGACGAAATGATATAACGATACGACTTTCAAATAATGGTATTTGGAAGTTATGCATTGTAAAATTAATACAGTGCAACCTCTCCAGAGCGGCCCTCTCTTGCGGAACAAACCACCCTTAATCAACAGCATATTTTCCCACTGTACGATTTAACTATTAATTTAAAATCACTAGAGCAAGAACGACAAAATTTTGCTTCTCTCACAGGATGCTGCTTTGAAGATGTTGCGCTGTATAATACAACACAAACTTAGATCAATCTTAGGGAACACAAACACGCCACAATAAGTAGTTTCTGTGTCAGCCATTTTTCAATATACAAATAATTAACTACCATGTCATATTACTTGACCAGAGTGGCTGAAATGTTCGAATCATTCGCCTGACCTAATTATATGGTACTCTGAATTAGATACGAAATTAGTCGAAACTATTAATAATGTACTTTGAAACGATGCAAATACGCGTACTGCCATGAATGACCTTTTGTGGTTGTAAACAAAAAGTGCACTATACCACCAGAAAACTAACGTTATTTGGCATAAATTTGCAATACTTGTTCTACTTTAAACGTGAATGTTTTAAAATTGCCGAACACTTAGATTTATGGTAGAGCATATGAACAATGATTGCTCTACAAATCACATTTGTTAATGAAGAAGATTAAATGAACCCCCAAAATCATGACACCGGTGTACATAGGTCAGATTCCGTTCCTTATTTTGTCGTACTTCTGCTTGAAGGCTTTGTTTATTGTTATGATTTGCATTTAATGGTCTTTGTTTATAATTATGACTTGTTTATAATGACCATTGTTATCTTTAGGACCGTGTATTTGGCGTTTTCAGTGGCAGACGTGATCAAAATTTACCAAATCTCAAATGTATAAAACATGTGAAAACGTACTAGTATTCTGTCATAATAACAATACACTCGCAGTAATTAGAATGTCATCTGTGATGTTCTCATGCACAGAAGTTTTCTCTCTGTGGTTCTAAAACGTACGCAAAATGTCAAAGATAGTATAGGATAACAGTTATTGTTTTGCTAGATAAATGTGTTAATTCGCTGTTTTGACACGCGGCTCAATGAGTTTTCTTATTGGATATAATTTTGAATAATGAACATAATGGCGCAGCTCTGACCTTGGGGCAATTGGTTCCAGTGTGATTTTATTGTTTTCGTGAATAATTCTGCGTATGACGCAATAGTAAAGCTAAATTACCGCTGTTTCAAAACAACGCCTTCTTGTAATTTACACTTTAGTACAATGGTCCTAATATTTTGTGACATTTTCGGAAATAATTATAGCAAGTAAACGTGCTATATGTCAGATATGTTTTTACATCTTATAGAAACTTTAATAACACGTTTAGAGTAAGTCATATTTCAGTAGTCCGACAACTTTCATCAATCGAATTTTGGCACTATATCAGAAATGCTGACGCTCGTCAAAATTAATCGTACGGAATGTTTTTTTCTCCGCGCTTAAGGACAAAACATAACATACGCAACCTCTAGAGAAGACTGACACGGCAGCCTATTGAAAATGTCAGATAGGACCACTCAAAAACCACCAGATGCCGCTTTTACAAAATATCTTAATTCATATTCGTCTCATTATCAAATAGTCAAGGTTTTAAAACAGTATTTATAAATTTGAGTGTTTACCGGAACGTTTTATTGGTACGTAAATTATATCATTATTCATTTTTTGATTGGTTAATTTCCATGTTTTACAAGTCACTTTCCAGCTTATCTACTCCTGTTGTTGATGTAGATTGTACTCTTCTAAGAATATTTTTTTCCATAAACGGAAATGGTAAATTTAACGGAATGGCTGAAATGAACGGAATAAACTGTTTTTGGACACCGTCTATGGTCGTAACTTTTCGATCTTCATGCAATTTTCTTTGTTATTAAATTATCCACTTCAGCAGCACCAATCGGAAACACTTGGCCTTTTCTGTCTCTGGTAAAAAAGTCTTGCAAAGGTCAGAGGTTATAAAGCTTGAGGTTGGTCTACGAGTTCAAATCTCAATTTTGTCTTTGTGTTTGTAAGTTAATCATGATAAAACAATTAGGATTATCAATCACACATTTATTCAAATAGCAAAAACAATCTGACTTTGAATTTAAACTTCAAACTGTGATGATTTTTCGATCAAAATACTTTAAGATTTGGATTGAGATTTGAGCTCGGAGAGTAATCTCAAGTTTTATAAACTTAGTCTTGAAGACCGTTTAACTCAGGAATTTACATTGAATCGATACATTTATTTGTGTTTTGAGAAGTTATGGTGTGACTATAGTTGAATCAATTTAAGTGTATGCAACTATTATTTTACCGATCTTTTAAATATAGGAATAAAATTAAAATTCCTATTGATACAAACGTTAATTTTGGAGATGTAAAAAGGTATCGCATAAGTTTTTATTTCGTGACATGAAATCATTTTTCATTTTGTTTTCAATATATATAACGCTGTTTTTCAACATTTTTTTCAGTTATAAACAGCGGTCGGTTCACCAAACCAGTTTTCTTGGACTGTATTCTAACCAGTACTTACTTACCCTTCCACATGTGGCCGGCAACTTCTACTCCTATAGAAGAAAATTGACATGTCTGTCAAATTTTCATAGAATGGTATGACTTGCCGCGACCGGAATTTGAACCTGGGTCGCAAGGTTACAAGTCCAGCGTGCTAGCCGCTGGACCACGGTCGCGGCCTTCATTTTTCCAAAATGGATCGGAATTGGAAATAAACTGGAAAATGGAACACAAATTAAAAGTAGCGCATCGATCTGCATACGAGGTTCATTCGCCGCTACGGAAATGACCGAGTAGTTACGAGTGCAGCAGTGTGCGCGGAGTTTGTTATTTTTTGTGACATACAATCATTACATATCCGCGGTCATAAACCAGTCTTAGTGTCGTAAAATCAATCCTAGCTCTCGTCATGAAGATGATAAACCGTCCCATTTGTCTTCAGAGATTTGATAATCACATCCCTAATAAGTAGGAATACGGATATTCAATTGACCAAATTTTGATTTATCACTTCCATCGTATTATTTATGGTTTTTTATCTAATAATATAATTAGTCTGCGACAGGTGTAAGGTCCGAAATATCTCTTGGTTTCATAAGTCAAAATCGGTGAAAATAAACGATGAAGAAAATTTATCGGAACTATTATGAAACATTACGATTCTCAGACATTTAATTTCTACACTCGGACGTATCAAGAATGAACTTTGAGAACTGATACTAAGTGCTAATGTTATTGTAATGAACTTAATTTCAGACTAAGTCTGAAAAGCGTTTTATTGTATGAACAATTCAACATGCCGTTTCACTGACGTAGACATCAATTCTAGGATACTACTTTTTGAACTAAAAAAATCGTACAAACACTTTTGTGTAAATAAACTTGTTTTATTCCATTGATTGTTCACTGGTCTGATTGAAAATGTTTGAAGGTAAATGACCGAAATATTGACCGTTGTAATTTGTAAATTAGAATACAGTATCTTAGCTGAGATAGATCAGTGCCCTGGCTCCCCAAAACGGTACTTCATAAAACACTTCGCTGTGCTACAGAACGTCCCAAACCAGTACCCCTTCAGGAAACTGTGTCTTGTCCCCATTATTGTATGTTTTGTATCTATGATGGATTTTTGGGAGAGTGAGTTTTGTGGAACGCAGTTTTTTAAGGAAGGTTGGATATTTATGTTGTTTTTTTTTCTGAGCATCCTTTTCTTATCTACAGTGTATATTTGAAATGAAGGATCAGGAAAATTGAGGCAGTGATGGAGTTTGACCATTTATACTTATACAGTAAAACCTCATATTACGATCTCCTAATTATTGCGACCACCTTGTAATAACGACTACTTTCTTTCGGACCCCCAATAACTGCCCTATGATTCAACTTGAAAATTAAACCACCTCATTATTGCGACCAATTTTTCGGGTCCTGAAGGTGCTCTCAATATCGATGTTTCACTGTACTTGTTTCAAATTGATATCTTTTTATGAATAATCAACAGTCGTAGAAACAGCGTTGAATGCAGTGTTAGCATAATTCATAAAAGGCTGCGGTGTTTCCATTCCGATAATGTTGTTATAATAATTATTTTCCAAAAGAAATCGATTTTTTTTTCAAATAACACAAAAGTTACGGTAAAAGTCCGCGAACATTTGAGACGAACCTAAAATATATCGCTGTCAGATCCATCCCGGGTCAACAAATGTCATTGGTCGTTTTTCTATAACAAAATTCACAACAAACCAGTCTAAGGCTCACAAGATAAACTTATCAATCAGCTGATCAATGAAATCAACCAGTCAATCTATGAATCAGTCTAATCTAATCTGATTATATATCAATCTGTCTGTTAATCTAAGTTTATCGATTTAATGTGATTGTAAAGAATAAAATATAGATATCTTTAACCACAATCGAGTCTACCGCCCTGGGAAATTTCAATATCAATGTCTGATGGGAAGGTTCGTGGATTGCATCCACCGTCCATTATGTTGTTCACGTATATCGCCCTACAGAGCTCATTGTATCATCAGGCCAGAAACAAAATGCTCTTCGGGTTTCCCGACCGATCTTACTTTTTTGTTTCCGACCCTAAAATTTCTGGCGGCAATATCTGAAATACGAATATAATTAGGGACGAATCGTACCTCGAAGTTTCACAGAAGTAATTTAGAAATAAAAAGTGGAAAAGAAAATATTTCTTACCTACCCACTCTATTTTTTTATCCGTCATATAAACCAAAGCATGACTATTTTGTCTGGCCTATTAATTACAACTATAGATCAAGCTCCCTATCATTAAAATCAGGTCATCCTCAGTATCGGCAGTCTCGTGGAAATCGTGATAAGAAACATGACAGATGATTTCAATGAGACAGATCAATTTCCCAAAATTCTGTATTCAAAAAACACGCATACAAGAAATTGATGTCCTATCTCAGGAGTCAATCTTCATTACCATAACACTATGTATTATCATTGCACTGTGCTTTAGCGTTATTTATGTTAAGATGATAAATGTTAATAAGTACACATTGTACTTTGACATTTTCTTATTCATCCTACTGTCAAATAGCTTATATCATTTTCACCAAAATATCAATAACTACAGACTTATCCATTTTCTAAACTTACGAAATACGCGCGTAGCAAATACATTCAGAGTCATGAAATTGGATTGTACGCATGAACTTCAGTACCTTAATGAAGAAATAGTAGATAATAATTGATAAGTTTTCAAATTTCACCTTATACGAGAGAGTGATGATTCGAAGCCGAACATGGACTGCTTCCTCACATGAAGAAATTTGTCTGGGCTCGTTTGTATTTGATTTCACCGCAAGGGACTATAAGGGACTATTGATTACTAGTCAGAGATCATCGCCTCTCTACCCCGGAGGTCCCACAAATTTGTTTTAAGTCCTTACCTAAAGATCACTTTCGTTTATACTCTTTACCGAAAAATAAAAGATTTTATTCGGTTTTTACATTTACCTCCTCTGTATAAAAAGAAGTATCGGCTATTGTAATAGCTAGGTTACAATCGAATGGGTAAAATGGAATAACCAATCATGTTTTATCGTAGAATAATACATGGTTGAATTCTTAAACCTTTATATTTGCAAAAATGCAGTGTGTACAATGATGTATGATAACTTAGTATCACTGGTTCTAGTTGTGTCGGGTAGATCGTTATTTTACAAGCGTAAACAACCACAATAAAATTGTTTGATGCCAATAACCTCCACACAGTTTAACTTTATCATTGACACACAATATTTCAAAAGCATACCAACCCGTTGATGTTAAACACTCATTGAATTAAGTATAATCTTATTAGATTTTTATGATACATGCTTCGCAAATTTCCCTATATGTATTAACGAAGAGAAATCGGGTCATATTTCACCGTTTCTTCAAGAAGCGGTTCGTTTACTTAACAACAGATTTGGCTACAGACTTAGTGTTGGTCACATTTAACGAAGAAATACACACATACATACACGGAAAGTCTGTGAACGATTTCTTTGAAATTTTCGTTCCTAAGTATACATTGTGTGTTTTGTGTAGGTGATGTGCATTTACTTGTACTGACTTTTTCTGTTTTTATATATTTATCAATTGTACGGGGTCCTATTCTTTGTCAATTTTATTGTTTACAGTTTTTTTGGGGGGTTGAATTGGGGGTGTCTTAAATAATTCTGATTACAATTTTATTATCATGTCCGTTATTACTACATACTACCTATGGCAAAATCTGAAATCTTGTGTGATAGAAAAACAGAAGAAAGAGATAAAAAAATTGTACCCAAAAGTTTCGAACACAAAGTGTATGATTTGTCAATCTCAATGTTTTTAGTGTTTTTTTTTCTTTGTTGATTGACACTTTAGAACAATAACAAAATTTGCGTCAATCTTGAAATATGTAGACCCTAAAACGAGAATTTATTTGATAAATAAATAATTTTAACTGTATCTACAATGTGTAAGCTTATGAGGTGTATGGGATATGTACTGATTGAACAAACCGTCTCACCGTTTTTAAATATCGGCGTATACTTCATACGCTGATCCAAAAACAAACCTCATGGTCACGTGGACATAACGTCGTTGCTAGGCTACTTTGAAGAATTTCATATTTACGCTATCATGCATATTGATACCTCGATATAACTTGAAATTTAATCATTAATATGATAACAATAAAGTCGATGTAAAGATTTTTTGATAAACCGGGATTATTGCACGGTAATGATAAATCCATGTAAACACTTCTATGTTCAATTATAACATATACTTACGCAATGACGGTCGTTTCTCAAGACGTTAAATATTAATTAAATTTGATTTTTGCTTAAGATTTTCATTTTTTCTTAAGGAATTATTTTTTTCGATTCATGTTGAATATAGAGAAGCACCGTTAGCTGGGAGCACACAATTATTGAGGTATTTCACAAACCCTCGTGATTTTACCGACAAGTGAACTAATTATCTGGATATTTTATTCCCAGTTAACAATGATATAAGGTACGTCACTTCCGGTTTTAATGATTCTGTTAATATAATTAATCATCCAAAAACATGTCACAGCAGAAAAAAAAACAGCCTGTTTGTTTGTTTTATGTGACTCTTTGTCACTGGGATTTATCGCCGTTTTTTAACAATTTTTCTGTTATATACGGCGACCGGTTCACCTAACCAGTTTTCCTGTTTACACTAACCAGAACTAACTTACATTTCCACAAGGAGCCGGCAATTTCTCTTCATAAGGAGGAAAATCGACAATTTTGTCAAATTGTTATACAAGGGTATTGCCTGCCTCGCCCGGGATTCGAATCGGATCTCCGGGTTACAAATCCAGCGCACTAACCACTGGACCACGGCCGCGGCCACCAACAGCCTGGGTCCTTTGACGAATGGTGATGAAGACCCTATGGCGCACTCCTGGTTACAACCTATGACCTTCCATAAGCTTGCTAGACCAGAGGTTTCTATGTTCACAGTAAAACATGAAATGTTCTTGTATTTGGTATGGAGTCTGATTGGTCGCTTCGTGATTTCCATTTTTTGTAGATTTGCTGAAGTTTTTTTGAAAAAAAGTTCTTTGTTTAATTTAAGATGCCATCATTGTTTGGCAACATGTCAGAAAAACTTTAAAACAGATTCAGTCTAGAAAACCATGAATTACTAAAGTTGTCATGAAGAAGTTAAAATGTAAAGTTCTGGCTTAAAAATAACATGTTAAAAATTGGGATCAATAGATTTAGATGGTAAATAATTCAGTTTATTATGTATATAATTGTTCACCAAAGAATGGCTGTTGTTCTCATGTGGCTAGACAAAAATAACCATATTTAAGGTTACTTTTCCAAACAAATTAGTGTCGGGTAAGTAGGTCGAAAAACTTTTCCTTCCCATTTTATTTCTAAACGCCTTCTGTGAGTGTAGAGAGCACCATTATTCATCCCAAAAATGTTCGTACTTTGCATTTTGTCGTATGAACTTTTAGAATCGGTGCCAAAAATATTATCGTTTAGGGAAACCGCAAACAAATGAAACAAAAAGATAAATATTTTTTATCTTCGTTTATGGATACAAAAAAATACATTTTTACACAAATGATTTATTCTCAGCACCATGAATTCGGGCAATTGATTTCATTGCATGAATAAAATAAAATAAATTTATATTGAATGAATTTTAACCTACTAAGTTAATGTATTACGCAAGTTAGTATTTACAAAGTAAAAGAACATTTTATTATAAAACGCTCGATATTCTACATAATATTTCAAAATGCATTAATTCGTTCTAAACGCATTCTGAATATTTGATTCGATAATTATGGGGGTCTGTCCTCATATTTAAGAAATAACAAGTGTATTTTCAATTTATAACTAAATGTGGCTGTGAGTTCAACGTGGATGGATAAAAAAATTTAATCCTGTCATGGAATGATTGTATTGTGAGAATTATCAAATGTAATTTTCTAGATTTTGAAAACAAGCGTATGAAGCTTGCGTTAAGTGCCTTTAAATAATAATACTAGCACAATATCTTAAAAGAAACATTATCAACTGTTAACTATAGTATAATCATTTGATGAAATGTGGAGCAGACACAAAACACTTAGTGATCTTGCGCTTTAGTTGCGCCGTAAAGATACACATGTCATTCATAGAGACACTGATTATCTAATTAGACAAATTACAGACAGTGTTAGTGAACTCGCCTTTACCATAGGCAACATTTTTTTCTCAGAAAAATAATTACGCTTTCAAAATAAACTTGATTACGGTTAAATGAGTAAGAAACACGATTATAAAGCAATAACACTAATAATAATGGAAATTGGTGTCTACACGGTAACTGACTTCTTTAAACATCGTCTGCCAATCTTAGTTCGCTAATAGGGTAATTGTTACATAAAACTGTTTCTTTCGACAGACATTAAGACCTAGAATACTTACCAATATGTTATTACGTCTAAAATGTACTTTTCTAGCGAGCATTCAGTACCACAGGCGACATTTATATGAGACAGAATGTCATTGTGACGTCATAGTTCACGCATGCGCGGATGAATTTGTTTACATTTGCGTTAGAACGGTTGATTGTTCTTATAACCAGCACGGTTTTATAATTACACCGCAAAAGTTAATTCGTCAGGTAGGGGACTCGTTTATTTATCATTTTACTTGTAATTTTCGCAGTAGCTACAATCTTCCTCCACGTTCAGCGATACCTAATTTGATATTCATTCATTTAATACAAACAAGAAATAATTTTCATTTTAGTTTTGTAATAAAAAATGAAATAAACTCAATGATCATCTAAAATTCTCGCAAAACGTAAACATTTTGTTATGCTCTTACAAATTTAAATAAAAAAAATCTGTATTGACCAGAGGCTAATCTAACAGAAATATCTAGTATCTCATTGTCACAATCTGTATCAAGAGTTACCGTTCCTTTCCTCAATTTATACCATGAGTAGTACTGCAGATAAAGGTCGTTTCTATCTGGAGCTACCGTTCCTGTTTTCACATTTCTCGAAGCGTCAAGAGAGACAAATATTTTATAGAGATCAATGTTACTTGGCTATAAAGAGCTCTTTATTACTATCAAACGAAAATATCACTAGAACCACTACCTTGTCTCTGATATAGTTTACATTTATTGATTTGTAAAGCTAAAAAAACTAGCATTTCTCATTGGATCCTCACTTCGATTTATCGTAGAAATTTCTTGGATCGCATTAAAGAATATAAAATTGTTCTATTATATTTAATTATCGTTGTACGATCTGTTGCTTAAATTATTTTAGTTGGCTTAGATGTTATATATAATATTCTGGCCACGTCATTTTCTTTTTGGGGGAGTAATTTAGCTTCGATGTCAGCCATAATGTGTTTGATGCAACAAGGAAAAGTGATACCGGAAGTTTGAAAGCGCGTTATCGAGTGGGCGTTAGTTTAACTGACTAGTGGACGAGTAAAAATCAGCACGTATTCTTGAAGAGGCATATGATGTCAAATTAGATTATTTATTTAAATTGTTTGCTTGATAAGCTTATAAGGGATGTTCCCCTTTCTGATAATGGCTTTTAAATGTACATCGGACTCTGGTAGTCCATTATTTTTTTTCTGGAATGGCGTGACAAAATTATCTTCATTCCAGTTCGTCTGTTTTTTCTACTTATTTTTGTTGTTGTTTGAAAAAAAGATATTTAAAAGTAACCGAACTGTCCGGGTAAACTTTTATGGATTATTATTGGGATTAATGTGAGTTTCAGTGATCAATTGTCCAAGCGAGTTCGAATGAGATTCCAATGTGCGCATTTTTAAAAAAAATATATCATTCATCGAAACAATTTCTAGAACTGGAATCATGTTTGTTGATCAAAGATATTCGTAATTCATTAATAAATTCTAGATGGGAGTTCTTTTGATGTATTTAATGCATTACATAACTTTATTGTTCTTTTTTCAGATCTGAGTGCTAAACTGCGCGTGTGTAAACAAACTTCCGGTAACAATGACGCCGTTACCAACGACAAGAATAACAACATTGGCCTACGCGTCAGACAATAGTTCGGGCAACTCCTTGGTTGAACAAATCCTACATATGAAGTTACTCTTCTTCATTGTGTGTGGCCTTGGGGGACTTTTACTTATAATGATAATAATTTTCGTTGTGTGTAAATGCATGCAAAATAAGAAACGCAAGGCGACAGAAGAGAGAAAAAGAATTCAAAATGGCCGCCAAAGGCGAAGGCAAAAATCAAAAGCCGCAGTGCATCCTGGGAAAAGTGAAAATCGCTCGCGAAAACGATCAC
The DNA here is from genome assembly GCA_008271625.1 of Lutraria rhynchaena. Classification (NCBI taxonomy): domain Eukaryota; kingdom Metazoa; phylum Mollusca; class Bivalvia; order Venerida; family Mactridae; genus Lutraria; species Lutraria rhynchaena. The sequence continues at coordinate 1,149,243 of VIBL01000066.1, forward strand.
GTGATATGACGTATTATAATAAGAAAAATACGTCACGACTAAATGATGTTTACGTAACTTCTATGTGATTGTTGTTAATTTATGCAAATATTTATGTTTGCAACATTTGTTGCTGCATTATATTTGTTTGTTTCGGAACTTTTTGAAAAAATCTTCAAGGGTCGATTTCTGTCGATGAAGTTTTCTCCAAAACACAAGTGACAGAATGTCCTGGTGTGTCTACATTTATCGACCTTGAACTAGGAACAACATTACTAGAACTGTTAATGACTATGTTAATGACGTAAACATTGTTTCTTATAGATATATATATATATATACTATATGAAAATATTCTTACGTATTCCTTGAACATGTTAATTCTGTGGACGTCTATCAGTTTGTACTCTGACGAGTACCGGCATCCATGACGACCTTAAAAGGGGTTTTAAACAAATCCCTATGTAAAAATTATCTAGGCTAGCCACATTCAAGGATTTTAAATCTGTAAACTGGCTAGAAGCAAGTTTTTTTCCAGTCCTTATATTTGTGATATGTCCACAATGTACGACAGTCGGATAATCGTCGGCGAGATATTCACGGTAGCAACCGATATCTTCTCTTTCATCAACCGATTAATTATTTGTAAATGTTTCTGTGTGATTTCATGTTTTTAGAACACTTTCCGTTTGTTTTACTCCTACCTGAAAGCACCTATTGCAAGATGGCATAATTATGATCAACATTTCATAGTTTGTGTGGTTATATATTTAAAAATGGTGTAAGATAGAGGAGTTTTGATAAATGATATGATAATCGATTTAAAACTACCGTAGCCAAATAACGGATTTTATTCGATTTTTCACATCGGTTTGATCATCCGATTGTGCCGATTAATCGCTTGGCAATTTCAACCGATTTGCCTATAAGTAAAATTCATAAACATGTATTATTGTAAAAAAAATATTTAGAATAATATTTTTTCAGATTGCAATATGCTATTTTCGTGGATATTGTAAATACGTGTTTTTCATTTTCGTTACAAAGAAATGTGATAATATTTCAACTGTTTTATTGCTGTACAAAATTTGTATTATTAAAATTCTCAAAAAATTTTGGTTGGTTTTGTTACAATCGAATGTTGGCAAATTGAAACAAAATGCATGCTGTTTCGTTTGACAAAATTTTGTCATTGACAAATGGCAGAAAATAATTTTAATGCGCATCAATATCATGGCATAGAAAGAAAATAGTTCTACTGTTTTGAGTACCTCGTATTTGTACGGACGCTGATAATCCAAATAAAGATACTGTAAACAATGTTCATGATTTATGAATCTGTAAGTAGATCACCCAGGGACGAGAACTAAAAAAATCCATCATTATGTCTACATTTAATGTATTACATTCACAAAAAAATGATAAATGTATGAAGATAAAGACTCGAGTCAACACGCACCAGTCCTGGTAGGCCAGAATAAATAGTGTTGTTTCCGGTTACTCGATCGACCCTACTTATATGCGCTGAACATAAAGTTTCTAACAGCGAAATCCTTCAAAGTATGAAAGAAATCCTTAGACAAAAAAAATAGAAAAGAAAAGTTCTGCGACCTACCCACCCATTTTTATCAAGCATTTTTTGGCCTTAGTAAAATGAATATTTGAACTTTTTTGATATTCCAATAAAAACAAGGATGTTGATATACAATGGACCTAATTATTATATCAAGAAAAACTTTCAGTCTGTAATGAAAAAATAAGATGAAAATGGCATTATTTCTCGCTCCAGATGCTGTGAAAATCGATTTAGGCGGCGCCGTCATAACGGGGCTCGACTGTATAAATGAAGTACATAATAACATTTAGTATGCAAAACTTTTCTAATCACGAACGTACATCTATCAAGATATTTTCTCTTTGAGAAATGAGGTTTGACTTAAATAATGATATACATATAATATAGGAAGCCTATATTAAATTCTTAGCGTGTTCATACAAATAAGTGAATTATTTATCAACAGGAATCTTCTTATTTTTCATCAATTACAAGCTAAAACCATATTCTTCGATCCCCGGGGTATATATTGTAATATTCTATCTGACAGTGCTAGTTCTATAAGACGTCTTATTTCCATGTAAACATTATTAGCGTGAATGGTTCTGTTCATACAGACACTTTTTTGACCAAAAATTATGTAATATATCAGTGCTGGATTATTTGGTGGCATATGAATTTGAAATAATACAAAAAATAGACTGAAGTTATAAGTGCAATATACAAGCGTTCTCTGAACACGACTATTTATGTTAAATGTTTTTACAGCAAAACCTCGATAATGACACCACATCCAAAAAATCAGTATTTATAATGAAATGGTCTAATTATCAAGTTGAATATAAAGGAATTATTGAAAGCCGGTCCCAAAATAGGCGATCATTATAACAAGGTTGTCGTAATATTGAGTTGGTCTCTATTTGAGGTTTTGCTGTATTCATTTTGTCGTCATAATGTTCGGAAATATCTTGTACATTCATTCGTTTTTTTATGTGAATGTTTCTGAACAGCTTGCTTTACGATCCTTTTTCTGCGTAAAAATCGTACATAGGCAAATACTTTTATTGATATTTATTGTATAAAATATAGTTTACGCTAAATGCTATGTACCGTCAAAATTGGGAAAAAGGTTGTATGACAATTTGTTAGGAGTTGTTGGCTGGATATATTAGATGACTATTTTCTATGTTGGTCAAACGAGACTTCTTCGTTTATCACTGAATAAATGAAAACAAAATTCATTAGATCGTGTCAATTTGTACTTGTATTTATAGATTCAAATTATATTTATTTTATTTAAAGAGGCCTCCGTGATTATGGTCCCTGACTAGTAATCACTAGCCTCTTGCCGCTGTGAGTTCGACCCCATCCGAGACCAGACAAAATTTCACATGTGACGAAGCAGCCCAGTCCAGCCTACTGAAGGTGTGAGGGCCTTAACCCAAGAATACTCCTTGGGTCTTCCTCCGCTGCTAAAGCAGGAAATTTGCAAAGTTACCCGGCTGTTGGTGTGATGATAAACTCTAATGGAAGAGGATAAACATCATTGACGATATTCTTGATGATTGTGTCATGACAGAAAATACTTTAATCACATTACTTTATCAGAGTACTTGATACATTGTACATCTACATTCATTTATGTTATGACACACTATGTGAGGACAAATATGTCGCCCGGCTAGCTCAGTCGGTAGAGCATCAGACTTTTAGGAGTACTGTGATATCTGAGGGTCGTGGGTTCAAGTCCCACGTTGGGCGCGATCTTTTCATTTTACAAACTTAAAAATCTAAGGAAGTGATCAATTGAATAATAATCTCACACAATATCATTTGTTAATTATATTGTATGTAAATATTTTTATTTCTGCCGAAGAATTAAATTCTAAGTTTTTTTTATTCTAACAGTATGAACATGAAATATGACTTGGCTTTCGGAAATTTGAAATATATTTATTTGATGTATTATATAATTAAAAAAAGGAAAAAAATATGTTTTTTATGTTATTTTACATTCAAAATGAATATTTCAAAAAATAAAGGTTCTACCGAGATTTGAACTCGGATCACTGGATTCAAAGTCCAGAGTGCTAACCATTACACCATAGAACCGTAGTTATAAAAACAATAAGTTATGACTGCCATATTGGAGTCATAAACTAAGATTATATGATAATACATTACTTAAAGACTGCTTCAATATCTATATAAAATTTCTTTTATTTTATATAACGACAGTGATAAGAATATTAGTATTTACAGCCAAAAAGATGTCGAATGTCGAATACATTTTGTATCACAATATTACACAAAAAGTGCATCTTTCTGAAAAGATGATTATCAATTGATTTAATACAATTATTACTTATGTCGCCCGGCTAGCTCAGTCGGTAGAGCATCAGACTTTTAGGAGTAACATGATATCTGAGGGTCGTGGGTTCAAGTCCCACGTTGGGCGCATAATTTTTGCAAACCAGTTTTCTATACAGCTTCTTTGTATTCTTTTACGATGAATTCACATCAATATTAAGACTCGGTTATTGTAGTCATGGTGATAGACCTAGTATTTAAATAACCAAAACATCGGCTGTCATAAAAACTTTTACATAAAACACAGTCGGCACCCATTCGGATATTTTTACAAAGGAGCTCTGATGAAGCGAACGACAGATCATTAACTGTTGTCGTCATCTTGGTACAATTCAGTAAATTTCATTTTTGTGGAATGAAATGATATGACCTGGGTTAGACCAGGAAAGAAGTAGTTGTGTATACGGTTATCAAACCGGTCAGACGTTTTGGCGCCGACCCTAAAACATTGAACAGCAACGAATCGTACTTCCAAACTACGAAAAGTATATGCATGCGTAGAAAAATAATAGAAAAAGAAATTTCTTGGACCTACCTTCCCGATTTTTTTCGGTCAGGTAACTGTAAACATTTTGGAACTTTTTTGTTCTCGCTTTATATGTCTTTGTGTAATATATAATCATGATATGTTTGTACGGTCACGTGGTATTACTTCAGTATAATAATAATGTTTGGGGTGTATAACAATGGTGTAACAAGAAGCGTATAAATTAAAAAACAAGATGTCCTACTCATCAACATCGTAGATGACACAAAAAGACAATTATAATGCCATAACACCGACGGGGAATGTATGTATACAACAGGTACCTTACATAAATATACAATATCTAAGTACATCACGTATAGATAATCTGTTTGGGCATCGTCCAAGTTTGAGCTAAGCGTCTAATCAGTACCATGGAATTCTTTAAATATCTATTATATTTATATAAGATCAACAATTCGTGATTATAAAATGATCAAATATAGAATAATAACATTCTTAAAGTAAAAGCAAATATTGGTGAAAAAAATGACCGTCGAGTCGAGATTTCTAGTGCATCAATGAGATAGGAATTCTTATATAAAATGTGACACAAATACATGTGTACGTTTCATAATTTTGTATTTTCGTTATAGTGAAGTGTTCATTATATAATGGAAATATTGATTCATATTTTTACTAGATATAGTATATTGTCCTGCTTTTTAAACTATCATCCTGTCGCCCGGCTAGCTCAGTCGGTAGAGCATCAGACTTTTATTAGTATTATGACATCTGAGGGTCGTGGGTTCAAGTCCCACGTTGGGCGCTTATATTTTATCATACCATCTTAATTATCCATACTTAATTTTAATATTTGTTGTTAATTTTTCATCAACTGTTTAATGAAGAATAAATGAAGTTGATTTCAATTCGCATTTGATTTTAACGAGAAGAACAAGAAGACAAATGAAAAAAAAATAGAAAATGATATTTTTCAATGATGATGGAGTATGTGCGTTTTGTTGAAACTGTTTCTGATCATTCAAACTTCTCATTCATTTGATTTGATTTTATTTTTCATTTATTTATTTATTTATTTATTTAATTATTTATTTAGTCATTAATAAATTCATGTATATATACAAGTTTGGACTCGAGAAAAATACAATTTCATGAAAAATGCAAAATTAAGGTTCTACCGAGATTTGAACTGGGATCGCAGGATTCAGAGTCCTGAGTGCTAACCATTACACCATAGAACCGGTTGTAATTAAGATCAGTCGTGCTCTTCTTGATGTTGATGAACAACGCAGACAGAAAGTTTGTCATAAGAATTGAATTTCTATTAAGGATAAGCAACAATATCATCATATTCATTCATTAAATATTAATTAAATATCTAACAATAATCTACGTAGGTAATTTGTATTACATTAATACATTCCGAATCAGGCTAGTTTTTCAATAGGACATAGATTCATTTGTAGTTATCTCATATCGCCCGCAGAGTATCATACTATTTATGAACAACATGATATCTGAGGGTTGTGGGTTCAATTCCCATATTAGGCAAATTTTGAACAATTTATAGACAAAAATAGACCAATAATTTATAATCTAGTAATGGAATTAAACTCCATACGGTTTAATTAATATATTAAGAATCTAACTTGAATCGACAATTACTTCAAATCTACTCTTTCATTATTGTGTATCATTTTTATTTTGAAACTGGGAAAGAAAATCGGCAGATTTAAAAACTATTATTAAAATTATCACAAAATAAACAGTTCCAAAAAGAAGGTTTTACCGAGATTTGAACTCGGATCGCTGGATTCAGAGTCTAGAGTGCTAACCATTACACCATAGAACCACTACACACATATAAATGTGGTGGGATGTAATCAAAATTGATTTAACTGTGTAAAAATCCCAGTTAGTTTATCCATTCTAATACATTTGGCCTAGATCAACGTGTATTAAATATTCATTTTAAGTAATTATTATCTGTGAATTGGTTTTCTTTTGTAAATTACCGTACAACGTGCAAGAATACAAAATAGTAATAACATTTTTTCAAAAAAAATTGTCATATTTAATAATTTTTATCATTCAAAGAAATTCACAATGATTTGTAAATAGACAAATAATAAGTTTTACAACATTGTATTCCTATTATACCATTCTGTTTTACCGATAACAGGATTACTGATTTGTTTTATAGTTGTCATAGAAGGTTGATTGATATGTCGCCCGGCTAGCTCAGTCGGTAGAGCATCAGACTTTTATGGGTAACATGATATCTGAGGATCGTGGGTTCAAGTCCCACGTTGGGCGTGAACTTTTTATCATTTCTTCTTTTTGGAAATATTGTTCTGAGTCATTCTAAATCGGTATTTTACCATATCTGGTGATAAAAAAGGTAAACAGTAGTTTTAGCGTTAACATTTTGATGCACAGTAATGGGGACATGAACAGGAAAAAAATTACCTCAGGCCTGCACCGATTTTTCTCATTTAGTTCGTATAATAAAATAACATAATTTTAAAATGTCGGAAAGAAAGATTAATTTCAACCCATTTACCAAGATTCAAAGTCGTGTAATCAAGCCATTACACCATAGAACCGTAATATCTAGTTTAGTTTTGATAAAGTTCTGTTGAGTTTATTAATATTTCATAAGTCCATACCATATAAGTCAGTACGTAATATACCGTCGCCCGGCTAGCTCAGTCGGTAGAGCATCAGACTTTTAGGACTATCATGATATCTGAGGGTCGTGGGTTCAAGTCCCACGTTGGGCGCGAAAATTTTTATTGATTCAGTAAGATTCGAAATCATCGCAATATCAATCAATTACTTGTGAACATTGGTTGATTAGTTGTTATATTTTTCACTTGGTTTTGGCAGTCTTTTCTACAATTATTCAGTTATATACAGTTATTTGGTACTTGATTTCATGAACCGTCTAAAAATAGATCATGTAAAAGAGTCATTTTATCATAAAAATACACAATTCATGACTGAATCCTCGGATAGTATACTATCACCCCCCCTTGAAAGATCGACCTAGCTCTATCACCACATGACCCGAACATAATGCATTAATTACAAAAAAAAAACGGACTGAACAACATACCATCACCGTCCTCGTAATAACCCGTATTCTTTTCCCGAAGTTCGGATTTTAGCGACAACCAATTTTTCTACGGATAATTGCTGAAATTAGCGCTAATTCAGGTAACATGAATCTGTTCATTACGCCAGCATTTTACAAATAAACTTAACTCAACCCAAGTTCGATATGATTACAGTATGTTTTATAATACGTCTTTGATTTACATGCCACCTCATGTTTACAAATTATTATACAAACGTACGTGCGACGGCCATTGCATTTTAATATACAGTAAACATCATTGAGGTTTACATAAAATTATTATTTAACTTCACTTTGCGATCACTTCATTATAACAAACAAGTCTTTTCAGCGTTTTTTTTTCAATATTTAATCTATACTTTACGTCATTTCAAAGATGGTCATTATATTAAAGCTTTACCGTAATTTTATATGGAAATTTTAAAAAAAAATGTTCGGATTTCAAAAAAAAATGGAGAAATTGACGACTACATCAAGTTATATGATGAATTTTCCATTGTATAACAAAAGGAGAAGGTAAATGGACGTCTATATATAAGCGATGTAAGATTGATTCCTGATTTATAGAACTTTGCTCTAAAGAAAACACAGTAAAACACCTGAAAACTGAACTCCCAGAAAACCAGTATTCTCTAAAAATCTGATGATTTTTCAAGTCCCTTTTATCCTTTTGATAGTTCTCATACTTTTCAGAAAACCGTACTTTTGGCCCAGTCCGGAAGGAGTCCGGTTTTTAGGAGTTATACTGTATTACCAAGTACATTTTGCAGGACTGACTTTAGCTAGAGAAAAATGTGTACAAAATGTGCGCCCAACGTGGGACTTGAACCCACGACCCTCAGATATCATGTTACCCATAAAAGTCTGATGCTCTACCGACTGAGCTAGCCGGGCGACATATAAACGTATTAAATGTATTTATATATACTATACAATACACTAATTATGCATTTAACCGTCGTAATTAAACCACGAAGTATGTTTATTCAAATGATACTAAAAATAGCAACATCAAAACACTGCACGTGGCCTGTATACTAGTATTCATTGGCTATGGTGAATAGCAAATGATAACTTATCAACCACAAAAGATAATTGACCTTATACACCATACAATTATCATTCTTTATATTAAATACTTTATAAGTTTAAAAATAATGCGCCCAACGTGGGACTTGGGCCCACGACCCTCAGATTTCATGTTAGTCCTAAAAGTCTGACATGATAACAATTCAAAAATATTTACATGAAAAACTTTGTAGTCATTTACCACGCGATGATTAAATTATTTTCAAAATGTGACTGGTTAAAAAAGGAATAAAATTTTAGCGCCCAACGTGGGACTTGAACCCACGACCCTCAGATTTCATTTCACTTTTAAAAGTCTGATGCTCTACCGACTGAGCTAGCCGGGCGACATGATAACAATTCGAAAATAATTTTATCAGAAACTTTGTAATAACGTTATTAATGAGTTTATCTCAGCACAGATGTAAACTTTACTATTAGCTTACTATCTGCTGATAGTTGTAAATATAACGGTTCTATGGTGTAATGGTTAGCACTCTGGACTTTGAATCCAGCGATCCGAGTTCAAATCTCGGTAGAACCTCTCTTTTGAAAAATATTTTTTTCAACTATAAGAAAAAAATTATGACTTTAAAATTTATCTACATTGCGGCCGAAATTGTATTGTTTTCCCAATTCGATTTGTAAAGTTTAAATTATGTTCAGGTCAGTTTTTACATAAATTATGTTTCATTGCACACGAAATTCTAGTTCGGAGGTATTCAGTTCGAATCCCGGTTTTGATCATGAACTTCACGATCCCATTTTTCGGACGCAGTACTGGTGTAGAGTTCAGGAAGCGACCTCGGGCGTGATTAATATTAGCAAAATTTGCACGTTTCACAACTGAGCTAAAATAAATTAGTATAAACTAAACGAAATTATTTATATCGAAATATTCCTGGTAACTTCAGCCTATAAGGCAATCTTAAAATACATGTACTTGAAATAAATTGATAGTAACAGTTTAATCTCGATATTATGAAAGGAAACGGCTGTAATATTAAGTTGAATTGTAACAGAGAAATAATTGGACGTTATAACGAGGTCGCTGCGACATGGCGGTGTTCTTAAAGCGACTTAATAAATCAGTCATCGGTTAGAATATGTTTTGTTTATTAAATAGTAAAATAAGTGAAATTCTCTGCAATCTAACATATTTTTATGACTATGTATTCATGTCATGAAAAAAGAATATTATTTACGTATTATTCACGGAATCTTGCGGTATATATCTTAAAGCCGTGTTGTTATCGTAATTTGATCGATTCGCTAAAAATATTAATATTCTACAAACATGCGAAATATTTACAATAGTACCAAATAAACAGTTTTAATATCATGAGTAAACTTGAATAGGAATAAAACAAATAAATAGACAAAACAAAATATAACTGATTATATAATCTATTTTTTTTTCGATTATGACAAATACTAGATATTATCTTAACGGTTTTAAAAAATGCAAGCATAATCGATATCGTTCAAGAATTCCAGTTGGTTTGATCTGGTTACATCAGGACACTGATAAATATCTGTTTTATTATATTCCATTAAAGTCAATCATGTTTAGTTAAACGTTTTTATACCATTTTTACAGGGCTGTTTAGAATAACAAAAACGTGTCTTTAAGTCAGGCACAAAAATGCAATACTTTTAAAATCTGCGTTTTTAAAGCTGTTAAATATATTTTGACCTATCTTTACATCGTTCAAATGTTTCTTTTCAGTGGGTTTAACACCGTTTATCAACAATTGTTCATTTATATACGGCGGCTGCTTCACATAACTAGTTTTCCTGGACTGTTTACTGAACAGTACTGACTTACCCTTCCACAAGGCAACTTCTAAACATATGGAGGAAAATCGACAGTTTTGTCAAACCACGTGACTTTTGGTAATACGGCAAAGTTTATCAACAAACCATCCCATAAAGAACTTTATTACAAAGTTATAAAGAACTCACGTGAAGTGGAAGATTTGTAAATTACATGTAAGTATATTTCCGATTCGAACACAAACATCTCTCCCGATTATTCTGTCACTTTGTAAGATTATTTTTGTCGATTTCACGTGAATGATCTTCATAGATTTCAAGTGAATGATCTTCATAGATTTCAAGTGAATGATCTTCATAGATTTCAAGTGAATGATCTTCATAGATTTCAGGTGAATGATCTTCATAGATTTCAACAATTAGTTCTTTGTTTGTTAGTGCACACACACTTTAATGAACTCGATTAGTTTTGCACTCAAATTCATTCCATCTTGAATGAAGATGTTTGATTTGAAGGAATGTATTTAATTGAATCAGACGAAATCAAATTGGGTTAAACTCAGTTTTATTCGTATTTAATTAAATCGCTTGATGAAAAAAGTGCCGTCTTGTGTTACTAGAAAGAACACAAACGAGTGCAATTAGTTGTATTATATTTAATTGTTGTTAACACCCTAACTCTGAGCCACAAACTACTGGTAATTATACATTGTTTAATAGTCATGGCTATTATTTACCATATTTGCGCGTAAGGTCGACGCACTCAGAGTTCGTTAGTTTGGTTCGAGGCCGGCTCACTACTTCCGTGACGATTTCGTTGAAGACGTTGTGTCTAAAAACCATTCTGTCCCCCATTGCTGATTGATTGGAGTGAACCATTTGGAGTAGTTGGTAGTTACTTGTAGAGAACAAGGTTAGACCCCTTTCAGGATTCAGGAACGCTGCGTATGTTGACTGCCCACTTGTGTATAAGTTAACTTCTGTCAATATTAGGCGTAAATCCGAAAATGGGAAATAAATTTACACCCTAAAATCTATGTAAATGTTCACTAATTATGGAAATATGTGGTGTTTAAGCTTTATGCCTAATGTCTAAAACGTCGAATGAATCAATTCTAAAATACGATCGGTTCATAAAAAATAAGCGCCCAACGTGGGACTTGAACCCACGACCCTCAGATATCATGATACTCCTAAAAGTCTGATGCTCTACCGACTGAGCTAGCCGGGCGACATACTTATCAGCTTCTTATGATAATCATAAATAAATTAATAATCACGTTGTCGGTATTTTCGAATGGCGTAATAATGCTAAAATGTTGTAATACTTATTATTTGTCTGTTTATAAATCATTGTGGATTTCCGTGAATGATAAAACTGGTTAAATATTACAGACGAATTTTTTAAAGATTTTTCTTATTGTTTTCTTGCAAGTTAGAATCAATTGACTGTTGTTTTTTTTTTGTTAAAGAAAACAGACTCACAGACAATAATTACTTAAAATGAATACATGTATTTAATACAAGTTAATTTACTGTATTAGTATGAATAAACAAACGGGGATTTTTACAATCTTGATTACATCTATATTACATTTATGCATATGAATTGGTTCTACGGTGTAATGGTTAGCACTCTGGACTCTGAATCCAGCGATCCGAGTTCAAATCTCGGTAGAACCTCCTTATTGGAACTGTTTATTTTGTGATAATTTTAATAAGAGCTTTTTCATCAAAAACCGCCACATTGTCATAAAAGTAAATGTGATCATGTCACGAGATTTTTTTACCTCCATGTAGATTATGTACGAAAAGAACACTACTGATCATGATTACAACCGGTTCTATGGTGTAATGGTTAGCACTCAGGACTCTGAATCCTGCGATCCGAGTTCAAATCTCGGTAGAACCTTAATTTTGCATTTTTTCATGACATTATATTTTACTCAAGTCTAAACTTGTGTTTATATTTATATACACACATATACTAACGACTAAATTAATAATTAACAAAAAATATAAATAAAATTCAAATAATCAAATAAATGAGAAACTTGAACGAACAGGAACAGTTTCATAAAACGCACAAACTCCATCTTCATTGAAAAATATCATTTTCACTTTTTTTATTTATCTAACTTTTTCTCGTTTAAATCAAAAAGCGAATTGAAACTGATTGAAATCAACTTCATTTAATTTTCATTCAAAATTGACAACAAATATCAAAATTAAGTAAGGATAATCAAGATGGTATGATAAAATATAAGCGCCCAACGTGGGACTTGAACCCACGACCCTCAGATATCATGACATTCCTAAAAGTCTGATGCTCTACCGACTGAGCTAGCCGGGCCACTTAAAAATGATAACTATATATTTTATTATTATACAACTATTGTTATCGACTCGAATCAATTTTCAAGAGATCATTCGACACCACTCTGAGGACTGCTTCGATAGAAGTACGACCGAAGTATTCCGAATGTTTTGATAAATATTTTTGTGTTATTTTATTATTGTTTTATTTTGCAAGATAAACGGTCTTAATATTGAGTGGACATCTTTTGCTTGTTGAACTATTGAGAAAAACCTATTGTCCGCTCCGAAAATAAGTGTTCTGTATAACGAGGTGGTTTGTACATTCAAATAGTCAATAAGTGCAGTTTTACTGTATAATCTTAATTTACAAATCCAGCGATCCGAGTTGAAATCTCGGTGGAACCTATGTTTTTGTTTATATAAAAAAATAACGTCCATACACACGCTTACTCGATGTGGTATAGTTATCCTTTTTGAAAAAATGTTTTTCAAAAGGAAGGTTCTACCGAGATTTGAACTCGGATCGCTGGATTCAAAGTCCAGAGTGCTAACCATTACACCATAGAACCGTCATATTTACAACTGTCAGCAGATAGTAAGCTAATAGTAAAGTTTACATCTGTGCTGAGATAAGCTTATTAATAACATAACTACAAACTTTCTTTTTGAAATATTTTCGTATTGTTATCATGTCGCCCGGCTAGCTCAGTCGGTAGAGCATCAGACTTTTAAGAGTAACATGATATCTGAGGGTCGTGGGTTCAAGTCCCACGTTGGGCGCTAAATTTTTATTCCTTTTTTAACCACTCATATTTTGAAAATAATTAAATCGTCGCGTGTTAACTGTAAGGAACACAATGAAATTGATAATCTGTGCGAAAACGAATTATTTTGACATTATTTATGTGAATAAGTGTTCGTTATTTCAGAATTAGTTTAGCGAAATCCTCGTTGTTAAAACAAGCATGAAAGCAAAAAAATGGCTTGTCAAAGAGAAGGCCTCAATATCAAGTTAAAATGTTAAATGAATGAATAAAGTCCGGTCAAAAATAAATTGAGGTAATTAACACGTCGGCTAATGACTGTTACCAGTACCCGCATATTTATTTCTCAGATTTTTGTTTTAAAGACGGTCTGGTTTAAATTAAGTTAATTGGACTAATTTTCGTTCATTCTGGTCCCTTGGGTATGCAGTTTGTACCTTCATCAGCGCGTTGATTCATGTCGGATCAAGTTCGACCCAATTTGGTTAGTAATTGTTTTAATTGATACAATGAAGATATGTATTTCTTAAATTAAGGATGAGATTCGGTTGTAAAAATGTTTGATTTCCTCATATAAATGAGGCCAGTATAACGAGGTAGTTTGTACATTCAAGTGGTCAATAGGTGAAGTTTTACTGTATAATCTTGATTTACAACTCCGCTGCTATAGTTATTTGTTTTCACAAGTACGGTTCTATGGTGTAATGGTTAGCACTCTGGACTTTGAATCCAGCGATCCGAGTTCAAATCTCGGTAGAACCTTTATTTTTTCTTTACATTCGCACAAAACATTTTTTTTCTAAAATATACGCACATGAATCATTTTACATGAAGCTCTACATGCAAGTTGTGCATTTACTGAAGTCAAGGCGGATTTTCGACTTCTTCCAGCGGCTTCTGTAAAATTTATGTGGTAGGTTGATTTAATGGCTTATCATACTTAATTTTTAAGTATTTGGACTTGAATTTTGTGTGCGCATTTTTCCATTTTTTATTATGAAATAATGATTTCACGTTGATAAATGCTGCACATAAAAGGATTCGTTAACACCTAGTTTTTGCCGTTCGGTTCCGGTTAGAGATATTAATGTCCGATTTCTGGCGCCGGCTTTTAATTTTGCCAGCGACTTCACGATGTTTAATTTATTTATGTGCAAAATCAATTAATTATAAATAAATATAAATTAATAGATAACTCAATTAAAACTCTTGAAATTGACCAGAGGTATCATTTGCAGTTAAAATATTCGTAAGATAAGTAAGGCAGCATTAAGCACTGAAATTAATGTACGTTTTGTACGACTTGTTCATATAGTTTTTCTGTGACAATAGAAGCAAAGTCTGTGATATAATTATCATCATAAAATAAATACAGTTACATCTAACTAAATCTCAATGGGTTGAAATCAAGAAAAAAAATTCGAACTTTATTTAACGACCACTCGTGAAAAACGGTCACTATGCCAACAACGGTCATGCTTAATCATGTACTAACAGATGTAACTGAACAAATTAACCTCTGTTTAAAAGCTAACAGTACTATGCCAGTTTCTCTTATTTCAAAATGATGACCTTTGTTCACGGGTTTGACCATAGAGTAAAACCTCGATATTACGACCATCTTTAGCACAAGAATGGTCTCAATATTGAGATGGTCTTTTGTCAAGTCGAGATATACATATGTTGAGCTGGTTCTAAAATAAGTAGTTGTCATCCATGAATTTAAGCGGTCGCAAAGGGAGGTTTTACTGTAAGACCATCTTTAAAAAAATGTTGGTTTGCAGTTAAATGACCAATTCATTAAAAAAATCCCTTACCCTTAATGTTTTTGGGATTTGACAATCTCTTTTCTTTCTTTATCCCAGCTTTTCATTTTCAGTACTAGCATGTAATTTTTACCTACCAACCCACTGTTAAATGTTTGGGTCGCTTTACCGCAAATCAAGAATTTTTAATGACAGCCTCAAAGTAAATAATCGGGATACAGAGACATACAGATTCGTGGCACATTAATGTAATTCTCAACAGCTGAATTAGTCAATGATTGGAAGCTAAATTCATAGACATGAAATACGGGTAATTACTTTTAGGATGGCCACTGATTACATCATTTCTTTCCCCAATATTTGTGGTACTTAACGACTTTGTGAATATCTGCTAATTGCAATGTAGAAAATCCTCGATATTAAGGAAATGGGGCTAAAATTGCGGTGGGTCTAATGGACAAGTAAAAATACGATTGAAATATTAAACATAGGTCTGAAAATTAGTGGTCGTTATAATGAAGTGGTCTTAATATTAACGTTCATCTGTGTGTTTTAAATGTAAAGTAAAACTTAATTCTAACAAAAAAATACCAGGATCATTTAAATATGATTAATTTTGGCAATTGAAAGATATGAAAAAAAGTAATCGCCCAACGTGGGACTTGAACCCACGACCCTCAGATATCACGTTACTCATAAAAGTCTGATGCTCTACCGACTGAGCTAGCCGGGCGACATGATTAAAATAATAATTGTAATCATAACATAAATTGATAATCATCTTTTTAGAAAGATGCAATTTTTGTGTAATATTGTGATACAAAATGTACTAATTATTCACTTATCAAAAAATCATGGAGAAATTCTTTGACAGGTGCAAATTATGCAATGTGGCAAACAGAATTTAAACCAGCATGTCTTTCTTTCTCGAGTTTCATGGTATTTATAGACGTTAAAACTCATTTACTGCAAATAACATGAATTACCGAAACCATACAGATTATGGAAATGATGATGATGATGGTGATGATGGTGATGATAAAAACGATATTAATGGTGATGATGATGATTAAGTTGATGATTATGCTCATATACAACTATGTTTATATAAATGATGTTGTTGGCGTTGGTGCTGCTGATATTGAGGGTAATGATGATGACAACGACGACATGATGCAGAAAATGATTATGTTGCTACTACTGCTGCTGCTGCTGATGATGATGGTGGTGATGGTGTTTGTGGTGGTAGTGTTGATGATAATGGTGGTGATGGTGTTTGTGGTGGTAGTGTTGATGATGATGGTGGTGATGGTGTTTGTGGTGGAGGTGGTGGTGGTAGTGTTGATGGTGGTGGTGATGGTGTTTGTGGTGGAGGTGGTGGTGGTAGTGTTGATGATGATGGTGGTGATGGTGTTTGTGGTGGAGGTGGTGGTGGTAGTGCTGATGATGATGGTGCTGGTGGTGGTAGTGTTGATGATGATGGTGGTGGTGATGGTGTTTGTGGTGGTGCTGGTGGTGGTAGTGTTGATGATGGTGCTGGTGGTGGTGATGGTGTTTGTGGTGGAGCTGGTGGTGGTAGTGTTGATGGTGCTGGTGGTGGTAAAAGTTTCTGTAAAAATTTGTAATTTGATGATGAAATGAGGCAAGTTTGTTTAGAATTATTTTAACTCACTTTCAATTAGTTTGTTTAGAATTATTTTAACTCACTTTCAATTATTTTGTTGTTCCATATAAACTGATAGATTTTAAGTGAATCAATATATTAATAAAATTAAATGTTAGCCTTAAACTAACTACTTCAGACATTGCGTCATGAGGCTAAAAAATCCACTATGTCTCCGATTTTGAGACGTATTTCAATTAAATTATTATACAAAACAGTAGATACTAATAATAATGCCCCATTTGAGAGAATGCAAAATGATATATGTCTACAGCTGATAAAATATTGTTAATTTATTTGTTCAGGGACGCCACGGGAGAGAGAAAAATGACAATAATGAAACAAAAAAATGAAAACGAAAGACCCATGGAGACTTCTTGGTTCTACAGTTGTACTTGTTTGTTTGGTGTTTAATGTCGCGCTAACTCCTACGGTCAGTTGACGCCTTATGAAGCTTTAGCGGCGGAGGAAGACCTCAGACGTACACCTGGGTGGAACCATCAACCATACACATTAAAACAATAGGTACGGTAATGACAACGCAAACTAACCACTTTGCCGTTAGAAACTTTAAGAGCGGCGCAAAAATTGGAAAAAACTCTTGCCAAAGTAGAATGGTTGCTATAGCAAATTACAGAAAAATAAATCTTAATACATGTATGTGATAATTTAATGACATAGAAAAACGTTCCGCAGGTGAAATGAAAAGCGAATCTAACGCATAGATATTAAACACTACTTTTATAGGACAGAAATTTCTCCTCTTGTAACTAAAATGACTTTTGCAAGGACAACTAGCCAGTAAATAGAGAAATATCTGAGATGCGGCTTAGTGCAGATGGTTACTTGACGGGGGAGAAAATGTGTGGTGTAGCCTTTTTATAGACTGTTTTTAATATGACTTAAATCATCTAAAAATATGGTTTACAACTTTGCTGTTATTCATCGTCTACGCAGCAGGTGAAACTGTGCTATAAGGCGAGACAAACAAGTATTTAATGTCAAAGACAACCAAAAATTGTGACACTTATAACTGTTATAAGTGTGAAACATTTCAAAGTTCCGATAATAAATTGTCAGAGACCTTCTGTTCTAAGCATTGCCCGAAAAGTTATAAAACTTGAGAACTGTCTCCGAGCTCAAATCCCAAATTCATTCTCAAGGTATTAGGTTGAAAAGGTTTAGGTTGAAAAGGTTTAGGTTGAAACGGTTTAGGTTGAAAAGGTTTAGGTTGAAAAGATTTAGGTTGAAAAGGTTTAGGTTGAAAAGATTTTGCTGTTTAATTTTTAAACATCAGTTCAGATTAATTCATTTTATAATGTGACGAAACAATCAGTATCATCATTATATATTATCATTATCAAGTAAAAGCTTAACATAGATATAAAATAAGATAAAATTCCAGATTTGAGCTAGGAAAACCGAGTTAAAGTTTTATAACCCCGGGGACTGGATGCTGTATGATTTGTTGTTATTGAACAGTGAACTCTTGAGTTGATGGTCGTCTATGAATTAGGGCCATTATGGTTATAACAGTCACGGAAATCACACTTTTCAGGCATAATTAAGCAAATGAACACTCGATAAACTTATTATTTTCCCCCGGGATTTAACGTCACACAAACAGTCAGGGTTATTTGGTGACTTTTCCAGCTGTGTCGGTGTACTAAGCTATTTGAACAGTTCCTTCATATGTGAAATATGGTCCAGAGTGGGATACGAACTCACAGCGGTTAGTGGCTGGTGATTACTAGTCAGAGACCATAACAGATCTAAGACAGCCTTCTGATTCAGACCTCCTGGTTATTTCACCCGTACTAAACATGTTATTTTTTTAGAATGAATGACCATAAATTATCTACTATATTCACTCAAGTTGTTACCTTGTATCATACACACTGCCCGGATCTCGGCTGTGCTCTGTCGTACAGACTATCAGTACAGGATTGTCCGCCTTGAATATTAACAATCATCTTCTTAACTCCACAGTACTTGACATATAATAAATTAATACTGTAGTACAATGAACTTATTTCACCGGTGCACTATCAGTTATACATGAATTCGGGTAGATTAATTGTTAAATCGATATCGCAATGGTCCAATTTTGTATCGATTTATATTTTTTATCCTAAGTCGGAAAAACTATCGTAGAATGTATTTTTTAAGACTGTGGGAGCATTTAGGGGGTTATTCCGTATAGTTTGCGATATAATAAAAGCTGTAGGCTTACTGTTAACTGACTGGTCACGGGTTAGCACTGTACTGTTGACTGACAGGTTAGGGTTACGCATTGTACTGTTGATTGACAGGTTAGGGATCAGCACTGTACTGTTAACTGACTGATTGCGGCTTGGAGCTGCTCAGTTGATCAACAGATTGTGGGTAACGCTGTACTGTTGTTCGACAATGCATGTTTTATGATGAAATTTTATCGTTTTCAAAGTAGTTTGTTTTTCACCTATGTTTAATGCATGCATTACGTGGGAAGTTAAAAAATGTATAACTGCTGAACGAAATAGTGGGGAATGGGTTACCACTGATAGGAATACAGTAGAACACACTGATAGGAATACAGTAGAACACACTGAAGAAATGGAGAGGGTGAAATAACCATTTTCTTCCGGTCGAGTATACATACCAGGCGAACTAGTCTTAGGTAATCTGTGGCCGTAAATAACTGAGGTATTGTTGATAAAGGAATTCAAACAATATACAAACAGACAGACTGATTGACGGACGTATACAGTAATACAGTAAGGGGTTCTTCTCTTGGTTTTCCTTTGATGTTTTATCCCACAAGAGTGATTTTCTAACCCCACAAGTAAAAATAAAACCTACGATGACAGTTTATACGGAAAGAACCTCATAATGTCAATTTGTACACTAAGCTTAACCCCCTAATGTATCTCTCGTTTGTACGGTCACACAAAAAGACAGACCGATAGACAAACAAATAGTCAAGAAGGCAAACGACCGAACGAACTAACAATTTCATTTCATGTTCTGGTTGGTTTAAATACTCCATAGAAAAAGTTAAGGCTATGAAACGTTTTATCAATCAATCGATCAATTAATCAAATATTGACAATGTTTATTGTAAATAGGATAAAATAGCAGCCTTATTATTAAACAGAATAATGTCCAACATGAATGATTTTCGTGGATTAATCGCCTAAAAACACAAATAAAAATGAGAAGATTGGAAATCTGATTGTTAAAAAGTTCACAAGGAATTTAAACTCGATATAAATCAATACATCCTATAACTTTTATGGTTCATAAGCCTGACAAAGGGACCGTAGTTCTGTAGATTAAATCATCCCGATAATACTGTTCGCTGTATTTCAAGGTTAACCATCATAATAAGCAGACGAGAATCCGACTTAAGCTTTATCATCGTCCGCAGACAAGCGTTTATTTCATATGTCATCGATAGCTTAAAGTTAGAGCATTCTCATCCCTTCTCTGATAGTTTTATGATGGTGTAAGCCATCCAAACTGGACTTTATTTCTTAAATTGACATTCCGTGTATATATATACGATACCGAAAGTAGCCTGTCTATTATTTTCAAACACTGAACAGACAGTCCGAACTCTAAAGAGACTTTTACCATTAACATCTGTATACAGGAGAACACAGCTATAGCGAATTCCTGGGATCGGGAGTCATTTCATTATACATATACACCTATTTCACTATTATCATTGCGCTGAATTAAAGAAAGGCGTGCAAGGGGGATAAATTCATGCACGTCACTTTAACCTAGTTTTCACTATGTCCGAGTTCACAATAACCGTGCTTTACTGTATGTATAAAACGTTTTTCCATCAGTAAGAATATTTTCTTCATTAAAGTTTAGCATGACAACGAAGACGACGCAGCGATCATAATAGCTCGACTTTTTCTTTTCGACAGACGAGGTAAAAAATGACAAAAATAAAAATCATAAATGAACCATGGCGTAAAAGATTTCTTCGTCATTTTTATCGACAGTATAAGCGCTGAAAGGTACAATATTGGTTTGAGATTTCAGTATGGTATCAGGGGCTATGAATGTCATTCACAAGATACAGGGTTCCCTTGTCGCCGTGTCTCCAACACAGTTCCGTGAACTTTAGAAAATCTTCGAAAAGTAGGAATGGTACATTTATACGAATTATTATTTCGTATTTACGAATTATCATTTCTTTTTTACGAATTAAGTAAAAATTATTTCGTAAAAACGAAATAAAAAAGAATGCTGCAGTAAGAAAGAATGAGTTGAAATAAAAGAGTAGAATGTCACTTTAGGGGCTCCGTAGAATGATTCTTGATAAGTATGAACTCAAAATTCGCAAAACAGAACACAAGGTCACAAGGTCACGCACGCAAAGTCACTTAACGAACGTGACATATGTACGTTTGTTATTATTTCAATTCATATTAAGTATTAAGTAAACACAGAATATGAATCTAACCGATATATTCTGACAATTTGGCAGGACACCATGCCAATAATTAAACAACAAAATCAATAGATAAAATTACGTGGTCT
The DNA here is from genome assembly GCA_008271625.1 of Lutraria rhynchaena. Lineage (NCBI taxonomy): Eukaryota > Metazoa > Mollusca > Bivalvia > Venerida > Mactridae > Lutraria > Lutraria rhynchaena. The sequence continues at coordinate 1,170,671 of VIBL01000066.1, forward strand.
TAAAACATTGTTTTTGACCTGCTTGTTATTTTTGGCCTAGTCTCCGCAACTTTTTCATTTTTTTGTTAACTATTCAGCTATGATTCAAGTCTCCCATGTATACAAGTCATTGAACTTGTACGAAATGACCAGATAACGAACACATTATGTCGTAACGATAAGCATCAGTCTCTAAGCGGACATTTTAAAACAAAAAAAGTTCCGGAGCCATTTAGCTCGCAATGGTTGCCTCAGCGACCAAACTAGTCAGTCTCTCATTTATTTCTAACATTTTTAAGTCGTGGTAATAACATGTTGTATTGCTTACATAGACTTCAGTCCAGATGCTAAGCTATGACATATTTAGGCATCCGTGTAATTAAACTAAAGAACTTTAATATTCTTTTAAAGTTTATACTAATTTATTTTAGCTCGATTGTGAAACAAGCAATTTTGCTTAAATCAATCTCGCTCGAGTCCGCTTCCTGGATACTTCACCAGTACTGCGTCCGGAAAATGGGATTGTGAAGTTCATGAACGAAACCCGTCGAAGCGTCGAAGCCGGGATTCGAACTCAACACCTTCGGATCAGAGGTAAGACGATCTACCTTTAGAACACGATGCTTCCCAGCATTCTTTTATTTTCAAGCTTATGAGCAGACCATGGCAGTTTACACAAGAACAATCTACATGTACATTCAACCCTTTGTTTGCGATCACCTCCGAATAAATGCCACCCTGCGAATAACGGCCATTCTATAATTATATAATATTTTCCGAATAAAGGCTATCTGTCAATAAAGGCCACATTTTGTCTTTCCCAAGGGTGGCTCTTGTTCACAGTTTGGGTGTATGTGATTTCATTATGTATTCACTAAACCAGACCAGTTTACTTTACAAGGATGTGTAAACGGCGTCACACCATTTTTATCCGGCTCTAAATTGACTGCGTTTTTTTCAATAAAACAAAAAATAAAACTTGCATCGTGGGATAACACTAGTAACACATATACTAAACGAAACTGTGTTAAACTTGACGCTGTTAATCAATGCTTAAATGTAAGGGTCAAGATCATGCTTTAGATTGATAAATTTGCACCTAGGTAAACTTACATATAAAAACGTACCCAAAAATAGTCATTTATCTTATACTTTCACCACATGCGAGTAATCATTAGAACAGCCAGAGGTATGATTATCTCAGGCCGTGTTATTATTGCACTATGGAACGCCGCGGTTATCTGTGAACGATATTCCAGGCTGGGTTTTAACTGCGTCATTGATTGCGCCGATAGTTAATACAATAAAACCCCTGAAAACTGGACCCCTTCCCGCCTGGGCCAAAAGTCCGGTTTTCAATAGCTTTCAATATTTTTTCATCGTTGTTCTCACCGATTATCATTGCCGATTAATCGATAATCGTTTTAAGAAAAATTAAAAGGACTCAATTCTAACACAATGATTAATACAATGTTCATGTATAGTATCTTAAGTTGTTTTTCCTCACAATCATTACAATTTCTTTGAGTAAGCAATAGCAGTTTCGGCGCTCCATATTTAACAGAAAACATCTGCCTCGTTTAATGACTATTTAAATGACGTCATACCCTCCTCAAAGTTAAGATGGGGGATTTAAATACCTTCTCACAATGAGATCTTCATCATTAAGGGGGTCATCATAATGTCATACTTTTCAATGCAGTGCGTGAATACTTGTCATCGGATTACGGGATAAAACGGGAAATTGAATTACTGTCGGGTTTTAGGCACACTACAGTTGTGGCTAATAACAAGCGACATAAAACGGTATACATATTCGACGACCTTTCACAACTATGCATGTTTTACATGACTCTACTTTGATGGAAGGCATCTTTTTTCTCGTTCTAGTAATAGTTCAGAGCATAAATTTGCATTTTTTTAGAAAAAATGAAGGAATTAGCTGACAGACAACTTTGCACAACCAGAGCAGTTGGGGAGTCGTCAGGTCGTTACATGGCCATTATGTGAACAAAGGAATCTTTCCAGCAAACATGAATAAACGTAACCAAATTATTTGGACCGAATGAACTTCAGAATAATGGCTGATTGTGTAATGAGAACATATTTCCTCTATCACTTTGCTAGCCTTTGTTCACGCGGTTACCCATATATTTTCTGATTCTATAGAATAATTTGACTGGTACAATGAACGAAACCTCGATAGTGAAATCACCTTCGGAACCCGAAAATTCAGTCGCAATAATGTGGTGGTCTCATCATCAAGTTGTATTATAGGAAGTTATTGAAAGCCAGTCCGAAAATATGTGGTCGTTTCAACAAGGTGTTCGTGATATTGAGGTGGTCGTTTTTTGAGGTTTTACGTTATATTTCTAAATGTCACATAAATGAACGTGTTTCGTTAAATTCAATTTGTAAACATGTAATAACAAACACTTATTTGCAAAGCTTTGTTTTTCGTTCGCTGACATCTACGTACAATAAGATAACCTACATCGTATGGGTTGGCAGTCAAGGGAAGTAACCCATACAAAGTTTTATAACCATTTTCTGTGAGAGTTACTGTTTTTGCTATTAAAATATGGCAGCATTGGTATATTTTTCAAGCACAAAACTCAACTAGTTTTAAATTGTTCAAATTCTGGAGGAAATAAAAACACGCGTTAGCGTCAATTTCATAAATGGGCGTAAACGTGTTAAATCATAAGTAATTGTTATTAAAATCATGGCACAAAATTCACAAGTATTTTAGCATTAAAACATATTTCATAAGTATACTAGCATATCATTACTTGTGCATTACATTACCTCCGTCCGTCTGTCCGTCCATGTGTAACTATGTCTGTGTGTGGATATTATTATAAAAAACTATTGAATACGTTTCTATAATTGATACGTAATTTTTTAACAAAGTGTAATAAACATTCATTAATCTCGGAGAGAATTTTAAGAACTTGCTTAGTAAATATGTACGTGAATAGTCATTAAAATATGAACTCATAATTCCTGGATTAAGAACAATACAGTGAAACTTTTGAAAGCGACCACTTCTATATTAAGACCACTTCCTTGTAATAGTCACTTAATTTCGAGCCAGTTTTCAGTAATTACTTTTGATAATTTGATAGTAAAACCATCCCAATATTAGGGCAGTCTTAATATCGAGGTTTTACTTCTGTCAACAGTGAATCACGTGTACATTGACTTCCGGACGCGGCTGTAGATGAAGTACAATTCGCGTAATGAAGAGAAAGTACTCTAATCCAAAACGAGTAAGTAAAAGATTAAAAGATTAAAACGCAGCCAGATTAGAGGCTTTTTCTATCCTAAGTAAAGACCGTTGATTTGTATCATTTGTAGCAGATCAAATTGTAAGATTTTTTGTGTTAATCCGACCAACATACCGTAGTAAAAATAATCTTGTTTCAGGCTAGTGAAAGTTACTAGTATTTGCATATGGAATCTAAATTTGTTTGCCAAAATTTGACCGACCTGCGTAGATAAATTGGCCTGAAAATGAACTACTTTTGAATGAACTGTTAAATATTGTCAAAATTCGTGTACAGTAAAGACTCGTCAATAAGACCAACCTTTGGAACCAAAATTAAACTATCATAATATTTAAATTGTCTCATTGTCATGTTAAAATACGGAGGAAATATTGATAATTGGCTTGAAATCGTGTGGTCGTTATAATAAGCTGGTTGTTACATTGAAATGCTCACTAAGTGAGGTTTTACTGTATATTACATGCATGTAAATGCCATCTGGAGTAGTGAATCCATTTTGATTTGCTTTGGTGTATGATCAGAAATGAGATGTTTAAGGTTGGCTGACCGATGCTGAATATTGGAGCTGAAGCTTACGCATATATTATTACATATACAGTGCAACCTCCCCAAAGCAAAACCCTTTGGGAGACGCAAAATTATGCCGTTGTTGAGAGGTTGCCGCTCTAGAGAGGTTTAGTTCATAGTCGAAACGTACAGTGGGGGAAAAGTATACTGTTGTTGAAGGGAGGTTGTCGCTCAAGAGAGGGCCGCTCTGGAGAGGTCGCACTGTATATAATTATTTTGGGACGAATTGTACCCCAGTACGAGAAGCATGTTTCGAAATGTTTTGCAACCTCCCTACCACATTTTATGTCAAGTAACCATAAACATGGCCATTTTCTTTGGCCTGGTATCTTATCCGATATGTTCTCATCATATATGGAAACAAGTCAACAATAACTCAATTCTTATTTATTTCCTTTAATATCATTTTTATGCACATAAATAAATACAAAATTTAACATCATTGATTAAGTATAATTATGTTATGAATAGTTCAGCAGAAAGTTTGATTCCATCAAACACAGGACGGAAAAATCAAACAAAATTAACTTTTGTATTTAAGATTTATTCAGTGTTTGAAAATACAGTGAGACCTCATTGTAAAGAACACCTTTCAGTACCAAATCTATCGTTCATAATAGTGAGGTGATCTCATTATCAAGTTGAAATAAAGAGGCAATACGAAAAAAACGGTCCGAAAATAAGTTGTTACAACGAGGTGATTTCAGTATTCATTCTCTCGTTTGATTGCTTTTGTTGAGTTTGAGGTTTGATTTTTTCCGTGATTTTGTAAACAAGTAATTTTCTAAAATAAAACTTAATGTCGTCGTTGTAAATACAGGTTCATTGCCTTGTCTAAACAGCGAAATCGAAAAGGACAAAACAAGCCCGAATAAATAGAAAACATAAAATATTTAGCACTTATATTGTACGTTCGGAACACCTCGGCTGATTCCGTACTTCCATCTTAGACGGTGTCGACCGAGGTGTGCTAAATCATATTAAATACATTGTGCTAGTATCCGAATTATACGATCTCGAATCTCCAATATCCAGCCAAAATATCTGACCAATCATTTTCTTATGTCATTATCAGCCACCCTGTCGTCTCTGTTACAACATTGACAACAAGCTTTGAAGAAATAAGCTCTAAATTGAGAATTAAAGAAACCATAAATAAATGGATTGATAGCGCAGTTTAAGAAGTACGACCGGATACCGATTTGAAACCAAACCAACTGCCCATCCGAAAACTCATACACTAGATTTTCATCGGCGTAAACTCGCCATACCGCTAATCCTAAATATGGAACACAGCTTAAAATAAATACCACGGCAATTATGATCATTATGAATGTGTACTTGATTGTATTGATGTCCAACATCTTCATTCTCATATCTTTTAAATTATCTGTATCAGTGTTCATTTTGGCACTGTCGGTACTTCCGGTCCTGCGCAGACGCGACATTATACTCCTATCACTACCACTTCGCTTAATTCCATTCCCTTCGCTCATAGTTCGTCTGATAGAACTCTTAGGCTTTCCAGGCAAGCTTTTATTGCTAGAGGTTCTCTTTACAGCTCTTGCTACCACGCAATCATCGCTTCGCGTTCTTTTCAGACCATTTGTCGGATATGGCGCGCCTGCAATTCCATGAAGCTTAGTTCTAGAATTACTGGCCTCTTTTATGCGATTATCTGATTCATCGTCAATTTCAGACGTGCTGTGAATAGAAGTTACGCTTGATGGTCGAGACATTGTGTTTATACTGCAAGCACTTCCGGGTCTTGTAATGCTGTTAGACCACGTGGAATCACTGCGGGCGCTTCTTGGCCGCCATGTTGGAACTTTATTTTTATCACGTGGTTCAATGCTGAATACTTGATTTTCACTTTCGTCACAAATGACAACACTTCTAACAGTCATAATGCTACCTTTAGACCTGGTAGAAATATCAGTAAGAATAGAATTAGGTCGACTTAATCGCCCAGTTTTGTCGCTCCTGTCAGTAAGAATACCGTTCAGAGCGGATGTTGGTCTATCGTCGTCAACATCTGGTAAACCGTTCACATCAAGTTCTAGTAATTCACGTAAGTCGGGTATTGATTCTTGCATCATCGGCGGATCATCATCCGGGCCTTCGTATTCTACTTCCTCTAGCTCATCTTCATCCTCTTCCGGTATTGAAGTAATCGGTATAGAGGTCGCCACGGGGTCAGACGAGTAGTCTGTGTTCGTTGTTATTGTGGTAACATTACCACTTGCTGTACGTCTGAGTCCCTTCTGAGCGACGTAAAATCTGAATTTCTTGTGTTTAAATAATTGGCGCCCAACAAGAAAATAACAGACAATAAGTGCTATTGTGATTCCGATAAATCCGATAAATTGTACAACACTGAAAACCCATGCATAGATAGTGTAAGCTTCCGCTTTGACAGACGTACAGTCATACCCGGTTATTTCAATAGTGCTACCATGGTAAGTCGTGTTTATAGCTACTTCCTCAACGGTATACAAAGCAATGGACGGCCAGCCGAGAAACACACCTAAGCCAGCACAAATACCAACAGTAATTCGAGCACGCTTGACTGACATCTGTCGATCAAAAGGCTTACATATTCGTTTGTAGCGATCTACGGCGATGGAACAGAGGGTAAATGCCGAAGAAATCACTGCAAAATGATTCACAAAGACGAGCATACGGCAAGCAGGCACACTTTTGAAAAGGTAAAACAACTGCATATCCGCAATCTCAATCGGAATGCCCAACAGACAAGCAATCAGATCAAAGACGGCCAATGCCATGATGAAACACGTTGCTGATGTAGTTTTAGATTTAAATCCGTAAAAGAACACAACCAAAACATTGCCGACTGTTCCAAACAACATCAGAAGCGCGCAGTAAACCATGGCGGGTATCAACACCCGCGCTTTTTCGTCATTTATGTCTTGCAAGACATCGCTGGGTACAGTTCCGTTTAGATGCACCATGCTTGTGGGTTTGATGGATCCAGCATGAAAAGTTATTGTTAGGTTAGATGTCGCTTAGACTGTCATGTCTGATTCTTGTAATCTGTGCCGCTACTCCGGATAATGATTAAGAATCCATTTCCGTCCGTGTGGTTCCTGCTTCAAAAAATGACGCCTTTTCGAAATGACAACCGAAATCTGTTGATATGTGATTCTTGATCACAACATATCATACTGTAAACATATCTTTAGTCCTGAAATAAACAAAATCATTAAATTAATTGTTTTTATATACGAATGTGCATATTTTGTTATCATCACGTCATTACCTATCCGAAATCTTAGTGCATTTGTATCGTTAGCTTCAACAATTAATCTGCTATTTTAAGACTCTCGTCAAACTGTAGGGAATTTAATTCAAGTTGTCCACTATACTGTGCGTTTCAATACTTGTAATTATTGTTTTCTCGGAAGAATGTCATTGTCAGTTAGAATAAATATACAGTAAAACACGGTTACAGCAAACTTGGATTAGTGAAGAATTGAATACAGTGAAGTGCATGTACTTATTTATCCCTGAACACGCATTTCGTTGTTTCAATGTAATAGATATAGAGATATAATGAAGTACAGTTCAACCTCTCCAAAGCAACACCCTTTAGGAGAAGCAAAATTGTGTTGTTATTGAGATGTTGTTGATATAGAGAGGTTGAATTAATAGTAAAAGTGTGGAAAATCATGCTGTTGTTGAAAAGAGGTTGTTGCTCAAGAGAGGGCCGCACTGGAGAGGTTGCACTGTAATTAAGTCAGTCCCCAGGAATTCACTATAACCATTGTCTACTGAATGCTGGCAGAGAAACTGCATTATTGGAATCCTAGAGGCCGATGTATGTGTGATTGAAATGGTGTCGCTTCATTTTACTTAATAAAGGTTTTGTTTTTCATTTCTACGTTGTAAGAAAACTTAAATATGTTTTATTATAATTTCAAGGGTTGTATGACAGCTTGCTTCAAACTGGTATACGTCCATTGACTATGTTTCAGGTGGGAAGATGTCAAGAAAAAAAGAAACAAGCGCTAATTCATTTTTTTAATTGTTTCATTTTTAAAAGCGGTGAAAATCGTGAATCCATTTAAAGGAACAGAACAAATGACTGGTTTCTGTCTCACTTCAAACTTGTAATGGATGATATCATTTAACTGTCAAAGTGAAATTAGATGTACCGTAAAACCACTCTTACCGACCATTTCAATATTATGACCATCTCATTATAACGACCGCTTATTTTCGGACATTTTAATACATATTTCCTCAATATTTCAACTTGATATTTAGCCTACCTCAACATTAGGACAAACTGATTTGATCCTAAAGGTGGTCTTATTATCAAGGTCTCACTGTGCATAAATTGCATGTAGTGAAACTTAACGAGCTAGTTATTAGGCAGGCTTGGTCCTCGGACTTTTATTGGAAAATTAAACCTTAAACCCTAGTAAAGGGTGCATAATATTTTGAATACATAAACAGACCACCAACTGCAGTTTTGGCGAGATTCGAATCGCATACCGGCATATGACATTATCAAGCATACAGTTATTAAGCCATTTCATTGGCAATACGAAAGTTAAATAATTTTATTTTCTTTGTTAAAAAAACAAGAGATTTACGTATACTGATGCCTAGAAGATGACAGACCAAGAACGACTGAACATCAACAGGTGCGTCATGCATGCGTAAAACAATAACGAATAAATACGTAGTTTTGATATTTACTCACCCCATAGACGCATCCCTGTACTTCATAGTTCTGTAGCCTATCCTTAATTAAGACAGTATGTCATTTAATATTTACTAGTAGTTCAATACTTTATTAAAATGTAACAAAACACAGATTTATTCTATAATCCTGGCTTTTAGTATTTGAATAGTTCTCTACAGGTCAGTTCAGTAGCGAATATCCAATGTCATGGTGTTAACTTACCTGTAGATGTTCGATACCCATTCAAACATTAAGTACTTATGTACACCGTATTAAATATAGAAGAAAATTAAATCTGGTATTATTTGCATGGTCACGTGGAAGAAATGAGACTTTATATCATTGCTTAATCTGTTTTTGACGATGATGACTCCAGTGATGATCATGAAGAGGATAATAAAGACACCAAAGTAGATGATGATTTTTATTTTGATTTATACTTTTATTGTCATTATTATAGAGTGGATGATTATGTAGTTGAAGAGGTTGTAATACAGCCGTGAGTGGGGATCGTTATTGTGGTGGTTGTGTCGCTATTGTTATTGATAATGGTAGTAGCAATGATGATGATATTGGTGACGATAATGATGATTATAATGATAATAATAGTGATGATGATGATGATGATGATAATGATAGAAATGATGATGATGACGATGATGATGACAGTGGTGGTGGAGGTGGCGTTGACGATAATGATTTTGGTAGTGGTGGCCATCAGTGGTAGTTATGATCATAGCGATGGTGGTGGCCGGTCGTCGTCATGGTAATAATGATGACAAGGACGATGATAATGATGAAAACGTTTTAGACTTACATTCACTTGTCTTACGAAACATCTGTTCTTAAAAGACAGGATACAAAAGTCTACCGTTTGTCATTCCATATAAAACATACATATTTACATAGGGTCGATCAAAGCCCAAGGTTTATGAACGGGTTGTACGAAGTGTTTATGGGCTCTTAATCCTTTTTTATTGAAAAACGCCGATCGGTTTTAACTACAATGAATTTTAAATTTTGTAAATAAATCCTGAATGCTTATCGATCTATTTAAAAAAACTTACGAAAATGTTGTTTTAAGAAAATAATAGAATAGACATCTTATCTCAAGTTGTAGCGGATTTGTATCGCCGGCATGTTATTTAATGCCCTCGTTATTTTTAAGGCATTTGAACTTCCCAAGAGTCTTATCAGTGTTAAAGATGGGTCAGAGATCGGCGCTGACAAAATGGTCGCTCCACTTAAAGACGATAAATGTTGGACGGATAAAGGACTTCCTTCAATATTTTGACAAGTTGATGTTTTGACACTTTAAAGAACTTTAATTAGTTTGTTAAATGGTCGTTGTGCGACTTATAAACATCTGGCGAAGTTTGGGGGAATTATTATAAATATTTATGCATTGTGGATACAATTTTGTCAAATACAAAAAAATAGCACAAGGTCAGAAAAAATAGTTGCGTTTACCCGAACGACCCAGTTTAAAAGTTTTGCGTCGGCTCAAAAGTTTTTAACAGCAAATTCCAAAGTTCGAAAATATTTGGGTACGAACATACCTGTAAAATACAAACGATATGTTTAGAAAAGAAAACTAGAAAAGTTTCGTGACCTACCCGTTTTTTTTTTTTTTTGGTCAAGTAACCGTGAACGTGCATTGGCATACAATAATAAAAAAAATACCTTAGGGGTTGTTATTCATATTGATCATGTTGATTTTTTATCTCTAAGAAATATGATATTCCTGTATTCGGATGGAAACGAATTCCGAACCAGCTCATTATTCCGGTTGTCCTACTTTTTAGGGCTACTGGACACCTATAGTCTGGATCGAATTCCGAGTACGTTAGTCGGCGTATAATTAAAAGTACTTGAAATAAAGACATGATGCGTCACTTATTTTAAACCGAGGTGAACCGAACCAACAGTCATTGACCGGTACCTTTACAATGTTTACGTCAAAATTCCATTAATTCGGTCTGCAAATTCAATTACCCACGTCTAAATTCTGATAAATAAATAGTAAACAATAATAGTGTTGATGCTGACGATGGTCAAAAAAAAATATGAAGCACTTATGTTGCATATTATGCCGACTGCTGTTTAGCTCAATTATTAAGAGTGTTGGGACTACGGACCTCGGGTTCGTGAGCTCGAGCCCTAGAATCGGTACATGTTTCGTGCGACGATCTGGTTGAAGGTATTATACATAAGGCCGATCGTCCTCGCACGTTGATCTTTTTTCTCCTGGATTCTGCACCAGTAGGCCCACTATCCTGTCGATGAACTTTTCAAAGGGAAACAACCACGTTAGGTATGATTGCGAAGTTTCGCAAGAGTTATCTAACATTGTTCCCGATATTCAACCACAGCATCTGGTATGGAAACTTGTAACGACTTCATTGGGAATGTTATGAATATAAGTGCAAATCCTTATTGTAAAATAATTTATGAATGCCAGATCCATGATAAGGATTAGAATTATAAACCAAAAAACAAGGAAACGTCACAGATCTATACATAAATAATATACGTTTGTGGAACCAATATCAGTTTGTTTTTTTTTTTCAAAAAAAAATTCTAACAAATGGTTCGTTGGGTGGTACAAAAGTTTGGTAATAAAAGATGGTAATAATTCTGATGATCTGGTATCACGGTATGGTTCTAATGCATAGCGTCTTTTATTATCATTATCTTAACGGTCTTGTGTTGATCACCTACTGGATTAATTGTCCTACAATTAACAATGGTTAAAACCGCTAGGCCAAGAAAAATAGATTGTGTTAATATGTTATTGAACTCGCTCGTATTGAAGAAATTTCAACCGTAATTTAAATCGTAAATTGCTCACATGTAGCTGTCGCAACGAATTCACAAAATTGTTTTCTGTGATTGTTCAAATACTACGCTCCGACGTTATGCTAGACTGGTTTGCAACAAGGTCATTCGTCCACTTCATTTTTTCTTGATTAAATTCTGTTAAATTATGTTCATAATGGTCTGAAGAAGTTGCCGTTTCCTTGTGGAAGGGTAAGTTAGTACTGGTTAGAATACAGTCCAGGAAAACTAGTTAGGTGAGCCGGCCGCCGTATACAACTGAAAAGTTGTTGAAAAAAAACGGCGCTATTTAAGTCCAGTGAAAAAAGTTTGTAAACAACGCAAATCTGTTTAGAGTCTGATTACATGTATTTCTTTATAGCATGTTTTAAATGCATTTAAACACACGTGTTTGTGTAATCACATACATTTAGCTATTTACAACGTTAGGACGTCATCTTCTCCAGAACTGGAAAAATGTATAGTTGGGTTGACAAAAATAACAATTAAAAAAACATAGAAAGAATGTACGTCCGTGATCATAAATTTGTTTAAGTTAAAAATTTCAATACATTTATTACAATCTGTACAATACATGTATTATGTTTATCTTCATCGGAGCGAGAAACGACAAGCTAAAATAATTTTGGATTTAAATAAGACGAATGTGATATGTTATGTTGCATAATATGCTGTAATCTGAAAATAAGGATTTTAAAACCTTTGATTTTGATATAAAACATTGTTGTGTATTTTTGAAATCAGTTTTATATTTTCTTAAATAATTACTTATCAAACTATATTTGAAAATGAACCTTTTGATCTGTTTGAATTACAGAGGGTTTTTAAGCGATGATAGCTAAAAATCGATGGTTACGACATATCTTAGTGACGAAATCAATCCATGCAGCATTCAACAGCCAATCAAAATCCGCGTTACAAACGTTCTTCGGGAGTTACAAAATGGAGGCTATTGATGGGATACGATAATTATTCAAGAACGGAAATTCAATATCTCAGAAAATACCTATTTATTGGGTGGTATTTCACTTGGAAGTAAAAATGACATCGTTGCATTTTGTTGTCCATCCCCTGCCTGGGTCGGATGAGCAGCTGAACGACAGGTGAGCGCTGTTTGTACAACGTTCTACTTAGAACTTTCTACAACCTCGTGTCCATCTTCTTGGCCCTTATGTCCGAAGATTTATGAGATTATTTGTTTTCATAATATTTTGATGTCGCATACTTTATTCTGATTTATTTTTAATGGAATTGAAGTTTGGAAAATCAACGTAGGTCCTACGTTACTTCTGGGTATTCGGCCTACGTAGTTTCAAACCTTGTGATTGTTCATAATCTTAGTTAATATTCAGACTTAAATTTAAAGTTGTGACTGGCTTTATTTTCCTGTATTTTGTCATCAGTTTAGGCTAGCATCATGTGAATTAACAGCTTTTCATTAATGTCCAAAACCTTATAATTTTGCCTGGTAATTACATTCATTCAGTTATGAGGGACTGTTTATATCTGTCTTTGTGTGCTCTGAGACTTAGTTATAAATGGGTCTGGGTTTTACATAAAATTATAGCCAAATAAGGTATTATACCTGTATGAAATTAGCCGAAATACTACATTGAGGTCAAGATCATACATGACATGTTGTGGCTATGTTTTGTCATATTTTATTTCAACAATTGCTATGTTTTCTGTTGAAAATTGAACCTCTATCATACAGACATTATGTAGATGAATGAAAGATTCTTATTTAAAGTAATGCTGAAATTCTTATCTGCTCTCTTTCGGTATTATGAGTTTCTCATGAACTCCTTTCCCATATTTCTGAGTACATTTTTTATGTCTATTTATAGAACTAAATCATTTGTTATGCAATGTTATAAATAGAACATCATTAGAAACCTTGGATCAATTGTTTTGTATTGTATGTGTTTACCATGTGGTATGTTTGATATTATGTAAATTCATAAATTATATCGGAGCTTTTTGTCACATGCTGGGTGATGTTAAATGTGTATCATATGTTTCATGTAAATTTACCTTGCATTCATAAGTATGACCTTAGACCCAGTGGCTATTACCTGTGGAACATTTTATTGGTTTTGACCAACTAATTTTACTGTTTTGCTATTGATGAAATTAACACTAGCTCTCCTAATTAACTTAGTGTATCCTTACTAAAACATGGTTTATTTGGCACTGCAGATTACGTGAAGTTGCTGAGAAGATCAGTCGCCATGGTTACACAGCACCTACTGCTTTATCGTCTTTGAGAAACATCACAGTTACACAATGTGTCATTGGTCCACAGTACATTGCCTTTCTGTTGGAGGTAAAAATTTTATTTGTAATAAACTTCTGCCTGTAATTTGTGTCTGGTAAAGATAACCATTCAATAAGTCCATGCAGTCTGGAGGTTTAATGCAGTATTGTGTCTATTGTTTCGGAAAAAGTAGTGGGTGAGATTTTTCTGGCTTTCGGCTCATTTCTACACCCATGTGCAATATGCCTTTCTTTTCTCTAACATATGAAGTAGCTATTTCAAACTTATTTCACTCAACATTTTTTCTCATGTGTATTTCTTGTCAGTTTCAATAATCTCTCTCTGTTTCCTGATGAATTGATGTTGTTTTTCAGGATGGGCGAGTCTGCAGAGTACCATTTTCTATTCTTAATGAGAGACTTGATCTTAATAAGAGTGAAAATACTAAATTGTAAGTAAAGAACTTGTTATGTTTCTTTTGTAAACTATAGGTGACATTGTCAGGAGTCTCACTTGAACAAATACTGTACTAAACATCAAAGAATTTTTACATTCTTGAAAAACTTTCACTATGAAAAAGTATTGTGAAATTATCACTTTCATTGTTTTATTCCTACTATCATGACATCTTTTAGTTTGCACACTAATTTCGATGCTGGGTGAAGTAGTCATATTTTTAACATCCCAATACCCCAATATTTGATAATGTAGCCCTAAGGAATATATCTCTAGTAAAATCTGACTTCATTTAGCAAACTCAGATGAAAAAAGATGAATGTTATAATCTTCTATCTGTTTGGTGATAAAATTAGACAAAGATATTGACATGTATTTAACAGGCCAACCAAAGCAGTGAAGACTGAACGAGCTGGAAGCTCTCGATCAACCACTCATGTTGTTGACAGTCCATTGGTTTTGGTGTCTGATGTTACTGGTGGTACTGTGGAACAGCCTGCAGCGTAAGCTAATTCTGAAACCCATGTGTAATACTGTGTGATGTAAATTCCCTTTTATTGCAATTCATGTTTTATCATGGCTTTGACACATTTTGTCAATTTTTGCTGTCTAGATCTATATAAACTGTAAATTATTTTTCTATTTCAAAATTTGAAGAAAAAAATGTCTTTTAGTGTATACTGAATAGTGTAAGTGTAACCAGAAAGCCAAGTTCAAAGTTACTGTGTTCAATACACACTAAAACTGTTGTGTCATATTTCTGGTAATGGTATGTTAAGTTTGAATATTTTTGATTTGTTTAAAGAATTCATGTATTTTTCGTTTGTCACTACTAGGCGATGGAGCACTGTGGTTTCTGGTGCACCGGCCACCACTTCAACCAGAAATAACACAACTGGACAAGGCTATAGAGCTATGCAAAGAACAGTACATGTCAACAGAGGAGGACGAAGGTCAGGGGTCATTGTTGGTACCCGGCCACTTGTTCCAGCTTCTGTTGTTCCTGAAGAATTGATTAATCAAGTAAGTACATAATTATCCTTGTCTAGAATCGTTTAATTTCAAATTGCACAAGACACCTGAAATTGTTTTATTTGCCTCAGAAGAAATCAAAGCAAAAACAAATTGGAATTAGCTAGATTAAAAGCCAGTCTGTTACTTAAGCCTCTCAGTGAATAGAAGCATTATAGATATTTGATATCACATGCAAATTATTTATGTACTGAAAAACCTCAATATTCAGACCACCCTTGGTACCAAAGACAAAGTGGCTTTACATTTAGGTTGTCTCATCAACAGGTTTAACTACTGAAGAAATATTGAAAACTGGTCTAAAAATAAGTGATTGTTACAAGAGGTAGTCTTTATATTGAAGTGATAGCTATGAGGATTTTTTACATTGGTCATTATATTATTGTTATGTTTTTTTTCTCTTGTCATTACAGTGTCAGGTTGTGTTACAAGGAAAGTCAAGAAATCTTATCATCAGAGAACTTCAAAGAACCGTAAGGAAATATCAATATTTTCTATGGATTTTGTTGTCATTATATACAAATTATAAACAATATTGTTTTTATGCTACCTTCTGAGAGGACAAGGGTGTAGAAATGTTTTCATGTTGCTAAAAGTAGAAGGGGGATCGGAGGGTTCCCCCATTAGGGGCAAAGGGGCATCCACCCCTATGGAGAAAAAGTACCCGGCAAGAATGCTCAAATAGCCGGTTGATTTTTCCAGCATCTGACTCATTTCTACACCCCTGAGAGCATAGTATATGGTCTGCATTAAGCATGTTTAGATCCTTGAGAATTTTATTACTTAAGACATTATGCGACAATGATGTAAAAATCATATTTCTGTATGTGTTCTGTAATGAAGATTGTTTAATGTCATATAATTTACCATAGAAAATTGTAAAAAAATATTGTAAGGATAGATTACTTTTTCCTGTTTAATTAAACCTTACTCTTTTTAAATTGTTTGATAGTCCAAAGTTTTTTGATACAGCTATTATATATTTTTTGTAAATTGGTTTCAGGTCATTAATTGATAAACGATTTGACTTTCAGTCATCAGACTTCATAAAGATATGTTGATGACCCTAATCATTTTCTTATTAAGTCACATGCCAAGTGTCCATGACAAGTAAAATTTTGTTGGACATAAACGATATTTTCATTTTTTGTGTAAAAATGTAGTAAAATCACAATATTTTGAAATTTCGACTCTCAGTTTCAAAAGAAATATTATACTCTGCATTAACATATAGTGTTTTATCAGTTTAAGTGATAGCACTAAATTAATAATTTATGTTTGCTTACAGAATCTTGACGTAAATCTGGCTGTGAACAACTTACTAAGTCGAGATGATGAAGGTGAAGGTGATGATGATGATAGTCAAGATTCATACGTACCCGATGATCTAATATCATTGTTAGATAGTGGCATGCACCCAGATCATCCGAGTGTTATTATAGATGGCGATGCTATGTTCAGTGAGGACATGTTTGGTTATTCTTCAATACGAAGTCGAGGTTCTGGTGCTAGGTCACGATTAGGTAATCCTTGTTTATCCTAGGGGTCATTGAGGGTCATTTACATTCAGTTTCAAACTTACGGCGTTTTCCTGTCTGACATCTAGGACAAGTTTCCATTATTCATAATTAAGTTTATAGAAAATGACAATTCTTAATTCTGACTACCAGTTTGATAGTTTATTCACTGACATCTAAAGCTATCTTTCAGAAAATGTTACTTTGTACTCAGGTAATAAAATGCTAACATATTTGCTCTGAACTGCCAAATATCTGCTGGAATGTAGGAGAAATAGTTTTGTTAATAGTTTGTTAATGACTTAAGATGCTCATGTTTTTTCACAGTCGGCAACTTTTTTATAAACTTATGTTTTATTTTTTTTGAATTACTTGATTTGTTTTACCTTTCAAATTAACTTTTTCTTCCGTAGTAGTTTATTTTCTTTTTACTGAAAATTAAAGTATGATGTGTAAAGCATTTGGCAGTTCATGAATTTTTAGCACAATTAATATTGATTCATTTTTAGGGGAGAGAACTGATCGTGATGCAGATAGAGACAGAGAAAGGGAATCTATATTTAGAATAAGGGATCGTCGTAGACTTGATACGACACTTCGTGATGAAGCATTGAAGTCACTGGAGCGTGATAAAGTGGAAGGGTTCACAGCCGATATCACTAAAAAACTTGCCAATCCAAATGTTAGTCCAGTCCACCTTGGGGAAGATTTACAATATTGGGTCGAAAAGGTATAAAAAGCTTCTTGTTACAGTAAAACCTCATTGTCTCGAGGAGTTATCGGAGTATTCTTGTAATAACAAAGTTTTACTGTACTATTGTTTTATCTTCTTTTTCAGCATGTTCTATTCCGTTATTTACTTTCGTGAAATCAGAATATTTAGCTTTTGCAACTAGCAGCCAAATTGTCTGTAGGTACCCAGTTAAATTTTGGACTCTACGCTTTTGGAAGACTATGTTGAGAATATATTTGTTTTCTTTCTTTTGAGAGACCATAAAATGCTAGTTTTGATTGCTTTATGTTTTGTTTGATCTATTTGGTGTCACTTCATCATTTTATCATGCTTTTCTCTGAACTGGTGCCTAGGTACAGAAGAGCTGTTTTTTAATTCATCTTAATTCAGAAATCCATATCTTATTACTGTCATATAATCTGTAACACTTTTTATTTCTGACTCCCTGTTGACTTTTTACTGTTCACTGTATGTTAATTGTTTTATTTTTAGGATGGAAATTGTCCAAGATTCAGTCATATTGCTGCCATGCATTCTGAACTGGTTGCCATAGGAACAAATGGTCAGCTGTACAGCTGGAAGTGGCATGATTATGAGCCATATAAACATCCTGAGGTGTGTATAAGAATTGAAGTTGAAGCTTGGAGAAGCATCTGATTTGTTGATTCATTTTAAATTGACCAATCATGTGGCTGTATTCATTAAATTGACCAATCTTGTAGCTGTATTCATTAAATTGACCAATCTTGTGGCTGTATTCATTAAATTGACCAATTATGTGTCTTGACTCTTCTATTTGTCTTCACACTTCATACTCTTGGAAAAAATTGTGAAAATTTAGAATTCTTCATTTTTATACACATCTTTGATTATGCAGGTTTTATAAATCAACTTTCCAATGACTTGAAAATCCTAGTTATTGGATTGTTGTATGTCGTTACTCAGCAGAATGAGTGGTTAGAAATCAGACTGATAGTTTCCGTTCAATAATTTTAATTTGGATTGACCTATTGCTGCCAAACTTGTTATATAGCAATTTGTTATGGAGACCTAGCTTAGGATGGTATTTAGGGGTTCTTCAGTCAAGGTTACCATTGTTAAAAATAAGAAAACAGGTTTCCACTCAAAAGATACCTGGTTTGATGGTATTGCTATATTCTTGTTATTTTCATAAGCTTATAAATATTATGTCTGGTTCAAAGTTTTTTATGTCTGCTTCAAAGTTGTTTATATCTGTTTTAGAATCCAAACATTCATCATCCTAAGACTATCGCTCTTGGTCTCCAACATGAGAAGATACGAGGAATCTCTGCATGCAGTGTGCGTGCGTCTGTCCACACCGAGTCGGATAAGGTGGCTACCTGGGTTGATGACACACTCAACATGGTAGCACCAAAGCTTGAGCACAGCGCTCAAACCTTCCAGGAGTTCTTGACAGACAAGATTGCTAGTCTACATACCTGTTCACTGTATACGTGTGCTAGACTTGAAAGTGGTGCTTTGTATTGGTGGTAAGTAGATATAGATTAGCCTGACCAATTCTATATTTTTTAGCAGCAAAATTTTAAGTACAAAAAAAATTGGGGACAAATCATAACATTGTATCCTTATAAAAGGTTTGTTGAGAAAAAAAAATAAGAAAATTTTCTTGACCAAACTACCCTAGTTTTGTTTTGGTCAAGTAAGCCTAAACAAAACTTTTTTGTAGTTTTTCATAAACATTACTTTCAAAATCTGGAAACTCTATTTATTTGATTTTATTAAAAAATATTATGGTTTGAAGTATATTGAGGAATTAGCACTTTGTTGATTTACAACTTGTCATGATCTTAAGATATGTAGGAAAAATGTGTATAAAATATCTTTTGTAACTTTTAGGGGTGCTATGCCTTTTGCACAGAGGAAAAAACTGCTTGAAAGAAATAGATCAAAGAAAAAGAAAAACAAGAGTTCATCATTTCAGAGTGATATCAGCTCTGGATCCTTGGTGAGTAAATTGTGTGTGTAGATAAGAAAAGAATTCCTAGAAAAATCAACACAAATCATTCCATCTTCCCCAAAATACTACCTTCAACAAACCTTCCCCAAACTTTCCAGCCCAACCTATTTCATTGTTGTATTTATATAGATAAATTACTGTTCTAAAGTAAAGGATTATTACTAGGGCCATCTATGGGACCAAATAAATCACTATAACAAATTTTTGATGTCCCTGCACTATTCGTCTGCTATTTGAGGACACACATCTGACAGAAAAAAGATCAATAGGTCCCCTTCAATGAAATTTTTTTATCTTTTTTTTAATTCAAGCTTTCAGCAAGTGCTCAAATTGATCAATTTTGAATGTTTTTCTCCAAGAAATGTAATTGACACTATCTAATTTTAAATGCCTTATGTATGAAATAAATATTTATTTTCTAGGTATGTTTACGAAACTCACCAATGTTTCATGCTGGAGCTGTAGCATTCACTACTGTAGATGGCACACCTAAAGTAGGCCAGTTATTAGAATCAGCATGGTCTCTTAATGACACTTGTAGATTCAAGATCAAACAAGTTAATGTGTAAGTTACCACATTTTTCCTTATAAGGGCTCCCTCTCTAGTTATATTTTCTTTGCTGGATTTTTTTTGTGATAGCCAACAGGTGATTATGTAAGGCAATCCTATTTATGTTATCAGTACATCCTGTTGATTGGACACCAGTTTCAAATTGCTGTTTTTTGTTGGACAGTTTGTAGACTGAGTTCTAAACAACCAATGGAATACCGTGATTTTCAGACAGGTGTTAAAGCTAGTACACTGTGGTATACTCACCAATTGCCTGTAGACAAGATGCAGTCTGGGCTGATTAGGCAAGTTTTCAAGTTCTGACTGATAAAAGATACTTAGGAAAGAAGAAATGTGGAATTTCTATATGCATTTATGATTATAGGCTCCAATTTTTATGACTGAAAATATTCTGAGATACCTAACTCCCGTTTTAAAAATAGTGTTATTGTATTTACAGACCTGAGAATAAAACAGAGAGAGATTCATCCAGTGATTCAAAGCCAGACATGCCTCCACCACCATCCCCGGCATCTTCTACGTGTAGTGATCATAGCGGACCCGTGCTTGTATCATCTAGAAGTAAGTATGGTTAAAGTTCTGCTTGTAATAATAAACCTGCTTATAACCAGACAAAATCAGACAAAACTTTTGTAGCTTTAATAGTGGAGCTTGACCCCAGGCACTCTGTAAGCTAGTCTGACAGTTTCCTAACATGCAAAATTTGTCTGGTCCTGGGTTGATCTGAACTCACACCAGTTAGGGGCTAATGATTACAAGTCAGAGACTATAAACCACTAAACCACAGAAGCACCGCCATTGACTTTTAGCATGCTTCTTCTTTCTATGTTCTGATTTCTTAATTAATTTTCTTTATATTCAGAACGTAAGAAGGCCCCAACACCTAGTAAGGAGATAGAGAAACAGAGAGACGAGGAAAGCTGGCCCTTAAAAGATGTGATCTTTGTGGAAGATATAAAGACTGTTCCTGTTGGAAAAGTACTCAAGGTAACTTAATTCTTAGCTTTGGTAATAAATTGAATTATTCAGAAGATATAATTCTATGAACTAACAGTGGTGAAAGGTTAGTGATTACTACTTAGAAACCATAACCACTGGACCACAGAGGCCTCCTAGATTTTAAACTCTAGCTTTCTGCATCTCTTTGTTTCCAGGTTGATGGAGCTTATGCAGCAGTGAAGTTCCCAATAACAAAAGATGGTGGAAATCCGGAACATACTGGTTCCAGTACATCAAAGGAAGATCCAACCAGTCTGCTTCAAGATTGTCGTCTGCTTAGAAAAGATGAACTTTCAGTAAGCTGATCAGAATTCTATTTCGTTTTAGAATAACTACAGTATTAAATGACACTAGTCTCGTTAATTTTTCAATTAAATCTTACGTATTTAAAATTTGGCGCTTTTAGTGTTTTGATTCATGTTGTTTTCAGCTAAAATACATGTACTTTGACACTCCCACAGTGAAAATTATGATAATTTTGTTACATCCGGCATTTCATGTCAACTTTGAATTTTGTGTACCAAATTTTAAAATTCGGAAATCCAAGATTATAAAACTTGAGATCATTTTCCAAACTCCAATCTTATATATTTTCAATTCTGATCAGTTGATTATCATAAGACAATGATGATAGTAATCATCCATTATTCTGTCAGTGCAATAGATCAGAATTGTATTCAATTACTAATCAGTGATATATTTCCACTAATACTTGGAGAATGAAATTTAGATTTGTGCTTAGTGACTGTTCTCAAGTTTTATGACCAAGTATGATTTTTTTGCCTCCATCTTACAGGTTGTGAAGAGCATGAGTGCACCAAGGTTACCAGACTGCTTCCAGAAAGTTCCAAAGAAAGTCACTATTGTAGAAAATGGTCAGATATTGGCTGTGGCTGTAGACTGTGAAGGTAGATGTTCACATTTGTTCATTAAAGAACTTAACTGCAGTCTGCATATTGACATTAGAAAATCAAAATGCATGTACTAAAAAAACTTCACAAAAAGTCTATCAAAGAATGCCTGTATAATCTTTTATGTACAGTTAGTTTATATCATTATATTGAACGTATACTTTCTGTGAGAATTTCTGTGGAATGAATGATCATAGAGATCTTTTTTTTCAAATCTGTAATTTTCATCGTGAAAATCTTACTGATATTGGGGAGAGTGGGTGCTTTAACCCATTCTGCTCAAATGCTTGTTTAACAAATGTTGATTTTTTTTTATTTTTTCACCTTTTAGAGTATTTTAGACACTTTGTATTTTAAACAAAAGTGTTCAGTTCCAAGCCAGATTTTGCCGTATCAGAATCTATTTTATTTTTAATGAAATATTCAGATCCTGTCTAAGTCTGCTAAAAAATTATTCTTTTACTTGATGGGTGGGGCATTTTCCTCCCATCGAGTATTTGCGCTATCACAACCCTGATCATATAAATCTTCTTTCAGGTATTCATGTGATAGCAAGGTCTGGTGTAAGACTGAACTATATTGTGTATAATCTGAGCTCCGGGAAAATCCAACGTGATTCAGCTTTTCCTACTGAAGCCCAGGCGTTTATGGGAAGTCACAGAAGTGATATTACCTTACATAACACTGGAGAGGTAATTGTTAATTAATTATTGTGGTGTTCAACTTAAGTTTTTGTAAAAAGAATTGAATTCTTTTGGTTTTACTGTATATTTTATGTGAATAAGATTGCCAAACTATCACAAAATACACTCGTTAAAAATATCTGGCAAAGATTGAACGGGAACTCTTCAACTTGAAGAGCAGATAAGGTCTGTTTCATCATTTTTGCTGAATCAGGGGCTATACTTCAAGAGTGCCAGGGAGTTATGTTTTTGGTTATTTGACTTGGATGAGCTATTATGCCTATAAACAATAAACATTTTGAGTAAGTTTAGTAAGGATTAAATGAGAACTGTTGAACATAAAGAGATGACAACTATTGTGATCACTGCGTGCCTGCTTCTTGCGTTCTGTTAAGGCAGGTGTATAAAAATTGCATTTTTGTACTTGACCAAGGCAATTTATACTCAGCCAAGATGATGGCATGTTAAAACAGTTTTGTTCCTGGACGTTATAAAATCATATGCTCGCTGTTTTATCATTAATAATATATCCAGGCTTTATATGTTAAAGGCAGTATTAAATTCTTGTGACTAAACCACCATAATCTTCTGTGATTTAATTCACTGTCTTAAGATTAGCTAGTGGCATGTCTGAACCTGTATTTCCAGGAATCATTTGTACAGCTAAGAGATGGTAATGGAGCATTATATCCGTTTGCTAAAGACTGTTCTGATGGGATCAAGGACCCTATGTGGCTTGACCTGCCTCCCATACGATGCTTAGGGATGCGAACCCACTACCTTAGGGACGTAGTGACGTCAGCTCAAAAGAATCGAGCTGTTTTACTTGTGATGGCTATAGAGGTATGTTTAGCCCATGTAGAAACCTGACTTTGAATATATATATATATGCCCCTAATTAACCCTTATCAAGCTAAGTGTGGTGACAGGCTGTGCTGTATTTACATTCTCCCCACTGCAGTGAACAACGTGGACTTGAGCTATAGTGGTTAATAAATAAATAAAGTGGACATGGCTTATCAGTAATTGTGGGAATACAGAATGATAAGGGTTAACACCATAAAAACAGTTTTTATATAGGTCTGCTCCATTTTTTTGTGTACAGTAGAACACAGTTAATAATGAACTGGGATTTAGTGAATAATAAGGTGTAACAAAGTAATTATTCTTCTACCATGATCTGACTTATTTCTATATAATGGAATACAGGAAAATACATGTATAATGAACTAATAGTTTGAGTCCCAGGAATTCACTTTATCCATGCTCTACTGTACATATTTTGATAATTATATATCATAGTTATTGCCTTGTTATAAATTTATTTTCTTCATTTTTCAAAGAATATATTCTCTCATGTTTACAGCATCAATCACTAATACCACATATACTTAGATGTGATACGGAGAAAGTAAAGAATGTTTTAGCTGCCATGGAACTTGAGTCTGGTATGTTCTTGGTGTAAATTTTGGTACATTTTTATCAGTTCACATCACTGTGTACACTCCCGTGTATGTGAACACTTTTGTTATCTCCTCATTGTTGGGAAGAATGTCTGAGAAAATTCGCTCTTAATTATGATTCAGTTCAAGAAGAAAATTGTGAATTGAATTTACATCCATACATCTGTGTTCTGTGACTTTTGAAAGAGTTATGACCAATTGCTTAAAAAAATTGAAGTCATGTGATCATCTATTTTTACAAATGATGTCTAAATGGAGCGAAAGATACTAGCTAAAGACTGTGTAAAGATTATTGTTTTTATGTCCGGCATTATGATCATTATATAAAGTATAGGACTAAAATGTATCTTTGCAGCTGGGAACCAGAAAGTTGTACAAGATCTGTTACAAGAACATTGTGATGGGAACCGGAATATACTCCACACTTGTGTTGCAATGGCTGTACCCACGTCTAACAAGGATAATGAGCGAAGTAGGTTAAATTGGGTTTGCTTTTAAAATTTCTGGGGTTCAACATCGCACCAAAAGCAAGGGCCACTCGGCAACTTTTTCAGCTTTAATGGTGAAGGTAGACCCCACTTAGGTAGAATCACCAACCTTCCACAAGCTAGGTGGACAGCTTCCTCCTTCAAATTCACAAAATGAGGGGCTGGTGATTACTAGTCATAGACCATAACCGCTTGAACATCTTTTGTTCCACTGCAGTTGATTTCATGGTGTGAGTTACAAAGTTGTTTGCCTTTAATTAGAAGTCTACTGCTAGTTGTATGAACATACCATAGACTCTTGACTGTTTATCGTACTGCTTTAAAAGAAATTCTTTATAAGACATTGATTTAATACAACGGTTGGAAAATTACACAAAAAGTTTTTGCCAAAAAAAATTCAAAGAAAATTTGTTCATTTTTAATATTATAGATGCTACTGTTGGGCCAAGCAGTACAACTGTTGTTACCAGTAGTACGAGTGGTTATACCTCAACACTGGAAGTAATGAATGCTGTATCCAGTGCTGTGGATGCCTTGACAGCTATACAGTCATCTAGGAGTGGCCCCAGCACCGGCCCCAGTCCCGATACATCTGGAAGAGGGTGAGTAGACATTTTTAATATTTGAGTAAATTTCATTGTGAGATTCTGTTAATTCTGAATTACACTTCACAATTTGATTCTTTACAATAAGCAACTGGCTTGAAGCTTTGGACATGTAGAAATTAATTTGGCATATAAAATTGTCTGAGTTTAAATTTATATACTTTAAAATAACTTCCATTCTTCATTCTTTTAAGTCTGTATAAAAAATCATTCTTATACATCTAATAGAGTATCATTATTCTGATTTCGTTGTTGAGTCCTTTTTGAGTAATCATATTACATAGTTTCTGGAATATAATAACCTATCTCTCTGATTGATAAAACCAGGGTAAGTCTACGTGAGATGATGAGACGAGCGTCATCTGCTGCACGTGCTGTGAGTGGTTTAGACGTGAGAGATCCGGAAGAAGGAATGCCGATACCGACCCTAAGCTGGCCACCGGATCCACCAAGTTACGAGTCGGTCACTAGACAAGGTTTGCAAGCTTAATATGTTGAAGCTTATGTTTTTATTTTGTTGGTTATTCTTAAGATAAACCAGTATTATAAAGGACTACCAAATATCGGCCCATATGTCATTAATGATGTAAAGACTTTAATGATTTTAATAAGACAAAAATATATATGTAGCAGCATCTGAGATGTATGTTTTGGACCAGTCTCTGAATATGCTTTGCCATTGGTCTATTTTGTGTCATAGTTAAGAATCAACCTATCAGACACTTGCGTCTTGCAATGATCTTGTTGCTCAGGTTTATGACTTAATACCTTCACATTATGTTATAATTTAATATAAATACCCTTATATACAGATATTGATCGTCCATCACTAAGTCGACAGTCGTCAAGCGGTCAGTCTTCATCTATACCTTTACCGTCCGAGTTTACTACTATCAATATACCTGCGGTCAAAACAGAGGAGAAAGAACGAGCCAATGTGGCTTTACAGATTCTGAAACTGGTTTGTGAGTCAAATATTCTGAAACCTCACCTACGAGATCTTCTCTCTGCTAAGTAAGTTATACTATTAATCGTAACCTTTATTATTCTCACTACTTAATGCTGAACCATACCTACAATAATGTTACTTGTTGGTCAGTGTTGCTTTTCCACTTATCAATAACTATATTCTTTAACATTCTATCACATTTCTAGCATTAACTGAAATTTATATTGGAATGTAATTTTTTCGATGATCAACTGACATAATGGAATCAAGTTTTTTCATGTAAAAAATTTTTAAAAATCAGAATTCACATACCCACGAAATTACCAATTTAGGCAAATTGATGAAATTCGGTACCAGTGGAACTAATGACACAAATTACATTTACAAAAATTATTTGATTTTATTGCTAATTCAGAAATGCTGAAGGTTGTACGCCATTTATGCAAGCCGTCAAAGGTCGTGCATACACTGCGGCAATAATCCTGATTGATACAATAAAACGCACTGCCATGAATAAGGACAATGACGATGTTGATAAGAACATCATGATGAGTATGCTCTACCCGACTGGTTCTAGTCTGGATAACTCTCCATTACATATACTGTGCTGTAACGATACATGTAGCTTCACCTGGACTGGTGCTGAACATATTAACCAGGTTTGTGTTTTTTTATATCTAAACACAGACTTACTTGTATACCAAATTACTCAATATAATCTTAAGGATCTTTGACATATTATAGCCAAGACTGTAGTGTTAGAACTAAATTTGCCAGTGATACTCAATTCAGTCATTTTGTTCAAAGTCATTGAATGAAACATTGAGTTAAAAGCCATTGAATTAGTCATTCAGTCTTTTGCGTTAAGCATCTTGTAATATAACTGTGATGTAATTATTATTATGTGCTGTGCTGAAATGATAAAAATTTTGTGTTTAAATAGGCAATGTTATATTGCAGGTTACATTGTTTGAATGTAGTATTTTGAATGTTTTGTATTCAATTATTGTTATGTTATGACAGGATATATTTGAATGTCGGACATGTGGACTTCTTGGCTCACTGTGTTGTTGTACTGAATGTGCTCGGGTTTGTCACAAAGGACATGATTGCAAGTAAGTAATAATGTATTTGGATCATTTGCATTTTCATAAAAGTTTGGCCTATCCAAAGTGGCCTCCAGGGTCAAGTGATTATAGTCCTAGTAATCAATAGTCCTCTCACTGCTATGAGTTCAAATCCCATCTGGGACCAGACAAATTTCACATGTGAAGAAGCTGTCCAACTAGCTTATGGAGGTCGATGGTTGTACCCAAGTGTACATCATGGGTCTTCCTCCACAGTGAAAGCTTGAAGTCGCCAAATGACCCTGACTGTTGGTGCGAAGTTAAACCCCAAGAAAAAAAGCCTGTATCGATGTGTATCACTATCAGTGTCCTAATTATACAAGGTTTTGACCACTGTAAGATTAATTGTATTCTACATAGCTTTGCATATTTCATCTGTGTTCCTTATTCTTTACCACAGAACAATTTTTACAGAGAATTTCTAGGGACCCAAACAAAATATTTACATCACCTTATCAAAACCTCAGTGACCTGGCTGGTGGCTCTACATCAAACCTCATTAAAAAAGAACTTAGTGGTCTTTATAATATGATAATATGGTCTTTATAATATGATAATATTACGATATGAAGTGGTCTTTATAATATGATAATATTACGATATGAAGTGGTCTTTATAATATGATAATATTATGATATGAAGTGGTTTTTATAGTATGAAAATATTATGATATGAAGTGGTTTTTATAGTATGATAATATTATGATATGAAGTGGTCTTTATAATGTGATAATATTATGATATGAAGTGGTCTTTATAATGTGATAATATTATGATATGAAGTGGTTTTTATAATATGATAATATTATGATATGAAGTGGTCTTTATAATATGATAATATTACGATATGAAGTGGTCTTTATAATATGATAATATTACAATATGAAGTGGTCTTTATAATATGATAATATTATGATATGAAGTGGTCTTTATAATATGATAATATTATGATATGAAGTGGTCTTTATAATATGATAATATTACAATATGAAGTGGTCTTTATAATATGATAATATTATGATATGAAGTGGTCTACAAGTGGGATTTTACTTTATTTATGGTTATTCCAGGTTGAAGAGAACATCACCGACAGCATACTGTGATTGTTGGGAGAAATGTAAATGTAAAGCTTTGATAGCTGGACAACAAGGACCTCGTTTAGACTTACTTAATAAGCTTCTAGCTGAGACTGATCTTGTTACATTGACTAACAGCAGGTTAATATTTTTTTCACATAAAATACTTTGGGTTCTTTTCTGAACAAGTAAATATTTTTTGCATATTAAACAATTTAGGTTCTTTTTTGGATAGGTTAATTTTTTTCTAATAAAAATCACTTCTGGTTCTTTTCAGGAAAAGTAAATTTCTTCTGCATTAAAACTTAATTTCTTTTCTGGACTGGTCTTTTTTTCATGTCTTTTACTGATTATTTGTAAAATAATGAGGATAGATTATAGGGGAAAATTCAGAATTTAGAGGAAGGACAATAAAACCGGATATAAACATAGATGGGCTTTGGATCTGCCCTTATTGCCCTTCCAAAGGTTGGAGGGGCAAGCTTTTAATGCCATAGAAATGGTCTAAGATTGTGACAGTCACAGGACTAATAATTTTTCTTTGGCAGTATTCAAGGTGCCAGATTCAAGTTCATAGTTCTGTTATTCTTGATTTGTTTCTTTTCACAGAGGAGAGAATATTCTATTATTCCTGGTACAGACTGTGGGACGACAGTTGGTAGAACAGAGGCAATACAGACCGAATCGTTCACGTGTCACGTCTGCTGTACCTCGTAAAGCCCCTAATCATGACCTAGGTGTGTATACATGTGATTTTTACTGCAATTTTTTAAAATGTTTTTAAGGGACTTACATAAAATGCTACACATCGATGCTTTGATTGAACGTCTTTGTGTCATATTTTTAAGAAGATACATAATGTAGGAATTTATGATTAATTGTGACCACTGTTAGCTTTTATGTGGAAAATGATCAACACAATCCCTAATGTGACCAAGTTGAATATTTGTAAATAATTTTTGTGGCCAAAATAATCAGTACTTAAGTACATAAAAGCTGTAAATCTATATCTGTGACTAGTAAATCTTTTGTCTGTTTTGATTACTACATTCTTAATGATGTAAAATGCCTGGTTTGACA